>OX451735.1:972535367-973735367 GCA_948472305.1 Vicia faba | reverse complement strand
CGACCACTAAAACACCCTATACTTAATGACCGTTTACCGAAGGCAACCAAGTGAGAGTGTACCCTAGGAGTGCATATGTGCGAGTGATTCAATTTCAGATTATTATCTTTACACATTTTAGGGTTGTCTAACTGTTTTAAAATTAATCATGCATTCTTGTCATGCATCCTAATATCATACATCTAACAGTTAATATTTTGCGGAATTTAAAATGCGAAAATTAAACTACGCTATTACAAGGCTTAGGGTATTTACATAGCCAAAAACAAACCCTTAAGAAATAAAGCGATACATGAAAATATAAGTCCTAATTAAGCTATTACAACTTGTAGGTAGTTACATCAATATGGTAAATAATAAAATAATAAAGCGCGCGCGATGCAATTAGAACGATAAGAAAAATTAGGGTTTTGACCCTTTTTAACCTAACTAAAAGAAAAATGTTTTTGTTGTTTTTAATTATTTTTTTAAAGAAAAGAATTAAGTTTTCTAAATTAAATATACAATTAATTAGTTAATTAAATTAATTAATGAAAATAATTACATGGCCTATTTTTATGTTTTTGGTTAATTTTAGGAAAAGAAAATATAATTAAGTTAGAAATAAAACCCTAATTGTCCTAATTAATTTTAATTTATTTACAAAAAGAAATTAAAGTTTACCTGAAAATTAAATTACACTAATTAAATTAAATTAATTTTTGATAAAAAATAAGACCTAAACCTAATTTGGTGAAAAGTTGATTTTATGAATTTTGATTGGTTAAAAAAGAAATTATTTTAGTATTGAAAGAGTATAATAATAAAAAAAAGTAAAAGAAATAACCCAAGAGCCCACTGCCAGTGGCTCTGATCAGAAGATGATGATCCAGAGGATGAAGGTATAAAAGATGTTGGTCCAGAAGATGGAGGTCCAGAAGATGATGGTCTAGAGGATGGTGGTACTAGGCCTACTCCTGGCTAGTAGATTTAGCAAATTGTGACCGTCAAAAGATGATGTAAGCTGGATCTGGCTGAGACTGATGGATCCAGAGGATAATGCCTAGGAGGCGCTTGATCTGGTCCTGCCTGATGAAATCAGAAGATAATCTCCAGCAGATGTAAACGCTGGATCTGGTGAAAACAAGGGGGAAAGATGCCAGAAGGTCACGCCTGGGATCAAACCCAGAATCATGAATTTCTGACTTCCTCCTTCTGAATTACTGCATTGGGTGTTAGTTTAACAATATAGCAGAACAAACAAGCATATCAGAACTATGGGTTTTTCTCCAGAACAGATGCGCCATAATTTAAACCGGCCAATAGAGTGGTGACACGCTATCATCTTCTTCCTTGGATCCGCCGTTTAAAACTCATAACTTTTACCTACGGACATGGCGCTGTAGCTGTAACCATGTACATATCAGAAATCACATACAAGCAAAGTAAATAAAATTCAAGACCATGGATCAGCTGGGTTCGATCTGCTGATCACAATGGTCTCTTCCATTTAGGCCAATTTCACCTGCACGAGAAAACCCTAAAATGAACCAATAAAACCTAACAATGGCAGATCTTGATAAAGTCCATAAAAATGCAATTGAATATTACAGATAGTTTGAAAATGTCTTAAGGATCAAGAATATATGATTGTTTCATGCTATCAATGCCAAATTTATGCAATTTAATTTCAAAAATTCATCATAGTCGTGACTGACTTACAGTGGGTTTCAAGGCCTGAAATTGCTTGTTCTTGATTGGTTTCGCTTGCCTACACTCCTAGGAAGCGATTGGAATGGTCAGGAGGCCTTGAGGATGCCTGGAAATATAAATTAGAAGTATCACTTTTTCTCTATTTTTTGCAAGTTTGTTCTGGTTCTCACGCCTCCTCCTAGCCTCTCTTTGGGTCTGCACATCATCCTTATGTACTGAGGAATGAATTAGGGTTGAAAACCTGGCCTCAATCTTCCTCCATCAATGTCTTTGATCTTGATTTGATTCTCTTTAAAATCATTCCAAAAATAGTCCAAATACAATCCTTTTGTGCACTCCATGTCTTTACACGAATTTGATCTCATGCTAGCTGGAATTTAAGACCTGAATCATGTAAAAAAATCTTGAGTTTTCAATATTTTGGATTTTCTATGATTTGTTTTGATTTAAATTAATTTAATTCAAATAAAAATCAAAATAAATAATAAAAATAATATAATGACAAGTGGAAAAGTCTAAGGCTCTTGTACCATGTTTCCAACTCAAAACAAGTGAAAAAGATTAGGCCTATTTGGCAAACAATTGTATTTTTAGGCATAGTTGACTTTTGACAATTTTACAAAAAGGGCCAACTTCACCAATGTAAAACTTCCTCAATTTTGACTCTTTGAAGGTGTACTTGGACTTTTTAGAAAGCTTGAGATGTTATCTAAGCAACCCTTTTTGTCTCATCTAAATTTGATATACCATTCTCATGTATAAAGCTTTGACAAAAAAAAGTGTTTTTGTTGACTTTTCAAAATAACCTATAATGTCCAAATTCATAACTTCTTGTGAGTGCATATTTTGAACTTGGGAGATGAATATGGATTGTAGAGAATTGCATCCTCTTCAAAAATGAGCTTTGGATTGGTCATTTCTCATAAAGTATGAGAAATGTATGCTTGGTCAAAGTTGAGTTGATTTTTCCTACAAACCCCTAATTTAGCAACTTTTGGTTCTTGATGAATTATGAGCAATCCTTGATGAATCATGATCAACACTTGATCAAATGATGAAATATACTTCAAAATAAGTATGTTGACAAAAAATCTTGAAGTTTGACTGTATGGGGGTCACAGTTGACTTTTGCCCTAGCATAATCGATTTCCAACCCTTTGAGCAATTGACTGAGCAAACTTTCTCTGCAAGGCTTGGAACTTGACATGGATGATCTTGAGAACATATTAGGAAATTGGTGAGCATTTGGGATCCCTTGGACTCAAGTATCTTGATGCAACATGAAACCCTAATTTGAGGTAGACTACTTTAGGAGAGAGCTTGTCTAGTCAATCCTTGGACTTTCTTGAGCAACATGAGGGTATTTCTTGAAATGTTTTGAGAAATATGGGAGGGAAAATTTTGGGGTACAACACATGATGAACCAGATATTGCCTTTAAGGCAACTTTGACGCCTCAGAAGAAAACTCCTGGAGGTAATACCCGGTCTGAACCTGAACCAGATTTGCAACTTAAAGATTTAAAATGTTCCCAGCATACTGCTAGTAGTGTTAAAGCTCAAGATGATACCGGTCATGGATATGGGATAGAGATACCAGGTGATACAGTTGCGTACCAAGGTAAAAAGATTAATCTCGTAATGAAAAAGCACAAAAAGAGAAGTCTTGAAACAAAGTGTAGCGAAGGTGGTCAATTACTGGCTTGTGAAGTGGTTACTGGCCCACTATTGGTTCCTGAAAGTTGTATTGGTATGACGGCTAACATTTATCCTAAGCATACATCTGGAGTTGATCCTTGCCATAATAAATATATAGATGAAACTAACGATAATGTACAATGTAAAGCACCTTTTCGATACTTCTGCAATAAAGCCGTAGATAACAAAGATTTACCAGAATTCAAACAAGATTGGTTGAAAATGAAGGAAGAATATGAACAACTTAACAGTAAAATTAAAAATGCAAGAGAAAAGTCAATCGATGCATCTTCAACGAACTAATTACGATGAGTAATTTGCTGCACATACAACTATGATTGAACATGGAACTGGTTTTCCCTCTGATTCTAATTCAGATAATAATTCTAATTCAGATAATAATTCTAATTCAGATAATAAATTGTGTCATGATTTAAATATCATAGGCCATGCGGTGACTGGAACTTCTTAGACAGATCCTCTGTTGGAAACGGGGGCAACGATTCACTCGTGGAGCAGTATAGTGTAAAACATGCTGGCGATAGTTTGTGTCTAAATTAGAATCCGAAACAAGACCAATCTGCTCCTCCACGGTTCTTCCCGTTTAGCCATGCTAAATTCTACTTAATTCGAGCCACAAACTCGCATCTGCCGCCGCTGAACACAAAACCAAGGCCCTGCATTAGAGAATCAGAAGGTATAAAAGAGAATATAAGGAAAAAACACAAAGAAGATAACTAATCTCCTAACTAACTAACAGAATTCCTCACACTCAAAACAGAGAAATCAAGGAAAACAGTGCAATCCAAAACCATAAAACCTGTCATGAAGATGACCATTTACAAGAGAATACTTTCATATCATCACTACCATAACCTCAAACCATTAAAAATACATGCAATACCAAGGCAGTTTTGATGATACATGGTGCAACACAAGTCCAAAAGGCATCAAACCTTTGTTTTATACTTACACATCAATCCAATGTTTCAAAAATCTAACTCAATCCTACTACACAACACTAAACTGCCCTTCATTTTGAACCAAGTAAATCAGTTAATATCCACATCTAATTGGGAGACAAATCAAAAATCAGTTGGGAGAAGGACTACTAAAAACCGGTCCTGCATAACCACATCAAAAAATAGTTAATTCAACAACCAAATTCTCAACTAAATCCTAACTGTTTTTTTTCCTAAGCCCAACTAATTATAATAGAAAAGCTAACTGTCCACTCACCCTTCCAACCAACTGGTAACCAACTTTCTAACCTCATAACCACCTGTAACTAACTTCCAATCAACATTCAAAACAGAAACTAATTTCATAACAGGATCTTAACAAATTTTCTAACTGTGTCTAACAAATACCAAACCAAAAACTAACTCCCTAACGGTCTTAACAACCTCCGACCCTTCAAATTGCTTCTTAACAGAGAAATAACAGAAAATGGGGGGAGGAGAGGATACAATGGTTTTTAGGATCAGAAAAATGATAACAGTGAAAAACTAACCAGAAAAAAGATGGATTCCATTCTCTCACTGCACTTCAAAAAAATCTCGAACATACTCATCTTCTACTTCAATCTCTCTCACCCCCAAGAACCATGGTTAATCTTCTCAACTCTTTCCTCTAGGGGAAACTGAAGAATTCCAGATTCCTCTCTCTCAATCTAGAACCTTGCTGCAACTTTATCATCATCAATCTTCACCAATCTGATAATGGTTCTTCTCACGGCAACATATCCATCATCGCAAATTCTTCAATCTTCTTCAATTTTCTCTTCAAGTTCCATCATCATCTTGGCATCATCTTGAACTTCAAAAATAACCATCATCATATTCATTGCATGATCTTTGCAATAGCTTCATATTCATCACGTTTTCAACAGGTCTCGTTGCAATGGAATTTCCTACAAACAACCACATCATCGGTTACGCATAACACATCAGAACTATAACAGAAGCGCATAAAGCACTTAATCAGAGAAGAAATAGAAGAAGGTGATTAGGAAGGAACAATTGAAAGATGCAGAAAAAACTTTATCCACGTTGGTCATATATTTCATCATCGAATCAAGGTTCGTTACTTTTATTCAGATCTTTCTAATGATGCTCTTGCGGTTTAGCATACATTCATGGTGATTAAGGTGATTTTAGGGTAGTATGAACTTTAAATCTCGATGTTCTCAATGTAAACCCATGAATTCTATAGATTTAGGATTCCGAAGGTACTTCATAGGTTCGGTCTGGTCTTGAATTTTCGCGAGAGATTGATATGATGATTGAGGTCAAGATGCAATCTGAGTAAGATTATGGATGGTTCGGGGTATGTTATGGTGGTAATGGCGGGGGTAGAATCACACTGTGGTCTTAATAGAGAAAAGATAAGAGGAAGTGTGAGAATGTTGAAAGGAAGATGGAAGGACACAGCGTCCTTAAAGCCAAAACACAGTGTATCAATTTCAGATTCACTCTCTTTAAGTTTTATAAAAAGAACCATGGTTTGGGACATTATTGTATAAAAGGCCTGATATCCATTTTTTGGCATGGCTGGTGAAACATAAACAAAAAATGCTTAGCAAATTGGGCTCATCATCCCACTCCATTTACACCTTTTCCCAGTTCACTACACCTCACAGCTAATTCTTAGTTTCTTTTAAATTTTCGTTTTGTAAAGAAATTAATTCTGATATTTTCTTTTATAAGTTTGGACTGAAATTTTGTGGGGATATTAACATGTTGACTTCTGACTTGGTGATATTCTTTCCATAGTTTTTTTTTAATTATTAGTTTAGGAATTAATCGAGCTATTGATTTTCATATGTTTAGAATTAGGATTTTAATGCGTTTTTTGTCGATCCCGTATCCTCGATTCAATTCCCTTGGCATGATCAATGGTTTAACAGAATTTCCGATTATGCGCCACATTCGCGACACGCATTTGCCTTTATCTTAATTGGATATTGTTTCTGACTTTGTTTTTTTCTTGGTGAAGCTTGCTCGACGCGTACTCCCTGCTTTTTCAGTGCTTTCGTTTTCTCTTGACGACTTACTTGCTTTGGTAGCCTCCGCTACTACCCTTGTACTTCTCGCACTTTATCGCATTTCGTTATCGCTTTCTAGATATCCTGAGAAGTAGGATATAAAGAGCGTGCGCTCGAAGTCGCTGTTTAAAGACCTGTAGCAGGCAATCCGCACTTCATTTTCTATATGTGTTGTGCTTGTGTTTGTTTAATTTCTTATTGATCGATGAGTCACTCAATTTAGAAATTGAGATCACGACTTCGCTCTCAGTGCATTCTACCTATAGGATTTTATCGCTTTCCTTTCTTTCTTGTTGATCGATGAATCACTCAATTTAGAAATTGAGATCACGACTTCGCTCTCATTGCATGTTCCCTATAGAATAGTTTTGTTAGACTTTCTTTGGCATGCTAACCTAGGAAGGATCTCTTTAGGTGCTCTCTTGATCTTATTGGCTTGTTTGCTTTATCCTTGTACATACCATGTTCCGTTAGGATGTGCTCGCTCTGTTCAAACGCAAGTTAGACCTTAGGTTGTAAACCATGCATGCTAACAGTAGGTAGGAACTTCCCCTTTCATCCTCGACATAGGACTACCATTGTATGATAACATTAGGTTAGAGATAGGCTAGTCTCCCATAGACTCTTTTCTTTCCCTTTTTGCATCCTTGCATCTAAAACAATTCTTTTCTTAGCAAAAATAAACCCTTAAACCCTTTTTCAAGGTAACAAAAATAAACCAATTCAAACAATTTTGTGCGCCCAAGCACCTTTTCTCTAAAACCCTTTTCAAGTAAGGACATGATTAGTTTACTTTTGTGCCAACGCATAAGTCTTCAAAGGTTGAGCTACGGCAGAAGGAGGAATTAACATTGTTCATAAAAAATACAAACAAACAAAATATATGAGCCGAACTACGGTAGCTCTGATTCCTCAAAAAGGATACGTAGGCATTGGGGTAGGGCCCAAGCGAGTACAACTTTATTTTCCCTACATTATTTCTCTTTTCTTTTCATGCATTCCCTCTTAGTTTATAACCCTTAAGCATTAGATTGAACACACCCTTTGATTCGAATAACGAGAGTGGATCCTGTAGAGTACTACGGACGTGTGGGGTGCTAATACCTTCCCCTCGCGTAATCGACTCCCTTACCTAATCTCTCGGTTGCAAGACCTTGATTTCCAATTTAGGTTTTCTTCAATGATTTTCCTTTCCCTTTCACATGGGACAGATAAATACTCTGTGGTGACTTCATTGATTTTACCACTACAGAGTGCCCAGAAATTTGCACTCGATGATGTGGTAGTTGAATGTGTAGGGAATGGGCTCAAAGATGCCATTTGCAGAAATGAGGGAAATTTGTTGGATATGGGCTTATAAATGCCATTTGGAGAAATGATGGAAAATATCAGGATAAATCTTTTGGTTGACTTACACTAAAATAGTAGATATCTTTTGCTTGTTATTAACTGGAAGAAATGAATCTAACCAGAGGAGGTATTTTGTTTCCTGTCATTAACTGTAAGAAATGAATCTAACCAGAGGAGGTCTTTGGTTGCCTGTCATTAACTGTAAGAAATAAATCTAACCAGAGAAGGTCTTTTCGTCGCCTGTCATTAGGTCGCTTGTCATTAACTGGAAGAAATGAATCTAACCAGAGGAGGTCTTTGGTTGCCTATCATTAACTGGAAGAAATAAATCTAACCAGAGGAGGTCTTTGGTTTCCTGTCATTAACTGGAAGAAATGAATCTAACCAGAGGAGGTCTTTGGTTGCATGTCATTAACTAGAAGAAATTAATCTAACCAGAGGAGGTCTTTGGTCGCCTGTCATTAACTGGAAGAAATGAATCTAACCAGAGAAGGTCTTTGGTTCCCTGTCATTAACTGGAAGAAATGAATCTAACCATAGGAGGTCTTTGGTCTCCTGTCATTAACTGGAAAAAATGAATCTAACCAGAGGAGGTCTTTGGTTGCCTGTCATTAATTGTAAGAAATGAATCTAACCAGAGGAGGTCTTTGGTTGCCTGTCATTAACTAAAAGAAATGAATCTAACCAGAGGAGGTCTTTGGTCTCCTGTCATTAACTGGAAAAAATGAATCTAACCAGAGGAGGTCTTTGGTTGCTTGTCATTAACTGAAAGAAATGAATCTAACCATAGGAGGTCTTTGGTCGCCTGTTGTGATACGGTGGCAGAATCGATTGTTAATATTGGCTTGCGTTTTTTGTTCGCAAAATATCGCGGTAAGCAAGAATCGTCACCGAATTTTATTTTATCCAATCAGGAAAAGGAAAAAGAACAGAAAAAACCTTTTTCGAGATGTTTCTGAGTACGGGGTAGATTATAGAAAGGGAAGGTGTTATCACCCTTTCTATCTGTGGATTTCCACGGGCTCTTAGGTACTTGCTCATTTTGAAAACTGCTTGCGTGTGCTTGTTTTGAAAAGTTTTTGTTTTAATTCGTATTAACCCTTGTTTCATTCCTCAAGAGTGTGGCGAAGTTGTTTTTGAAAACTATTTTGAAAGTGTTTGTGTAAAAGAGTTTTTATTGTTTCCCTTAGACAACGCTATCTTACTATTAAGGAGTAGGTAGCCCAATCATTGGAGTTTGAGGGACTATCGAAAGGGACGAAATGGTCATTGAAGGCAACATGTAACGATACCTTAGAATTTTGAAAGAACCGTCATCATATATTCGTAGGCAACATCGAGGGACCAGATCATTTCATGTAGGTAACTCGAGGGACAGTAAGGGACCTTGATCTTTTATTATGACTTTTATACCGAGGGTCTTTGCTAAGATAACCCTATGTTCGAGGGACATGACCATTGTTTTCCGAGGCAACCAAGTGAGGCATACCCTAAGGGTGCAAGTGTGCAGCAGTGTTTGTTTTCAGATATTTATCTTGTAATTAAATGATCTATTTAATTGATTAAGCATACAAACCTAGGTTGCTAACAATTATATACAAGCATATAAAATAAAAGCGAGAAAATAAAAGAGTCATACGCTATTACAAGGATTTTGCAGATACATAATTATTTTGACCGAAAATAAAGATGCGGAATTAAAACCCTAATTACTATTAGAAACTCGGAGCAGTTACAATAATAATAAAAAGGAAATTAAAAGCGTGCGGTGAATTAAATGCGAGAATAATTAGAAAACCTAAAAATCTAGTTGAAAAAAGATTTAGGTTATTTTTGAGAAAAAAATAGATTATGTACAAAATTAAACCCTAATTCTAATTATTTTTAATTATGAAAAGAATTAAATTGCCCTAATTTTGATTAAACTAATTAATTAAAATATTTTTACGAAAAAAAATGATTTTTTATGTTTTTGTGATTTTTGATTTTATGATAAAAAATGATTTTGTGTTATTTTGTGAAAAAAGATAATTAGTAAATAATAAAAATAAGAAATAAAAAGAAAAGAGAAAAATTGGGCATGTTTAGCAAGAAATCCAGGAGGGTGCAATGTTGAATTATTTAGGCCCAATAGCTGGTCAACCCAATCATTGCGCCTGATTCAGTGTGATATTCTTTCTGAAGGTGTATGGTACGACTTTAGCGTTGGGCGTTGGATCTGGATTGATGATGAATCCAATGGTTGAGATCAGTGTGTATAGTGGGCGCCTGGAATGGGTTGTGCACAAGATCTGCATGTAAATGTTAAGAAAATAATAAAATGTTGGGATGGTTAGTTGTAAATATAATAACATAAATAAAATATAAAGGAAATAAAATAGTCTTTCCCAAACGTGCGCGTGATTCAAATCACCCAATGGGATTATGCCACCTAATTATCTTTTTCCCCATAACTATTGTTTTTTGCCACACTTTTACCTACAGTCGTTTCCGTCACTAAAAGCTATAGTGACAGATTTTGTTCGTAGCCATAAACCTGTAAAATTCAAAAACACAGCACAAGCATAATAAATTCAAACCAAAGACATAGATCAATTGCAAATCGTCTTCTAAGCATGATAGTACCCCTGATTTTGTCCAATTTTGCCTCTATATGAAATTCCCAATTTGGAACCTCAAAACCCTAACAATGGCATCGTGCCATTCCTGCACTTAAACGTCAATCAAACCAATCAAAAACATTGCAAATATGACAGCAAGCATGGACATATGATCAAAACATGTTTATGATGGATAAATTATTGAAAATGAATCTTGAAAAAAGATGCAAACTGTGGCACTGTGAGGCGTGATTTCTGAAGGTTTTAAGGCTTGATGATGATTGGAATGGCTTCAGAAAATGTCCAGGAACGGATTGCTGGCCTTGGAATTGCTTGAATCAGTCTATGGAGGAATATGTGATCAGCACTTTTTTTTTTGACAAAAAATTAAAGTTGACCTCCTTGTTTTCACGACCCAAAAACCTTCCTTAAGCTTTGGAAATGTTGTGTATATATCATAGCATGATTTAGTTCAACAAAAACTGATCATATCTTTGCAAATTATGGAGATTTGATTTCATTCTTTGCCTTGTATGATTTGTTTCCAAAATAGACCAAATTAAGATATTTTCCAATCAATTAGCTCTTGCATGAATTGTTTGATTTGCTAGCTGTTCATGGACTCATAATATGCTCATAAAATCAAATCTTTGATTTTATTTGATTATTCTACTATTTAAATTTATTTATTTAGATTTAAATAGATAAAAAAATCAAAATAAATAATAAAAATAATAAAATAATAGGTGGATAAGCTCAGGGGTCATGGTCCATCTTAGGAACAAGTTTCAAACAATAAAACATGGGCCCATTTGGAAAAAAAAAGTCATTTTGATTAATATTGACTTCATGCACATTTCCAAAAATTGGTCAATTTTGACAATACATATCTCCCTCAGTTTTAACCCTAAGAGGGTGTTCTTGGACTTTTTAGAAAGCTTAGTATGTCCCCTAAACAACCCACCTGGTTTCATCTTAATTGGGTCTTCCATGTTAATGTAATAAGCTTTGACCCAAAAGGTGTTTTTATTGACTTTTCAAAAGGACCTATAATGTAGAAATTCATATCTTTTTATGAGTGCATATTTTGAACTTGTGGGATGAAGATGAGTTGTATGGAATTGCATCCTCTTCAAAAATGAGCCTTGGATGGAAAATTTCTGATAAAGTATGAGGAAGTTATGCTTGGTCAAAGTTTGGTTGACTTTTCCTATGAAACCCTAATTTAGCAACTTTTGGGTTTTGATGAATTTGGGGGCACTCCTTGAGGAATCATGATAAACCCTTGATCAAATGATGGATATCTCTTCAAAATGTTGATGTTGACCAAAAATCTTGAAGTTTGACTGTATGTGGGCCACAGTTGACTTTTGACTTAGTATAGTTGATTTTTAGGCATCTGAGCAGTTGACTGAGCCAACTTCTTGTGCAAGGCATGAAACTTGACATGGATGATCTTGAGAACATATTGGGACCATGGAAGGCATTTGGGACCTTTGGAGTTCCCACACCTTAATGAAAAAGGAAACCCTAGTTTGAGGTACATTACCTTAGGAGAGAGTTTGTCTGGTCAACTCTTGGGGATCCTTGAGCAAGTTGAGGACCTCAATGGGAATGTGTTGAGTAAAATGAGAGGGAAAATTTTGGGGTACAACAGCTTCCCCTGTTCAATCTTCTTAAACCTGAGCATGTAGATTGGTTGTCTGCCTTTCGTAATTTGAAGGTGGGAGATGATTGAACACTAGAGTGCCCAGAAATTTGCACTCGTCTGAGATGGTGTTGGACTGTGTAGGTAGTATCGGGAATGGGCTTACATATTTCATTTGGAGGAGATGACGGAATATCGTTGGAGATGGTCTTAAAGATGCCATCCGAAAGATATGACGGAGAATCGCCGGAGATGGGTTTAAAGATGCCATCTAGAGGATATGACAGAGAATCGTTGGAGATGGGCTTAAAGATGCCATCTAGAGGATGTTGATTTCCCAATATATTCCTTTGATGAGAATTCATGTTCCTATTGTTGAGGAGGAATCTTCTAAGGAATGTCGGTCTTTGTCTTGGGAGAAATGGAATTTTAGGAGCTTCAGTTGTCCGTTACTCTACTAGGGAATCATCTCTTAGTCGAGGAGATGAAAATGAACTGCTATCTGGTCATGCTCCAGGCCTTATAGTGATTTGCTGAGGATAATAATACTGACTGCTATCTGATCGTTCTCTAGGTTTTATAGTGACTTACTTGGGAGATGAGATTAAACTTGCTATCTGGTCGTGCTCCAGGCTTTGCAATCTCAAAAACTGTTATCTGGTCGTGCTCCAGGCTTTAGAAGGAATTAAGTGGTTATCCAGTTGCATCCAGGTTTCAACTTGAATTTGAGATATACCACTATTTGGTCGACTCCATACTTCGTAGTATTTTGTAGAAATTAAGATATTATCCAGTCAATTTCTGGGCTTCATAGCTTGAATTTGAGATATACCATTATCTGGTCGATTCCAGGCTTTGTAGTATTGTGTATTGTTATCTGGTCGTGTCACAGGCTTAAGTGATTAAGATATTATCCGGTCGATTTTCGGGCTTCATAGCTTGAATTTGAGATATACCAATATCTGGTCAGTTCCAGGCTTCGTAGTATTTTGTACTGTTATCCGGTCATGTCCCAGGCTTCAATAATTAAGATATTATCCGGTCGATTTCCGGGCTTCATAGCTTAAATTTAACTGGAATAGAAATCTCAGTATCGATTTGACTGAACCAGGGAAATGTCTCGAGTTGTCTTCAAATGGGAGAGAAATCTTAGTATCGATTTGACTGAACCCGGGAGAGGTCTCGAATTAACTTTGACTGGCATAGAAATCAGGGGAATCTTAGCGGCGATTCGGCTGAGCTAGACGAAAGTCTTAGAACATCTTCAACTAGAATAGAAACCTTAGTGTCGGTTTAACTGAACCAGAGAAAACCTTGAAAAGTGTTGGAATATCTTCAACTGGAATAGAAACCTTGGTGTCGGTTTGACTGAACCAGAGAGAACTTGTGAGAACTTCAACTGGGAGAGAAATCTTAGTATCGATTTGACTGATCCCAGGAGAGGCCTCGGATTAACTTTGACTGGCATAGAAATCTGGGGAATCTTAGCGGCGATTCGGCTGACCCAGACGAAAGTCTTAGAACATCTTCACTAGAATAGAAACCTTAGTGTCGGTTTGACTGAACCAGAGAAAATCTTGAAAAGTGTTGGAATATCTTCAACTGGAATAGAAACATTAGTGTCGGTTTGACTGAACCAGAGAGAACTTGTGAGAACTTGATTGCATCTTCCCCTGAAAGGTAAAGAGTTAGTCGTATGTAATGTCATGATGTATGAAATGTATTGAGTAATAATGTTCTCAAAATAAATGAGATTGTGCCGTGTAATATGTATGTGCATGCCATGATGTATGGATATGTAATGCTATTGTGAAATTCTCTAGCTGGGGAAAATAAATCCTGAACTGTTGTTGGAAAGTATAAGGAGTTGAGTTCTTCGTTTCCGCTAGGGATAGTGACTGAAGATGATTAGCTGGAGGTTTACATCCATTCTTCTTGAAAATATTCTGCCGGAGGAGACTCTGTCTGAGAATAATCCTGCGGGGGAATGACTTTATAGGGAAGAGAGATACTCAGTTGGAAGATCTGCTAATTTGGAGAAATAAACTTAGCTGGGGATGAACTTCCATTGCTGGAGAGAAGAGCTCTGTTGGAGATTGAGCTTCCACTGTCAGAGAAATAAACTCTGCTCGGGAGATCGCTTTATAAACTGCTCATGGTTATAAAACTCGGCTGGGGAATGCAAATAACAGCTTTCTGAAGGAGCCTGCTAGGGAAGGAATTCCTGCTTGAGGATACGGAGGTCGGACCTTGGTTGTCTCGGCTCTGTGGGGAGTATGGATATCACAGACTTGTATATGATAGTGACTCCGCCTCCAACTGTCTTTGCCCCTTGTACCATGATGGACGGGGTACATGCTGAAATTTTGTGGATGGATCTATGTTGTGATTGTACTTGAACATGTATTTAATGAGTGTCATGATGACATCTGTCTCTGGATCATATCTGAATTGTATTTGAAGCATGTGTTGAATGAGTGTCAGAATGGCATCTGTATCTGGAGCGTATCTGAACTGTATCTGAAAGTTGAATCTGAATGAGTATCAGAATGGAATCCGTATCTGGAGTATATCTGAACTGTATCTGAATGAGTATCAGAGGCATCCGTATCTGGAGCGTATCTGAATTGTATCTGAAAGCTGAATCTGAATGAGTATCAGAATGACATCCGTATCTGGAGCATATTTGAACTGTATCTGAAAGCTGAATCTGAATGAGTATCAGAATGACATCCGTATTTGAAGCGTATCTGAACTGTATCTGAAAGGTGAATCTGAATGAGTATCAGAATGGCATTCGTATCTGGAGCGTATCTAAACTGTATCTGAAAGATGATCTGAATGAGTATCAGAATGGCATCCGTATCTGCAGCGTATCTGAACTGTATCTGAAAGCTGAATCTGAATGAGTATCAGAATGGCATCCGTATCTGGAGCATACCTGAACTGTATCTGAAAGCTGAATTTGAATGAGTATCAAAATGGCATCCGTATCTGGAGCATATCTGAACTATACCTGAAAGTTGAATCTGAATGAGTATCAGAATGACATCCATATCTGGAGCGTATCTGAGTTGTATCTGAAAGCTGAATCTGAATGAGTATCAGAATGGCACCCATATCTGGAGCGTATCTGAACTGTATCTGAAAGCTGAATCTGCATGAGTATCAGAATGGCATATGTATCTGGAGTGTATCTGAACTGTATCTGAATGCTGAATCTGAATGAGTATCAGAATGGCATCCGTATCTGGAGCGTATCTGAACTGTATCTGAAAGCTGAATCTGAATGAGTAACAGAATGACATCCGTATCTGGAGCGTATCTGAACGGTTTCTCAATGTATGAAAATCTTGAATAAGTAGCAGAATGACATCCGTATCTGGATCGTATCTGAACCGTTTCTCAATTCTGATGCTCTTGATGAATGTTGATCAAGGTATAAGTCTTCCATTGATAGACAAGTGACGGGACATAGTCGCACTTTTTAAATCCCTAACTTTTGCCTGGACCGCCCTTTCGGGTTTTCAGTCCATCGGGATACCCTTTTTTTCCCAAGCCACCCTTTCGGGTTTTCGACTTGCCGGGTGTACATATTTTTTTTAAAAAAAAATTTTATTATTATTTTTTTTATTTTTTTATTTATGTATATCCCTAACTTTTTCCCGAACCCTTTTGGTTCGCCGGGATTCCCTTTTTGGCCCAAGTGTGTCAACCTAGCGGGTCTTTTTTTTATTCATGCGTAGTATTTTCCGACTATGTCCATGCTTTCAGGATGTAGAGAGTTGTCACTGTCCATAGTGTTGTGTTGTATTACTGTCAAAAATGTTTTCTTGATGGCACATGATTCGTTGCTGGAATGCATGCGTAATGACCCAAGTGATTCAGATGGAGATCTGCCCCTGGTTATTTGGCACTTTTGGAGAGACTTCCCCAGGTGTTTAGACATCATGTCATGCCCCTTGCTTATGGCAGACCTGTTATTGGAAGTGTCTTTCCCGCTGAGGTGATTCTGTCCATTGAGAGGATGTATGTTCATTTAATATCCATTATGCGGATTTCTCTGCTGTCAAACAATTAGCCATATGCAAACAATGTCATTTAAAGAATGCAAAACTCATGTCTGTCTTGAAGTTTTTTTGAAAATGTGTTTTGTGTAGTAAAACGAAATTTGCAAGAATGTGATATCAACCCAGGATTCATAACAAAGCCTACAGGAGTCAGGATACCTTTGTAACAGTATGCTCTCAAACTAACCCATGCTTCAGCTAGGACTTTTAAGGGTTATAATGTGGCCTGGTTCACGGTTCAAGAAATAAAGGATAAAGGCTCAAATTTTATTTGTACCCAACCCGCTCTTCATGATGTTCTTCAGTCCTATGCTCAGTTAATTGCGCGTTTAGATCCCGATTGAGTCTGGAATCTTTGCTCTGATACTTGGTGATGATTTAGAAATTGAACATTTGTTTTGAAAAGGAAGTCATTTTTGTAATCTTCTTTTTGTCGAGGATTTGTAGTAACCTCTTTCTTTTTTTTTCATTATCCCTTCTTTTGCCTGAACTGTTTCTTTTGTGATTACAGTCAGCGGGATGCCCCAATTTTTCTCTTAAGTCTCCTTCATAGGTTTTGACTTAATGGACTTTTATTTCGAGAGATAATGACTGTCTGTCTTGACGATTATACGGAACCATCACCGTCTTTTGTTTTAGAAGGACGTCTTTAACACTATCCATTGTGTACGAAGCGATAAATTGTGACTGAATGCGCCTCTGAATTAACTGAGAAAACTACCCTGCCCCAGGTTATGATTAAGGGTTTTAATTTGTGTGAAAAGAAAAACTCCTACTTCTTTGGCTCAAAGGGGTTGACTAGGGATTATCTTCCTTATAACTCCACTATTTAGGATTTGAAACAACGCATGTACATCGTCAGTGGGGTCTGTTCAAAAGCGTACTGTAGAGATTGTGGTATCATTTTCGTCATCCTCCCTCTAAGGCTTAGAGTTTTTTAATCGAGAGTTAAATATCACAAAAGGAAATAAGAAAGCATATTTGAAATAGGGAATACAAATGAATTGATTCAAGACAAACATGTGCAATGTATTGATGAAATAACGAGGTTTGATATGAATAAATGTTCAAACAAATCAAAAGAAAATTACACATCGAAAATTCTAATGAACGAAAAGTCTTCTTGTGAGAACTTGTCACTTCAGATGGTATGCCTTGGAGGGATGGCAGAAGAACTCAACTTGACTGTCTTGTGCAAATTCTAGCGCTCCTTCATCAATCAGGTCTTGAATTTTATTTCTCAACGCCCAACAGTTGTTGGTGTCATGTCCAAGACTGTTGGAGTGGTACGCACATCTTGCATTTGGATTGTATATTGGGGAGGCTATGTTGGGATTCTGAAGAGGGTCCCTTAATATAACCAACTTGGCCTTCAATAGGCGTTGCAATGCTTGAGCCAATGACATGTTGATTTCGGTGAAGCGTCTTTCAGATGTATTCTTCTTATTATGATTGCCCCGTTATCGTTGGCGAGGTTATGGTTGGGCTTGTGATGTAGTAGCAATCTGGAAAGGTCCGTTCCTGACCAAACCAACCTCTTCTTTCACTGGGGGATGATTAATGCCTTGATCCATAATTTTAACTGTTTGTTTCATGGATCTGCATCCATCTTGGTGAAGCTTGTTTAGGAAGGCTCTTAGTCCTTCTTGTCCTCGAGCTAAGTTTTGGATAAGAGCCATCTGCCCCAGCATCTGGATTCTCATTGCTTCTACCTCAGCTTGCAGTTGTTCCAATTGTTCATCCTTTTTGTTGTCAGGACGTTCCTTGGTCAGATTCCCAGCGAAGAGTGTTTTCAGGTCTTCTTGCCCCTTGGATAGATTCAGGAGAAATTCCTTGAACTGGGCATCTTGAGCTTGGAGATCTCTGTTGTCTTGTTGGAGAGCCATTGCTGAAATAAACAGCGAGAACATAAGGGACCTGCTTTGAAACCTGCTTATGCTATGATATGTATTATATATGTATGCAATATTTTCAAGGATCTCGCGGGGTAAACAAGAAAATGTCAGAAGTTGAATTTTGCAGATTTAATTGAAGAACTTTGTATCGTTGAGAGTCCTTCTACGAGAGTCAGGCTCACCATATCAAGTGGGTCATAGCCCCTGACTCAAGTTGTTGAGTTTTGATCTTCTGATGACATTGGCTAGAGGAAAATAAATCCCCTTTCCCCTTGCTAGACGTTTGGTTCATCATAACCTGCACCACATACCCTTGAGATCCTTGAAATGGTTAAGGAAATGTTATGGTATGATGTTATGATGTGTATGTTATGCGTTCAAGCAAAGGTGTGAAGTGATGTAAGCAAGTAAACCCTGCAAGAAATCCAAGTTATTGGATAATAACTGTTAACAAAACCTGCAAGAAACTCATGTTGTCAGGTAATAAAACTCTGCAAGTAGTTCAAGTTGAAAGCACACGAGTCACGCAAACAACCTTAGGTTTAAGCTTGCATGGTTTTTAAGGTCATACCCTCTTGAAGCTAGATTGGTTCAACATGTCTTATAAATAGTAACCGGGTTCTAAGGGATCTCAATATCACTGATCTTTCCCCCAGCTTTATTTAATAGGTGATTGACTCGCAACCAAACAAAACTCAATAGTCAAACCTCAATGAGTGTAGCATCGAGTATTTGTCGACCTTGGGCATACACCAAAGCCGGCCATCTCGCTACGTCCTACTGGCCAAGTTGTGCAATTAAAGGTTCTAAGGTCAGTTGATGCTTTATGACACCACGCGGAGGCCCATACATCTCCCTGATTGACTCAAGAGTTACGGGTACCAATCAAAGTGCCACATAAACATAGCTACTGCTTCAACCGTGTCGGTATACCCCAGTACAGCTCCCTCACTGTATAATGCTACTTACCTAAAAGGTGTTTCCCGATCCGGGTGCAGGATCAAATAACCCAAACAGTTCCCATAAATATAAAGCAAGCAATACAATCAAGAGAAATCAATTAAATATGACCTAGATCCTAAGGTTTACCCTATTTTATATTTTACTCCTCAGCAGAGTCTCCAGTTCTGTGATACAGCGGCAGAACCGACTGTTAATACTGGTTTGGGTTTTTTGTTCACAAAATTTCGCGGTAAGCAAGAGTCACCACTGAATTTTATTTTATCCAATCAGGAAAAGGAAAAAGAACAGAAAAAACCTTTTTCGAGATGTTTCTGAGTACAGGGGGTAGATTATAGAAAGGGAAGGTGTTAGCACCCTTTCTATCCGTGGTTTTCAATGGGCTCTTAGGTACTTGCTCATTTTGAAAATTGCTTGTGTGTGCTTGTTTTGAAAAGTTTTGTTTTACTTCGTATTAACCCTTGTTTTTGTCCTCAAGAGTGTGACGAAGTTGTTTTTAAAAATTATTTTGAAAGTGTTTGTGTAAAAGAGTTTTTATTGTTTTGAGCAAGTACTTAAGATTTTCTACCTACTCGAAAAAGGCTGTTCGTTTTCTTGTTTCCTTTAGACAACATTATCCTACTTTTAAGGAGTAGGTAGCCCCATCGTTGGAGTTTGAGGGACTATCGAAAGGGACGAAATGGTCATTGAAGGCAACATGTAAGGATACCTTAGCATTTTGAAGGGATCGTCATCATATATTTGTAGGCAACATCGAGGGACCAGATCATTTCTCGTAGACAAATCGAGGGACAGTAAGGGACCAAGATCTTTTATGTTGACTTTTATACCGAGTGTCTTTTCTAAGATATCTCTACGTTCGAGGGACATGACCATTGTTTTCCGAGGCAACCAAGTGAGGCATACCCTAAGGGTGCAAGTGTGCAGCAGTGTTTGTTTTCAGATATTTATCTTGTAATTAAATGATCTATTTAATTGATTAAGCATACAAACTTAGGTTTCTAATAATTATATACAAGCATATAAAATAAAAGCGAGAAAAATAAAAGAGTCCTACGCTATTACTAGGCTTTTGCAGATACATAGTTATTTTGACCGGAAATAAATATGCGGAATTGAAACCCTAATTACTATTACAAACTCAGAGCAATTACAATAATAATAAAAAGTAAATTAAAAGCGTGTGGCGAATTAAATGCGAGAATAATTAAAAAACCTAAAAATCTAGTTAAAAAAAGATTTAGGTTATTTTTGAGAAAAAATTAGATTATGTACAAAATTAAACCCTAATTCTAATTATTTTTAATTATGAAAAGAATTAAATTGCCCTAATTTTATTTAAACTAATTAATTAAGGAAATAAAATATTTTTATGAAAAAAAATGATTTTTGATGGTTTTGTGATTTTTGATTTTATGATAAAAACCAATTTTGTGTTATTTTGTGAAAAAAGATAATTAGTAAATAATAAAAATAAGAAATGAAAAGAAAAGAGAAAAATTGGGCCTGTTTAGCAAGCAATCTAGGGGGTGCAATGTTGAATTGTTTAAGCCCAATAACTGGTCAACCCAATCCTTGTGCCTGATTCAGTGTGATATTCTTTCTGATGGTCTATGGTGAGACTTGAGCGTTGGGCGTTGGATCTGGATTGATGATGAATCCAATGGTTGAGAGCAGGGTGTATAGTGGGCGCCTGGAATGGGTTGTGCAAAAGATCTGCATGTAAATGTTAAGAAAATAATAAAATGCTGGGATGGTTAGTTGTAAATATAATAACATAAATAAAATATAAAGGAAATAAAGTGGTCTTTCCCAAACGCGCGCGTGATTCAAATCACCCAATGGGATTCTGCCACCTAATTGTCTTCTTCCCCATAACTGTTGTTTTTGGCCACATTTTTACCTACAGTCGTTTCCATCACTAAAAGCTATAGTGACAAATTTTGTTTGTAGTCATAAACCTGTAAAATTCAAAAATACAGCACAAGCAGAACAAATTCAAACCAAAGACATGGATCAATTGCAAATCAACTTCTAAGCATGATAGTACCCCTGATTTTGTCCAATTTTGCCTCTATATGGAATTCCCAAATTGGGACCTCAAAACCCTAACAATGGCATCGTGCCATTCCTGCACTTAAACTTCAATCAAACCAATCAAAATCATTGCAAATATGATAGGAAGCATGGATATATGATCAAAACATGTTTATGATTGATAAATTATTGAAAACAAATATTGAAAAAAGATGCAAACTGTGGCACTGTGAGGCGTGATTTCTGAAGGTTTTAAGGCTTGAGGATGATTGGAATGGCTTCAGAAAATGTCCAAGAACGGATTGCTAGCCTTGGAATTGCTTGAATCAGTCTATGGAGGAATATGTGATCAGCACTTTTTGTTTTACAAAAAATTGAAGTTGACCTCGTTGTTTTCACGACCTAAAAACCTTCCTTAAGCTTTGGAAATGTTGTGTATATATCCTAGCATGATTTAGGTCAACAAAAACTGATCATATCTTTGCAAATTATGGAGATTTGATTTCATTCTTTGCCTTGTATGATTTGTTTCTAAAATAGACCAAATTAAGATCTTTTCCAATCAATTAGCTCTTGCACGAATTTTTTGATTTGCTATCTGTTCATGGACTCATAATATGCTCATAAAATCAAATCTTTGATTTTATTTGATTATTCTACTATTTAAATTGATTTATTTTGATTTAAATGGATAAAAAATAAAAATAAATAATAAAAATAATAAAATAATAGGTGGATAAGCTCAGGGGTCATGGGCCATCTTAGGAACAAGTTTCAAACAAGAAAATATGGAACCATTTGGAAAAAAGTCATTTTTATCAATATTGACTTCATGCACATTTCCAAAAATTGGTCAATTTTGACAATACATATCTCCCTCAATTTTAACCCTAAGATGGTGTTATTAAACTTTTTAGAAAGCTTAGGATGTCCCCTAAACAACCCTTTTGGTTTCATCTCAATTGAGTCGTCCATTTTCATGTAAGAAGCTTTGACCCAAAAGGTGTTTTTGTTGACTTTTCAAAAGGACCTATAATGTAGAAATTCATATCTTTTTATGAGTGCATATTTTGAACTTCTGGGCTGAAGATGAGTTGTATGGAATTACATCCTCTTAAAAATGAGTCTTGGTTGGAAAATTTCTGATAAAGTATGAGGAATTTATGCTTGGTCAAAGTTTGGTTGACTTTTCCTATGAAACCCTAATTTAGCAACTTTTGGGTTTTGATGAATTTCGGGGCACTCCTTGAGGAATCATGATCAACCCTTGATCAAATGATGGATATCTCTTCAAAATTTTGATGTTGACCAAAAATATTGAAGTTTGACTTTATGTGTGCTACAGTTGACTTTTGACCTAGTACAATTGATTTTCAGGCATCTGAGCAGTTGACTGAGCCAACTTCTTGTGCAAACCATGAAACTTGACATGGATGATCTTGAGAACATATTGGGACCATGGAAGGCATTTTGGACCTTTGGATTTCCCACACCCTGATGAAAAAGGAAACCCTAGTTTGAGGTACATTACCTTAGGAGAGAGTTTGTCTGGTCAACTCTTGGGCATCCTTGAGCAAGTTGAGGACCTCAATGGGCATGTGTTGAGTAAAATGAGAGGGAAAATTTTGGGGTACAACACCTGTAATTAACTGGAAGAAATGAATCTAACCAGAGGAGGTCTTTGGTTTCCTGTCATTACTTGGAAGATATGAATCTAACTAGAGGAGGTCTTTGGTTGCTTGTCATTAACTGGAAGAAATGAATCTAACCATAGGAGGTCTTTGGTTTCCTGTCATTAACTAGAAGAAATGAGTCTAACCAGAGGAGGTCTTTAGTTTCCTGTCATTAACTAGAAGAAATGAATCTAACCAGAGGAGGTCTTTGGTCGCCTGTCATTAACTGGAAGAAATGAATCTAACCAGAGAAGGTCTTTGGTCGCCTGTGTAGGGCTGCTTCATGATGAGTCCGTGTAAAACTTCATCTGGAATGGAGAAGGAACCTGGGTAGGGTTGCTTCATGATGAGTCTTTGTAAAAATTCATCTGGAAATGTATGAGAAGGAACCTGTGTAGGGTAATTTCATGATGATTTCGTGTAAAACTTCATCTGGAAATGTATGAGAAGGAACCTGTGTAGGGTAACTTCATGATGAGTCAGTATAAAACCTCATTTGGAAATGTATGAGAAGGAACCTGTGTAGGGTAACTTCATGATGAGTTTGTGTAAATCTTCATATGGAAATGTATGAGAAGGAACCTGTGTAGGGTAACTTCAGCTGGTCGTGCAAATAATTGTCCTGTTTGGTTTCAGGTATTAATCTCTGACCTGAGAAAGAAAGATTATTTTCCTGGCTTGTTACAAGTGTTAATCTTCAATCTTTTCATGTAGATAGTTTTCCTGGCTTGTTACAGGTATTAATCTGGAACTTGAAAAGGTTTGCTTCAATGGTGAATAGGAATCCACATAAGATTGTTTCATGATGAGTCCCTGTAAAGTTGCATCTGGTCACATAGGTAGTTGCTCTGTTTTGCTTCAGAAACTAAACTCAGACCTATTGAAAATTGTTGATGATAGCCATTTGTTGATCGACCTTTTCCTGAAAAGGTAAAACATTAGCTGTATGCAAATGTCACGATGCATGAAATGTATGGTGTCCTCAAAATAAATGAGATTACGTCGTATGCATTTATCGTGTATGTAAATAAAATGTATGAAATGTGGAATGTTATTGAAATGTATCTTTGTCTGGAAAATAAATCCTTGACCAAAGTTGGGGAGCTTTGGGAAATGAAATCCCGGACCGCTGCTGTGGACGAAGAGTATGCCCCTCTTCGGACCTTGTTTTAGGATGTTTCCACCGGGGAATCCTGTTTTATTGTTTGAGGAGAACTCCGATGGGGAATTATTGACTTTGATTAAGAAGACTCTGTGGGGAGTGTTGACCTCTGTTTGGGGAAAAGAGTTCAAGAGTCTCAGTTGTTTGTTGCTCTACCGGGGAGTTATCTCTTGAATTGAGAGGAAGAAAGTTTAGTTGTTATCTGGTTGGATTCCAAGCTTCATAACAATTTGCTGGGGATAAAGAAGTTAACTGATATCCGGTCGTATTCCAGGATTCACAGCGACTTACTGGGGAAAATTAACTGTTAATTGCTCGGATTCCAGACTTCGTAGAAAATTTCTTGGGAGAATGAAGTTAAACTGTTATCTGGTCGGACTCTAGGCTTTGCAGTAACTTGTTAGAAAGGATGAAGTTGAACTGATATCTGATCGGGTCCAGGCTTCTCAACAACTTACTGAAGTTAACTATTATCTGGTTAGTTTCCAGGTTTCGCAGTAACTTACTGAGGATTGTAGTGCAGTCTACAGGGGAAGAGGAGTTGTTGTCCTGTGATTTGTGACAGTCAGAGAGGCAAAATCAAGCTGAAGAATCTGTAGTTTGTTGAGGAAATAAACCCTGTCGCCATTCTAGCAGGGAGGAGTCTTCTTTTGGCAGGAATCCTCGAGGATTCTTGAGGTCGACTCAGTTGGGGAGAAGTTCTCAGGGGTTGAAACTTTGGATGGGGAACATCCTATAAACAGGACCTTGCGGGGGTTTGTCATTGCCCCTAGTAGCAAGTGTTTGTGGCACTGCCAGGAAATGTTTGACTGTGCGTAACCCTTTGTTAGGATTCACGTTCAATGCCCCGAGTGATTCAGATAGAGACTTTCCGCCGGTATATTCAGCATTTCCTGAGAGACTTCTGGGAATCTTGACTAGATTGCCCCAGGTGTGTTGGATAGTGATCATGCTGATGCCCCCTTGCTTACAGGATATTTGTCATTGGGAGTGTTTTCCCACTGGAAATGACTTTGCTCTTTGAGAGAGTTTTTGTTCATTGGATCTTCCTTGTGTGAATTTCTCCGCTGTCAAACAATTAGCCATATGCAAACAACAATATTCAAAGAATGCAAAGTTTATGCTTGTCTTGAGTTTTTGAAAATTCATTTTTAGCAGATAAAATAATTTTTGCAAGAATGTGAATTCAACTCAGGATTTAGAGTAAAGCCTTACAAGAGTCAGGATACCTTTTGTAACAGTATACTTTCGAACTAACCCATGCTTCAATTAGGACTTTTGAAGGGTTGTAACGTGGCTTGGTTCACGGTTTAAGAAACGAAGGATAAAGGCTCAAATTTCATTTGTACCCACCCGTTCTTCATGATGTTCTTCAATCCTAAACTCAATTAATTGTGCGTTTGAACTCCAATTGAATCTAGAATTCCGTTTTGGTGATGGTTCAGACAAGTTTAGTTTATCTGAAGGCAGTTATTTTTTGCTTCATTTTTCATGTTGGTCGAGGATCTGTAGTGACCTCTTTTTTTTTTGGTTTATTATCCCTGATTTTTGCCTGATTGTTCTTGTTTTTGAGATCACTGTCAGCGGGATGCCCCTGTTTTTTTTCTTAAGTCTCCTTCATAGGTTTTTACTTAGCGGGATTTTCTCTTTTTTTTAGAGACAATGACTGCCAGTGTGATAGGGAACCAACACTGTCTTTTGATTCTAGAGGAATTTTTTTGACGTCATTCATTGCATTACGAAGTGAAAGTTTGCGACTGAATGCGCATTTGAACTAACTGAGAGACTACCCTGCCCAGGTTTTGATTAAAGGTTTCAATTTGTGTAAAAAGGAAAACTTCTAGTTCTTTGGCTCAAAGGGGTTGACTAGGGATTATCTTCCTTATAACTACAGTGTTTAGGATTTGAAAGAACGCCTGTACATCGTCAGCAAGGTCTGTCCAAAAGCATATTGTATGGGATTAAGGCATTGTTTTCGTCATCCTCCCTCTAAAGGCTTGTAACATTTAGAAAGAGTTGAGAGTAAAAAAAAACATACTTTAAATATAGTGGAAACGAATGGATGAATTCAAGATAAACATATGCAATGCATTAATGAAACATAGTTTAACATTAATAGTTAATTGTTTAAATAACAAAAGAAATTACAATTGAAAATTTAAATGAACAAAAGCCTCCTTGTATGAACTTGTCATTTCAGGTGGCGAGCCTCTGAGGGATGGCAGAAGAACTCAGTTTGACCACCTTGTGTAAACTCCAGCACTCCTTTGTCGATCAAGTAGTTGGATCTTACTTATTAAAGCCCAACATTCATTTGTATCATGCCCAGGATTATTGGAATGGTGTGCACATATTGCATTAGGATGATAGCTAGGAGCGAAAGTATTTGGATTTCGAGGAGGATCCCTTAACGCGACCAAATTCAGCTTTAGCAAGTGTTGCAAGACTTGCGATATTGGCATGTCGAGTTTGGTAAACTGTCTCCCGGATGGGACCCATTTACTCTAATTACTCCGTTCTTGTTGGCAGGGCGGTTGTTGGGCCTGTGATGTGGTCGCGATTCAGAAAGGTTTGTTCTCCCCTGAACCAGCCTCTTGTCTCATGGGCGGCTGAGTAGTGACTTGATCCTCAATCTTAACCGTTTGTTTCGTATGGTTGCAACTGTCTTGATGAAGTTGGTTGACAAGGGCTCTCAGCTCTTCTTGTCCTCGAGCCAGGTTTTGGATAAGAGCCATATGGCCCACCAATTGTCCCATCATTTGAACCTTGATCATGGCTATCTCGGTTTGTAGCCACTCCAGCTGGTTATCCTTGTCGTCCTCAGGATTTCCCATGATCATGCCCCTAGTGAGGAGCGCCTTCACCTCTTCTTGTCCCATAGATAGGTTCAAGAAAATCTCTTGGAGTTGAGCATTTTGAATCTGAATGTCCTCGATAGTCTGTTCTAAGGCCATCTCTACTGAAATAAACAGTAAGCAGATGAGAGACTTATGCGGGAGAAACATGTCATGATATGATACATGTTATATGGATGCTATGTTTTCAAGGATTTATGAAATTTAAATTTGTCTAGACAAATAATGAACAAACGTTAAATTGCATTAATTAGCTCAACATGGTTACAACGTGCCCTTTGGGACTACAAAATAGATCTCTAAGATAAAAAGGTCGAAGGCATCCTCTTTGGTGCAAGGTAAGCGTTCAAGCTTTGCTCTTCGTGTAGTTGTTTTGTAAGCTCCAAGACCCTTATCTCACTAGCGTAGAATTGAGCTTCGAAGGTATCTCGTTCTTCCTTTAGCTGAATCCAACCCTTTTGCAAGTCTTCAAGAGAGGTAGGCATGTCGGGATGGAAGACAGTGTACGGGACATCTCCTTCAACCACAAGCTCAATGATAACTGGTAAGATGGAGGGATAAGGCATCATGAGCTTCTGAGCACGAGCTCGTACCCACCTAAGATAATGCTCAAGTGGAATAGAATTCTTGTGTCCCAGCGTCTTACTATCCACCTTCTTTACCATCCTCCAGGTTCATACAAACCTCTGACGGTAACCTTGATCATCGCTCTCGTAGTCAAAAACCACTCCTTGGATGAGCATCTCATAAGGACCATCTCTTCGGGCATATACAAACTATCGTAAGGCTAAGCAAGGGTTGTAAGTGATACCTCCCCTAATACCAAGTAAAGGAATATTAGGGAATTCCCCGCAATGGTAGATGATAGTAACGTTATCCAAGGATTGAGAACACCAATGAATATCTGAATGTCTGAGCGTCATCAACCTATGGGACCACCTTAAACCTTGCTCGTTCTTCAATGCAGACTGGGGAAGATGAAAAATAAACCATCTAGCCAAGAGAGGAGTGCAACACATGAGGATCCCCCTCTTCCTCATAGTGTGAGAGTGGAGAGAATGTAGGATGTCTCCCAACAAAGTAGGCACCGGATTGCGAGACATGAAGATTTTGACAGCATTTACATCTACAAGTTGATCAGGGTTTGGAAACAAAACCATCCCATAGATGAGAAGGGCCAAGATTTCTTCAAAAGCTCGTAAATCCAAAGAGTTCCAACAATCTTGAGCTTTCTCAAACAAGAGCTTGGCCAAGAACCCTTTGACACCACTCCTGGTTTCCCAATTAGTCGCGACATCAAATTGTTGCAAGTGTAGTGCTCAGGCAATCTCTTCAGGTCTTGGATCTCTTTCCGTACCGTTGAAGGGTAGTTAATTAAGAATGGGAATCCTCAAGAGTTGAGAGAATTCTTCCATAGTAGGTACAAGCTGATAATCAGGAAAGGTAGAGCAATGGTGCAAAGGGTCGAAGAATAGAAAAAGCACCTTCAACATGTCTTCTTCAATGCCTGAGTAACCAAGTTTAGGAGTCGACCATGTCTTTCGGTAAATGGAGAATTCTCAGGGACCCTCAATGCTAATTCTTTGAGTTGAGAAGGAATTATTACGAGGTTGACTTTGATAGTATTCCTGCGGATGGAAGCCATGTCCTACAAAACAGAACAAAGATAAATCCCAATAATCCTTGAAATGGTTAGTGAGAATGCTTATGATATTATGATGTTTATGATGTTATGTACAAGTAAGCAAGTTGTTATGTACACACAAAGCACACAAGTCCTTAGGTTTAGGCTTGCATGGATTCTTATATGTAAGTACCCTCTTGAAGTTTAGTTGGCTCAAACCTGTCCTAGTAATAGTAACTGGGTTCTAAGGGATCTCAATATCACTGATGTTTCTCGTAGGGCATTGTTTTAGTACAAGCCTCTTTAATGGTGACCAAAATATCTTGAGAATTCCGATCTCAATGAGCGTAGTATCAAGTATCAACCAACTTCGAACTGCACCAAAAACTACTATCTCACTACTTCCTAATGGCCAAGTTGGTCAAGTAAAGGTTCTAAAGTTAGTTAATGCTTCATGACACCATACAACGACCCCGTATTCTCCTAGACTACTCAAGGGCTACCGGTACCCACAAATGTGTCACACTAACGTAGCTATTTCTTAGACCATGTCGGTATACCCCGCACAGTTTCCACAATGTATTACTACTTACCTATAAGGTATCTCAAATCTGGGTAGAGGATCAAAGCAAGCTCAAACAAGGAACCATAATGTAAATCAAACAAGTCAAACAATGAAAGCAAATAAAGATGATCTAGCCATAAGGTAACACCACTTTTACTATAATTCCCCAGTAGATTCGCCAGTTCTGTAATACGGTGGGAGAACCGGCTTGGGATGTTTTGTGTTTTATCGTAATTGTTGCAGTTAGCAAGAGTCGCCACTGAATTTTCTTTTATCCAAAAGAAAAGGTGGAAAAGAACAAGAAAGACCTTTGAGATTATTTCTTGAGTTCGGGGGGTAGATTATGAAAAGGGAAGGTGTTAGCACCCTTTTCATCCATAGTTATCTATGGGCTCTTAATTTCTTGCTAGATCACTTGCTTTATTTGAAAATGTGCTTTGCAGTGGTTTTTGAAAGTATTTTTGAAAAGGCGCATTCGTTTAGGCAAACTTTATAACGGTTCTTGTGTTGTAAAAACGTGTACAAAGTGTTGGACTTTTGAAAATATTTCATGTTTTGAAAGTGTTTGGTGTTTGTTTTGAAAATGAGCAAGGATGTTTGTTTTAAAAGTGAGCAAGCAACTAAGAACGTTTTTACCTACTCAAAAGTATTTTGTTCATTTCTTCCTTTCCTTTGATATTGTTATCTTACCATTGATTGGTAAGAAGCCTTATCTTTGGATGTAAAAGGGACGGGCGTGGTTCATCGTATAATCATGAGAGCAATGTTGTAAGATGTCTTAGCATTTCTCTTTGAGGGACTAAGATCATTTGAAAAGGAAACATTCATAGCGTCATCGAGGGACTATGATCTTATATTTTAATTGTTTTTTCCAAGACATCCCACATGCATAACATGACCATTTTTGTAAGGCAACAAGTGGAATTACCCTAAAGGTGCATGTGTGAATAGTGTATTTGATTTGCATGCATTTAATCTTTGATTAGTGGTGGCCTACTTGTTGTTTTTATCTTCCCATACAAATCCTATTTTACTAGCATTTATATGAAAGCGATAAATTGCGAAAAGTAAATATTCTACCCTATTACAATCATTAGGGGGATGGGGGTGTACAAATTTACAAATGGGGATTGCAAGAAATTATAGTCCTAATTATCTATTACAACCATATTGAAATAATGTACAAGAAATGTAAAATGGACTTGTTTTGTTTTTGTTACAAGAAAAAAAGAATTAGCTTAAGAAAATGTTTTTGGTCTCTTTTGTTCCAAAGGAAATAAAATGAAGTATGTGAATATACAAATATTTTTGGTATTTTTTTATTATTAAAGATAGAACAAAATAATAAGAGGAAAAGGGGTCAGAATCAGCACGTTGTTGAAATGAGAGGGAACAGAAGTTCTGACTCTGATACACTGCAAAAAAAAAAGAAGAAATGTTAGTAGGAAAAGGGAAGGTCAGAAGTTCTGGATCCGGGTACATTAAAATTCTGAGGTTGCTGGGAACAAAGGAAAGCCTAGAAGTTCTGATTGCTGAGGGAGTCTAGAAGCTCTAGTGTAGCTGGGAATCTAGAAGTTCTAATATCACTGACAAGTCAGAAGTTCTGGTTATTTGAGAGAATGAGGTGATAATACTGTTGGGTGAGGATGTCTAGAAGTTCTGATTTAGGAATATTGTCTGACAGATTAAATGGGTAAAAAATGTCAATAAATGAACCTAAAAAGATGCTTCTGGGGCTAGAACCTAGGACCCTTAGCACTAATGTCTTATGCGCGCGCTTTCTACCACTGGGGTGGCTATACATCCGATATTAGAAGAAAAAGCATAAACATATATCACAAAGTACTCTGATGATGAAATTCATATCCTTCTCCATGCTAGTCAGAGCATCTGCAACTTAGTCATTTCTCAACAAAACAGAAAATGCACACATAGCAGTTATGGTAGGTTTCATCATGTTTCAGAAATATAAGATATCAGAACTATAAATTAGAAGCAAGCATGAATTTTGCTAATCCTAATTCCGAGTCCTAATTTCCTCAAGAAGTTCTGAACTGAAGTTCTCTCTACTTAGGCAAAAATACATGAAATTTATGAATATGCACAGAATCAGAATTAGGATGTCTATATTGTATTTTTGAACATGCAAGTCTAAAAATGCCTAAGTGATATGATGAGAGTCAGCAGAAGCTTACCTTGCAGCTGGAAAATGTTCTGTGAGCTAGAGCCTGGTCCTGACTGTTGTGATGTTCTGGTCAGCTTCCTCACGTGCTCAGAAGGTTAGGGCAACCTTTAACTTGAGCTATGAATGGCTGGAAAATTCTTGAACAACCAAGAAGCAAAGTTCTTATTTTGGAATGGAAGTTTGTGGAGATGGAATCACAGTCTGAAAATAGAAGTTGGGATGACTTCTAAATGTGTATCAGAAACTATGTTGATGATTTGGTCGAGAAACACTTGAGGAAAATTTGAATTTGAATTCAAAAATCAAAGACTAGCAGGTTTTGTATTTAGGTTGTAGCTTTAAGTTCTTGGGAGATTTTAGCAAGGTTTCAAGGCTTTTCTTTTTAATTTTTTGACCTCTTTACAGTTGCCATTGAAGTTCAATTTATAGGCAAGGATTTTGTAGCTTGGAGAAGTCAAGAGTACAACCATCATGCTAGGGAGCTGACTTGTTCTTGAAGAAACTTAAACAAGTATGGTGGTTAGCAGCTTTTATCCGTGCCTAAGCTAGATTTGTAAGCATGGATTAAGGAAAAGTAACCTCAGAGGCAAAAGCAAAGCATGGGCCAGCATACACTTGTACAAAAGTTTGCTTTTCAAGGACAATAATTATACTTCTATGTCACACGTGGGGAAATCCTTTGGATAAAGACTCAAAAGTGGTTGTGGGAATTAAATGATGATGAGATTTATCAAACTAGAAATCCTGCAATATATCATAGCTTCATCTGGATCAGAAGTTCAGCATTAGCGTAACTTAGAACAAGCATCCAACTTCTGATCTTTGAATCTCCCTGCTCCAGCATGTTCTGAAGGAGTTCTCAGGCTTTTCAGAAACTTGTTACACGCTTTATAGACTTTCTTTGAATTACTCTTGCAAACTCTGGTTGAAACTTTGTGAAAAATGGCCCAGAAGTTCTAACCAAACTCTGTCTTGGAAGTGTCCAGAATTTGCTGAATGCTTCAGTTTCATGGACGTGCCTTCAAAGGTTCATAACTTGAAATCCCAGCATTTCTAGGAGAAGTTTTATTCTGCAACGTTCTAGATCTCATTGAGATCTACAACTCTTATGTTAGAAGTTCTTCCAGAATCAGCTTGTATCATGGTGAAAATCTAGCCAGAAGTCTTGAGTTTGTCATATTTCTTAAACACTTAGAAAATTTTCGAAGTATTTAGAATTTTGACTTTTCCAAAGTAATTTTGACTTTTGCTTTTCTTGATGAAACAAATTTCATATTCCAACATGTCTTGATGAAATATGATTCTTGAAACTTGATTATGATCCAAAAGTTAAAATTTGACTTTTCAGCGTGCAATTGACCATTTTGACCTTGTGCCAAATCCAAACATAAATTGATGTATCGGTGCTACAAACTTGAGCCATGGAAAAACTTGTGATAAAAATTCTTGAGAAATGAGAGGGCAAGTTTTGGGGTACAACAAGTATCTTTAAAACTCACTCTAGTGGACACACTATGGCCAAGAATATTTTCAGGTCTGGTTATCATTGGTCGACTATGGAAACTGATTGTCACCACCACTCGAGGACTTGCCATAAGTGTTAGACCTATGCTGATAAGGTTCATGTACCTCCAATACAGGTCATGACTGCTCTGTGGCCATTTGCAATGTGGGGCATTGAGATGATCGGAGAAATCAAGCCCACTGCCTCTAAAAGACATTGTTTCATCCTCGTCGCCATTGACTACTTCACCAAATGGGTCGAAGTTGCTTCATTTGCGTCAGTTACTAAGAACATTGTAGCCTGGTTTATCAAGCACAAAAATATTTTCCGATACGGCATCCCTGAAAGGATCATCATAGACAATGGAACTAACCTCAACAATGCTATGATCATTGAACTCTATATGCAGTTCAAGATCAAGCATCACAACTCTTCTCCATATAGACTTAAGATGAATAGCGCAGTGGAAGCTTCTAATAAGAATATAAAGAAGATTGTGCAAAATATGGTGGTGACCTATAAATACTGGCATGAGACACTACCATTCACTCTTAATGGCTACCGTACTTCGGCTCGAACTCAACTGGGGCAACCCCTTTCTCTTTAGCCTGTGGCATGGAAGTCGTCCTGCCTGTTGAAGTTCAGATTCCTTCCCTAAGGATTATGAAAGAAGAAGACTTAGGTGAAGATGAATGGATTTAGAAAAGATTGGATCAGTTGAATTTTATTGACGAGAAGAGACTGGTTGCTGTTTGTCATGGTCAAATATATCAAAAGCATATGATCAAGGCATTTAACAAGAAGATCAAACCTTGAGTATATCAGACTGGCGACTTGGTAATGAAGCGCATAATTTTACCACAAGGAAATCCCAGGGGCAAATAGACTCCCACTTACGAAGGGCCATTTGTTGTTAAGAAAGTATTCTCTGGCGGTGCCATGATGTTAACCACTATGGACGGTGAAGATTTGGCACATCCTATAAACACGAACATAGTCAAAAAATACTACGCATAAGAATGACCCGCTAGGTTGACATACCTAAGCAAAAATAAGGGCATCCCGACAAACTGTAAAGGTTTGGGAAAAATTAGGGACATATACGAAAGATTGTACACCCGGCAAATCAAAAATCTGAAGGGGCGGCTTTGGCAAAAATGGGTATCCTGGTGGACTGGAAACCCGAAAGGACGGTCCAGGCAAAAGTTAAGGATTAAAGTGTATGACTATGTCCCATTGAATCACTACAGACAGCTTTATTACTAAGGTCAGAGTTCAAAAGGCACAAGATCAATCCAATCAACTTCTTTCGACGATAAAGGATGATGTTCAAAGACATAGGGGCAATAGCAGAGTCGGAACCCAATGAGATCACTTCCACATGTCTATACAATTTTTGTTTTCACTTTGTATTCTTTTCATTTTTTGACGACTTCCTCTTACTAGGATTTCTATCTCCCTGTACAAAAACTCCTGTTTTTAGGAAAATCATCAATACAAATATACTTTGAAGTGAAAACTTTTTGTTTTCCTGTTTTGAGTGCAAAAACGTCCAATGACTAAAATTGAATGAACATATGCATATGAACATGATCAACCATAGACAAATGTATGCATAAGAATGGTAATAAGCACTTGGGATATCCCCACAGAATCACTTCAATAAGATTATCCCCACATAGTGAATTCATACAGTTTTCCATCGAGAGTTCCAATCAGAATATTTCCTGAAATTCTCTTCCCAAACCGAGTTTTCCAAAACCAGAAAAGAAACCTTGCAAGAGTTTTTCCCCGAAATAATTCATTTCCCCAGTAAGGTCTTCATAATACCTTCCTCTATAGGGCTTATTTCCCCAATGGACTACAATATCCCCAGCTTAAGTTTACTTCTCGGACTACTATAAATTAACGGACAAAACCCCTTTTCCCCAGCAGAGTTGATACTATCCCTAGAAAGTTGCTGTGAAGCCTGAAATTCGACTAGATACCATTTAACTTTATCCTCCCTAGACAAATTGGAAGTTTAATCGTCTCTTTTATCCCTAATCAAATTCCCTAGTAGATTAATGGTCAAATAGAGCTCATGAATTCTACTCCCCAAGCAGAAGCCAACATTCCCTGCATAGTTTCCTCAAACAACAAACAGGAATTCCTAGTGGAATCATTCTAAACAAGATTGAAGATATACACGCTCTTCATCTCCAGCGGTAGTCCGGGATTTAGCTTCCCAAAATTCCCAACCAGTAGTCAGGGATTTATTTTCCCAGACTAAGATACATTTCAACAACATTCATGTATCATGACATATGCATACAAAACATATGGCATAATCTCATTTATTTTGAGAACATCATTAAGCAATGCATGCATCATGACATTGCATACAACTAATTCTTTAAATTTTTAGGAAATAATCAATCAACGAACAAAAGAACTCTTCTGTTTTAGATTTATTTCTTCCAGTTAAAGACAGACGGACAAAAGACCTCTTTTGGTTTAGATTTATTTCTTCCAGTTAAAGACAGACGAACAAAAGACCTCTTCTAGTTTAGATATATTTATTCCAGTTAAAGACAGGCGGACAAAATACCTCTTCTAGATTAGATTTATTTCTTCCAGATAAAGACAGGTGGACAAAAGACCTCTTCTGGTTTAGGTTTATTTCTTCCAGTTAAAGACAGGCGGACAAAAGACCTTTTCTGGTTTAGATTTATTTCTTCCAGTTAAAGACAGGCGGACAAAAGACCTCTTCTGGTTTAGAGTTATTTCTTCCAATTAAAGACAGGCAGACAAAAGACCTCTTCTGGTTTATATTTATTTCTTCCAGTTAAAGACAAGCATACAAAAGACCTCTTCTGGTTTAGATTTATTTCTTCCAGTTAAAGACACGCGGACAAAAGACCTCTTCTGGTTTAGATTTATTTCTTCTAGTTAAAGACAGACGAACAAAAGACCTCTTCTGGTTTAGATTTATTTCTTCCAGCTCAATACAGGTGGGCAAAAGACCTCTTCTGGTTTATATTTATTTCTTCCAGTTAAAGACAGACGGACAAAAGACCTCTTCTAGTTTAGATTTATTTCTTCCAGTTAAGGACAGGCGGACAAAAGACCTCTTCTGGCTTAGATTTATTTCTTCCATTTAAAGACAGGCGAACGAAATACCTCTTCTTGGATATATTTATTTCTTCCAGTTAAAAACAGACGAAGGACATCTGCAGTTTCATTATAAATCGACCAAAGATTTATTCTGGTACTTCTTCCAATATCTACCAACAGTCGCTTTGGATGGCATCTATAAGCCCATCTTCGACAATTTTCTGTCGACTTTGGATGGCATCTATACGCCCATCTCCGATAACTCTTTATCACCTCTCCAAGCGGAATCTTCAAGCCCATTCACGATACAATCAACCAACACATTACCTTATGCATCAGCGAGTGCAAATTTCTGGGCACTCTAGTGTTCAATCATCTTCCACCTTCAAGTCACGAATGGAGGACACGCCAATCTAACTCTTTAGGTTTAATAAGATTGAATAGGGGCAGCTGTTGTACCCTAAAATTTTCCCTCTCTTTTCTCAAGACATTCCTCACAAAAATCTCCAATGGCTTAAGTTTGCACAAGTGTTAACTAGGTCAAACCATCTCCTAAACATTGATGCCTCAAATTAGGCTTTTGATCTTCATAAGGAAAATTAGACTTCTAATGCCTCAAATTAGTTTCATGTTTTATTATAGACCTCCAAGAATATTCATGCCAAGTATCAATTCTTGAATCATAAATTTGCTTAATCAATTGACCAGATGGCTGAAAAATCAGATATATTGGGTAAAAAGTCAATTGTGGTCAACCCACAGTCAAAGTTCAATATTTTTTTCCAATATCAATATTTTGAAGTCATATTCATCAATTTATCAAGTTTGGATCATAATGTCTCAAGAAAAGCACTCAAATCATTAAAGGGGCAAAATCGTCAAAATTAGGGTTTTGACTGAGAATGACTGATTTTTGACTTTTGCCATAATACATGATCTAATGACTTGAAGCATAATCTTAAGGAATAAAATACATAATTTTGACCTAATTACATAATTCAATTCATTTCTCAATGATCAAACAGTTGATAGTTGAAATTTGGCCAACTGATGAAAAGTCAACTGATACACCAAAAGTCAAACTTTGACTTTTTGATCAACATTGAATTTCAAAGATCAAAATCCATCAAGATATGAAAAAATATGAAGTTTGATCATCAAGAATCAAAAAGTCCATGAAAATTCAAAGTTTTCAATACTTAGAAATTTCCTAAGTGTTTTATATACTTGATAATTTCATTACTTCATGCCAATTTTTCACCAAGATACAAGATGATTCAAAGGAAATTTTCAACATGAGAGTTGTATATATTGATGAGATCTAAAACTTTGTACTAGAGGGCTCATATCCAAAAAATTCTTAGATTTTGATTTATAAGCCCATGAAGTCATGCACTTTTTCTTAAACACTTAGTGAAATTTTGACCTAGTTTAGGCAGATTTTTGTCCCAACTTCTTGGCCATTTTTCACATAGTTCCAATTGGATTTTGCAAAAGTGGAAAGCATGAAAGTTTTAGAGGATGTTTCAAGATTTCCAAAATGTCCAAGAACTTGAATAGGTCATTTTTGAGCTAGGAGAATCAAAGAGAAGAAGTTGGCATGATAAACTTGAATTACAAGGCATTTTCGTGAAGAACACATAACCTAATCCCATAGCTATGCTGCATAATATTTCTTTGCAGGCCTTCTAACTTGCAAATCACTGTATAATTAAATGTTTACATAATTGATTGAGCTATTATCCAAGTGTTTAAGCCATTGTCCAATACAATTTTCCATTTTTGGCACAAAGTTACCATTTCCATTCTTGTAAAGCAAGCTTTATGCATAAGTCAATGCATTGAGCCTCTCACTTGTTTCTTCTGATCACACTCCATTTTAAAGTGAAGAAGCAACCTCCATGCACCCAACAAACTCAGACCATGCTTGTACTTGAACCTTGGAACTATGAAAATCCATTCAACTTGATTTCTCATTTTCAACCAAACCATTTCATGTTATCTCAAAATTCTGGTTAGTTCAAGATGTCAAACCTCTTTCCTATAAATAGATAGGTAATTTACAACCTAACACACTTATTCAAGAGCCCTAAAACTCACTTAAACTCCCTAGAACTCAGAGCTGCATCCAAGCCTCCACAACTTGTCATTTCTGGCCAAAAACTTCAATCTCATAATCCACTCGTGTGTTTTCCCCCCAAATCATTCTCAAAGCTTCTCTACATCAAATATAATCCATCCCAGTACCTATTACAGTTCTGTAACTCCATTTTCATCTTCTTCCAAAATCAAAACCAGAACCTACACATTGACTTCTACAAGGAGTTTAAGCCACTCTCAACTCAAGTTAAGCACTGCATTAGCTTCCTAAATGTCCAAGGAAGCTAACCAGATCATTGCAGCACCTTGAAGCAAGCTCAAACTCAAAACACGAATTCATTTTTCAAGGTGAGTTTTATGACTTTTGAAATCTTCATATAGGCATCATTTGGTTTCCATTTTCAAAGATAAAATGTAGACATCATAGCCCTGAAACTGACCATGTCCTTAGAATTCATTTATATTGCTTGAGTAGTGAGAATTTTAAAGATGAACTTTCTGGAAAAAAATTAACTTTTTATTTGGTACCAGTAAAATTCTCATTCATCTTTAATTTATAGTTCATGAACTTTATATGGTTGAATTCATATTGAATAACGGAGCAAGTTTCATGTTTACATTTTCTGATTTGGTTGATAAATGAGGAAGTTACAAATTCAAAAATGGTGATGAAGAGGCTGGCGCGAGGTTGAAGATGAAGTCACATTCAAGAATTGGTTTATTTTAAATTAAATGATTTTTGTTCTGTAGACGGATGAAATAACCACCCTAGTGGCAGGAGAAGCGCGCGTAAGGCATTACCCTATAAGGTCCCGGGTTCAAACCCCAACGACCTTTTGTTTTATTTTCTAACATTTCTTTATTTCATTTTTTGAACAACAGACGCGTTTGGGCCTCCCTCTCTTGGGCCTGACTATTTTTACTTTCCCTCACACTCCTGATTACTTCATGATGCGCAGGCCCATTCTTTTTTTATTTTGTCTATTTATTTTCTGATCTAAACAAAAAAAGACTTGGGTCTAGAAACAAAAACTGCTTTACTTTTAAACCACCCATTTCATTTTTAAACCACCCCCTAACTTTTATTTCCTATTCTATTTTTATTTTTTTTTCTTATTCTTCTTCTTCTTATTATTATTATTATTATTATCATCTAATTAAAAAATACCAAAAAATATTTTTTTAATAAATAATTAGACTAATTTTTTATTTTACTTGATTTTCCTTAAACTTAAAACCCAAAAAAATATTTTATTAACACATTTAATTTTTTTCTTAATTAAATTAATTTAGACTTAGTTTTATTTTGATTTTATTTTTCATTGAATTAACTTAGAATTTAGGTGTGTAATTAATTAATTTCTTTCCATTCATTTTAGTTTAATCAATTAGGTTAAAATCTTTCACAAAAAAACCATAAAACAACAATTTTCTTTTCTTGTACATTATCTTTATGTTCTTGTATATTTTTATTGTTATTCATTATTCAATATGGTTTTAATAGTAATTAGGTTTTAATTGCTTTATATTCCCCATTTATAATTTGTATCCCCGTTCCCAAATGATGTAATAGCGCAGAACGTTAAATTTCCATAATTTATTGCTTTCAATATTATTACTAGTAATTAGGGTTTGTATGGAGAGACTTAAAACCAATACTAGACAATCCTAATTCAAGACAAAAATACTGAAAATAAAACACTTTCACCTCTAGGGTTAACCCTCACTTGTTGCCTTAGAATAAAACAGTCATGTCCCTCAAATGTGGGATACTTTAACAAAGACCCTCGAATACAAGATCGTAGTCCCTCGATGACCCTTCGATCTTGCCATCGGTAAATGATCTTAGACCCTTAAGGTAAATTCCTAAGGCATCCTACAGTGTTTCCTTCTATGACTGTACGATGATTCACGCTTGTTCCTTCACATCCAATGATATGGTTGCTTACTAACTAATAGTAAGACAACATTATCTAAAGGAGGAGGAAAAGAACAAAGACTTTTTGAGTAGGTAGAACGCTCGTAGTTGCTTGCTCACAAACATTTCAAATAAAACATCTTTCAAACATACCAACACTTGCATGAAATATTTTCAAAAATCAACACTTTGTATACATTCTTATAGAGACGAAAATCATTACAAAGTTTGCCTAAACAAAGGCACTTTTCAAAAATACTTTCAAAATAAACCACAAACACATTTACAAAGCATTTCAAAGTGATCTAGCAACTAAGAGCCCGTAGATAACTACGGATGAAAAGGGTGCTAACACCTTCCCTTTTCATAACCTACCCCTCAAACTCAAGAAAATTCTCAAAAGATATTTCCTATTCTTTTCACCCTTTCCTTTATTGGATAAAAGAAAAGTCGGTGGCGACTCTTGCTATCCGCAACAATTGCGATAAAATACAAAAACCCAAGTCATTTCTCCTACCGTATTACACAATTTTTTAACCAAATCTATTTTCTATTTCTTCTCTCTCTTCATGAGTTTAACATATTCTTATTTTACAAGAACCCTTTCTTTCTTACAGTATTACTTCGTTCTTGACATTGATATTCACAACAAACTAGTGCGGTGAGCATGGATCAAGATACCATCAATGAAGTATGAGATTGATAAGTTCACTAGAGTGAATGATTTTGGATTATGGTGCTTGAAGATGCAAGCTCTTCTCGTTCAGCAAGGTTTGTTAGAAGTGTTAAAAGGGTCAGAAAAGATGGATGTTTCCCTAATAGAGAAATAGAAGATGACGATGATCGAGAAATCTTATAGTGTCATTATATTGAGCCTTGGTGATAAGGTTCTCCAGAAAGTCTCGAAGGAGAAAACCACAATAGGTGTGAAGATCAAGCGTGGATGCTTCTTATTGATCTATGAAATATTGATGTTAGTATAGATGATGAAGATCAATCATTGTTGTTGATGTGTGTTTTACCATAATTTCATGCGCATTTCAAAGAAACACTATTGTATAGAAAAGAGTCCCTGACTTCTAAAGAAGTTCAATCAGCCTTGTACTCGAAGGACTTGAACAAAAGAAATTAGCACAAACAATCATCTATTGGTGAAGGATTGTTCGTAAAAGGAAAATTCTCGAAAAAGGATGGTAAGTTTGAGAAAAATAATGGTAAGGATCAACACAATTCTTATGGTGGTAATTCTCATGTTTTTGTACCCCAATTTTTCCCCTAAGATTCCTCTATCATCTCATACCATCACATTGCAATCAGATCTGAAATTAGGGTTTAGTGTTTCTCTCCTACTACACCCTCTCTTAGGGCTTGCCTATGAGAATCACCAAGAACCCTGAAGCACTTTTATTTGTATATCTTGTACTTGTATGCTTATAACTAACTTCAAAATGTGTATATGTTGTCTCTTGGAATATCATCTTGTAGGTCATGGCACAACTGCAGTCATCTCACCATCTCCTAGCACAGATGATCAAAACTAGGGTTTGAAGTATAATCAGGAGATCTCTGGATTTTTGTGAAATTCTCGACCTCATACTTCTCTACATAGTCATGAGCATCTATCATTGGAAGTTTTATCATCAATTTTGGCTTGAAACAGTTCAATTGATAAAAAAAAAGGGTAAAATGGTCATTTTCTCAGAAGACAGTCAAAATCAGTTGTTGACCAAGTGAAGTTTTGGTCAACCATCAATTCAATATCCCTATTCTCATATTTCATGGTAAATAAAGCAAAAATATCAAGAGGAAGTGTGAATTGGAGTTAACTTGTCAAGGAAGTTATTTAAAGTTTTGAAATTTTTCTAAGTATCCATAGGGCTGAATTTTGACTGCTACAACTTTCTCAATTTTTATTGAAAATGTGAAAACTTTATATTTCTAGAAAGAGGATGAAAAATTATCCAACTTTGAAGGAGTGGCCACAAGTCAAAAAATGAAAGGAAAATAAGTTATGAAGCTTGTAATATTTTTGACACTTAGTGACATTCAGGTTAAAAATGCAAAAAAATTACTTCTTCATGTCCATTTTTGAATGACCATTTGGACTCAAATCAAAAAGTTGGCAACATGAAAGTTGTAAATTGAAGCTTTCTCTTAATTTTTAATTCAAGAATCATCTCAAATGGTTAAGTGTGGAGAAAGATATGGTGATTAGGATTTTGAGTTGAAAACTAAATTTTTGCCCAGCACAAGGCAAGCCACGCGTGCTAGGCAGTCATTTCATCAAACATGCTGTGGGCACGCATTCATCAATACTTTTCTATGTGAAAGATTCATTATTTTGAAAAATATACAACATCAAAGTTGAAGCCCTAAATGTGAGGAAAAATGTTGGTTCAGGAAGTTTCTCCAAATTCTCCATAAATTTTGAGATATAATTGAAGGAAGATGGCATAATGCAAGCTGAAATGTTTTGCCCAACCAGGCGTCACTCATGCGCAAAGTTTCTAATCATGCCTGGAATTCCATCAAGCAGTTTGTAAGCATGAATTAATATCCAAATATCTCATTGTTCCAAGCTTCATTTTAAAAAATTTTGAACACCAAAGTTGGAGTATGAAATGTCCTCTCCATTTTTTATTCAAACTTTGTGACATTTCGTGCATCATTGAGGGAGATATAGAGAGGTAAAGGCATGCTCATGAAATGGTAAGAATTTGCATGGCATGCATGAAAATTGTGTGCCAACCAAAGCTCCATCTGCTAGCTCATGCCCACAACACTCCTCACTTATTCAAAATGCACACTTTTCATCCCTTAAACAACATAAAACGCAACATGCCTCTCACTTCCCATTTCTCACTTTTTATTTCATTCTTTTCCCACACTCTATAAAAGGGCAAGGCATTCAACATTTAAAAAAAATTCAGTAGCAAATTCTTATTCTCTTTCTCTCTTCCTCACAAAGTCAGCAACACACTTCTCTTTCTCTCTCTCAAAGCAAGCTTGACTCCATTGTTGAAATTTTTTCCTCTTCAAAACTGCCTTCATCCTTGTTCCAGCTCTCACATTTCTTTCATTTCTTCATATCTGGAGCAAGAGAAGCAAGTATCTCTGGGTTTCTCATCATTAGATCCATCCATTAGTGAATTTATTTTTCACTTGAAAGGTAAAATTTAGATTTGAAATTCTCGATTTCTAGCTTAATTCAATGCTTGAAATCTTGCATACATGTTATTAGCTAGCCAGACAATAGGTCTGATGTATTAGATTGGTTTGATTCGAGCTCCATTGATGTTTTGAAAATTTCTGCAAATCATGTTCAAATGAGTTTTCATGGACTTTGAGCTTCAATTTCTCTTTGATCCTACCTTGTTTTTGAAATCTAAAAGATGTGTGATGTTCTTAGAAGTTTGGTGATCATTTTTGCTTTTTGAATCATCTCAAATGGTTGAGAAACAAGAGAGAAATTGAAGCTGAAAATTGCCTTGATGAAATCTGTTTTACACGCGTTTTTGATGTTGGTGTGTTGGTAGGGACGATGATGTGTCCCTGCCTGATTGAACATGGATGTATTTGGTCTTTTACAGCGCATTTTGTCAAGAAAGGGTGTAAAAAGCTTCATATGTTAATTTTCTTTTGTTTTCTTAAATTTCATTTTAATATTTTCTTCATTTCAAAAATTATCAAAAAATTATTTTAGACTTCTTTTTCAATATATTTTCATATTTTTATTTTTATTTCATTTTTATCATTTTTCTTGATTAATTAAAATCATGTAAATAATTAGGGTTTTAATATTTCTTTTAAATCTAGAATCTTATTTTCCTATTTTTATTAAATCTAAAAATTCATAAAAAAATATTTTTGGACTCCCCTCTGAGATTATTACAGGAAAGTATTTTTTTTCCTATTTTATAAAAAAAAAATTGGATTACAAATTAAATCATTTAATTGAACATCTTCATCTTTTCCTTGTTTTTTTTAATGATTTGTTTAAATAATTTTTATTTCTTTTTTCTTTTGAGATAAAATTCAAGAAAAATATGATTTCTAGTCCTTAGAGTTTTCTTAACATTTAGGTTATTCTACATCAAATTTATTTGACATTTTAACCTAATTGATTAATTTTTGAACCTATTTTTCTTTTTAGGGTTTTTGCTTGATCATGCACATTAATGGATTTAAATTTCTAACTTCGTCAACCTATAAAATCAGACATGAAATTTTTTGGAGTGCTTGAACATGTTGAAGCCATAAAAATAATTTTTCTGGAATTTTACAATGCGATTTTTTATTTTTCACAAATTAGTTTCCAAATCCATCTAGTTTAAGGTCTAAACTTGCTAGTTTTTAAGTTTGCATTTCTAAACCAAACTTCTACCTCAATCTAGGGATTCCAAATTATATTTCTGACTTTTATAGGAACTTAGGAAGTTAGGGTTTTAATTTCATATTTTTTCAAGTCATTTTTATATTTTAAAAACTATTCTTATGTTAGGTGTGCATTTAGGGTTTTCCCTTTGAACAATGTTTGTAAATTGAAAACTTGTGTACATGATTCTTGTTTAATTCTTGAAATAGCATATGGTACTTACTTGGAGCATATATTGAGGCAATTTCTTCAACATCATTGGGTCTTGGGTGTTGATAGGTTGATAAACCAAATCCATTAAAATGGACGAATGATGTTGATGATATTTGAAACTCTAATCGCTTCCCTCTTCATCTTATCCCCCTTTCTTATTGTATTACATGTTATTGGATAATGATCTCTATATCATTTATCCAAACATGAAATACATATATTTCTATTGAACGGCCTCAAAATAGGTGCAACTTCTACATAAGTCCACTTACGATTGCTTAACATAGCGCAAAATTTTGTCCAGATTCGAATAAATGATCATTCATGGCCCAAACCTATGTTTGTAAGCCCAAGTGTGTTAATTTAATCCCTTTGATCCAATAACCTTGAGATTCATTGTGTGGAGGCTTTGGTTCTTCCAATCTTATAATGGATCTTCATATATTTTAGTCAACGCGGATCACTTAAACATCGTTGATCATTAAATGTTGCCTTGAGAATTCTTAAATGGATTATATACTTGACAAAAATCAAATGCAACTTGTTGTTGAGAGGATTCGGTTCTACCAATCCTCTAATGAGTTCCAAATGTAAGTTTCAAGATGGTCATCCAACTAACCACTAATTATTAACAATTGACTTTACTTTATGCTTTTATTTTAATGCTTTTACTTTTTGTACTATTTACTTTAGCATTTACATTTCATGCTATTTTCATCTTTGCTCACTTGAGCTTTTCTTTTCTTTTTGAAGATACTTAATAATAAACATAAACCATAAAAGACTTTAATGATACTTGGACTATTTGGTTACTATCCTTGGCATTATGGAGTATTGGACTTCTTGGACTTAGGAATAGAAACCTTGGCCTATGTTGGAGACCTTGTGACCTTAATTGATATTTTGTCTGGAGTTCTTGAGGTTTACCTCAAGACATTGGGTTGTTTGTTTGTTTTGTGTGTAGGTTATTGTGATTATATACTTTGTTTGTAATCTGGAATTCACCCGTATACAGTCGTTACTCTGCCCAATTTTTGTGAAGACTTAGTACACTTGAAGTTCAGTTCTCTCAAGAGGTATAGTATCTTTTCTTGCTTGGTTTCAATCCAAAGAATGGGAATTCTATCTTGACTCATATTGTCAAGTATTGGATTCTTGTTGGTTAGACGGTTCTTCTCCCTAGCTTTTACCTTATGCTTTAGGATAGTCTCTTCTTTAATTTCAAAATTCTTCTTCCTCCTTTTGAAAACTCTTCTTGTTTTGAAACTTGAACCATTTTCATAATAAACTTGAACCTAGGTCGATGCATTTTCAAAACCTTTTCATAAATAAACTTGAATCAACTTAATAATACCTTGACATTTTTTGTGAGAAGACTAATAGTCGATCAATATCATTTCAAACTATTTTTCCACTTTGGCTTCCACTTTAAAACTTTTCTCAAAAGATTGGACTCTTGTCAATCCTTGTAGTGATGCAAACAACTATACTTCTACAATCTGTTTGTCTGGACTTTCCTGGTTTTCAGGGTGCTTGGTGATTATTTATAAGTCCTATACCCAGACTTGGGCAAACTCTAAGATAGGACGGGCGGTATAGTCATGTTAAATTTGAGGGAGTAATCCCAAAAAAGGAGGCATGAGATACCCCAATCAGTGGAGGCCCCTTTGACTGTAGTGTTGTTTACCGAATAATTAGGAAGACGTGCTTCTTTCTACCTGGAAGCCTGCTGAAGCTGAGGACCGTAGAATACCTAATCCATCTTGGCCTTTTAGGTGTAGTGCAGAAGCTTTGATGGAGTAATTCGGATATAGTTGTCATGTGATACTACGCTCAGACGAGTTTTTCTTGAGAACGTTACTAATTACCGAGTTAATCGGGAAGTTGGTAATATCCGAAGGAAGGGTGTAGACTCTGGGAACCTCTAGAACCTTGTTCAGCAGGTGATAAATTTTAGACCATACCTTATGGATAGTACCTTCGACCTCATGCTCGTGACGTTGAACCTATGAACCCTATGTGTGTGATCTTGTTTGTGATTGTTGCATCATGCATCCATGCACTCATAAGCATCTTTTGAAGAAATTTTATTTCAAGGGACTTGAAAGTTAACCATTAGTGAATATCTCAGGTACCTTTTGACCATGGATTATGGAAAAGAAAGACCGGAAAATACAATTTCAAAGAGCCCAAGATAGATGAGTTGATCAGTCTAATTCCCGAGATTGAGTGTTCTGCATATTTTTGGAAGAAGTATGGATCAATCATTCCTCTCATAAAGCTTAGGATGAAGGAGGGTATTCTCTCGACCTTGGTCCAGTTCTATGATCCATTGTATCATTGCTTTACTTTCCCTGACTATCAGTTGATGCCTACACTAGAGGAGTATTTTTATTTGTTGGATTTACCTATTACCGGTCATGTTCCTTTTATTGGTTTTGGAGGGTGAGCCAAAACCACACGAGATTACTGCTTTGATCCATCTGGGGAAGTATAAGGTTGAAGCCCATATGACTACTAAAGGAGGGATTAGATGATTACCAACTCAGTTCTTATTGGAGAGAGCTTGTTACTTTTCCAGGATGAAGAGTACAGTTGCTTTTGAGGCTATCTTTGCTCTACTTACTTACGGGTTGTTTTTATTTCCTAATGTGGACAAGTTTGTTGACATTAATGCTATCAGGATCTTCATGATTGGAAACCTAGTTCCCACATTGTTGGGTGATTCTTATTACTCTATTCATCTTCGGAATTCTTGTCATGGGGTGATGGTTATCTGTTGCACGCCTCTGTTGTACCGGTGGTTTATTTCTCATATGCCTCAGTTTGATGCTTTCTAGGATGTCAGGAAGGAACCCCATTGGGCTCCTAAGATCATGGCACTTACTCACTCAGATATTGATTGGTATCATCGGGCTTACCATGATGTAGATATTGTCGACAGTTGTGGTGGTTTCCCTAATGTACCTCTTCTTGGTACAAAGGGAGGAATTAACTACAACCTTATTCTTGCACGATGACAACTTGGTTATCCAATGAGGGATAAAACAAATAGTATTCATTTGAATAGTTTCTTCATGAAGGAGGGAGAAGACCATAAGGAAGCTAGGGAGCAGATTTCTAAGGCTTGGCGTCACATTCATAGGAAGAATAGGAAATACTTGGGACCTAGGGGGTTGTTTCTTTGGAGCCTTATCTTCAGTGGGTCCAAACGAGAGCTATTCAGTTGAAGATGTCGTATTCCCAGGAAGCACATATGCCTGATTTGTTTGTGAAGACCACTCCTCCGTTATTGGATGATGTGGAAGAGCTATAACTTGCTTTAGTCAGGATGCAGTAGGAAAATGATGCTTGGGAGAATAAGTGCCAAACTTTAGAGATTTCCTATAGAGCAGACTTGAAGGAGAAAGACGAGTTGATTGAGATTCTTGAGAGTCGGGCTGTAGAGACCATGGAGAGGCAATGGGATTTATTTTCTCCTAAGCCTCAATCAGATACTAGTTGCTCACTTCCTGATTCAGGTGATTGGAAGGAGGTTGCCACCAGATATGGGGAAGAAAACCAGAGGTTGAAGGCTCATATTTCCAGGCTTATATGGAAGCACCAGCGTATAGAGTGATCTCCATCAGCTTTACTTCTTAGGGTTTAGACTTTATTTTCATTTTTTACTTGGGATTATTGAAACTTGTAATCCATTTTGAAGTAAATTATAATAAAATTTTTCAGTATTTCAAATATGTTATTACTTTGATATTTGCAATGTGTCTATAAATCTTTAAGTCCCTTGAAATATTAATAAATAAAATAAATCATACGCATTGTATATCATGCATCATATTGCACATATTTCTTGCATTTATTATGCATATCCAGGTGTCTTACCAAGCTTCTTTACTTTGTTCAGCAAGCTGTCTCACCACTACAATACTCGAGCTAATTTCAGAAGGAAGATGGACAACTTAGAACAAGAGAATCGCGAGCTGCGCGAGGAAGTTTCTACTCTGAAGGCCGGCATGGACAATATCATTGCTCTGATGGAATCTCTGGTGGTTGCTCAGAATCAGCCACCGAATGTTCAACCTCAACAGATAAAGGTTACTACTGAAGCTTCGACTGTTCCTATGTCTGCCATTCCAGCTGTTGTTCAGAATCGCATGCCTCAAGGTTGTCCATGGGGAATGCCAGAGAACTTTGTGCCTGAAGGATTCAATCTTGGTCCTCAAGTTACTCCAGTTGTTCAGACTATTGTTACTCCTGCACCTCCTTCGGTGAATATGGTACCATTTGCTAATGATGATATGTATCGTCCTTTTCCTCCACCAAGTGAAGGCTTGGATCTCTATGACAGAATGGATGATTTTCAAGATCAATTTGACAAGATGCAGAGGGAGATGAAGGCCCTCAGGGGAAAGGAATTGTTCAGACAGAATATGAATGATTTATGCTTGGTCCCGAATGTCAAGATACCTGTGAAGTTTAAAGTCCCAGAATTCGAGAAGTACAAGCGAAACACTTGTCCTTGTGCTCATCTTGTGAGGTATATGAGTTTGGACAGTGCCAATATCCATACTTTTAACGACTTGGGAGAAGCATTTATCAGACAATACAAATACAACATGAACATGGCGCCTGACCGTGATCAACTCAGGGATATGGTCTAGAAAGATAGGGAATCATTCAAAGAATATGCTTAGAGATGGCGTGAGGTAGCCACCCAAGTGATTCCTCCCATGGAAGAAAAGGAGATGACTAATATTTTCCTGAAGACTCTGGGTGCTTTCTACTATGAGAGGATGGTAGCGGGTGTGCCAAGTGACTTTACTGAAATGGTGGGCATGGGTATCCGTTTGGAAGAGGCTATAAGAGAGGGCTGTTTAACAAACACTATGCCAGAAATAACCTACGAAAGCGCTTTTTTTGGGCTTTAAAAGCGCTTAAAAGCACTTTCGTAAGTGGCGCTGCTAAAGGTTTTAGCAGCGCTTTTTGTTCAGAAAAAAGCGCTCTCGTAGGCCTACCTATGAAAGCGCTTTTTGGTAAAAGGCGCTTTCATAGGTAGGCCTACGAGAGCGCTTTTTTCTGAAAAAGCGCTTTCATAGGTGTATTCAGAATGCGTGTCAGGCAATCTAAAGTAGGCCTATAAGAGCGCTTTTTGTTCAGAAAAAAGCGCTCTCGTAGGCCTACCTATGAAAGCGCTTTTTGGTAAAAAGCGCTTTCATAGGTAGGCCTACGAGAGTGCTTTTTTCTGAAAAAGCGCTTTCATAGGTGTATTCAGAATGCGTGTCAGGCAATCTAAAGTAGGCCTATAAGAGGGCTTTTTGTTCAGAAAAAAGCGCTCTCGTAGGCCTACCTATGAAAGTGCTTTTAATCAAAAAGCGCTTTCATAAGTAGGCCTACGAGAGCGCTTTTTTCTTAAAAGCGCTTTCATAGGTTTTCTACTGAAAAATCTAAAATTTAAAAAATTTCTAAACCTGCATTTTTTTGCAGCAAACCTGTAATTCTTAAACCGGTATTTTACAATCTAATCTAGAAATACCAATATATATTAGTTTTAATCCAAATACCAAATGTAATTCAAATACCAAATATTATATATATACAAATACCATTATAATCAATTCATATCCAAAATATATATACACCATGGTAATTCAATATTAACATGTTTTTAAACGTAACAAAATACACCCTAAGAAATCAGCTATATAACACTAAGTAAATCAATCCTAATCTACATATATATCCAAGGTCCTGATCCTGCAATATGAACATAATAACACGGTCAGTGTTGTATACACAAAACAATATATTCATAATTAACCAATTTTCACACAACAATGTATTTGTACCTTATTATAAGATTCTTAGCTCAATAAAATATTGGCACAACTCCTCTTTGAGTTCTTCCAATTGACGTGGCGAGTAATATGGACAATTGTATTGATCAAAATACTACATTACAAAACAAAATATATGCATGATTTAGTTTAATGTAATAAATTATATGCAAAATCCGATAAGTAATAAAACAAAGTATAAATCCATACCGTGATTGGAATCTCGCTTTCATTCATTTGAATGATTTCTTTGATAAACTTCAAAACGAAGTATCCGCGATCTATGCCGTTTTGTTGTTGAGGGCACTACATAGAAAAACAAATAAGATTATACACATCTATTGATTTATCAAGTAGCATAAATATTATAAGCAAAATTGTTGAAATTTATATACCTGTACTTTGATCCAATTAATGTTGTTTGATTTAGACCGTGGTACTCGTGCTTCCCTTTGACATCGGAATACTTGTATTGAACTGATGACAAAATTAAAATATTTATTTAGAACAATGACATTGAAATAATTAAATATATAAACACAAACGAATATTTAGAATAATGTCACTTACGTATCAATCAGTAGCTTCATTTCCGGATAATTTGTCCAATCACCGTCAACCGAATTCAGGTAATAGACCACTTCTTTTATGGGATTGATTGCAAGCAACAACCAGTGACATCTATAAATTAAAGCAACAATTTAGAAGCGAATTTTAATGTAAAAAATACAAATATTAAAAGGAGGTTAGAATGAAAATCTAACCCTGTATTATAAGGCAAAAGATACAAGCTCTCTGTACTGGCAGTTGTCATGAATCTTTCGACCAAGTGTTCTCTTACTGAATCAGGTTCCCTAGAAATTGTTGCTCCGCTGACACGGGAGGAAGACACGAAACGGAATCTATTTGACAATTGATTCCCGCGCATCAATTTGTCAAATAACATCCTTAAATAAAAACATAATTAATATTAGACTATTTCAATTAAATGTTTAAAAAAAATGTTCAACCAATTAAATAATATATTGATCGGGTTACCGGATGTACGAGTGCATCACACTGATGCCTAATTCTCGATGATGAAAGATTTGTTCCATGTCCTCTAATCCAATTGTTTCGATACATGGAAAACCAAAGACAATTTCATCCACATCGATTTGACGAATTCCATCATTCATCAAATCTGATGTGCCAACTAGTGTCTCCAGACATTGTCGATACCTAGGCACAAATTTACGGACAGGAACCTTCTTCTTAGGTGGAACCCTACTAACTTTCTGGCTCACCTGCTGTGACTGATGTTGAGAAGGTACCTTAAAAATCATATAGAATTATGTAAGATACAAAGTTATGCAGTTTTTTATTCCGATCATAAATGAAACACTTTAAAAGTACCTGTCTTTGCGATGCAATAGACTCGCCGCGCTGCAAAATCCCTTTATCCTTAGATGCGGGTTTTGTAGGAGTCTAAAATTACCATGTATAAAATTTAGGTCAGAACTGTCAGTTGAATACTTAAAGATTCATAATGGTTTTCAACATACCTGATCATCTATGCAGATGAGGTCTGGTGGCCATGCCACAAAAGATCCTACTGCATCTCGCAGCAATGTGGTCTCCACAACAATGTCAGGTACCGGTAGCAATGCATTCATATCTAAAACAACATCAACTGATACCTTCATGTGGCCATCCGGGAGCGGTCTATGGTGAATTAAATCTCCCGAGGTGTTGTGCACTTTTCCCTTGCCAACTACCCGATAAGTCGGAGACGCTAGATACAGCTGAAAACATGAAATGCCCTAAACCAATAATAACCGTTAGACTTCCTTTAATGTTGACAATAATAACCGTTATAATTATACTTTCTCTAAATATAATGGATTATCATCTTAATTACCTCGGGAAAATTTTGTTGACAGTTGATACTAGCCTTGTCACTAGTTTCTTTCAACTGTGAACTGATCCTTTCTGCCATATATCTCTCTTTGTCCCTCTGCAGTTCACGGACTTGTGCTTGTAAATCCTGCAATGTTTGCATCACTTCTGCATTGCTAGGATTTCTTTTTCTTGGATTTTTATACAGAGAGGTAGGAGTCACACCATGGCCTTTACCCCTCACTCGTCCCGGATACTCAGCAACACATAGTGCTCGACTGAGTACGCTCCTGATATTCGAGTCATCACCCGTGGATACCGATTGCGATATAGTCTCCTGTAATTCATTTAAATATCGATAATTAAAGACACAACGTTAATTATATATTAATTAAAGACATAATGGTATACTTACACACTCATCATAAATATGTTGCAGATCGGGGTTAACAACTCGATCTCTGCCAACACGAGCTTCCTTCCACAGCACATGTGCAGGTAGTGATGTTTCGTCACTCTGCGTCTCCTTCAACTACGCATTGTTACAAATAATAAAATCATCAATACACATTGTTACAAATTAATAATACACATTGAGATAATTAATAAGATCGTAGAATTGAGATTTACTTACAATTTTTTCCTGTAAGCGTGCATATCCCAAACGACCTTTTTTATATGGATATGCGGGTTTTGACGCTCTATCCCGATTTACAGCACTCACTTTCTTGAAATTTTCGTCTCTTCTTTGGCCCACAAAAGCAACCCATTCTTCGGGTGTAATGAAGCTCTCATATTTATTTGGTCGTTCAGGATCCTCTTCAACAAAATTTCCTTCATCGTCTTTAAGAAACTTATTTGTCAAAAAATTTCTCCACCCTCTATGTCTTTTTCCGGCCAAGCCCATTATATACTTTTTGCGGGCATCTTCAATGTTAAAATACCTCTACAAAAAAACATACGCATAGAGGGTGTTAGTATATGTAATTTAAAAACAATATTTTCGTCAAAATAAAGCAAATAACAACAACCATATATGATACCTTTATCTCGGTCCAAATTCTTTCTTTAGCATCCAACTCTCCTTTTTTCCAGCTAGTAGTGGTGATCGGAATGTGCATACGAACAAGCGTACCGATGTAGCTTGTCAGCTTTGCATAATTAGGCCCAATTAGTTGGTCATCATTATTCCAATCTACATTATACTTAATACCTCTATCTCTATCACGGATGATTCCCCGCATGATAGTTATGCCTCGTGTGATGTCCTTATCTGAAGTGTCTTGTGGAACATTATCTTGTGGAACATCTCCTTGTGGAACATTTTCTGAATTATCTTGTGGAACATCTCCTTGTGGAACATTGTGATACATTTTCTGTCAAAACGCAAAGTATACACGGAATGAATCCGTATCAAGAAAATGCAACATACGAAAGACAATTTAAGACAAATTCATCACAATATATACCAGTAATTTGAGGAAGAAAGTTACCTCTCAGATGTTTCGAACTCTAAGAAACGCGGAGAATGAGCGTCGTACGTCGAACTAGGCTGGGAAACGCTGCAAATTCATAGAATGTTATTCAATATTTCGGACAATGGATTAAATAGAATGAAAAGATGGATACTATTAAATTTATGATTAAATAGTTACGAACTGATAAAGAATGAAAAAGAAATATACCTACATCAAAACATAAATAAAACAATCCTAAATATTTCAAAAAACTAAGATGTCAGATAACAAATTTTCAGCACCTGCACTGCAGTATCAGAGGGATAACTGTTAATTTATACTCTCATCATACATGTAGTTATTTTTCAAACAATTTACAATGCAATAAAGTTATTTTCATTTGAATGAATTTTGATAGCCTCAGACCGTCCTAGTACATGATTTTCATCAAATGCAAGACATGCATTTCTGAACCATAATTAAGTATGCATCATAGGCTACATTTAAACTTTATCAATTACTTAAGTAAGTCAAAATTCACTGTAAAGAAAAAGAAATAATAAGTTAAATATTGGCATCAGATCTTCCTATTCAAAATAAAATATTCATGCGCTCAAAACAATTTTGAGTTATCAATATTTTGAAGATTCATCATTTGGCCAATTGAATTGAAAATCTGAAAACAAGCGAACTAACAAGATAAATGTAAACATAGAAACTATACAATGCTCAGAAATTAGCAAATAATCAATATAAGATATTCATATGTCCAGACATATTGATGCAAAATCATCACGGCAGATTCAATACATAAAAATACAATTGAAAAAATTCATAATTCTGCAATTGATATGAATCTCAGTGGCATTCCATTGCTGGAAGTGGCAGACAATCAACAAGGCATCAGTTCAGTCCGCCCGTCTGCTTTTCTTCATCATAGATTCATCAATCACAATTAACTGAACAGAAAATTGAAGTAAACTGAAGAAAAAAAGCTAAGATAGGGTTGCATCAGATAATAAGCGGAGTTTTAACTTTCTTTGAGCCAACACAAATACCTCAAGGGTTCTTCTCATTAGGACACTATAGTCAACCTAACAACAAACCTCTCTTTGGTTGGGTTTTAGTTGCAAAAGATGAGTCCACAAACATATACTCACAAACATATTCCACTCACAAACATATACTCACAAACAGCTAGTGCAAGAAGCATATTCCACTCACTAAACGGTCAAATAACGGAACAGATAATGGAAGAAGAAGAAACTTACCAAGATGGAAAAGAACGCAGTGAACGGCGGCGACGACTGAAGAAGACGGAAGAACGACGGCGACGAAGGAACGAACGGTAACAGGAAGAAGAAATGAAGAAGACGAAGAAATGAACAAGTGAGGGCAAATTTCGTATTTAGGGGTTTTTAATTTAATTATAAAACAACCTACGAAAGCGCTTTTAAAAGCGCTTTCTAAGACCCATATATGAGAGCGTTTCTGAGGTAAAAATCGCTTTCGTATGTCCCCCATATAAGAGCGCTTTAGAAAGCGCTTTCGTAGGTCCCCCTTTCAGAGCGCTTTTCAAAAGCGCTTTTATAGGGCCACCTATAAGAGCGCTTTTCAAAAGCGCTTTCGTAAGTTAGATATTTCAAATACCTATGAAAGCGCTTTCTGAGAAGCGCTTTCGTAGGAAACCCTATAAAAGCGCTTTTTTTAAGGGAATTTTTTTTAAAGGCTACGAAAGCGCTTTCTCTTAAAAGCGCTTTCGTAGATGCGCTGCCAAAAATTGTTTTTTTCGTAGTGAAAAAGTGAAAGTTTTGGAAATACGAAGAAGCCATCCTAATGTGAAAGATAATCCTTTTCCAAAGCATAGAGGAGCAAATGCTGTGAATATGGTGGCTGGTTGTCCAGGCGACTTTCGGATTTTTAATATTAAATTGGTTAGAGGGGATTTGGTAAAAATGCATGCGGACCTCTGTAAATTTAGCTACTATACGCATGACCATGCCGGTTATGCTATTTGCAATACGGATATACAAGGTTGTGACAAGATAAAGGCTGATTTGTATGAGATGATGGATGAGGGCCTCATCCACATAATCAGGCCTAGGGCAGAGTATGAAGAGGAAGTAAACATGGTTTCTGGATGTCCTGGAGAGTTCAAAATCTTTGATGTGGAATATATGAATGAGGATCTTGTACAATTGCATGCTACTTTCTGCCACATGGCTTGTCAGGTAGAACATCAATATGGATCTTGCCGAATTTGCTGCCGGGACTCCCGAGGATGTTCAATTGTAAGGAAAGGTATTCAATTGTTATTGGATAATGGAACTATCAAAGTTACAGACCAAAGGGATTATTACCATGAGGTTAATGAGATTGAGGTTTGTTTGGCTGAAGAAGAGTCAGATGATGAGTATGCCTCTGCGGATGAGTTCTTCTCCTTAGATGAAGATATGTTTTCCAGAGATGACTCTATAATGACTGAATGTGTTGAAGAGGGAGTAAATGTTACTGTGCCTTGTTTTGGTGCACCCACCATTTTGAAGTTGAATATCATGGCAAGCCAGCTATTACTCCATTGGTGATTAACTTACCGGGTCTTGTCCTCTACAAGTCAGACAAGGTTGTACCCTACAAATATAATGCTACAATTTTAGAGGATGGTGTGGAAGTTCCCATCCAACCAATGCCTAATGTTTGAAATATTGCTGAGACTAGCAGAGTGACCCGCAACGGTCGTTTATTTGCACCAGTTGTTCGTGGAGATGTTAGTACTGGAAAGAAAGTTGTGGAAGACGTTGAACCCAAGAAGGCAGTGGGGTAATCTAGTGGAGCTACGCTAGAAAAAGATATGGATGATATTTTGAAGATAATTAAGATGAGAGACTACAAAATTATATATCAGCTACTGCAGACTCCTTCAAAAATATCTATCTTGGCTTTATTGATGAACTTTGCTGCTCACAGAGAATCTTTGATGTGGGTATTGGACCAAGCTTTCATGGAAAGTGATATGCCAATAGACCCATTCAGCAGTATGGTAGGGAACATTACATCATGTAATAACCTGAGTTTCTGCGATCATGAACTTCCCAATGAAGTAAGGAATCACAATCTGGCCCTCCACATCTCTATAAACTGCAAGAATGATTCATTATCCAATGTGCTTATTGATAATGGATCTGCATTGAACGTTATACCAAGGAGCACACTTATGAAGTTGAAATATCAAGGAACGCCCATGCGCCCAAGTGGCATTATTGTGAAATCGTTTAATGGATCAAGGAAATCTGTTATTGGTGAAGTGGACTTGCCTATTCATATAGGCCCACATTTGTTTCAGATTACTTTCCAGGTCATGGATATTATACCCGCTTACAGTTGTTTGTTGGGACGGTCGTGGATACATGAGACAGGGGTTGTCACTTCGACTTTACACTAGAAGTTGAAGTTTGTGCGTGAAGGAAAAGTGGTAATTATAAATGGAGAACAAGCATTATTGATATCTCATTTGTCCTCTTTCAGCATTGTGGAGGCAAATGAAGTTGTTGTTGGAACCCAGTTCCAAGCTTTATCCATTGATAATATAAGAGGAAATGAGAATTCTATGGCTTCTTTTAAGGATGCTCAGTAGGTTATGCGTAATGACCATAGTGAAGTATGGGGACAGATCATGATCCACCTGTAAACAAGAATAGAGATGGCTTGGGGTTCTCCGTGGAGAATGATAAAGGTAAGAGCATGAAGCCGAAGTCTGTTGTAGGTAAGTATCAGGACATCTTTCATAGTGGGGGTTATCTTCATCCAACTGTTTTCAGGATTAATGCCATTGTGGAAGATGAAGTAGAGCTAGAAATGCCAAATTATGTGATGCACGGAGTTAGGGTTCAGAACTGGATCACCATTGATGTTCCCTCTTGCATACATGTTTCAAAGTAATTTTTTTTTGTTAATCTTTTTGAAAATCTTTCACTCTACCCAAGGAGAAAGTATTGATATTGTATGGGCTTATCTGTTTGCTTTGATTTTTAAAATCAATAATAAAAGTTGTATTTGTTTTCCAAATTTTGTTTTTCTTTTTTTCTTTTTTTGGAAAATGGTAATCAGATAAAAACCTTTCAAAATAAATAATAACTGCAATTCAATCTGCATGATCACTTGTTATATGTGCCAGTTTCTAAAAGCAATCATAAATCATATGTGCAGATTAATTAAAAAACCCGTTGAATACACTGACCCTACACCCTCTCCCAACTTTGAATGTCCTGTGTAGGGGCCGAAGAAGAAGACTATGATGAGATTCTGGAAGAGGTCTCACGGTTGCTTGAGCACGAGGAGAATGCCATTCAGCCATATAAAGAGCCATTGGAAGTAATCAATTTGGGTTCAAAAGAAGATCCGAAGGAAGTCAAGATTGGAGCATTACTGCATCCTGATGTGAAGAGTGGGTTGATTGAGATGTTGAAAGAGTATGTGGGTATTTTTGCTTGGTCTTACCAAGATATGCCTGGTCTAGATATAGATATTATAGAGCACCATTTTCCGTTGAAGCCAGAGTGCCCGCCAATCAAACAGAAGTTGCAAAGAACTCACCCAAATATGGCAGTAAAAATCAAAGAAGAAGTTCTAAAGCAGATTAATGCCGGTTTTCTTGTGACATTAGTGTACCCTCATTGGATTTCCAATATTGTCCTAGTACCGAAGAAAGATGGAAAAGTTCGCATGTGAGTAGATTACAGAGATCTAAATAAAGCTAGTCCAAAAGATGATTTTCCATTGCCACACATTGATATGTTAGTGGATAGCACAGAAAAATTTAAAGTTTTCTCGTTCATGGACGTATTTTCCGGGTATAATCAAATAAGGATGGCTCCTGAGGACATGGAAAAACCAATGCTTATCACACCCTGGGGAACATTCTGTTACAGAGTGATGCCCTTCGGGTTGAAGAACGCTGGTGCAACGTACCAGGGGGCTATGACAACCCTATTCCATGATCTGATGCACAAGGAAATTAAGGTATATGTTGATGATATGATTGCTAAATCCCAGACTGAAGAAGGGAATGTAAAAGATTTGTTGAAGTTGTTTTAGCGTTTGAGGAAGTATCGTCTCTGCTTGAATCCAAATAAATGTGCCTTCGGAGTTTGATCATGGAAATTGTTGGGTTTCATTGTTAGCCAAAGAGGGATTGAAGTTGACCCTAATAAAGTCAAAGCAATTCAAGAAATGCCAGCACCCAGAACTGAAAAGCAAGTCAGAGGGTTCCTCAGGCGTTTGAATTATATTTCCATATTCATTTCCCTTATGACTGCAACGTGTGAATCGATCTTTAAGTTGTTAAAGAAAGATCAAGGTTGTGTATGGATTGATGACTGCCAAAGGTAATTTGAAAGTATTAAAGAATATATGCTTGAACCTCCTATCTTGTCCCTCTTGTTGAAGGAAGACCATTGATTATGTATCTGACAATGTTAGATAATTCCATGGGCTGTATTCTGCGACAACAAGATGAAACAGGGAAGAAAGAGTATGCCATTTATCATCTCAGTAAAAAGTTTACTGATTGTGAATCGAAGTATTCCATGCTGGAAAAGACATGTAATGCTCTAGCCTGGGCGGCAAAACGTTTGCGGCAGTATATGTTGAATCACACTACTTGGTTGATCTCCAAAATGGATTCAATCAAGTACATTTTTGAAAAGCCTGCTCTTACTGGGAGAATTACCCTCTGGCAGATGCTGTTATCTGAATATGACATCGAATACCACACTCAAAAGGCTATTAAAATCAGCGTGTTGGCAGATTATCTTGCTCACCAACCAGTTGATGATTATCAGTCTGTGAAGTATGATTTCCCCGATGAGGATGTGATGTTTCTGAAAGTGAAAGATTGTGATGAACCATTGCCTAAGGAAGGTCCTGGTCCTGAATCTCGCTGGAGCATGATATTTGATGGAGCTGTGAATGCTTATGGTAAAGGAATTAGTGTTGTGATTTCACTCCACATGGATCACACATTCCTTTCACTGCAAGTTTGACATTTTATTGTACTAATAATATGGCAGAATATGAGACTTGCATCATGGGTCTCGAGGAAGCTATTGATCTCAGAATTAAATTTCTAGATGTGTATGGAGATTCAGCTTTAGTAATAAATCAGATTAAAGGAGAGTGGGATACTCTTCACCCCGGCTTGATATCTTACAAAGATTATGCTAGAAGAGTGTTACCCTTCTTTAGTAAAGTCGAATTCCATCGCATCCCCAGAGACGAAAATCAAATGGCAGATGCTCTAGCAACTCTGCCTTCTATGTATCAAGCGAATACTTAGAATGATATACCTCGAATTATAGCTCGGCGATTGGATAGGCACGCTCATGTGTTTACAACAGAAGAGGTAGCAGATGAGAAACCTTGGTATTATGATATCAATCATTTTCTCTAGACTTAGGAATACCTGATTGGTGCATCGAATAAAGATAGAAAGACATTGAGAAGATTGGCTGGCAGCTTCTTCCTCAGTGAAAATGTGTTGTACGAGCGAAATTATGACATGGTCTTGCTCAGATGCATGGATAGACACGAAGCAGACATGTTGATTCATGAGATTCATGAAGGTTCATTGGGAGTCATGCCAATGGACATTCGATGGTTAAAAAGATGCTAAGGGCAGGTTACTATTGGCTGACAATGGAATTTAACTGTTACAGATTTGCAAAGAAGTTCCATAAATTCCAGATTTATGCGGACAAGATTCGTGTGCCTCTGACACTTCTAAATGTTATTTCTTCCCCGTGGCCTTTCTCTATGTGCGGTATTAACATGATTGGAATGATAGAACTCAAAGCTTCGAATGTACACCATTTTATCTTGGTAGCAATTGACTACTTCACCAAATGGGTGGAAGCCGCTTCATATGCTAATGTTACTAAGCAAGTGGTAGTGCGCTTCATTAAGAATAATCTCATATGTCGGTATGGTGTGCTGAGCAGAATTATCATCGATAATGGCTCGAATATGAACAACAAGATGATGACAAAGCTTTGTGAAGAATTCAAGATTGTTAATCACAATTCATCTCCGTACAGGCTAAAGATGAACGGGGTTGTTGAAGCTGCTAATAAGAATATCAAGAAGATCATCTAGAAGATGGTTTTTACTTATAAAGATTGGCATGAAATGCTCCCCTTTGCTTTACATGGATATTAGACATCTGTCTGCACTTCAACAGGAGCAACCTCGTTCTCCCTTGTGTATGGTATGGAAGCGGTGCTCCCAATCGAGGTTGAGATTCCCTCTTTACGTGTGATAATGGAAACCAAGTTGTCAGAGACTGAATGGGTCCAGAATAGGTTTGACCAATTGAATTTGATTGAAGAGAAGAGAATGACGACTTTGTGTCATGGGCAATTATATCAAAAGAGAATGAAGAAAGCTTTTGATAAGAAGGTCAAACCTCGTTAATTCAGAGAAGACGACCTCGTGCTCAGGAAGATCATGTCTTTCAATGCTGATTCTAGGGGCAAGTGGACTCCCAATTTTGAAGGCCCATATGTTGTCAAGAAAGCCTTCTCTGGAGGTTCATTAATTCTTGAAACTATGGATGGCGAGGAGTTCCCACGTACCATGAATGTTGATGCAGTCAAGAAATACTTCACCTAAATAAATAAAAGAACATCTCGCTAAGTTCAAAACCCGAAAGGGAGGCTTAGGCAAAAAGGAGCGTCTCGGTAAGCCGAAAACCCGAAAGGACGGTCTAGGAAAAAATTAGAGACATAAACAGAATAAAATTTTCCCGCTAAGTTGAAAACCCGCAAGGGAAGCTTAGGCAAAAGTTAGGGACTTTCTTGGCAAGTAACTACACCAGACAAGACTTGATCATTGAAGCAATAATCTTCTTGGATCCTCACCATACTTCAACAGAAACTACTGCTCATAATTTCAAAGTTGTTAGAGGGAATAGTGGTCATTGTATCTCAATGTATCTTTTCCATTATATATTACCGTTTTCCGAACTTTGTAATCATTTGTGGAGTCTCACCATTCGCAGACTACCATTCTATCAATAAAATTTGAGCTTTCACCCAATTCTTTATAATTCTTGTTTTATTCAGCTTACAAAGACCCCATTTATTATTGACAATAATTTTTAAAGCAAAAAGATTAAATAACAAAATTGTTTTTCAAAAAGAATTTACAACTTACTTTTACTTTAGATTTTGTGATTCAAGAGGAAAACAAAAGTGGTGAACCCAGGAATGGACAAACTCCAGTAATTTTGGGAAGTTTTGTTTTCCCCCAGGAAGGTTTTCTCAGGTCGTTTTCACTGGTATGCGTGTGATTTTTGTATATTGAAGACGATACCAATTGGCGTAAGGTATGGTATTGGGTTTGTGATCCCATTGTCCCCAATCAAGCTTTGGTTCATTTTTTTATTTTGGGTTTGCATGGTATGAGGCCTCTATCCCAGATTCCCCAGTGAAGTCTTCCCTCATGTGACGAAAGGTCTTGTTCCCTTGGTGTGTTGAGATGGAACTATTTGCAAAATGTCGCTCTTTTTGGCAGTGTTGGCATTATTGTTGGTATTTATTTTCCATGCAACTAGACCAGGGCAATATATTTTCTAAGAAGTGTTGAGACAGTTGTCAACCCTTTGGGTTTTCACCCGCCAAGTGTTGGGTTTGATTTAAAATCCCCAAGAGTTTGACCTCTTTCTATAATGTTAACTTCTTGATTCCCTAGGAAGGCTATCCCAGGGCATCTTTTGTTGGAATAAGTTTGCATGATATGAAGACTCAATCCGAAATTCCCCAGTGAAGGCTTCACTTATTTGATAAAAGTCTTTTCTCCCCGTGCATGTTGAGTTGGACCCATTTACGAAGTATCTCCCTTTCGGCAGTACTTGCATTTTGTTTGATTTCCCGATAGTCAGGCAAGAGCAATGTTTTATTTAAGAAGTGTTGAGGTATTTGTCAATTTTTTTGGGTTTTCACCCGCCAAGTGTTGGGTTTGATTTAAAATCCTCATAATATTGATTTCTTGCTGTAATTTTTGACTTCTTAAACTCCTCAAGTTATTATCCCCGTGAGGTTTCATACTTTTCCCCAGAGAAGTTGGTGGAATACTTACTCTCAATATTGAAGAACGTATCTTAGTTTCCTCTCTTCGATGTGGTGTTGGCCTCCTTAATGAAGTCATCACGAGGTCCTTAGTTGATATTTCGATGATGAGGTGATATCTCCTTTAGTGAAGTTTGTATGATATTCCTCATTGAAATCAGTATTGCAATCCCCAGTAGAAGTGCGGACCGTGAAACATTTGTTTCCCTATTGAAGTTTGAGTGCCATTCCCCGGTGAAGTCTGGAGAAGGATGTTATATCCCTGTATCTGTACTGTTTTGTCACTATGATTTGATTACTTATGGATTATGTTCCTTCCCAGTGAAGTTAAGCCGCAAAATAGGATTTTGTTCCTCATTTGGTGCTTACTTTTATGGAGTTTTCATCTTGGATGTGATTTAGCCGAATATTTACTATACCCGAGTTGGTTTTGTCTGGTTATTCCCTGTATTATATGTCTGTTTTGTCAGCATATACATAACAACACTCATACATTCATACATACATCATATATAGTTGAACTTAGCAAATCATTGCTCATTTGCACTCAATAAATTTTTGTTAGCATATTACCCTGTTTTGCAGAGTTGTGTTGTCCTCTCTCCAATAGAGTGGCAACCTTAAGTAGAAAGTGTGTATTCTTTCAATTTCCCCACTGAGTTGTCCCTTGTGGAAGATTTTTTGCTTTAGCCTTCCTGTGCAGTTCTTTGTCAGGATGATTTGGATTTCCCTCTTGAGTTTATTTCTCAAAGGATGTATTTTGGTTGACTATTTTACTCTAGTTTATTTGTGGTTTGAATCTTTATTTCCCAACAATACTATTACCTTGGATTTCTGCAAGCTTCAAGCATTGGTTTGAGAATATGCATTTATTTTGGCACGAGAAGACTTTTATCTCCTCAGCAGGAATATATTGGCATTTCCCCAGGAAGTCATGATTCATTCCCCAGGAAGTCGTGATTCTTTCCCCAGGAAGTCATATTTCTTTCCCCAGGAAGCCATATTGCTTTCCCCAGAAAGTCATTTTTATAATCCTTCACAACAACAAGTAGCAGGTCTCTTTATTTGAGTAACTTATACTTCCCCATAAAAAGCCGACATTACTTTTTTGCTATCTTCTTTAGGAGTGGATAGTTTGCAGTTCGTTGTCAAATTACCCCAGCGGATGGCAAGTCTTTCAATATGGCAGAGACAGTTCATTGAGAAATCTTCTCAAGTGGTAGTCTCTTTATTCGAGACATCTTATATACTACCCTTTCCAGGCGGATTGCCTTGGTTAAAGAAGAAGTTGAGACCCGTTCTAGGTGAAACGCCATGATTTTGGGAAACTTGTTATCTTTAGTCTACCTTCAGTGAATGTTGGTAGTTCACCGTCAGTGAACGTCGGTGCTATTTCTTTTCTCTCTACCTTCAGTGAAAGTTGGTATTTCATCGTCAGTGAAAGTCGATGATATGCTCTTACTACCTTCAGTGAAAGTTGGTAGTTCACCTTCAGTGAACGTGGGTGTTATCTTTTTGCTACCTTCAGTGAATGTTGGTAGTTTACCATCAGTGAACGTTGGTGATTTGTTATCTTTTTTCTACCTTCAGTGAACCTTGGTAGTTCACCGTCAGTGAACGTCGGTGCTATGATATTTTCTCTCTACCTTCAGTGAAAGTTGGTAGTTCATCGTCAGTGAACGTCGATGTTATTCTCTTACTACCTTCAGTAAAAGTTGGTAGTTCACCATCAGTGGACGTTGGTGATTATTATCTTTTTGCTACCATCAGTGAACGTTGGTAGTTCACCGTCAGTGAACATCGGTGCTATGATATTTCTTTTCTCTCTACCTTCAGTGAAAGTTGGTAGTTCACCATCAGTGAACGTTGGTGATTGTTATCTTTTTTCTACCCTCAGTGAATGTTGGTAGTTCACCGTCAGTGAACGTCCGTGCTATGATATTTCTTTTATCTATACCTTCACTGAAAGTTGGTAGTTCACTATCACTCAACGTTGGTGATTGTTATCTTTTTTCTGCTCTCGATGAACATTGGTAGTTCACCATCAGTGAACATCGGTGCTATGATATTTCTTTTCTCTCCACCTTTAGTGAAAGTTGGTAGTTCACCATCAGTGAACGTTGGTAATTTTTATCTTTTTGCTAACCTGAGTGAACGTTGGTAGTTCACCGTCAGTGAACGTTGGTGCTATGATATTTCTTTTCTCTCTACCTTCAGTGAAAGTTGGTAGTTCACCATCAGTGAACGTTGGTGATTGTTATCTTTTTGCTACCGTCAGTGAATGCTGGTAGTTCACCGTTAGTGAATGTTTGTGCTATGATATTTCTTTTCTCTCTACCTTCAGTGAAAGTTGGTAGTTCACCATAAGTGAATATTGGTGATTGTTATCTTTTTTCTATCTTCAGTGAACGTTGGTAGTTCACCATCAGTGAACGTCGGTGCTATGATATTTCTTTTCTCTCTACCTTCAGTGAAAGTTGGTAGTTCACCATCAGTGAACATTGGTGATTGTTATTTTTTGCTACCTTCAGTGAATGTTGGTAGTTCATTGTCAATGGACTTCGGTGCTATGATATTTCTTTTCTCTATACCTTCAGTGAATGTTAGTAGTTCACCGCCAGTGAACATCGGTGTTGTTATTCTTTCCTCTTTCTACCTTCAGTGAATGTCGGTAGTTTCGCCTTCGGTAAAAGTTGGTGTATCCTTTGATTCTTTTACCATCATCTATGAGTCATTATCTTTTTTCATCTTCTACATACCACTATTGAGTTTGGTAGTTCACAGTTGGTTGCCAATCACTTTTATCCTGTACTATCTCCTATTTAGCTGAGTCGATGCTACCTTATCTCTTCTTTGGGTGTTACACCAATGTATTCGGGTCTTTTGATTCACTAGTGATTTGTTTTCCTGGTTGGGTTTCTCTTTTGATCCTTATTTCCTTTGCTACATCCCCAATGGTGTTTAGCTTCCCTTTGAAGTTTTTCATATGCATTCATACTCATAAGCATTGCATGGCATCTTAGGGCCAAAAATAAGGTTTGTTTTATATTTAAGTATCTTTGATCACGTCGACACGAAGATTTTTAACCTTCGTATCTCCGGATAGAAGAAACTTAAATAAGGGCAGTTGTTGTACCCAAATTTTTTCCCCTAAGATTCCTCTATCATCTCATACCATCACATTGCAATCAGATCACAAATTAGGGTTTGGGGTTTTTCTCCTACTACACCCTGTCTTAGGGTTTACCTATGAGAATCACCAAGAACCTTGAAGCACTTTTATTTGTATATCTTGTACTTGTATGATTCTAACTAACCTCAAAATGTGTATATGTTGTCTCTTAGAATATCATCTTGTAGGTCATGGCACAACTGCAGTCATCTCACCATCTCCTAACACAGACGATCAAAACTAGGGTTTGAAGTTTATCTAGGAGATCTCTAGATTTTTGGGCAATTCTTGATCCCATACTTCTCTACATAGTCATGAGCATCTATCATTGGAAGTTTGATCATCAATTTTGGCTTGAAAGGGTTCAATTGATAAAAAAAAAGGGTAAAATGGTCATTTTCTCAAAAGACAGTCAAAATCAATTGTTAACCAAGTGAACTTTTGGTCAACCATCAATTCAATATCCCTATTCTCATATTACATGGTCAATAGTGCAAAAATATCAATAGGAAGTTTGAATTGGAGTTAACTTGTCAAGGAAGTTATTTGAAGGTTTGAAATTTTTCTAAGTATCCATAGGGCTGAATTTTGACTGGCTACAACTTTCTCAATTTTTATTGAAAATGTGAAAACTTAATATTCCTAGAAAGAGGATGAAAAATTCTCCAACTTTGTAGGAGTGGCCACAAGTCCAAAAAATGAAAGGAAAAGAAGTTATGACGCTTGGAAGATTTTTGACACTTAGAGAAATTTAGATTTAAAATGCAAAAAAATTGACTTCTTCATGTCCATTTGGACTGAAATCGGCAACATGAAAGTTGTAGATTGAAGCTTTCTCTTCATTTTTAATTCAATAATCATCTCAAATGGTTAAGTGTAGAGAAAGATATGGTGATTAGGATTCTGAGTTGAAAACTAAATTTCTGCCCAGCACAAGGCAAGCCACGCGCGCTAGGCAGTTATTTCATCAAACATGTTGTGGGCGCACATTCATCAATACTTTTCTATGTGAAATATTCATTATTTTGAAAAATGTCCAACATCAAAGTTGAAGCCCAAAATGTGAGGAATAATGTTGCTTCAAGAAGTTTCTCCAAATTCTCCATAAATTTTGAGATATAATTGAAGGAAGATGGCATCATGCAAACTGAAATGTTTTGCCCAGCCAGGCCTCGTGCACGAGCAGAATGCCTAGTCATGCCTGGAATTCCATCAAGCAGTTTGTAAGCATACATTAATAGCCAAATATCTCATTGTTCTAAGCTTCATTTTTTAAAAAAAATGAACACCAAAGTTGGAGTATGAAATGTCCTGTCCATTTTTGATTCAAACTTTGTGACATTTCGTGCACCATAGAGGGATATATAGAGAGGTAAAGGTATGCTCAAGAAATGGTAAGAATTTGCATGGCATGCATGAAAATTTCGTGCCAACCAAAGCTCCAGCTGCCAGCTCATTCCCACAACACTCCTCACTTTTTCAAAACACACACTTTTCATCTCTCAAACAACATAAAACGCAACATGCCTCTCACTTCCCATTTCTCACTTTTTATTTCATTCTTTTCCCACACTCTATAAAAGGGAAAGGCATTCAACATTAAAAAAAATCAGTAGCAAGTTCTTATTCTCTTTCTCTCTTCCTCACAAAGTCAGCAACACACTTCTCTTTCTCTCTCTCAAAGCAAGCTTGACTCCATTGTTAAAATTTTCTCCTCTTCGAAACTGCCTTCATCCTTGTTCCAACTCTCACATTTCTTTCATTTCTCCATATTTGGAGCAAGAGAAGCAAGTATCTTTGGGTTTCTCATCATTAGATCCATCCATTAGTAAATTTATTTTTCACTTGAAAGGTAAAATTTAGATTCAGATTTCTCGATTGCTAGCTTAATTCAATGCTTGAGATCTTGCATACATGTTATTAGCTGGCTAGACAATAGGTCTGATGTATTGGATTGGTTTGATTTGAGCTCCATTGATGTTTTGAAATTTCTGCAAATCATGTTCAAATGAGTTTTCAGTGACTTTGAGCTTCAATTTCTCTTTGATCCTGCCTTGTTTTTGAAATCTAAAAGATGTGTGATGTTCTTAGAAGTTTGGTGATCATTTTTGCTTTTTGAATCATCTCAAATGGTTAAGAAACAAGAGATAAATTGAAGCTAGAAATTGCCTTGATGAAATTTGTTTTACACACGTTTTCGATGTTGGTGTGTTGGTAGGGATGATGATGTGTCCCTGCCTGATTGAACATGGATGCATTTGGTCTTTTACAGCATATTTTGTCAAGAAATGGTGTAAAAAGCTTCATATATTAATTTTCTTTTGTTTTCTTAAATTTCATTTTAATATTTTCTTCCTTTCAAAAATTATCAAAAAATTATATTAGACTTTTTTTTCAATATATTTTCATATTTTTATTTTTATTTCATTTTTTTATCATTTTTCTTGATTAATTAAAATCATGTAAATAATTAGGGTTTTAATATTTCTTTTAAATCTAGAATTTTATTTTCCTATTTTTATTAAATCTAAAAATTCATAAAAAATATTTTTGGACTCTTCTCTGAGATTATTACAGGAAAATATTTTTTGTCCTATTTTATAAAAAAAAATTGGATTAAAAATTAAATCATTTAATTGAACATCTCCATCTTTCCTTGTTTTTTTAATGATTTGTTTAAATAATTTTTATTTCTTTTTTTCTTTTGAGATAAAATTCAAGAAAAATATGATTTCTGATCCTTAGAGTTTTCTTAACATTTAGGTTATTCTACATCAAATTTATTTGACCTTTGAACTTAATTGATTAACTTTTGAACCTATTTTCTCTTTTTAGGGTTTTTGCTTGATCATGCACTTTAATGGATTTAAATTTCTAACTTCCTCTACCTATAAAATCAGAGATGAAATTTTTTGGAGTGCTTGAAAATGTTTAGGCCATAAAACTCATTTTTCTGGAATTTTACAATGTGATTTCATATTTTTCACAAATTATTTTCCAAAACCATCTAGTTTAAGGTTTAAACTTGCTAGTTTATAAGTTTGCATTTCTAAAGCAAACTTCCACCTCAATCCAGGGACTCTAAATTATATTTCTAACTTTTATAGGACCTTAGGAAGTTAGGGTTTTAATTGAATATTTTTTCAAGTCATTTTCATATTTTAAAAACTATTTTTATCTTAGGTGTGCATTTAGGGTTTTCCCTTTGAACAATGTTTGTAAATTGAAAACTTTTGTACATGATTCTTGTTTGATTCTTGAAATAGCATGTGGTACTGACTTGGAGCATATCTTGAGGAAAATTCTTCAACATCATTGGGTCTTGGGTGTTGATAGGTTGATAAACCAAATCTATTAAAATGGACGAATGATGTTTATGATATTTGAAACTCTAATCCCTTCCCTCTTCATCTTAGTCCCCTTTCTTATTGTATTACATATTATGGGATAATGATCTCTATATAATTTATCCAAACATGAAATACATAGATTGCTATTGACCAGCCTCAAAATAGGTGTGACTTCTACATAAGTCCACTTACGATTTCTTAACATAGCGCTAAATTTTGTCCCGGTTCGAATAAATGATCATTGGTGGCCCAAACCTATGTTTCAAAGCCCAAGTATGTTAATTTGATCCCTTTGATCCAATAATATTGAGATTCATTGTATGGAGTCTTTGTTTCTACCAATCCTCTAATGGATCTTCATAAACTTTGGTCAACGCAGATCACTTAAACATCGCTGATCACTAAATGTTGCTTTGAGAATTCTTAAATGGATGATATACTTAAAAAAAAGCAAATGCAACTTGTTATTGAGATTATTTGGTTCTACCAATACTCTAATGAGTTCCAAATGCAATTTTCAAGATGGTCATCCAACTAACCACTAATTATTAACAATTGGCTTTACTTTATGCTTTTATTTTTATGCTTTTACTTTTTGTACTATTTACTTTAGCATTTACATCTCATGCTATTTTCATCTTTGCTCAGTTGAGATTTTCTTTTCTTTTTGAAGATACTTAATAATCAACATAAACCATAAAATACTTTAATGTACTTGGACTATTTGGTTACTATCCTTGACGTTATGGAGTATTGGACTTCTTGGACTTAGTAATAGAAACATTGGCCTATGTTGGAGACCTTGTGACCTTAATTGATATTTTGTCTTGAGTTCTTGAGGTTTACCTAAAGACATTGGGTTGTTTGTTTGTTTTGTGTGCAGGTTACTATGATTACATACTTTGTTTTTAATATGGAATTCACCTGTATACAACCGTTACTCTATCCAATTTTTGCGAAAACTTAGTACACTTGAAGTTCAGTTCTCTCAAGAGGTCTAGTATCTTTGCTTACTTGGTTTCAATCCAAAGAATGGGAATTATATCTTGACTCATAACGTCAAGTATTGGCTTCTTGTTGGTTAGACGGTTCTTTTCTCTAGCTTTTACCTTATTCTTTAGGATAGTCTCTTCTTCTCCTCCCATCTTCTTTAATTTCAAAAATCTTCTTCCTCCTTTTGAAAACTCTTCTTGTTTTGAAACTTGAACCATTTTCATAATAAACTTGAACCTAGGTTCATGCATTTTCAAAATCTTTTCATAAATAAAATTCAATCAACTTAATAATACATTGACATTTTTTGTGATAAGACTAAAAGTCAATTAATCTCATTTCAAACTATTTTTCCACTTTGGCTTCCACTTTAAAATTTTTCTCAAAAGATTAGACTCTTGTCAATCCTTGTAGTGATGCAAACAACTATACTTCTACAATATGTAGTGAAGTGAGATATTTTCCACTTGGGTGTTGAGTGAGGTGTTATTTATTTTAAAATCCAAGTCATATCCTCCACTTTGAGATGATGCAAATTCTCCTTTCTCATGATTGTGGATAGTAAGTATGTTTTCCACACGGACAATGACGATGATGTCTTATCTCATAAAATTAACCAACACACTTGTGTTTTAAAATTTTTAAAAGAGGAACTACATGTACCCTGATCCCCTATTGCACAGAAGGTGGTATGTAGGTGTTGTACCCCAAAATTTGCCCTCTCTTTTCCACAAGAAATCACAGCTTCGAGTTTCCTGATTTTGTCAGATTTGGTTTAAGAAATAGGTCAAATAGACTTTTTTCTTATCAGTCTATCCAAATTAGGGTTTCCATTAACTTTTGAATCAGTTCAAGCAGATTATTAGGGTTTGGTTGAGTTTGGCTCAGGTTTTGATCAGGTGGACGTTTCTTTGACAATAAATTAAGATTTAGGTTTTGCACGCACATTCTCAGAAGGAATTAGTTCTACAGTTATTTTCAATTGACTCTGGGACATGGGTTGAGGTTTCTGATTGAAAGTTTGAAGTTTAAGTTTGATCAGTGAGATAAAGGACATATGGACGTTTGCTTGTTTATCTGTGCGATGCTTTTGGTTATTCGGAATGCTGGACGTTTATTAATTATTTATAATTTCTAAGTTAAAATTATTGGATAATTTCCAATTATTATAATTCAAGAAATTTAAGTAATTAAATAAATAAATGCAGAAGAATAAAGAATTATCTGATAAAAGGACTTTTATTTATTTTCAATTATTGGTACAAGAGTTATTTGAATACGTTTACAGTATTTATAATAATGTTTATTACAAATAATTAGAAATAAAATAAAACTATCCTAAATTGCTTGAAGTCTTCATCTTCTATTTCTCTTGCCCCAATTGATATTTACCTGCAAAAAGAAAAGGAAGAAGTCAAATGCAGATGAATTTAAAAAGTATTTCGCAGACAGATATTTAAAACTCATCATTAAAAGTGATTGGCCGGAATCAGTTTGTTCACCCTCTCTGCAAATCACAAGAGGACTCTTGGTTCACAAAGAGGGAAAGAATTTAAATGTTTGCAAGCATGAATTAATACAAGGCTGCATAATTTCAAATTGTCAACCAAAGAGGCAAACCAAATGAAAATAGGCAAACAAGCTGCATAAAATGCATTGTCAACATGGGCAAACAAACTGTCAAAGAAACTAAATTGAATTGCACTATCAAACAAGGCAAACCAAACTAAGTCAAAATGGCCAACCAAGTGCAGAACTGTCCAAAAGAGATGTCAACCAAGAACTGTCAAAACTGCCTACAAGCTAGCAAAAGCAAGACAGAAAAGCAGGAAGTATGCAGAGGAAAGATACAATGCAAGCAACATATTCAAATATCATCATTTTCCAGCCACACTTTTTCAGAGTAAGTACAGTCTAAAGCAATAAAAAATGCTTTTATGTGGAGAGAGAAAAGAGGCTTACAGTACAGCAGGCTTAAGGACAAGGATATAACAAAGAAGTATCATAACAAAAGAGAGGAAGGCAGAATACACAAGAGATACCACAACTGTAACATTGCTCAAGCCTTGAAAACTGTCAAAGCTACCAGTTCAAACAGCAAGCCCTACATAGCCTAAGAACCAAAGCTTGCCTCAAGCTTGCTCCAAAACTGCCTCCAATATGTTTCAGGCCTGCATAAAACAAAGGCCCTCAAACCTTTCAAAGTCAAATACAAACATAACATAAGTCCTAAAGCCTAAACTTCAAGCCTGTCTCAAGCCTTTCAGAGCCAAAGCCAAAACAACAACTGAAGCAAAAAGGGCCAACAACTCAGATTCAAACATCATCATCATTATCAAAGAACACAAAAGTTCATCAAGAATCAGAATCACACATATCCAAACAATCTCTCAGAACCAAGGTTCATCATTGAGCAAGCCAAAGCCAAAGATATCAAAGGCAACTCAGAATCAACATCATTAATATACAGAGGCCAACAATCAGAAGAAGAGGAAAAGAAATTATACAAGCGTTTTCAGAAGCAAAGCTATCATCATAAAACCACAAAAGCAAGATACGAGGATACCAGGAAGAACAAGCTCACAACATTACGTACTCCTCCGCCTCCGGCCGCCTGAGAAGCGCCTCCTGTCCACTGCTCCGCCTCTTCTCTAAAAAGCCAACAAAGGTATAATTTCTCCTCCCTTTCCTTCAACACCTCACAGAAACAGAAACAAATAATGACATAAAAATCAAAACAAGGAAGAGTTGAAGCATGCAAAACTGAAAACCTTGAAAACGCGTTAAAATAGAAAAGGCTACCTTTCCTTTATCACTGTCTTGCTCAACCATGAAGAGGAAGAGGTGGAGACGGCGCATCTGGCAGCTGGGGCAAGGAGGAGTGTCAATGGCTTTTTGCTGGAGAATGAGAAAGATGAAGAAGACGATGAAGGGAACGGCGCCGCTCTAAGCCTGTAACCCTTTGTTCTGAAACACCAAATGAACCCTAAAACAAATTATTAAACACATTGGGCCGGTTCCCCCAACAAAAAAACCTAAGCCCACTTTCAAATCTGGCGCACCCCCCCCCCCCCCCTTTGCAAATCTGTGTGTTTTAAATCTTTGGGCCAAATGCCTCCCTAAGGCCCATTCAAACCTTTTTCTATTTTCTACAAATCAACCTTTTTTTTATCACTTTACTTTTTTTATATAACCTAAATTAATATTTTGTCAAATAAAAATAACACATTTTTTATATATAAAATTTTCTTAATTGTTTCTTTTTATTGTATTACATTTTAAAATATATAAACATTAATTTTCTTTAACTCAAATACTTTTTCTTTAAAAATTTTGTTTAATTAATCTTATACAAGTTTATAAAACATTAACAAAAACATAAAAATAATATTAATACTTAATATTGCATTAGGTTAATATTTTTGCATCATGTGTAAATAATCACATACACTTTCACAAATACTTTCGATACATTGCTTTTATTCTTATACATTGCTACATTTTACATTGAGAATACGATTCAATTTGGTTGTAAATATTATTTGGACACTACTATCCTGATAAGACTCATCCCCATTTGTAAATATTTGTACCCCCATCCCCGGATACTTATTTGTAATAGCTTAGACTTTAAATTCCCGCAATTTATCGCTTTCTATATACTGTATAGTAATTAGGGTTTGTATGCGAAGATTCAAAATCAACCGCTAGATAACCTAATACAAGACAAATGCATGACAATTAATACACAATTCACACTTTCACCCCTAGGGTAATCCCGCTTGTTGCCTTCAAAAATGGGCCATGTTGCATGTTGAGTTTCTTTGGCAAAACAAAACCAATCAAATGATCATAGTCCCTCGATGACGCTTTCGAAGTTGCCTAAACAAAATTATCATAGTCCCTTCAAGCAAAATTGCCAAAGACACTTGGCACCATTGCATTCATGGTCTATACGATGACCCGCGCCCGTCCCGTTAAACATCCTAACACAATATTGTCCACCAAATACAATGGTGGAACAATACTGTTAAAAGGGTTAAAACATAGAAAAATCTTTGAGTAAATTTAGGGGTAGGCACCTCTTAGTTACTTGATCAAACTTGCAAAACACACTTGCCTACTTCCAAAACACACTCCACAACACAATTTCAAAACAACTTTCAAAACCTTGAAACATCTTTTAAAAAGACAAACACCTTTGTAAAACATTCGAGTAAAGAATTGTTACAACGGTTGCCTAGACAAGGCATCTTTTTCAAAACATTTTCAAAAACCATACACACACAAACACCATTTCAAGCAATTGAAAATCAAGGCAAGTGATCTAAAACAAGTAACTAAGAGCCCATGGATAACCATGGATGAAAAGGGTGCTAGCACCTTCCCTTTTCATAATTTACCCCCCGAACCCATGAAAACATCTCAAAGGTTTTTTCCTGTGCTTTTTAACCTTTCCTTTAGGATAAAATAAAAAGTCGGTGGGGACTCTTGCTAAACCGAACAAGTGTGAATACAAACGCAAAACCTCAAGTCAGTTTTCCCACCGTATCACAGTAGGCACTAAAGGTTTACAACCGCGGCGGGTGCAAAAATCATAAAAAATATATATTTCTTTTCTCACCTCCAGCGTCTATTTTACATACAACATTTTATAGCCAAAATATACAGATTTTTCAAAGAGGTTCCTACGGAGTACCATAGATGTTTAAGGTGCTAATACCTTCCTTTTTCATAACCAACCCCCTTACGTAGAATCTTTCCCCCTCTTTTTGGGTTACTCGCTCTTTTCCCATTCCTTTGGAAACAATAAAGCGCGATGGCGATTTTTGTTTTGATCTGTATAAGTCTAGTCAATCTAATGGCTTAGTCTTGAACATTTCTACTGCTACACATGCTATAAGTGTTATTAATGTAAGAAGGAGGGACATACAAAAAAGTGTGTCCTTATAGGTTGAAGATTATAGTGATAGCAAGGATAATAGCAGTGCATCCATTGTTTAAGATTATTACAAATCATTTGATGTTTTGGTGGTTTCGAGCAGTAATTCTAGAAAAGAATGGATTATAGATTCAGGTTGCACTTGGCACATGACTCCAAACAAATATTTGTTTGAGAAACTATGTGAACAAGATGGTGGATCAGTGCTTCTGAGAAAGAACAAAGCCTACAAAATTGTAGAGATTGGATATGTGTGATTCAAGCTCCATGATGAGTCAATAAATTTGTTGATTGGCATCAGGTATGTACCCGATCTTAAGAGAAATTTGATTCTCTTGGTGAATTCGAAAAGAAAGAATGTGTTTTCTAAGGAGAGCAAGCTATCTTGAGAGTCATAAAAAGGGTTAAAGGAAGTCTTGAGATGCATAAAGAGGCAAGACTTGTATACACTTAACATTGAGGTTGTAAGCGGTTAAGTAGATATTGCATCCACAAATCCTGAGTTGATGATGGGTGTCTATATTTCCTTTATATATGGTGATCTAGATGAAACAATTATGATGAAGCAACCTGAATGGTATGAAGAAAAAGGTAATGAGGATTATGTGTGAAAATTGAATAGGTCAATGTATGGCCAGAAACAATCTCTAGGAAATGGAATCGGAGATTCGACAAGTTTATGGCACTCATAGATTTCAAAAGGAGCAACTTCGATGATTGTGTTTATTTCAGGTTCTCATTTGAAAATTCACTAGTCATCCAATTGTTCTATGTAAATGACATCCTCATAGCAAGTAACCTCGTCGAAGACGTAATGAGGGTGAAGGCTAGACTTAACTAGTAATTTGAAATGAAGGACCTTGGAGCTGCAACCAAGATCTTAGTTATCTACATCAAGAGATATATAAAGCGGTCGAAAATTAAGCTTATCTCAAGTGTCATATCTAAGGAAGATTCTCGACAGGTTTGGTATGCTGAACTCAAAACGTGTTATAATGCCAACAACTTATCAATTTAATTTGAGTGTAACTCAAAGTCCTAGTACTGAAGTCGAAAGAGAATATATGAATAGCATACCATATTCTAACCTAGTAGGGTCTTTGATGTATGCTATGAAATGTATCTGGTCAAACATAACGTATGCAGCGAGTCTTGTAAGCAGGTACATGGACAATCCTAGAAAGGCGCACTAGCAAGCTTTGAAATGGATCCTAAGATACATAAAATGATCTTTGAGCATGGTCCTGGTTTATGGTGGAGCCAAAGGAAATGATAACAAAGTTCAAGTCGAAGGATTTATTGACTTTAACTATGCAGGAAAATGGATATCATAAAATCTCTTTTTGGATATGTTTTCACTATGTTTGGTACATCAATCAATTGGAAAGAGACACTTCAGAAGGTTGTAGCCTTATCAACCAGCAAAGCTGAATATATTGCTCTCATCGAAGTTGTAAATAAGCATTGTGACTGGAAGGGTTTTCTAAAAAATTGAAACTTTATGGTCAGTCAATCACTGCTAATTGTGATAGGCAAAGTGTCATATATTTGTGAAAGAATTCAGCCTATTATGAGAGAACCAATCATATTGATGTTAGGCTTAAGGTTTTAACTGATCACAATGCTATTGATATGATCACCAAGTCATTACCAAGCAAAAATTTCTTCCATTGTATGTAGTTGATAAAATTGCATGATGATAGACAGTGTGTTCTTTTGATGTTTTGAAGTTTGTTCTAAGATGTGGGTTTGCAGTATTTGATCGAACTCAGTCTCAATAAGGGAAGATTTAGGATTCGACAGGATCGAATGTGCATATTATAGTCGAAGTCTATTCAAGTATGCAGTAGTCGAAGATAACTTATGTATTATGTTATATAGTAGTTATGTATGTCATGTATGAGTGCTATCATCATACATAACATGCATATGTTATTAGTCTATAAATAAACTGCTCTCTCAATTGTTAGGAGAAAAGTTGTTGTTATTTTCACTTGTAATCATTTAACGCTCAATAAAAAAGTGAATAACCATTTTTTAACCAACTATATTTCCTCTTTCTTCTCTCTCTTCGTGAATTGAACGATTTCTTTTTTGATCAAGAACTCTCTCTTTCCCACAATATTACTTCGTTCTTGACATCATTATCATAACACATTCAATCGAAATTCAATCTCCGAATTATATTCGTGATACATAAGAAAAACCTATATTATTTTAATGATCATCGATGATAGACATTTACATTACATTTAATAACAGACAATTTTGAATCTTTTGATATCGAAATAGAATAGAATTGTGTAATGAATATGAATGTAAGAAATTTCTTTAGGGATTAAAATAAAAAGTGTTATGATAATGAGTGTAAAGATTATGTAAAAGATTTTTAAAGTATGTTTTCAAATTTCAATTTTCAAATGATGTATATCCAAAGATTGTAATCTAGATTTTTTTTACATTGCATATTTTATTGATGTGCTTGTTTTGTTATAGCGTGTGGTACGTTCGAATTTCAAACTTTAGGGCATACGAGAGATGTATTTTTAGATTGATAGATTGTTTGAAAGATATACTAAGTACAATGAACCCCTCCCTTCCTAGTTTTCTTCAAAGGCGGATGTATAAATAACATGGATATTTTTTATTGGGTTAACACATTAGTTTTGTTATTTAATCTTGGGAATGGATCAGATGCCTTTCATATTTACTACCTTTGGTGACTTTAGGCTAATTGAGAGATAAATGTGTAATTAAAATATATTATTTGTTTAGTGTATAAAAAAAAATATATTTGTTTAGAGAGAAGAATATAGGGAAAGGTACCAAATTCCAAAGTCAAATAATTTTTATCCTTCAATCTTGCGTTTAATCGGAAGATAGCATTGTCGTTGTAGGTTTCTCTTAAGATCCAATCTTATCATTTATGATGGGTAGGCAATAAATCTTCTATTTCTTGACTCATTCCTTCTTTTATGTTCTATTTCTACTTTTAATATTGTTTAGTTTTCTTAAATTCTATTATATTTTCTATAATTACTCAAGAAACCTTAACTTATGTCGAGTTCCGATTGTGTGAATATTCTTTTGGTATCATGAACTTTTTATATATGAAAATTATCTTTTTCGAAAAATGAAAAATAAAAGAAATTTGCAACAGTTTTCTTTAACTTTCCTGATGGAACAGTAATAGAGTTACTGAATTATACTATTGTAAGCTAGTTTGATGATTATTGAAGTAGTTGTTTTTCATTTCGATCTCGATCGGTGAGGGACTTTCTTCTACATTGTATAAATTTTACAGAGATGCTATTGTTACATCTATATTATATATTAAATAAATATTATTTTTGTTGAAAGAAGTTACTAGGAGCATCGATATATAAAATGAAAATAAACACTTTTGTAAGAGATACGTCACTTATCCACTTAAAATCTTAAGATGATATTCTCCCTCAAGTGTGAGTCCCTAATATTCTCCCACTTGTACCGCCGTTGATATCTTACAACGGAACACCACTTCCAATGCCATGTTAGGGGAATTATTAGGAACATCGATACATACTATATGACTAGACACTTTTGTAAAGACACATCATTTATCCACCTAAAACCTTAAAATAATAGGTGTCTGGGTTCTCTCACTTATATATAATTAAGTCTCCACATTTCTATCAAATGTGAGACTTTTTCTCACTTACTCTCGTTTGTTATATTATTCCAAAAATTATAACACTATTTTATACACTATATTATATATACTATTCATAAATATATTTTTCATATTATTTTGACTTTTTAATATAATTTTCTCTAAAACTATTTTAGTTATAAAATATTAAAATTTAATTAATATATTTTAAAATTTGATTACTGTATGTTCTAACATAAAAAATTTAATATATATATATATATATATATATATATATATATATATATATATATATATATATATATATATATATATATATATATATATATATATATATATATATATATATATATATATATATATATATATATATATATATATATATATATATATATATATATATATATATATATATATATATATATATATATATATATATATATATATATATATACACACACGTTAGAGATTTTGGTTAATAAAGTGTAAAAATTAATTAATACGTTTAAAAATAATGTCAGAATATAATTAATAATATGTATTTTATTGATTAATGAAGTAGTGAAATTGACTACTAAATTATAAGTAAAATAATTGATTAATAAAGTACATTTGTGTACTTAATACAATTGTGAAATTGACTAATGATATAAATTTACATTTGTGTTGTAAAATAAATTTAATTTTTTTTTTAAAAAAGAAATCTTTTTTTAAAAAATAATATTATTTTATTAAAAAATATTGTTCACTATATAATACGGTAAACAATGTATACAGTGTAAGTTGTAGATATTGTATATGGTGTTAAGATAGCATAGCTCTTTATACACTTAATATTTACACTAAAATATTGTTCATCGAACAATATTTTTTTAAATAAAAAATATATTAATGAAAAGTGACATGAACAATATGAGCGAATAATATTTGTGAATAATATATAAATAATGACTTTTAATAATAAAATAAAGTTGATTAATAAATTATAAAAAATTGATAACTAAAGTGATGAATTTGAGTTAATAAACGCTCAAATATTAAAATAATTAATTAAATAAAAGTAAAAAATTGATTGATGAAATTGATTAATAAATTTAAAATATTTTTTAATACTTAAATTAAGTTGGTAAATAAAAAATAAAATGTTAGTTAATTAAGTTATAATGTTTAAATATTAAAATAATTTTTAGTAGTAAAATAAAATTAATTAATAAAATAAAAAATGTTAATTAATAAAATAATAAAGTTAATTAATTATATAATTTTATATCTTTATTTATTACTTTAAAAAAATTTAAAAATTTAAAAATTAATATTTTTAAAAAAATATTTATTATTATAATATTTTACTTTTTTATCGTATTAATGAACAATAAAATACAGTATAAATATATAATTTTGATATAAAAATAACTTTTTTGAAATTTTTAATACTATAATGTCTCCGATATGAATAACATAAGTGATAGAGTATTCTTTAACAAATCTTTTCATTATCTCTGATATAGTTTGTTGTGCTAATAAGACAATTAATTGGAGTAAACAATTTATTATTTTGTTAACTTTTTATAATGGGATGAGCTATACTCAATTAAATTTAACATGTATTTTTTTGACGGGAATTTAACATGTATTTATTAATGCGTTATTATCTATGTATGGTGTTTAATAAAATAATTCAATGGCTGTGACTAAATCTGTAGACAATTCTTAGGCTTTTTGCTCGTAATTTTCTCTACATAGAAATTCATTTGAAATTAAACTTTAACCCTTAGATAAAACATAACAGGAAATAGAGTCATTGCTTAATTTATTAAGTTTTGATTAAGAAAGCTGTACTAGTAAATAATGTAAATTATGCATTGATGTCATATAGTTTTTTTGGTTATATCTTTATGTAAAGTGTTGGATTGAATTGATTTCTAGTCCATGAAAATTGCTAGAGAAAATCGGATTATAAGTTGAACATATTATATATTAATATTGTTTTGGGATTTTTGAAAATAGTTATGGAAAAAGTTATTGGAGTTGCGGAACAGTTTGCTCTCTTTAAGACGTTTCGGAGAATTGGTTAAAAATATATAAAGCAGTCGAACTACCACAATGCATTCAGGATAAATCAAATTCAGTTCTATATTGTACGATTACTACTTACACGTTAGATAATTAGTCTAAAAATACACCTTCTGATAGTACAAAGACTATTCTAATATGGTATAAATATCACTCGTAATATCTGGTATAACGATCAGTCGTAATAATTTTTTAAACAAGAGAAATTTCAATAATTCTCCAAAAAGAATTCAATAATGGTCATTTGACCACTCAATGATTTCTCAAACAAACAGAAATTTGAATAATTCTCTAAAGAGAAACCAAAAATTATATTTGATAATTTCTCAACTCAAACGATGAGAAATTAACATAATCCTCTAAAGAGAATTCAAGAAAGTGTTGGAGAGTCCAAGAGAGTCGGGAGCACCAATGAGATCAATGCTCCATGACCAGAAGAGAGGGAGACGTCACATCTCAACCCAAAACCTTAAGGTGTTAGGTAAATGGATCTTCTCTCTTATAAAACCAACATTTCACTCATTCATACACAATGTGAGACTTTAATCACTCACACTTGCACCCAACATTCTCCACCACAAGTGTGAGTATCTTATAACAAGATCCAACACTGGATCCAGCTCCTGCTCCTCCACCAATTCGAACCATGCTCTGATACCACTGTTGGGGGAGTCCGGGAGAGTTGGGAGCACCAATGAGATCAATGCTCCAGGACCACAAGAGAGGGAGACGCCACATCTCAGCCCAAAATCTTAAGGTGTTAGGTAAATGAGTCTTCTCTCTTATAAGTCCAATATTCCACCCATTCATAGACAATGTGGGCTCCAATAGAAAATACTCAGAACATTTAATGAGTAGAAAAAAGGGGGAGAAGTTGGCGCTTCAACAATTCGAAAGATACATAATTATGAGAGTGAGGAAGGAAAAACTCAATAAATTTTTGGTGTCTTTTGGAATAAAATGGGGAATTTTCTTATATAATAAAGTGAGCTAGCTATGATATCTCGCCTAAGCAATGTGAGACTAAGGATTTTTTTCAACTAACACACAATGTGAGACTTGACTTAAGGAACTTTTTCAATTTTATATCCCTATATTGAAAGATTAACATAATGTTCCAACAATCCACCACTTGAATTTAAAAAAGTGTTTCTGAAGTAACGTCAAACCTTTCTAAGATTATGCATAAACAAAGGAGTCTACAACTTGAACCTTTACGTAACAAGTAGGAATCTGATTCAACAAGAGTGACATAATTGTCTTAAACTCAAGACATCAAACCCGCACAAAACCTTTTCTTAAGGTGTATTCATATAACATATGCTTTTATGACCCTGCATGTGTATCCCGGTTCAGTGAAGGCTCTAGAAATCATGCCTCGAAATTCCATAGGAACCGGTCTAAGTTCCACAATCACATATGTGATTCTATCAAGAGTACTCATGTAGCTTAGGTACTCCCTCTTAATGAGTATAGATCTCATTAAGAGCTTCTATTATCTCATGCTTTTATTATTTCAGGATCTCATATTACTCACAACTTGTTAACCCATTGAACTTATTTCTTGGGATCTCTAGTCATTTAGGTCAGGCTAACATCATGAGCAACTCATTTCTCTATAGACATTAGTCATATCTTCTTGGATGTATTAGGACTTTCTCTCTAGCTAATCCTTTCGTCAAAGGATTCGCTAAAATTTCAATAGTGCGTACGTGATCCACTCTTATAGCTCCCTTAGAAATACAATCTCTAATAGTGATGTACTTTCTTCTAATTTGATGTCTTTTACCATTATATTACAGTCCTCAATTTTTGCAATAGATGTGGTACTATCACAGTGGATCAACACAGTCGACATAGGTTTTTCCTACAAAGGGATCTCGTGTAGCAAGTATCTTAACCAATTTACTTCTTCACTAACAGTCTCTAATGCTATCATCTCAAACTCCATCATGGACTAAGCCAAGATATTTTGTTTCTTTAATTTCCAAGATACAACTCCTCCAACTATACTAAATACATAGCTACTAGTTGCTTTAGAATTATCTGATAAGGTATTTCAATTTGCATCATTGTATCCTTCAAGTACAGTAGGAAATATTTGATAATGTAAACCAAGATTCATGGTCCTTTTATGGTACCACTTGACTCACTTAATAGCTTAGCAGTGCTCATTAATCGGTCTACTAGTAAACATGCACAACAATCATACGACATATGTAGTGTCAGGTCTAGTACAATTAGCAGAATACCTAAGACTTCCAAGGATGCTTGCATATTTTGTTTGGATAACATTATCACCAGTGTTCTTAAACATTTTCACGCTTGGATCGTATGGTGTGCTCGTAGGTTTACAGTCAAATTAATATATTTCTTTAATATCTTTTCCACATAGTATGATTGATCCAAAGAATTTCCTTTTTTAGATCTAGTGATCTTGTTCCCAAGAATCACCCTCGCTTCTCCGAGGTCTTTCATATCAAATTTATTGCACAACAATGATTTCACATCATTAACGGCCTGAATGTTTGATCAAAATATGATTAGATCGTCTACATAGAGACATATGATATTACAAATATGATTCTCAACTTTGTAATATTTGCATTTGTCCCTTTCATTCACTTTGTACTCATTCGATATCATAAAGTTATCAAACTATTCATGTCATTGCTTAGAAGCTTGTTTTATACCATACAAAGACTTATCTAACTTATAGACCTTGTTCTCTTGTCAATGAATCACAAACCATTTCGGTTGGTCCATATATATTTCTCCTTCTAAGTCACAGTTTAAAAAAACCATTTTAACATCCATTTGGTGTACTATTAAGTTATAAATATTATTCATTGAAATCAGCACCCTAATAGATGTAATTCTAGTGACTGGTGAAAAATCATTGAAGAAATCTATATTTTCTCTTTGCCTAAAACCTTTGGCTACAAGGTGAGCCTTTTACTTATCAACAATTCCATAAGGTTTTAGTTTCTTTTTAAAAACCTATTTACAACTAATTGGTTTGCAACCAGGAGACAAGTCTATTAAGGGCCAAGTCATGTTAGATTCTAGAGAATCTATCTCATTGTTAATAACTTCTTGCCACAAATATGTATATAGAGATGACAAGGCTACTTAAAATTTTGGTGGATCTTTTTCTATTGTATAGCATAATTATACCCATAGTCTTTAGCAACTCTTACTCGTTTACTTCGTTGAAGTTTTGTTCCTAGTTCGTTGTTGCTTTTGATACTTCTTACCACAATAATATGATTCGATTTAGTGCCCCCACTATTTATTGATTTGAAAAGAAACTTGTCTTCATTTGATTCTGTGATCACTTTAGCATTTAGGTCCTAACACCTATATGCCTTACTGTTTACTATATACCCAATGAATACACATTCATAAGCTCTACTAGTAAGTTTAACTCGCTTCGTATTCGAAATTTTGACATAACTCTGGCAACCCCAAGTTCTAAAGCAAGACACGTTTTATTTTCTTTTCTTCAATATGTCGTAAGGAGTGATATAATTTTTAGACTTGGGATCTCCATTCAAGACATGGCAAAACAGTCAATAAAATTTCAGCCAGTAGTGAGAAGCAGCACCCAAATTCAACATAATTGCAATAACAAGTTTAGTAAGAGTGTTATTCTTTCTTTCTGTTTTACCATTCATTTTAAGGGAGAATGGTGTAGTCATTTCATGTATAATTACATGTTGTTTATAAAATTCATTAAATAATCCATAATCATACTCAATTACCCTATCATTACGAAGTCTCTTAATCTTTATTACAAATTATTAAACATATCAATTTTATTCACAAAAATATCTTTCCTTGTGATAGTGTACAAATCTATCCCAATATACTGACTAAATCTTGACTTATTTAGAAGAAAAACATAAACAAGATTATTTATAATCTCAGGGGTATACATGACATCCTTCAATATCGAAGTCTTTTAAGAGGTGGACTCAACTCCACTTCTCCAATACCGACAACAATAGTGGCATGGGTAACTCCCAACAACACTTTGTTATTCGTGTATGTTTTGAACAATGCACGATTATAACAGGCATGACAAGAATAGTCTAAGACTATCCACCAACCATCAAATTTACCAATCATGTTGATTTTAGTGATCAAAGCAATAAATTACTCCTCAATCAAGTTAACATATGCATTAGAGGCACCACAAGATTTAAACTCGATCTTACATTTCTTAATCATATGACCTAGTTTTCTATAATGGAAGAAAGAGAAAACACTTGTGTCATATCTTTGGTGGTGGTTGTTTCCCATTAATTTGAGTTATTAGGTCCCTTGAAGGGTTCTCATTCTTAATTTGGTTCAAAACATTGTGGTTCTGATTCTTTAATTATTTTTCAAATTGCTTCAGAACTACATCGAATTTGTTTTTGTTGTTTGAAACAACCAAGAATTTTTCTCTTTGATCATGTCCCTAAGATTCTTCTTCAATTCGAAGGTGAATAATTATACTCTCAATTAAAAATTCTTTTAGTAAAGTATAATTTTTACAAAATTTCAAACTAAGGGACATTTTGTCAATAATAAAAGAAATTTGAAATTGTTCATCTAAACACATACCTTCAGTGATGATATCATAAGCAATCTTTTAAATTTCATACCATTTAGTCTTCACAGACCTTTCATTTACTATATGATACTTTTAGTATCGGCTTACGACATACTTCTTTATTTCAGCTTCTTCAATATCTTATTTCTTTGGCGTTGTTTCCCATACTGCAGTCTCATAATTATTGTAGTAATCATATAGATCATCAGTGAGACTCTTCAGAATATAGTTTTTTCAAAGATAATCATTATCTTTTCAGATGGATATTTCATTTCTTAACTGTAAATCATCTTCTTTAGCTTTTACAGTAGGGTCTAATTCATACAAGTTAATAGTTCTGTCTGAATTCACAGTTTTGTTACCACTAGTTTTTCAGTTGATCCAGAAGGAACACTAAGAATGTCCTCACTTAAAACATGGGAAACCTTCATTAAGGTTAAGAAACGTTTCATTTTAGTTGCCAATGTTTGAAGTGAGAACTCTCAAACTTAAATAGTTTTTTAGAGACATCGACTGCAGAATTACCAATAACTTCTTCAGTAGCCATGACAGTTTTTAAAACGTCTTAAAACTGTAGTTTTTAGATTTTTGAAAATATCCATAGAAGAAGTTATCGGGCCGAATCACGTAAAAGTTCGCTCTCCTTAATACATTTCGCGGAAGTCCCCAAAAATATGCAAAGCAATAGAACTACCACGTCGCCTCCAAGATAAAATAGCTCAATTCTATATTGTATGATTACTACTTGCACGATAGATAATTGGTCTAGAAATGCACCATCTTATGGTACAAAGACCATTTGAATATGGTATATATACCACTCGTAGTATCTGTATAACGACCAATTATAATAATTTCTCAAAAAAGAGAAATTCCAATAATTCTTCAAAGAAAATTCAATAATGGTAATTTGATTACTCGAAATGAATTCTTATACAATTAGAAATTCAAATAATTCTCTAAAGAAAATCAAAAAATTATACTTGATAATTTCTTAACTCAAATGAGTAGAAAGAAAGGGGGTTAAAGTTGGCACTTCGACAATTTGAAATACGCAGAATTATGAAAACTGTGAAAAGCTGTAAAAGATTAGACAAGAAAGATAACATCAACATGATGACAATTATGAAGAACAAATTAAAATATTCAGCATGATAAAGATGCAACATGATGTCAACTGTAAAAGATGACAAAAGATAACATTCAACATAGTAAAGATACAATTATTCAGAAAGTCATCCAATGTTCTTAAGCAGTTAAATAGGCAAGCCATGAGTTTGATAATATAGGATTGACAAATCTTTATACATCAAAAAATATTTATACAAAGGAAAACAAAAAGGATTATATCAAAATACTCAGGAGACCTCAAGCAAAGTGTCAACACAATGAACACATCAGACACAAGCTTAGGAAAGTTATCCTAATTTAGTAAGTGAGTGAAACTTTTATAAAAGAAAATTTTATTTCTTTATAGAAGTAGATGGCTATAAGCGCACCCACACTCATCAAAACTCTTTTTGAAAATACTTTGAATAAATATATATAAGTTTCTTAGAAAGTGATGGGAACATTCAAATCAATTAGATTCACGCGTTATTGAGAAACAAGGCATTTTGAATATACTCAAACGTTTGGTAGCACACACACACACACACACACACACACACACACACACACACACACACACACACACACACACACACACACACATACACACACACACACACACACACACACACACACACACACACACACATATATATATATATATATATATATATATATATATATATATATATATATATATATATATATATATATAATTCTCTTACCTATTATGGAAAATATAGCCATTACATTTAAATGATTTAATTGATTGGATTAATCGATTGTTAAAGGTCATTTTTGAATTAATGATGTTTCCTCTTTTGGAGGATTTGAACCCTATAAATATAGGTCTTATTCCTCATTTCAAATCATCTAGAAGAAGAATTTTGTATTGACACACTCTGTCTCTCAATCTCTAAGTTTTCATTTTCACTTTCTCTCACTAGTTCTTATAGCCAAATGCTTTTGTGAGTAAAATATTTTGTGAGTGGGATATTGTTATAATTCTAGATGGGTGGCATTGTAAAAGTTCTTCAATAATGTTGTTTATGCATTTTGGATGAACACAATCCATTTAGGGATACAAATATAAGGTTGGAAGCTAAACCCATTAAAAGCTTTGGTTGGAGATTATGTGATCAGTTCCTGATATTTAGTTAGGTTAAAGATTGTTAATATGGTTGAACTTCCATTAAGGATATTATAAAGCCTTGTTCATTTGAAGGATGAAGTTATTTGATATTGATGAACTTACCATTAGGTTCATAGTTATCCCGTACAAAACCATAGGTTGAAGATCAGTTTGTTAAAATCTCAAGAGGTTATTGGTAATCCTGTTAAACCAAATTGAGCTTAGATATTTTGTGGAGATTAGTCTTACTGCTTCAATCTACAGTTGGGAAGGAAGCTTGGCCACTTCAGTATCAGCATGTTAATGGAGAAGACGCAAAGGATCATATCCTCTGTCTTATATAAATATGGTTGTAGGACAACCACTATTTCCTTGCATAATAGGGTTTGTGAGCTTCACCTACTAAAAGCTCTCAAGTATATAATAGAAACTCTCAAGACCAGCTCTTGGGGAGAGGAATAGGTCTTTTATTTTTGACCGAACCCTCTATACATCGTGGTATTCTTATTTTCTCTTAAATTTTTACTTTCTACACTTTACTTTTGAAATACTTTTATATTACATTGCTAAGTTATAGAAATACCTATTTTAAACTCTGATAGATCTTATGTTTTAGAAAATGTTTTCAAACTCGGATTCTAATCTTGAAAATTGTTTTCCAAACCATATTTTTCCAAACCATACAATTAACCCCCCCATCTTGTGTTTGAAGTCTCAAGTCCAATAAGTGGAATCAAAGTCTAACTCACGATTAAGGACTAATCGTCTCAGGAGAAAGATGACTTCCAACACAAGATTATTTTTAAAACTCACCACCACCTTTTTTGAAAATTATCCCTTCTTTTATACATATGAGTTTCTCTTGAAAATAAAAACTATTTCTTTAAAAAAATCTATCCAATGGTTTGTTTTACCCTTACTCATCAAGTCCATTAGAACGAAAAATAAAAATAGATATAGATTTCAAAATAGACATATTTTTGTTTTTAAACCGCCAAGAAAATGTAGGATACTTTGAAAAAGATATATGGAGTCTCTCCAAATATCAAAACAAAACACATGAGGAAAAAAAACTTCTTTCTTAAAACTTTTTTCTACTAAAATTTATCTAGAGAGTTAAGAATTGGAAAACTCTTCCAACTCTTAATCTATATATATATATATATATATATATATATATATATATATATATATATATATATATATATATATATATATATATATATATATATATATATATATATATATATATATATATATATATATATATATATATATATATATATATATATATATATATATATATATATATATATATATATATATATATATATATATATATATATATATATAAATCCTTCATGAATTTCAAAAAAATGAAAAAAAAGAAGGAAATCATAAAAGCTCATGCAATCAAATGAACAAAATTGGAATCCTCATGTTCAAAGAACAACTAAGAAGATGAAGAAGATTCTTCAACAGTTGAACAAAGAAGAAGAAATATTTCATCCTTGAGGAGAAATATAGAGAATCATCTTCCAAACGAAGAAGATAAATCATGATCTAAGGCAACCTACAAGGAAGATAGGAGATTGAAAGAAAAACCAGAACAACATATTTAACTATTTTACAGGAAACACAGTCTAGAACTCCAAAGAAATTTTTTATAGAAAGCAAAAGTATACTCTAGAAGCATGCAATTTAAGTCTCTGATCTTGGAAGATGAACGAGGATGACATATGTCAACAGTTATGATCAAAGCATCCCCATTTGAGAATTTCTCAATTTTTGATATGTAATGGTTAATAAAGTAAATAAGCATGTGATGGACTTGTTTGTCTGTTTGTTTACCAACTCTCGCATCAAATGATGTATGGAGAAGGATACATTTTTGAAGTGCTTTCCCTAAAGGAATTTTATCAAGAAATTTTCTTGATATAGGTAAAATTATTTTAAGGTTGAAAATAACTAGTTAATCTGATTAACCCCTTAAAATAATATTTTTAACCCTCTCATATTTTTCGAATATTGTACATTCTTCAAAATTAATTACTTCTAACCCTTAAAATAAGTCTGCTCAAGTGTTTTTGAGCTTAGGGGTCTCTAAAGCATGAATTAGAGGTGTTAAATAAGTAATAAGGCCTAACAAGCAAACCAAAGCAACAAGGAATCCCATATGAATAGAATTAATCGATTTCCCTAATTTATTAAAAGATTCAAAACAGAGGAATTTCAAATGTTGAACAACTCCACAACGGATAGTTGAAGGAGTTAATGCTGCAACAAATACTCCCAACTGAAAAATCTCAAATTCTACTATTGCCAATCGAGTCACTCAATTTATTTAATTAAATTTATATGAGGAGGCACAGGTTCATTCTTGTTCACTCATCATTTTTCATTGCCTAATTTCATAAAAATACTATTGATTCTCAAAATCATCTTCACCTATCCCAAATGGCTTCAAAAAGAACTCAATCTTCCCAACCTTCACCATCATACTTTTCTGAAACCTTCTCAAACCTAACTTAAGAAACTAAATTCAATCTTTATTATTCTGATAGAGAGCTCTTCATCACGCACTACTTGGATGAATAACTCTCAAAGATTACTCATTCATGGAAGCTTTCAACTCTGTAGTGTTAAAAGACTTTGTCTTTGAAAAACCCAAAGAAAGATATCCTGATTAAGAAAATTATATGAAAACCTTACCTATATAAATGGGATCATTAACTATGAACTTAACAAGTATCCCATCACCCTCTCTCTCTCTCTCTCTCTCTCTCTCTCTCTCTCTCTCTCTCTCTCTCTCTCTCTCTCTCTCTCTCTCTCTCTCTCTCTCTCTCTCTCTCTCTCTCTCTCATATTTTGCCACTATTTGCAACCTGCCCTACATAGAACAAGATTATAATCAAAACTATGAAGGTTATGAGCTTGCTTTCGACACCCTTTCTCACTCCATCCCCATTGACCCTACTTTCTTTGTTCCTCATCCTTTAAATTTTAGAATTATTCACCCAAACATTAGGTTGATCCATGACATTGCTGGCCGAATCTTATTTCCAAGAAAAGGAAACTATAACACCATCTCTAAATCAGACATACCTGTTGTCTGGTTTCTTCACAACCAAATTCCAAAAAATTGGGCAGGTGTTGTTCTTGCTCACATGATAAATAGCAAAAGAAAGAACAACATTTCCTCTTATGCCAAACTCATAACCAAAATTCTCAACTTCACTGGCTATCCTTTTGGTGAAGAGGAACCTAACAACCAAGAAAGAGAGAAAGAAGGAAAGCTCCTCCATCTAGCTCCAACTTACTTGAAGAGCAAAGGAAAATGAATAAAAAGCTAAACACGCTCATCGAGAAAATGGCTAGGAAAAATCTCATCTCTCCATTAGCCTCTAGTGAAGATGATGATGAGATAAATTAAGAGTTGTTTTTCCCTATGTTTACTTTCATTGTGTATTCTCCATTACTTACTTTTTCTTCTTTGTTTCTTGAAGTTCATTTCCTTGTAATGCATTTTCCTTTTCAAATAATAGAAGTGTGTTTTTGTTTTGTTGACTATGGTACCTTTATCTTCATAATATATTTGTGCTACAAAAACTAATAATTACCATGCTTAAAAATAATAGATTATGCAACCTTGTTTTTCTTTAAAAAATCCCTTATTAGGCACACCGTTAGACACATTGAAAAATATCGAGTGTGACACTTAAAATACATCTTAGAAAACCATTGTGTCAACAAGAATAAATTTCTTTGTCTTCCACCAAGTATGCCACTTTATATGTCATACCTTGAATACTCTTGCTAGGCACACCTTAAAGATGAAAAGCTTATACATGTTATAGGGAACCTTATATGCATCTAAAGTAATATTTATATGCCTACAACTTTGTTTTTCACATAATACCCTTACTAGGTACCTCAAATTTGTGAACCTTAAGAAGATATTTGATCCCTGCTTTGCACATGCTTGGTTCATAACCATAATAAAATCCCTTAAAATGACCTTGTCTGGATAGACAAAACAAACATGTCCCCATATCTTATACATATCAGGATTAGAATAATACTAGGAAAACATAAGGTACATAGGAAAACTAAGTGCCATGATACCCGTGTTGAATAGAATTGTCCCATATCATGACATGCCTAAATAAATATATTAGGGAACCTTGATTTCACAAACTTTAGAAAACAAATACAATATTTATCTCAATAATTTTATAGCTTACTATGTCTTTCTTGACTATGTAAAATACATGCCATGTTTGAAGATAAAGATTGTTGTGATGCTAAGATAAATTGCATACATGCTTATTAAGAACATCTTGTGCCATGTCGAGAAATAATACTTTAGGAAAATTTAGCTCACATAGGGAATATGTTTTCTTTCACCACAATTTGATATACATGTTATGCTCCATAAAATGTGATACTTATTAACACATACTTTATTATATCATGACATTCTCTATGACATGTTTTCTAAATTTTTTATACATATGTCAAAATGCATTATGCCATGCTATTACATTAGTTTTGAAACTTGATGTATTTTATAAAGATATTCTTACCTGAACTTGTATGAATGAATATGTTACATGTATGATGTTAAATTGTCTGTCATGCTATATTACATGAAACGTGTTTGCATATTTGCATCTTTTACCCACCTTTTTGATTTTGATAAAGGGGGAAAAGTATACTTTTATGGGGATGGTATACATTCTATATAACTCAAGGGGAGTGTTATCACTCTTAAATATATTACTTTATTTATTTTACCACCTCCCTTGAGAGATGTGTTGTCATTATAAAAAGGGGGAGAATGTGGAACCTTATTTTACAAGTAACATGCTTTTGTTTTGATGAAGACAACTGTGAAGAGCTGTAAAAGATTGAACAAGAAAGATAACATCAACATGATGAAAACCGTGAAGAAAAGAATAAGATATTCATCATGATAAAGATGAAACATAATGTCAACTGTAAAAGATTAGAAAAGATAACATTCAACATAGTAAAGATGTAATCATTAATAAAATCAGTCAATGTACTTAAGCAATTAAAGATCAAAGGCATGGGTTTGATAATATTGGATTTAAAAAGCTTTAGAGATCAACAAAGATTCATACAAAGGCAAACAAAAAGGACTATATCAAAAGCCTTAGAAGATCTCAAGCAAATTATCAACACAATGAACACATCAGATACATGCTTAGGGAAGTTATGCTAATTTAGTAAATGAGTGAAACTTTTGTAAAAGCAAAAGTTCTCTCTTCATAGAAGTAGATGGATATAATCACACACACACACTCAAAACACTTTTTGAAAATACTTTAAAGAATTATATAGAAGTTTCTTAAAAAGTGATGGGAACACTCTAAAAGATAGAAAAATTATTTTGACTGGATCTAATTGATTAGCACAAAGTGCCAATCGATAGATTGGCACATTCATGAGAAATAAGGAATTTTGAATGTAATCAAACGATTAGCAGCGACTATATATCAATTCTTACCTATTCTGGAAAACATAATCATTACATTTAAATGATTTAATCGATTGGTAACAGTCATTTTTGAATTAATGATGTTTCCTCCTTTGTAGGATTTGAACCCTATAAATAGAGGTCTCGTTCCTCAGTTCAAATCATCCAAAAGAAGAATTATGTATTGACACACACTAACTCTCTCTCTAATTTTTCATTGTCACTTTCTCTCACTAGTTCTTATAGCTAAATGTTTTTGTAAGGAAAGATCTTTTGTGAGTGAGATGTTGTAATTTTGGATGGTTAGCATTGTAAAAGTTCTTCAAGAATTTTGTTTATGCATCTTGGATGAAAACTGCCCATATAGGGATAAAAATATGAAGTTAGAAGTTAAGCCCATTAAAAGCATTGGTTGAGGATTGTGTGACCAGTTCCTGATATTTAGTTAGGTTGAAGATCGTTAATATGGTTGAAACCCCCTTAAGGTCATTATAAAGCCTTGTTCATTTGAAGGATGAAGTTCTTCAATATTGATGAAATTACCATTAGGTTCGTAGTTATCTCGTACAGAAAGGAAGCTTGGCCACTTCAGTCTCAACATGTCAATGGAGAAGACACAAACGATCATATCATTTGTCTTGTATAAACATGGTCGTAGGGTAACCATCATTTCTTTGTATAAGGGGGTTTGTGAGCTTCACCTACTAAAAGCTCTCAAGTATATAATGGAAACTATCAAGACCAATTCTTGGGGAGAGGAGTAGGCATTTTATTTTTTACTGAACCTCTATGTGAAACCTTATTTTTTATAGGTAACAAGTGTGGTTTTGATGATGAAAACGGTAGAAAGATCATAAAGATGCAAAAGCTGACCGATACAATGAGATATAACAACATACAATCAGCATGATAGAGATGCAATATGATGACTAATATTGAAGAGAAATGAAAGTACACTCATCATAGTAAAAGATGCAACCTTTTATAAAGTCAACCAAGAAGAGAAATAAAAGAATATTCAGCATAGCAAAAGATGCAACATGATGAACAAAAGAGCAAATTAGATGTCACTCGACATAACAAAAATGAAACACTTGAGAAAGTCAAGCAATCCAGTTAAACGGTTAATTCAAGCCATGACTTTGATAAGAAAGACTGAGATAAGGATACAAGAAATCAAAAGCCTCAAGTCATCTCAAAGAAAATGTCAAACATATCGAATACATCAGACACAAGATCTAGGCTGATCATCCTAAAATAGCAACTGAGTGAATTAATGTAAGCCAAAACTCTTTCTTTGTAGAAGTAGTTAGATATAAGAATACACATACACACACAGACACACACAAACTAAAAACCTTTTTATAAAATGTTTTTGAAAATAAAATATCTTGAAGAAATGTGTAGGAGTTGCTTAGAAAGAAATGGGAACATTCAAAAAGTAAAAAAAAAGGTATTTTTACTGGATTTAATCGATTAGCACAATCAATTAGATTGGCATATTTTTGAAGATAAAGGAAATTTGAATGTACCCAATCAATTAACAATGGATACAAATTACTTCTTGCCTATTTCAGATGACTTAGATGTTACTCTTTAATGACTTAATTGATTGTGTAATTCGATTAATAACAGTCAAAAACCATTAAATGCTATTTCCTCTTTTGGACGATTTGAAAACTATAAATAGAGGTCTTATTCCTCAGTTCAAATCATCCAGAATACAAAATATGCATTGACACACACTCTCTCTCTCTAAGTTTTTCTTTGTCACTTTCTCTCACTAGTTCTTATAGCCAAATACTTTTGTTAGGAAAATTCTTTTGTGAGGAGAGGTTTATGTGTTTTTTGTAGGGTAGAAATGCATAAAGTTCTTCAAGGTTGTTCTTAATTGACCTTGATGAACATCATCCATGTTTAGGAAAAAATTATGTGGTTCGAAGTTAAACCCGTTAAAAGCTTTGATTGGGAATTTGTGTGATTATGTTCCCATAATCTGTATAGGTTGGAGGTTATCAATGTTATTGAGATTCCCTTAAGACTATTATAAATTCTTCTTTATTAAAAGGTTGAAGACTAAAAATATTGATGAACTCACCGTTAGCTTCATGGTTAGCCGTTATAAAATGATAGGTTAGTTGATCAGTTTGTTAAAATCACGAGAGGTTAATGGTTACCCTATTAAACCATATTGAGCTCAGATATTTTTAGTAGAGAGAAGTGATGGTACTTCAATCTACATATGAAATGAATATTGGCCACTTCGATCTCAACATTAGAGAAGACACAAACATTTATATATTTCGTCTTGTATTATCATGGTTGTGGGATAACCAACATTTCCTTTGAAAGGGGGTTCATGAGCTTCACCTAATAAAATCTCTCAAGTAATTAATGGAAAATCTCAAGACCAGTTCTTGGGGATAGTAGTAGGTCATTCAGTTTTGATCGAACCTCTATATATTACGGTGTTCTTCTTATCCCTTAACTCTTTACTTTCCGTATTTTATTTCGAAGCTAAGTTATAAAAAAAATTGAAACTCTGATAGACCTTAGGTTTTGGAAAATGTTTTTCAAATTATGTTTTAAATCTTCCAAAATTGTTTTAAAAACTATGTTTTCTAAACCACATAATTCACCCCTATTAATTCTCTAATTTATGTGATTGGCATTATGTTTTGTAAACCTAATATAGCAACAATATGTTAGATAGGATGTATTAACTTGCTAACAGGAATATGTTGAGTAAGAAGTCCTATCTTATGTTGATACATGTTGAGATGAGAAGTTCTCATCATCTGGAGCAACATGTCGGATCAGATGTCCTATGAAGGAGCATATGACATCCGCCTGAACTGAACTGACTGTTATGTTCTGTCAAGTCGCAAAAACAAAAAATATTTTAAGGATACTATATTATCCTATGTGGCACTGTTTTATAGGTCAAGAAGAATCAAGAAGAATATTGAAGAATATTATTTTTCTAATTATGGAGATAAACTATGATGATTTGATTGAAGACATATTGGTGTGCAAAATCTTCCACAGAATTGTAACAACTGATGAGATATGATTGAAGGCCCAAATCCACTTAGGAGATAGGTTATAAATAGAAGCATTTTAAACTAGTATTAGTATCGGCTGATAATTGAAAAAATGTAATCATTAGGGTTGGGTCTATACCACTCTTTAAGAGAGTTGGTTGTATAATCCACTCGACATGTGAGTTGGATTGTATTCCTTGAATTGCAAGGTTCTGTTATCACTCTTAAGCTTTTAAGCACAAATTTTATTATTAGATAAAGATTTTAAGCAACTCCAAGTTGTGTTCTTAGTCAGGAGTAAAGTTGTAAACGATAGAGTTTAGCTTTAGGTCTTGACTGAGTATTGTCATGGAAGTGTGTCTTCTAGTTTGTTGTCATGGAAATGTGTCTTCCTGTTTGTCCAATTGCTGTCGGTAATTGACAAGGGATTAAGGGGGCCTCATGCCTGGGTGAGTTTTAGGTAGAAATATAGCACGAGAAGTGATTAAGTGAGAAGTTATAAACGAGAAAGTTTAGCTTCAAATTGATACTATCATAATGGATTTTTTCCTGGCTTTGTATGCCCCAAGAGTAGGAGAGTTGCTCCGAACTAAGTTAATAATTCTGGTGTGTTGTTTATACTTTTCAGTACTGTTTTAATATGTTTATACCTTGCCTATTTGTTTAAGTCAGATCAGATGTCCCAACACGTCATATGACATATGAGTTCTGTTATACGAGAATTTCAATTGGTATCATAGCAAGCATGCCATTCTATTTTGGGTGAGATCCTGGGATGATACTTTCTGGTTCATGGGCAAGGAAGAAGGTATTACTAAAAAGTTGTTTGAACTTGGAGAGTTCATATTGTTGTTTGAATGGTCCTTTGAAGTGGAGGATGGACTGTTCATGATAAAGTGTGTATTGGACTTATCTGTTGTTATCATGCCTGTAGCTTTGGTGGTGAGATATTGTGTTAGGTTTGATTTGTTTTCAAACCTAGGTTGTTTTGCTTGCACCTGGAATGTGGTGGTTGTGTGCAAGGTTTGTGCCTGGTGGATGTTGAGGAGCATTTGGTGTGTTTTTCCGCTGCATGGTATCTATTGTAACCCTGGTCAACATGACATTAGGGTCTGGTCTTCTCAGTAGGTTTATCCTATGATGATGGGATATATGCAAGACTATATCAATCAACTTTGTGAAGTTGCCAATGATACTTGAGTTTTATTTCTCAAGTCCACTCATAAAGGTACTTTAGTGTGTGGTTGATGTATTTTTCAAGAAACCTGTCATTTGTTTGATAGATTATCAAAATAAAGAATATAGCCATTTATTTTGGTTTCTAAAAAGAGTCTTCCTCAGTTTTGACCTAATTAGGAAAGTTACTCCGAGTCTTGTTGTTGTTGTTGGTGTAGCTGGAGCTTGGATTATTTTTGAAGACCTTGAAGGTGATCAAGGGATGTTTTGATTTTCTTGAAGCAGTAATGGCTTCATAACCAAGCTCAGTTTTAGGTTATAGTAGAAAGAAACTGATGTCTTACCAGATGTTGGGACATCATGGTAGCAGGTGTGCAAATCCCTATTGCATAATAGATGATCTGGGTGCTAAACAAATGTGTGATGATCATTTATGTTTGGAATCTACTCCTGATTTGAAAGAGGAGGCATCTAGGCTGTGTATCTATGACATGTTATCCAAAAAACATGTCTTAGATTGGTGGGCTAGTTGAATGTTGATCAACCAATTGGTTACTTCTTGGTTCAGTTTATTTCTGATCCAAGTTAGCTAAAGTGCATAGGATGAGCTCTAGTGCCCAGTAAAGTTGTGATATCTAAACCATGTTCCTTGTACATAAAGGTTAAATGGCAAAGACATTCTCTCTGACATCTGGTTTATTCTTCTGATCAAAGAAGCCGGATTTTTATGGAATCTTATGTATGGCCATGAAGTAGATTCTAATTAAGGGGAGTAATGGTGGTATGCACTAACCACATGTTGTGCTACTTTAGAGGTGGAGAATGTATAATCCTCGAAGGTGTTCTTGGCAGCTATTGAGGAAATTCCATGGTTTGAAGTTAAAGAGGTCTTAGAGAAATATCAGACGTAATGTCTTGACATCTCTATATTGAGAATTGAATTTTTTCAATATATCTGGTGGTGATTTTCATAAACAGAATGAAGGTTATTTACTCTAACTTGGTATTCCTATCAAGTCTATGAGAGCATAGAACTCTTGTTCTGATATAGTGGAAAAGTCATCTAAGGGATGTGTGCATTGGAGATGTATTAACCTGAGTTCAACGGTTGATTGTGTATGCATTTCTGAGTGTCGTCTACATCACCTAGGATGAGCACTTCAGATTTTTGTATAGAGTAAGAAGAAGTTGCTGAAGTTCAGTTATGTGGTGGCCTCACATGATGGAACATTTGGCTTTGCAAGGATTGAAGGGCATCCTTATATATTGAAGAATTGGGAGAAACAAAGTTAATATAAACAGTCTGTTTGTGCTTGTTGAAGTCTGCTCCAAATATATGTTAGAGGGAATCTCCTCTATAGGTGCATAAGGTTGACGTCCAACATCTCAAAGTCAGACAAAAGGTCTGAATATTAGAAGAAAATTCTTGAGATGTTCCTGCATGTCTGCATGTGGTTATGTTTTGAGCATGAAGGTTGATCAACTACTGATGGTTGATCCTCTGGTATTCCTTGGAAGAGTTGTGTATGTACTACTATGGGTGGTGTCTCCAAAGCCATAGTAAATGCTTAAACCCATATGATTAGACTGATGTCAAATCTGATGTTGGAACATCATTTATGGTATATGCTTCTTCACCCAAAGAAGTTTTTGCGTTTGTTCATGTTGGAGTGTAAGGTCAAGCCTTTGACCTAATTAAACATGGATTGTGGTGTGAGTGACTGTCATGATTGGTTGTCATGCAGGAAGAATCAGTTGGTGTCATACGATTGCATTAAAAGGATGTCAGACCAAATGTTCTACCTTGTGTGAGAAAGTAATCTTATTTTACCTATGATAAATACTTTGACGGGTACTGAGTATTTGTATGTCCTCTAAAGAGGTTGTGCTATGACTGATGGTAGATACTTTGAAGGGATTCGAGTATTTGTCTGATGTGTCGGTGCAAGTCTGCGATTTGAACCTTGTGATTCAGGAGGAGTATACAAAATTTATTTTTCTCTATGTGGTTGTGATGAGTAGCTTGGGCGAGATAACTACTAATTGTTGATAGTTTATTTCTCTCAGTGATGCTTTGGTGTGTGACAACTTAAATCAGCCACTGAAGATGATGTCCTAGATGATGTTGTAACATCATGCTTGTCAATGGTTGTCCTTATGAAGAAGCTGGGAATCATGAATGTTTTTCTACATTATGTTTAGAAGTGGCAGCTCTAAACTATGATAAAGAAGTATGTGAAGCTTCTGGCCCTGTCTTCTAGGGTGTATGGTGAATGAACTACTTCTTTCATGATCGAAGATAACAATTGAACCAATAATTTCTAAGAGCATAAGAATAATGTCAAATAGGGTGATCTGATCAGAGTGGCTGGTGAGGAGGTGGTTTCTTCTACTACAAGTGACCGAGTGTGGAAATCTGGATCCTGTATAGCAAGAAAACTAAAGACATTTGTTTAGGAATATGTGAGAAATTCCAAATCAAGTGTGCTTGTGGAGTTGTAAGAACGTTATCATATGTGTCCTTATTGTGAGTATAGCTCAGGGTGCTTGGAGTTATTCCCAAAGAGCTAGTTTATCTAGATATGTAAAAGTCAGGTTTGATTTTATAGTATTTGAAGGTGGTCAGCAAGAGTGTTCATCCAGATATGTGATTAGTTCAGATATTATGAAGCTTGCATGTGGTTCAGTCTTGTGTGATGTCAGACAACACGTCGTGACATGTGACTATAGGTGTAGCTGTTTATGCCCTTAACTGGGTCTGTGTGGTTCTAAATAGGAGAATCTAGTCTATAATATTCTACATTAAGAGACAATATGGTTTTTTTGCGAGAATTTATTTTTCTCTACAGTGTTTGATTGGGCCCAGTGTATGGTCTTCTTAGAGATACCACATATGATATTTTGGTATCTTGGGTTGTGTCACTATTGAAGGATGAAAGGATTGCTTTTGGAGTCCTGTGGGAGACAGTGTTTTTATGCTTTCGTGCTTATGGATAAGTCTGGGAGTTATCTTAGACTATGTTGATGAAGAAGCATGTTTGTGTTATGTGACAATGTCTAAACAGATGTCAGGATATTATTCAAGACTTATTTCCTTGAGACCAGGAAGGAAATATTTTGTACAGTTTTGATCAATCACGTGTTTGAAGGAGGTGATTATTGCATCTTGTTTTCTTAATTACCCATGTTGGTTGTTGATTTTTCTTAAGTTTCCTCTTATGCCACCATTGGTGTTTGAAGTTCATAGGTTGAGGGGGATAGTTGTTTATTTTCTTCCTTATGTACACTATGACTTCAAGACTTTATCTTTTTATCTTGAGGTTTTTGTTCTCTGGTGTTAAGTATGTCCGGGCTAATGCGAATTGATGTTGGATGTATTGTATCGACATCAAACAGATTGTGGATGTTACCTCTTGTTAAAATCCTTTGTCATATTCTAGAGAAAAGGGGGATAGAATGTGTGTATGTATGGAGATTCTCTTTTTGCTAAACTTGTGTACAATTTTTAAGGGGGGGGGGGAGAATATGTGTTGGACTATCATGAAGAAGTTCTATTGTTGATGTTGTGACATCATATGAAGACAGTGAAGACTGAAGACTGTCAAATGTGAAGACTAAAGGCTGACTCTACTTCTGATGTTTTTAGTTTAATGGTTGCTGCTGATTTGTATTGTTTAGCCTTTGTGTAATGGTTTTGTTTAATCTATGTACAAAGGTTATGTAAATTAGTTTTAGCCAAAATAAGCCAAAGGGGGGGAGATTGTTAATTCTCTAATTTATGTGATTGGCATTATGTTTGGTAAAACTAATATAACATCAATATGTTAGCTATGATGTATTAACTTTCTAACAGGAACAAGTTGAACAAGAAGTCATATCTTATGTTGAGACATGTTCAGATGAGAAGTTCTTACCATCTGAGCAACATGTCGGATCAGATGTGCTATGAAGGAGCATACAACATCGCGTCTGAGCTAAACTGACTGTTATATTGTGTTAAGTCACAAAAACATAATATATTTTAAGGATACTATATTATCCTATGTGGCATTGTTTTATAGGTCAATAAGAATCAAGAAGAATATTTAAGAATATGCACTTTCTAATTATTGAGATAAATTAGGAAGATTTGATTGAAGACATATTTTTGTGCAGAATCTTCTACAAAATTGTAACAGCTGATGAGCTGTGATTAAAGGCCCAAATCGAGTTGGGAGATATGTTATAAATAGAAGAACTGTAACCTAGGATTAGTACCAGCTGAGAATTGAAAAGATGTAATCATTAGGGCTGAGTCTGTACCACTCTCTAGGAGAGTTGGTTGTGTAATCCACTTGACATGTGAGTTGGATTGTGTTCCTTGAATTGCAAGGTTGTGTTATCACTCTTAAGCTTTTAAGTACAAAGTTGATTATTTTTCTTGGAGGAATCTTTTAAGCAACTCCAAGTTGTGTTCTTAGTAAGGAGTAAAGTTTTAAACATTAGAGTTTAGCTTTAGGTCTTGACTAAGTATTGTCATGGAAGTGTGTCTTCTAGTTTGCAATAATAGTTTTCTAAAAATACAAGAGGTTTAATAAGTCTAGTGGATCTTCTAAGTTAAATAGTATGGTTTGAAGGTAAAAAATATGAAGATACATTTGGAATAGACTCAGGGTGAGTATTGGAATTATGGATGACATGTGGAGAAGAGGATTCAATGTGAGGAATATCAGGTGTAAGAGAAGGTGAAGATTCAGAATTGGTAATATCAGTTGTGAGGGATTTTTCAGATTTATGGATATACGGAAAATCAAAACAATCATGTGGAGAATTAGATACATGACAGGGTGAATAATTGTTGGAAGTGGGAGATTGAATATTATAAGGGAAATTGATTCAAATAAAAGACATCTCTAGACATAAATCTTTCTTTGGAAGAAAAATCAAATAAGATGTGATCCTTAACACCAGTCTACAGACCTAGGTACATGAATTATTTGGATCTAGAATCCAGTTTCTTCCTATTTGGTTGAAGGGTAGAAGCAAAACAAAGGGATCCAGAAATCTAAGTAGGGTAATATCATGGAGGCATTGATGTAAGATTTGAAATGGTGACTTGTGCTGCAAGAAAGGTGTAGGTAATATATTAATGATGTGAATAGCATGACACACTGCATATAACTAGAATAGTTTAAGGATTTTGGATTGAAATAAAAGGGCTCTAGTAACACCAAGTATGTGTTGGTGTTTTCTCTAAAGTATACCATTTTGTTGAGGGTACCAACACATGATGTTTGATGTGTAATGCCAGTTTCCTTATAACAATTTGAGAATGAACTCACTACCATTATCTGTTCTAATGCACTTAATTTTGGTATTAAATTTAGTGTGAACCATAGGTACAAAAGCTTTGATAAGGGTCTGAGCTTCTAATTTACACTTCATGAGGAAAATCCATGTAAACTCGTTGTTGTCATTTACAACTGTAAGAAAGTATTTGTGACCATTAATAGAAGGAATGGATAATGGTCCACGTATATCCATATGAACTAGGTCAAAGTTGTTAATTGATTTATAAGGGCTGTTAGGAAAAGGAAGTCTTTTATGCTTAGCATAGAAACAAACATCACAAGGTAATTTTGACTGCATAATATGGACAAAAGGGAAATATTTATTTAGTTTAATTATTTTTTCATGGGAAGGATGACTAAAGCCTTACTGCCAAATATTATAAGAATCATGAGATGAAGGAACACGTTGTTTAACAGAGTTAACATATGTATCATGGTTCAAATTTAAAGCTTTAATACATGAATCAGAGATGTATGAAAGTACTTTGGAGATTGTAACTCGAGGATGATTGAGAATGTACATGCCACCACTCAAATCAATTTCACCAATCATCTTCTTCTAGTAAGAGTTATTTATAACACAAGCAGAATTGGTAAAATTAGTTGACAATATAAACATTGAGTAACATTGAGTAAGTCTAGGAACTAAAATGAGATAAAAATTAAATTGAGGCATGTACAAGAAATTGGTTACAATGAAATTGTTATAAAAAAATGGTGCCTACATAATCACTGGTGACAAAAGATTCATTAGGGAGTTTGACTGTAAAGGGAAAGATTTCCTCCAAGCAAGAGAAAAGATATTGAGAGAAGCATAGATTATCAGTGGCACATGTATCAAGTATGAAAGAATCTGAGGTGACATTAAGAGGGATATTACTAATAATACATATATTCATCTTGGAATTCCTAACATTTTGTTTTTGTGTGTTTCCAACCATCTGAGTTGTGTTTCCATCTATGTGTTATGTTATTGTGCTCCCATCTGTGTTATTGCTTGTGTGCAATATGTGTGTTTCCATTTATTTGTTTACATTTACTCCATTTTTGTCAACTTTTGGATAAAAAAGGGGAGTAAAGTGTTAGTATTTTTTGTTTGTCCTGATGTTATGACACATGTCTTGACATGTTGATTAACATACTTATAGGACTATGCTACTGCTTTTGGAAGAGTAGTTATTATGATTGCTTGTTGGATGCAACTATTTAGGGGGAGCATGATAATATGTCATGCTGACTGTACTGGAGGAAATTGTTGTTGATGTTGCAGCTCTGATGAGATTGGTGTAAAGATGTCAAACAAAGCTTATCTGAAATTTTGCTGGTATGAGAAAATCCTGAGGTTTATCATGTTTTGGTTGTTTTAGCCAAAATTTTCCAAAGAGGGAGATTGTTAGTTCCATGGTTTTATGATTGGGTGAATTTTTGTAAAACATGGTTCTATACTGATGTTGTGCAAGATATTGTAACATCTCATTAACTGTCATGACAACTCAACTGTTATGAGTTTCAGGCAGATGTTGAGTCAGATGTCGTGACATCTTTGTTAGTGTATAGCAGGCGCTACTGTTATGTATCTCTTGATATATTGGATTTGATTTGATGAGATCCCTTTGGATATACCTCATCATTATGCATAGGTCAAGGATATTATTTAGGAACAAAGTGCATATTTAATTAGATTTATTAAAAAGGATCTTGGAGACTTTTTAGGAATATTTAAAAATATTTGTTCCTATTTTTACGTGAAGATCTTTTGCAGCTGATTTAAAATGTGAAGATTGGATCTGATTGAAGAGCCCAAGCCCATACTGCAAGCATCTATAAATAAGGACTTACTAGACCTATAATAGCAAGCATTAACAACAACAAATTATGGGTGCAACATAAGTGTTTAGGGTTTTTGGGAGTCTTTCTATTTATTTGTGTTTGTGTTCTTTGTATGTCACTCATGTATCTTTTGATGTATTGAGTTGACAAATTGTTGCTTGTTTATCAAGCTATTGTTCTCACCTACGAGCTTTTAAGAAAATGGTTGAGTATTTTTCTTAATTATGAGTCTTAACTAAGTATTATGAATTGGAAGTGTAATCTTCTATTTTGATACTAGTTACTGGGATTGTAACTGGTTTATTTATCATTGCGGTGATTGGAAGTGAGAGGTTCTCATATCTAGGAGGTTCCTAGGTAGAAGTTGCACGAGGTAGTGATTAGGAGAAAAGTTATACACTAGGATTGTTTAGGCTTTTTACTAATACTATATAGTAGATTTGTTTCCTGACTTGGTAGCCCCTAGAGTAGGCGATATTGCACCAAACTTGGTTTACAATTGATTATGTTCTTTTACCTTTTACAATTTAGTTCTACATTGTTTCTATTTTTGGTAAAAGTTTCTGTCAGCAACAAATGTTATAACATTTGTCCTGACATCGTGTTTTGTGTTAAGACATCAGTTTTAACATTTGTTTTAAAGTGCCAGAATTTCAATTGGCATCAGAGTAGGCACACTGTTTTAGTTATTAGGTGAACTCCATAAAGATGATTTTCTGGTACTATGGATAAAGAAGGAGGATATAAAAACATACCACCTTTCTTGGATGGTTCAAATTATGATTGGTTGAAGTTTAGAATGGTGGTCTTTCTGAAATCTATGGGAAGCAAAGCTTGGAAGGCTGTTTTGAAAGGATGGGAGCATCATGTTTTGAAGGACAAAGATGATAAATCGTTCTTAAAGCCAGAGGAAAATTGGTTTGAAGATGATAATAAATTAACTATTGGAAATTCCAAGGTTTTGAATGCTCAATTCAATGGAGTGAATACGAATGTTTTCAGGTTGATTAATACATGTACTGTAGCCAAGGATACTTGGGAGATTCTCAGAACGACTTATGAAGGTACACCCAAAGTGAAGGAGTCAAGACTTCAGCTTCTCATTACTAAAATTGAGAATCTAAAGATGAATGATGATGAGACAATCCAGGAACATCTGATGAAGGTTATTGAAATTGAAAATTCATCAAGTTACTTGGAAGAAAATATGTCAGAAGTAAAGCTTGTTAGGAAGATTCTTAGGTCTTCACCTAGGAAATTTGACATCAAGGTAACAACTATTGAAGAAGATTAAAACATCAGCAGCACGAGAGTTGATGAACTTGTTGGGTCACTTCAAACATTTAAATTGGCTATTAATGAAAGTGTCGCATCTGGGATTTTTCAATCGAAGCGCGAATGATAGGTGAAAAAACAGAAGGGTCTCCATAAATGTTATTTATCTCAAGAGAAGGAAAGGAAACACTGAATAAACCTAAAGGAAGGAAAGAGCATGGTCTCACGACCAAGAGAAAAGGGTAAGGAAGTCGATTACGCAAAGGGAAGGTATTAGCACCCCTCAAGTTCGTGGTACTCCACGGGATCCACTCAAGTTTATTTTATTCTAAGGGTGTATATAATATATGTCTAAAGCTTAATTCTACAAGGGAATTCATGAAAATTTTATACAAATATAAAGTTTATATTAGTTGTACCCGCCGCGGTTGCGAACCTTTAGTGTCTACGTACCACCATTCATGCAGTGGGGGATTAGGGCACTCGTAGTTCTTCTAGAAAATGTTTTTTTGTTAGTTGTGCGTTTTTTATGAGAATGATGCGTTAGACATTCCAAACTTCAGAACATTGACTTGCTGGGTGCTCATTTGAAGAGGCAAAAGTCATTGAGTTTGTTTCGTATTGGAATGGCTAAGACACATTCACTTTATGAAAAGGGTTTTCAAAAGAAACGCTAAGTGGAAAAAGGAGTTTGAATTGGTTGTTGTTTTTTATAGGTAATATAATTAATGGATCCCACTACTAAGGCACTTATAATCCCTTTACTTTCTGTAAACAAAGTTTGGGATTTGAATCACACCAGAGACTTATGAACTAAAGAAGAACAAGTAAGGGTCTATATCTTCTCATTCTTCCTGTTACTAAAGTCTCTTGGAGGTGTGACTCTCATCAATCGTTTATTAAGTGTTTTGAGAAGTTTGAAAGGAAGGAAGTTTTAGTTTTAAGGTGTATGCAAAAGGGAAATGAAAAAGTATAAGGGGGACTAAAAAGATCCTAATGTTATCATACAATGATGTCTCTAAGGTTAAGGTTGAAAGGAAAACATCTACCTTAGTTAGCATACATGGATAAGAACCTAAGGTATAGTTAGTTCACATCTAAAATAAAATGAAACTAACATCCTAAGAGAACGTGTTATTTTTACAAGAAGGAAAAATAAAGAAAGTAAGCAATAAGAGACGCACAAGGCAAGGGTGTAGTGAAGAGTGATCATGCATAGTAAGGAGTGAAGTGTTAAATGATGTACTAAGGTCATGCAATAGAGGGTTAGGGCTCATGGTGAAAAACAAGACAAGTAATCAAGTAGAAAGAGAGATGAAGTAAATAAATGGTAATCAAATTCCCAAAGGTTGCATAAATGCATTCCATACACCTCACAAGACAAACACAAAATGAATCACATTCAAAGAGGAAGATCTAAGTGATCAATTAAAGTCAAATGCCTCTCAAGTCTTTATAAGACTATCCTTGAGCTTATCATGCTTTAGAGCATAAATTAAAAGCAAAAATTGCACAAGAATATGATTTAAAGATCAATTGCAATCAAATTAGGGCTTTACAAACCACACAAACATTATGCTCAAGGTAAAGACTAAATGATCAACACATAATTTCCAACAAATGAAAACATGTTGACATATCATTAAAGCACTCAAATTATCATAACATACCCAAAAATTGGCCTTAAATTATGTTCATAAGCTTTGGAATGAAGCTTGACTAAATTGCACTAGGCCAAAGGGACATGATCACTTCAATATTCCATGAAAAATAGAAAAATAGGATATAAAATCCAAACAGAAATGATCAAAGGAGATAAATTCTCTTTCAAGTAAGAAACCAATCTTTGCTCAACTAAAAAGTTCATAGAAATATCTAAATTAAATTGAAAGATAAACACTAGCTCAAAACTAGGCTTAAATGACCATTAAACAAGATAAATTTGTATAAAAATATAAAAATATAAAAATCATAAGTAAAATTCAACAAAAATGAGAAACAGGTTCCCAACATCTCAAATAACTCATACATATTTTTATGGAATTTTGAGATCAATGGAAGTGAGTGAATTATATTGAATCTTCAAAAAGAAGCAATGAAACCTCAAAAACCATTAAACTACTTCCCAATTTTCAAAAACCAAATAAAACCTAAAATAAATGAGATCTAAGACCAACCTAAATTCAAGAAAACTCAAAGGCACTTGAAAATAGTTTTTGTGATTTTTTATAGTTCCTAAAAAAGTCAGAATTAATTTTATACTAAAACTAAGTAAAATAAAACAATTAAAAATACTTTAAACCTTTTTATTTAATAAATATAGAAAAATTGTTGGTAAAAATAATTAAAAATTAGAATAATAAAATAGGCATCTTAAATGACACTCATGATGTTTTTTAAGAATTTTTTGATGGACAAAAATATTTAAAATAAATAAAGAATCAAAAGGAAAATAATGTGCAAAATGAAATGAAATAAAAAAGTTAATAAAGATATGGGGTCAACAATTCAGTGCAAGGGTCCACACAGACATCATTAACCAATCATGCACCGATGCCAATCATTGGGGGCACAAAAGGACAAAATACATGATCGTCCAACCAAAACGCGCCACACAGAAATGCATGAACAATTTTTTTCAAAATTTCCTAGCCTTGCCTGTGTTTTTTAGAGGCTTTTCCAGTCTAGTTTTCTCTTTCACTTCTCAACGAAATTGAGAAGTGTAAACACCAAAGTTGTAGATCTAAAAAAGATCTACAACTTTGGTTCAAGAAGTTTTTGAAAAGGTTGAGAGATCTGGGAGAGAAGGGGGCATAAATCAATATTTCACATATTTTTCCAGATCTGAATAACTCAAAATACAACAAAAATTAGTGAAAAAGGTTCAAAAGGGAGAGTTTCAATAGCATCATAAGAACATCAACAAGTCGTTTCCAGATGCGAAAATGGAAATCTAGGGTTTAGTGAGGTTACCTAGTGGAGAAAGAGTCCACTGCCCTCTTGAGCTTGAGATAAGGAAAGAAACCCAGAAACTTCGATTGATTCTTCTTATTGGAGCTCAAATAAAGAGATTTGATGTTGAAGATTTCTCAAAATAATGCTTGGTTGAAGAGAGAGAGAGAGATAAGGAAATAATAAGTTTTTTAGTGAGAGAGATCAAAGTTGCATGTGTGTGAGTGAATGAAGGTAAGGGTGCTCTTAGATAGAGCCCTAAAGTGAGGGTAGAGAGGTCATTACAAGCTTAGAGCCGTTGGAGGGTGAAGTTGGAAGTTTAGGCCAAAAATCACCTTGTTGCCCAAGCTTATATTTTGAGAGAGAGTGATGGTGAATTCTTTGTGTTTTAGACATCTCATATAAGCAGTATCATGTGCCCAAAAGATAGTACAAGTTAGTGGAGTATGGAGAGAGAACCATAGAAATGGGCATTTTGGATAATTTTGAGGTTTTTTGTACAAACTTGGTACAAATGCATGCATGGGTGTGAATAGAAGGTTTGGTTCTCTTATACATGACCCAAATAGCTTATGGGCCTGATTGGAGTAAAAAAGAATGGCCACAATTGGAGAACTCAAGATATTGTAAATTTTGACTTGGCAAAATTCAATAATATACAGTCCTAAGGTAAAGGGCATAAATCTCTCAATTCTTTGAATCAAAGGGCAAACTCTGACTTTTTGGAAAGGAATTGAGATGTGCTAAAACTTTCATGTTGGAAGTTTTCTCATTTGAATCCATTAAAGTCAGCAAAACTGGCCACGTAAATCTGGAATTTTGGAAAATGACCTAAAATCCAATAGTGACTTATAATTCTTTGCTCCATAGCTCTCAAAATAATTATGTTTTGGGAATGGGACCACAAAAACAAATTTGTAGGTCTTTTTTTCTTTCCAAGCATGTAAAGTTTGCTCATTTTCAATAAGAAATGAAGTTATGAATTTTTGAAGTTTAGTCTTATGATTTTCCATGCTTAAATGACCATATAATCAAGATTAAGCAATTTAACCTCAAACAATACCAAACAAAGGTTCACAATCCATATGAGAATGCCTTAAGTCATATACAAGTCATTGAGAACCAATTTGATCAAGAAAAATGTTAGGAAATGCCGTTGTTAGAAAGTTGACTTTTTAGTTAACTAGGTCAAAATTTCAACAATCATCCAATGCAATGCTTTAAGTAATATTGTGATAAATCTAATGGTAATGCTTGATACCTTGGCTATCAATTGGTTGTATAAACCAAGTCTTGATGAAAATGAATCTCATAACTTGAAAGGATCCAAAACCCTAATTTTTGAGTGAATAACTTAGGAGATGATGACTGAAGATCAAACACTAATTTTTCAAAGGTTCATGAGAAATCCAAGAAGGCAATGATATTGTATCAATAAGAAGCCCATGAATATGATTACCCATAAAAATTTCCTTGAGAAGCTCAATATCTTGATGTATGCAATGTAGTGCAATAAGGCAAATGAAAAGATATAAGGGTAGGAAAATTTTGGGGTATGACAGATGCCCCTATTTAATCATCTTAAACTTGAAAGTGATATTGGCTCTAGCCTTTTGAATATTCGAGGTAGAAGAAGATTAAATACAAAATACCAGGAATTTGTCTTAAAGAAGAAGTGGTGTTTTTTGTTTTCTTGTAATATCTATTGAGTAAAAAAGATTTTTTTTTTGGTGGAAAAATTTAATAGGCAAGTGTAGTTGAATGATGATAACTTGTAATATGGTAACAATGACAATACATAGGTCCTCAAGGGAAATGATTGTTGAAAGAAATAAGATCGATGACAGGTCAATGATATATCATGTAAGATCCACAAGACATAAGGAAAGTCAATGGGTAAGATCGATGACACTGGAGTACCTATCATGTAGGACCTGACAACCCAGAAAAAAAGACAAAGGTGAGATCGATGGCAACAGAGTATCCATCATGTAGGATCTGGAAACCCGAAACAAAAGTCAAAGATAAGATCAGCGTATGATCTAACACTCAAGAGAAATAGTTGACAAATAATAGACGAGATTGATGACCATGGAAAGATTGATTACAACGTGACCTAACAAACAAAAGGGGTTAAAACAAAGATCGATGACAACACAATTTGTAACCATGGAAAGATCGATTACAACGTGATTTGTGACCTAACCAACATAAAGGAGAAAAGTGAAGATCGATGACAACGTGATTTGTGACCACAGAAAGATCGATTACAATGTGATATTTGACCTAACCAACAGAAAGGAGAAACGTAAAGATTGATGATAACACGATCTAGGACCATAGAAAGAATGACAAATGAGAACTGCCTACCAAACGAGAATTGGGCTTTGGATGCCTTGTCAGACGAGACCTGACTACCAGGCGAGAAATGGACTTAGAATTGATTATCAGGCGATAGCTGACTACTAGACGAGAAATGGGAAAAGAACAACTGTCAAACGATAACTGACTACCAGACAAGAACTAGACTTTGGATGACTCGTTAGACGAGAATTGACTACCAGATGAGATTTGGGAAAAAAACAACTGTCAGATGAGAACTGATTGTCAAACGAGAACTAGACATTGAATGGTTTTCCAAGGAGAAAACTAGACTTAGAATTAATTGTCAGACGAAAACTGACTACCAGACGAGAATTAGACTTGGAATTATTTATAAGATGAGAACTGACTACCAGACGAGAACTAGACTTTGAATGGTTTTCCAGGGCAAGAACTAGACTTAGAATTGATTGTCAGATGAGAACTGACTACCAGGCAAGAACTGGGTTTAGAATTGATTGCCAGACGAGAATTGACTACCGGACAAGAACTGGAGTTTGAATTGATTATCAGACAAGAACTGATTACCAGACGAGAACTGGACTTTAGATGGCTCGTCAGACGAGAACTGACTACCAGACGAGAACTGGGAAAAGAATAACTGTCAGACAAGAACTGACTACCGGAATAGAACTGGACTTTGAATGGTTTTCCTAGGTGAGAAGTGGACTTAGAATTGATTGTCAAACGAGAACTGACTACCAGACAAGAACTGGTTTAGAACTGATTGTTAGACGAGAACTGACTACCAGACGAGAATTGGGTTTTGGATGACTCATCAGACGAGAACTGACTACCAGACGAGAACTGACTACCAGACGAGAACTGGGCATATATTACAAAATGTATTGATTTTTCTGGGGATTCAGGAGTACAAGGTACTGGCATCGTTAACTAGAGATTATGATGTAGCAAAGGGCATCAGCTGAGGATTTACCATTTTTTGGTAGAGGAATGATTTGGGCTTTCGTGAAAGGCACCAAATCTGGCTTATGCTTCATATGCATGTTTGAATTTGTATATGGCGTAATGATCCATTTCGATGGATATGCTATACGTTTGAGGATTCAATGTTATGCAGTGAAAACTATATGCAAAGTGAATAGAAATAAACTCGGTGGGGATAAGAATAGGCTCATTGGGAACCGTTGCTCATTGTCTTGAGATAACAATACAAATTGGTGCTTGAAAATCCGGTAGTACCAAAGATTCATTGGCAACATTATGAGGGATTAAATTGCTGACGAAGCGGGCTTTTAGGTACACCACTGAATTCTGAATTATGGCTTTGCTGGGGAGGAAGGACCTTGGTCTGACTTCCCCACATCCTGGATTTCCTAGGGATGGTAGAATAGACATAGACACGCTGGGGAATTGTATGCAAAATATCACTTAGATTTCTTTAGATTTCCCAAGTCTACTTCATGCTGGGGAAATACACCTTGAACTGCTTGGGGATCAGGAGATTGACATGGACCTCTTCGACTGCCCTGAGTTTGCTTCTCTGCCAGATATTAGGTGACAATAATCTGTGGGGGTTACATACTGAACCATATAGAATTCCTTGAGTGCCCAAGTTTACTCTACTGGAGAATTATGTGTTGAATATGTGTGGTGAACCATGCCCCTAAGTCTTCTTTACTGTTGGGGATTACACTTTAATCATCTATATTGGATGAGAGAGACTTTGATCATCTATATCACTTGATTTCTTCGACCGTTGTCTCGTATGATAGAATTCGCTTGAGCAGCTTTACGAGTATGGAGAAGAAATTCCTTTGTCTGTAGGATCCCTAGAAGAATGTGCCTAGAATATAATACTGGACTATTTATGCCACAATACGATATGAGGTTGCCCGCCCCAATGTCTCGGGTCATGAAATAAATTTCCCCTGATTACATATTTCTTGGAGAGACTTTTTGAATCTCGATGTGATTTCCCCAAGTTGACTAGATTCTGAAGAGATTTATCGACGTGACAACCTCAAATTGGTCAAAGCATGTGGGGATTTATCGACGTGATAGCCTTAGATTGATCAACTTTAAATGAATGCCTCTTGGAAATGACTGGCTCTTGGAAATGATCATGTTTTTCATCAATTGTTCATCGTTTGATCTTTCTTGATGTCAAGTGGTTACTCACGAGTAAGATATGTTTGTTTTAAGAATGATAATCCTAATGTAATGCTTATGTTAGCTTCGAAATCAACGTTATTGAAATGATGTTGTGACATTCAGTGTTCAAATTACTTGTCATATCGATATCAACACTATTGTACCCCAAAATTTACCCTCCCTTTTCTCAAGACATTTCTCGCCAAAGATTTCAAATGCCCAAGGATTCTCAAAGTTTGATCAGACAAGTTCACCTCCTAAGCACTGAATCCATAAATCAGGATTTTGGTTTTCTGAAGGAAAATTAGACTTTTGATGCCTTAAATGACTTTAATGGTTCATTATAGGTTTCCAAGAATTCATGCCCAATTTCAAGTCTTGCATCACAAATTACTCAGATGATTGAAAATTAGTTGTATTGGGTAAAAAATCAACTGATACACAAAAGTCAAACTTTGACTTTTTAGTCGACATTAAGTTTCAAAGATCAAAATTCATCAAGTTTTTCAAAAATATCAAACTTGATCATCAAGGATCAAGAAAGTCAAGAAAGTAAAAAAAAGTCAAGATTTTTAAGACTTAGAAAAATTCTAAGTGTTTTCATCCTTGATAATTTCATTACCTCATGATATTTTTTCACCAAGATGCAAGATGATTCAAAGAAAACTTTCAACATGAAAATTTTAGATCTTGATGAATTCTAAAACTTTGGGTTAGAGGGTTGATGTCTAAAAAATGCTTAGATTTGAAGATATAAGCCCATGAAGTCATGCCATTTTTATCTAACACTTAGAGAAATTTTCAACAAGTTTTGGTAAGTTTTTATCTCAACTTCTTGGCCAATTTTCACCCATCTCCTTATTGATTTAACCAAAATGATTAACATGAAAGTTATAGACAACGTTTGAAGCTTTCCAAAATGTCCAAGAGCATAAATTTATCATGCTTGAGCTAGGAGTTTTAAAGAGATGAAGTTGGGTATCCATTCTTGAAACACAAGTCATTTTGTGATGAACATGAGATCAAATCTTCATGCCATGCTGCATAGTCCCATTTTGCAGGCCTCTAAACCTTCAAATATATCCATAATCAGAATATTACACATAATTTTGAGCCATTAACCAAGTGTTTGAGCCATTACCCAAATGATCTTTCCATTTATGGCACAAAGGCACCATTGCCATTTACATAAATCATGCTTTAATCACAATGTCAACTCCTTGAGCCTCTCAATGGTTTCTTCTGCACATACACAATGTTAAAGCAAGAAGCAACCATCTACAACCTGCAAAGCACCCCTCAAATCAGGCCATGCCCACATTGGAACTATGGAAAGGTCATGAACCCCCACTTACAATCCAACCAAGCCATAACTCCATAATTTAAAAACCTGATTAGCTCTTGCCTATAAATAGATGGATCACTTGTAAGACAAAGGGGGGAAAATTGAAATAAAATAAAAAAGGAAGATAGGAAACACTAGTTCACAAGCCCTCAAAATCCCTTTGCTTCCAAAAAACCAGAATTGTCCATAAAACCTCCATTTTTGAGCTTTGAAGTCCAAATCTTTGAATCTCTCAAGCCTTGCAAGTTTTTCCCAAACAAACCATTCAAATAATTCACATACATCATATAGAAGTTGTTAAAACACAAGAACAACTTCTGTAACATCATTATCAACATCTTCTAAACTCGAAAAATAGTACCTTGCAACTTGACTTAGTTAGGGTGATTCTGCAACTTTCAGCATAAAGGAAGGATTGTCATAGCTACAAGAAGGTCCAAGGGAGATTAATAATTCACAATATTGCACCTGGAATAGGTAGAAGAAACTTCAAACTTTTCTCCTAAAAGAGGTAAGTGTTCTCAAACTGTGATATCCTTATCCATACATCATTTGCTTTCATTTTTTTCAAAAGAATAAAACAGGACAAATCAGGGAAGTGCAAATATTCAAAATCCCAGAAAAAATGCTTTAGGAGCTCTAACACGGGTGGCCGTGTCAGGGAGAAGAAATGGAAAAAGGGCAAGGCAGGAGCTGACACGGGTGCCCATGTCACACGACATGGCCCGTGTCAACACACCTGGGGACTAAAAACGTGCAAAAGGGAATGGCAGGAGCTGACACGGGTTCCCGTGTCACACAAAATGGCCTGTGTCAATTCAACTGGGACATAAAAACACGCAGAAGGCAATTGGCAGATTCTGACACGGGTGCCCGTGTCCGGTGACTTGGCCCGTCTAAGTCCAGGCTCCAGAAATCTTAATTTTGTTATTTTTGCTATAATTTTTGGTTGTTAAGGTTACATTGGACATTTTTCATTGTTGGGAATTGACATTAACATCCAAATTATTTTCTAAACAAATTAAATTAGACATAGGTTGTATTTTGAATAATCAAAAAACCCGAAAAACAAATTTCCTTTTTCTCTTTACATTTTGTACATTCTATTTTTATTCATGTTCAATTTTTTGTAATAGTAATTAGGGCTTTATTGCTTTCCTCCCCCAATTCACAAAATTGTACCCCCCATTCCCAAAGCGTTGTAATAGCGTAGGACATTTAAATTTCTCAATTTATCGCTTTCCTTATTATTGCTAGTAATTAGGGTTTGTATGACAAGATTAAAAATCAAACATTAGACAACCCTAATTCAAGATAAAATACATGAAAACAAAAACACTTTTCACACATGCACCTCTAGGGTAACCACACTCGTTGCCTCGGATAAAAATAGCCATGCCCCTCGAACGTGGGATGTTTTAGTAAAGACCCTCGATTACAAGATCATAGTCTCTCGATGACCTTTTGATGTTGCCTTTGATAAACGATCTTAGTCCCATATGACAATTGCTAAAATGTCCTATAAGCTGCCTTCTCTGACTGTAAAATGACCCACGCCCTTCCCTCACATCCAATGATAAGGCTTTGTACTAACTAATGGTAGAATAACACTATCTAGAGGAGGAGGAAAAGAACAAAGACTTTATTTTGAGTAGGTAGAACGATCGTAGTTGCTTGCTCACAAACATTTCAAAACAAGCAAAATAATTTCCACACTTCACACTTTCAAAATGTTTTTTTAACAAACATTTTGTATACATTCTCAACGATATGAGAATCATTACAAAATAGCCTTACATTGGCATTTTAAAACCTCATTTCCAAACACTCCTTTTCAAACAATATTTTCAAAACCAACACTTTGTATACATTCTCAACGATACGAGAATCATTACAAAGTTTTCCAAACTTAGGCATTTTCATAATATTTTCAAACTTACACAAACACAAAGCATTTTTAAAGTGAGCTAGCAATTAAGAGCCCGTAGAAAACTATGAATCAAAAGGGTGCTAAACCTTCCCTTTTCATAATCTACCCCCTAAACTCAAGAAAATTCTCAAAAGGTCTTTCCTGTTCTTTTCACTGTTTCCTTTATTGGATAAAAGGAAAGCCGGTGGCGACTCTTGCTATCCGCAACATTTGTGATAAAACGTAAAACACCAAATCAGTTCTCCCACCGTATCACATAACTGGCGACTCTATTGGGGAATGTATAATAAACTAAAAGTGGGGTTACCTAAAGAGTTAGATCACCTTTATTTTCTTTATTTTTTCGCCTTGTTTTCTTTACATTTATGGGTAATGCTTGGGTTTATTACTTGTAAAGATCCTATACCTGGATCTGGGGCACATTAGGTAAGTAGCAATAGATCGCAGGGACTATGCGGAGTATACCGACATGGTTTAAGCGATGGCTACGTTAGTGTGACACATTTGTTGGCACCGGTGTCCCTTGTGTTGAATCAAGGAGAACACTGGGCCGCTGTATGGTATCATGAAGCACTAACTGACCATAGAACCTTAGTTGAACAACTTGGCCATTAGAAACTAATGAGATAGCCGACTTGTGTGCAAGGATGAAGTTGGTTGATACTCGATACTACACTCATTGAGATCAGACTTTTGACATATTTTGGCCGCAAGAAAAGATTGATTATGCTGAAACAATGCCCGATGAAGAAAGATCAATGATATTGAGTTTCCTTAGAACCCGGTTACTTTTGTTAGGACAGGTTGAACCAACTAAACTTCAAGAGGGTACTTACCTACAAACTCCATGCAAGCCTGAACCTAAGGTTACTTATGTGACTTGTTTGCATTATCTAACAAGCTTGAATTCCTTGCAGGATTTGTTTGTAGTCATTATCCAATAACCTGGACTTCTTGCAAAACTTACATGTCTTCACCACCTTACACTTTTTCTTGGTGCATAGCATACACATCATAACATCATACCATATCATTCCCACTGACCAATTCAAGGATCACGAGGGCCATTGATGCAAGTTATCATGAACCAGACGCATACCAAGGGCAGGAGGATTTATTTTCCTCTAACCAAATATCGTCAAAGCATCATGCGCTAGACATCTATCAAGGGGAAAAGGGATTTATTTTCCTCTAACCAATGATGTTAAATAACAAAGCACGTTATCTTGAGTAAAAGGATATGACCCACTCGACATGGTGAGCTTGATTCTCGTAGAAGGACATTCAACGATACAAAGTTCTTCAACCAAAATTGTAGTCAGATTCGACTTCTAACATTTTTCTTACCGCACGAGATCCTTGAAAAAATTAAATCTACATATCATGCATCATGTCATAACAGGTTTTCCCCATACAGGTTTCCTCATCTTTTTACTGTTTATTTCAGTATAAGATGGCTCTACAACAAACTGTCAAAGATCTGAAGACTCAACATGCACAGTTCCAAGAGACTCTCCTCAACCTAGCCAAAGGTCAGCAAGAAATGATGGAACTCCTTGCCACCAAGAAGAGGGATGTTATTCTCAACATGGGAAGAAGGTTCAAGGGGCCTGCCCGACTAGCTTAAATAGAAGAGGCTTCTTCTGAGGAAGAAGACAATCAAGAAGAGGAAGCTATAAGCATTAGAGTTGGGGGAGTAAATAACCAAGCTACTGAGGATGAAGACTATTTTAAGGAGCAATACCCACCGACGAATGATAAGTACAAACAACTCGAAGACCGACTTAAGGCTGTGGAGATTCAAACAGTGCCTGGTTTGGACTTTGGAGACTTAGGTCTGGTTCTTGGGGTGGCCATTCCCCATAAATTCAAGGTCCATGTCTTTGCCAAATACGATAGGGTCTCCTATCTAAAGATGCATCTGAGGTCTTATGCCCGCAAGATTCAATCGCACACCGCTGATAGAAAGTTACGGGTGCATTTCTTCCAAGAAAGCTTATCTGGAACATAGTTGGAATGGTTCTATCAACTTGAGGGGACTAATATCCACACCTGGGAGGATCTAGCTTCTGCCTTTTACAAAAAATACCAATACAATGTTGATCTTGCACCAACTTGCGTGCAGTTACAGAATATGACTATGGGTTCAAATGAAGGCTTTAAGGAGTATGCTCAAAAATGGAGGGACCTGGCTGGAATGGTGCAACCCCCTTTGACTGACAGAGAATTAGTGGACATGTTCATGGGCACCTTGAATGGTCCATTATTTAATTTGCTGATTGCGAGTTCTTCGTTAGGGTTTACTGAGTTAATTTTGACTGGAGAGCGAGTTGAAAGTGGAATTAAAAGTAGAAAGATCCAAATGTCCTCAACCTCCAATGCTGTAAAGAAACCATTTGATGGTAAGAAAGGAACTAATGTTGTTTACGGACAAAGGATTCATATCAAGAGTGATTGTCATCAATCAATAAGAGTGGTATTGATTTTAAACCCGACCCTAGTTCAACGACCACAACAATCAAACGATCAACAAAGGCCTGATTCCCCGAAGAGACAATTTACCAAAATCAACATGCCGATGTCTCAAGCATTGCAACACATGTTGAGGATAAATCTGGTTACGTTGATAGAACCTCATCCAAACCCCAAAACTTCTTCTCCTAACTACAATCCCGATGCAAGATGTTCCTATCATTTCAGCAATATTGGACACGATACTAACGATTGTTGGGCACTGAAATACAAGATTCAAAACATGATTAATGTCAAGGAGATTAAACTCGATCCTTCTGAGACTCCCAACGTGATCACTGCTCCCATGCCGAATCATAATTAGGACCAGGTTAATGTTGTGGAAGATGTCGATAGCGACAACAACCTGAATAACTCGATTTCCTCTACTGCCAACGACGGAAGCTTCTTCGTTCAAATTTTCATTTGTAATTTATTTGTTTGTTCAAGCAGTTAATGTCATGTTAAACTTTGGTTTTCCCATTAATGCATTACAAATATTTGTCTTGAATTAATTCATTTTCATTATATTTAAACTGCTTTCTTACTTTGTTTCGTGATATTCAACTATTGATTAAAAGCTATAAGCCTTTAGAGGGAGGATGACGAAAAAAATACCGTAATCTCTACAAGATGCTTTTGAACAGACCTTGCTAACTATGTACATGCGTTATTTCAAATCCTAAACAATGGAGTTATAAGTAAGATAATCCCTAGTCAACCCCTTTGAGCCTAAGAAGTATGAGTTTTCTTTTTCGTATAAATTAAAACCTTTAATCATAACCTGGGGCAAGGTAGTTTCTCAGTTAATTCAAATGCATATTTAGTCGTAAGCTTTTACTTTGTACACAGTGAAATGCATTGGATACGTCTTTCCAAATCAAAAGACGGTGATGGTTCCTCGTAAAACAGGCAGTCATTATCTTTCAAAAGAAGAACCCACTAAGTCAAAACATATAAAGGAGACTTAAGAAAAACTGGGGCATCCCGCTGATTGTAATCACAAAAGAAACAATTCAGGCAAAAGGTAGGGATAATAAAATCCAAAAGAGGTAGCTACAAATCCTCGATAACATGAAAATGTTACAAAAATTATTTCCTTCTCAAATAAACTTAACTTATCCAAACCATCACCAAAACATAATTCCTGACTCAATTGGAATCTAAACGCACAATTAAATGAGTATAGGGTTGAAGAACATCACGAAGAACGGGTTGGATACAAATAAACTTTGAGCCTTATCCTTTGTTTCTTAAATTGTGAACCAGGCCATGTTACAACCCTTAAAAGTCCTAGCTGAAGCATAGGTTAGTTCAGAAGCATACATTTACAAAAGGTATCTTTACTCCTGTAAGGTTTACTATAAATCTTGAGTTGAGTTCATATTCTTACAAATTCGGTTGTTTGCTAAAAATGAAATTTCAAAACTTCAAGACAAGCATGAATTTTGCATTTATGATACCACTGTTTGCATATAACTAATTGTTTGACAGGAGAGAAATTTGCACGACGAATTTCCGATGAGCGGAAATCCTCTCAGTAAACGAAATCACTTCAAATAACAAACCTTCCATAATCAAGGGGAATGACATGTTATTGTCCAACTCATCTGTGGAAGTCAAGTTGAGATTCCAAGAAATCTCTCATAAAGTCCTAAATAGCCAGGGGAAGGTCTCCATCTGAATCACTTAAGGCATTGAACATGAATTCCAGCAAAGGGTCACGTACGACCAAGCAAACATTTTTTGGAAGTGCTACAACACTTAATACTATGGACAGTGACAATTCCCCGCGCCCTGAGAACACATACTTAGTCGGAAGATATTACGTACAAAAGGGACCCGCTAGGTTGACATGCCTGTGAAAATGTAAGGGCGTCCCGGTGAACCAAAAGGGTTCGGGAAAAAATTAGGGACATATATACGTAAAGATGGTACACCCGGCAAGTCGAAAACCTGAAAAAGGCAGCTTGGGAAAAAAAAAAGGGGGCGGTGGATTAAAAATCTAAAAAGATGGTCCAGGAAAAAGTTAGGGATTAAAGCGTACAACTATGTCTCGTTATCTCACACTTGTCTATCAGTAAAAGACTTATCACTCTGATTAGAATTTACTGAGGAATCTAGGAGATATGACAATGTTCAAGTCATCCCCACATAGCAATCTCCACTGGATTATCCCCAAAGAGTCATCTTCATCAGCTCATCTTCAACAAAGATACATTCCTTGACAAGTCTAAATGCTTTCAAATAGAAAGTGGGGCATCTTCCAGTCGATAACATAGTCATACTCACTAGCAGATCCCCCTAGCGGATAAAGGAGCATGATATTCTCCCCGGTAATATCGCCCACCTACATAATTCCAATCAATACAGTTCATGGAAATTCTCTTCCCTATATGAGTTTGAAAACTATAAAATTCCTGCAGATTTCTTCTCTCTAGAAAATTCAATTTCCCCATGAGAATTTGTTTCCTCAGCAGAGTATTTCTCTGTCAATAGGGTTTTATTTCTCCAACAGATTACAAGTCTCCTCAACTTGAGTTAATTCCTCAGACTGCTACTAATCACCGGCAAAATTCCTCTCCCCATAGAAGTCACTACTATCCCTAGAGAATTTATATGAAACCTGGAACTGGACCAGATACCAGTCAACTTTATCCTCCCTAGACGAGTCTGAAGGTTATCCATCTCTTTTATCCCCAGTCAGGGTATATAAGAATTGAACTCCCAAGTAGAGCGACAAATGACTAATGTTCCTGAACTCTTCTCTCCAAGCACAAATCAACATTCCCTAGTGGAGTTTCCTCAAGCAGAAATCAACATTCCCCAGCAAAGTTTCCTCAAGCAGAAATAAACATTCCCAAGCGGAGTTTCCTCAAGCGGAAGTCGAAGATCCCCAGCGGAGTATCCTCAAACAGAAAGCGGGAATCCCAAGCAAAATTATTCCAAGCAGAAATTGAAGAATCACTTTCTTCATCTCCAGCAACAGGCCGAGATTTATTTTCCCCAACTACGCATTGCTGCAAGAAGCTACCAATACGCTCTAACGACATATTGCATCCATAACACCATTTACAAAATATCATAACATATGCATATAAACGCATATAACATCCTCATTTATTTTGAGAGAATCATCATGCAATACATTACATACATTATGACATTGCATAAATCTAATTTTGTATTTTCAGGTAAAGTTCACAAGTAAACGAATATCATCAGCAACTTTCAAACAAATCACAAATTAATTCCCGAAACAGGACATGGCAACTATCTTCACGACCAAACAAAGCAGTCTTACACAGGTTCCTTCTAATATATTTCAAGATGCAGCTTCAAACGGGCTCATCCTGAAGCAATCTTACACGGGTTACTTCTAATATATTTCCAGATGCAGCTTCACAAGGGCTCATCCTGAAGCAATCTTACACGGGTTCCTTCTAATATATTTCCAGATGCAGCTCCACACAGGCTCATCCTGAAGCAATCTTACACGGGTTCCTTCTAAATATTTCCAGATGCAGCTTCACACGGGCTCATCCTGAAGAAATCTTATACGAGTTCCTTCTAATATATTTCTAGATGTAGCTTGACACAGGATCATCCTGAAGCAATCTTACACAGGTTCCTTCTAATATATTTCCAAATGCAGCTTCACACAGGCTCATCCTGAAGAAATCTTACACGAGTTCCTTCTAATATATTTCCAGATGTAGCTTCACACGGGCTCATCCTGAAGCAATCTTACACGGGTTCTTTCTAATATATTTCCAGATGAAGCTTCACAGAGGCTCATCCTGAAGCGATCTTACACGGGTTCCTTCTAACATATTTCCAGATGCAGCTTCACACTGGCTCATCCTGAAGCAATCTTACGCAGGTTCCTTCTAATATATTTCCAGACGCAGCTTCACACGGGTTCATCCTGAAGCAATCTTACACGGTTCCTTCTAATATATTTCCAGATACAGCTTCACACGGGCTCATCTTGAAGCAATCTTACACAGGTTCCTTCTAATATATTTCTAGATGCAGCGTCGCACGAGCTCATCCTGAAGCAATCTTGCACGGGTTCCTTCTAATACATTTTCGGACACGGCTTAAAGGGTTCATTCCAGCATATCATTTAGATTAAATCGACCAAAGATTTATTCTGATACTTCTCCCAGTTAAAGATTTTCAAACATCTACTGGTTCATCATAAATCGATCAAAGATTTATTCTGATGCTTCTCTCAGTAGACCTTTTCAGGCTCATATTAAATGAACCAAAGATTTATTATGATACTTCTCCCAATTAAAGTCGAGCGTAGAGTTAGTCTAATTTCTCTATCAACAGTTACCACTGGATGACATCTATAAGCCCATCTCCATCACCTTTCCAAATGGCATATTTAAGCCCATTCCCGACATAATCAACAAACAATATCACTTCGTGCACGAGCGAGTGCAAACTTCTGGGCACTTAAGTGTTCAATCATCTTCCACCTTCAAGTTACGAATGGAGAACAAGCCAATCTAACTCTTCTGGTTTAAGAAGATTGAACAGGGGCAAGTGTTGTACCCCAAAATTTTCCCTCCCTTTTCTCAAGACATTTTTCGCCAAATATTTCAAATGCCCAAGGATTCTCAAGGTTTGACCAGACAAGTTCACCTCCTAAGCACTGAGTCCACAAATTAGGGTTTTGGTTTTCTCAAGTACAATTGGACTTTTGATGCCTCAAATGAATTTCATGGTTCATTATAGGTCTCCAAGAATGCATGCCCAATTTCAAGTCTTACATCACAAATTGCTCAGATGACTGAAAATGAACTGTATTGGGTAAAAAGTCAACTGATACACAAAAGTCAAACTTTGACTTTTTAGTCAACATTAAGTTTCAAAGATAAAAATTCATCAAGATATTCAAAAATATCAAACTTGATCATCAATAATCAAGAATGTCAAGAAAGTCAACAAAAAGTCAAGATTTCCAAGACTTAGAAAAATTCTAAGTGTTTTCATCCTTGATAATTCCATTACTTCATGACTTTTTTTCACCAAGATGCAAGATGGTTCAAAGAAAACTTTCAACATGAAAATTGTAGATCTTGATGAATTCTATAACTTTGTATAAGAGGGTTGATGTCCAAAAAATGCTTAGATTTGAAGATATAAGCCCATGAAGTCATGACATTTTTATCTAACACTTAGAGAAGTTTTCAACAGGTTTTGATCAGTTTTTATCTCAACTTCTTGGACAATTTTCACCCATATCCTTATTGATTTTGCCAAAATGATCAACATAAAAGTTATAGGAAATGTTTCAAGCTTTCCAAAATTCCCAAGAGCATAAATTTATCATGCTTGAGCTAGGAGATTTGAAGAGATAAAGTTGGGTACCCATTCTTGATACACAAGTCATTTTTTGATGAACATGAGATCAATTCTTCATGCCATCATGCATAATCCCATTTTGCAGGCCTTTAAACCTTCAAATTTATCCATAATCAGAAGATTACACATACTTTTGAGCCATTACCCAAGTGTTTGAGTCATTATCCAAATGATCTTTCCATTTATGGCACAAAGGCACAATTGCCATTTACATAAAGCATGCTTTAATCACAATGTCAACTCCTTGAGCCTCTCAATGGTTTCTTATGCACATACACAATGTCAAAGCAATAAGCAACCATCTACAACCTGTAAAGCACCCCTAAAGTCAGGCCATGCCCATATTAGAACTATGGAAAGGTCATGAACCCCCACTTACAATCCAACCAAGCCATAACTCCATAATTTATAAACCTGATCACCTCTTGCCTATAAACAGAGAGAGCATTTACAAGACAAAGGGGGAAAAATAGAAAGAAAAGAAAAAGGAAGAGAGGAAACAGAAGTACACAAGCCCTCAAAAAACCAGAATTGTCCATAAAACCTCCATTTTTGAGCTTTGAAGTACAAATCTTTAAATCTCTTAAGCCTTGTAAGTTTTGCCCAAACAAACCATCTAAATACTTCACATACATCATATAGAAGTTGTTCAACCACAAGAACAACTTCTGTAACATCATTATCACCATCTTCAAAACTCAAAAACCAGTACCTTGTTACTTGACTTAGGTGAGGTGATTCTGCAACTTTCAGCATAAAGGAAGGATTGACATAGCTACAAAAAGGTATAAGGGAGATTAATCAATCATAATATTACAACTGGAACAGCTAGAAGAAACTTCGGATTTTTCTCCAAAAAGAGGTAAGTTTTCTCAAACTGTGATATCCTTATCCATACATCATTTGCTTTCAGTTTTTTCCAAAAGAATAAAACAGGACAGATCGGAGAAGTGCAAATATTCAAAATCCCAAAAAAAAATGCTTTAGGAGCTGTGATCGGTGGATCTGGAACTGACTGTTTAATGCTGGTTCGCGAAATGTCGCGGAAGCAAGAGTCGCCACCGTCTTTTATTTTCTCCAAATGGAAAGGACAAAAGCACAGAAAAATTCCTTATAGAGATTGCTCTCGGTTCGGGAGGTAGGTTATAGAAAGGGAAGGTGTTAGCACCCTTTCTATCCATGGTTATCCATGGGCTCTTAGATACTTGCTCATTGTGTTTTCAAAAATGGTTTGTTTGCTTTTCAACTGTGGGTTTTAAAAAAGTTTCTTTGAAAATTCCAGTTCGACTCTTGTATTAGTCCTCAAGAGTGTTTGAAAAATTGCTTTCGAAAGCTTTTTGAAAAGGTGTCGGTGTGAAAAGTATTTTTTGATTTGTTTTTTTTTTAAATTAGAGCAAGTATCTAGAGTCGTCTACCTACCCTAAGGAATTCGTTTGTGTAAATGTCCTTTAAAGTAGTGCCATCCCACCATTGAGAGGTAGGTAGCACCACCATTGGAGGTGTTCGGGTCAATTCGAAGGGTCGGGACATGGTGATCACCAGAGCAATGGGAAGACACCTTAGAAGCTACCCTCATGCCAGGTTCCCGGATCGTGAGGACTTACTAAGACATCCTCTACTCGACGATCACCTTTCGAGGCAAGGCAACAGTGAGGCGTACCCTAGGGGTGGTGTGTGATTTGTGTGTCAGGTTCGTTTATTTTTGTCTTGTCATGTAATTGGTGATCTATGCGTTTGTTTTTATTTTATCATTCATTCTTGCATGCCATTTAGTTAACAGTTAAAAAAGTGCGAGAAAGGTAAAGTTCTAAACTATTACAAAGGCGCGGGTCCACATCGCCAAAATTAACCAGGACCCGATTTGACAGAAAGTAAATAATTAAAGTAAAGTGCGAAAGATAAATATTACACGGCTTTGGGAGAAGTACATAAATATTATAAGAAATAAAATAAAACGCGCGAATTGAATTGAAATTGAAAGCGAGGGCGTTGGACCCTTTAATGAAATTAAATTATTATTTACAAATTAATGAAATTAAAGAAAAAGAAATTATTTTGGGATTTTGGTATTTATGATTTTAATGAGAATTAAATGAAATTGAGAAATTAACCCTAATTCTACAACTTTTATTTATTAAGAAAACATGTTAAAATTTAAACCTAAAATTAAATTAATTATTTACATGCAATTTGATTTATAAAAATAAATAATATTTAATTATTAGTGAAAAGAAAAGAAAAAGGATAAAAAATTAATACAAACCCTAATTCTACAAATTTTAAGTTTATTAGAAAAATATTAAGATTTAAATCTAAATTAAAACTAAAATCAATTAATGATATTTATTTACAAAAAATAACATTAAATAAAAATACTTATTTTTTTTGTCTTTTTCTGATTTTTAGATTGTTTTTATGTTTTTATGAAAATAAACTAAATTAAAGAAATTAATTAAAAAGAGAAATAATTGAATCAAATAAAAAAAAGTAATGAAAAAAATATTGCAAACCTAGGGGGGTCTGTCCCCAATATTGGAGGTTTTGCTTAGTAATTTAGGCCCATTTGTCTATGGCCTTGTCTGACTTTTTGGCTAGCATGGAGCTCCATTGACTAACGTATACGGTATCCATCAGATCTGGGCTTTTGGATTAAGATCATGATGCGTGTGGCATGGCTGGATGGTGAGTTACATCGTGGTCTTCAGGGGAGATACTGCATAGGATGACAATTAGAAAAATAATATTGGAAAGGGATGGGGACCTGGGGTTCGAACCCAGGTCCCAGGGATTACCAGTGATACGCTTTGCCAACTGCTCCACACGCGCCTTTTGGTTATTATATGGAAAACAAATAATATAAGATAAAATAAGCGTTAGTGCTCCTTTTAGCGCGAAAATTCAAATCCTCCAATCGTTGCTGGCCACATAATCATCTTCTTCATCGTTTGTATTTTTCCCGATTCAAGGCGTTAGAGTTGATGTTCTTGATTGGAATAGCCTCCTGGTCACCTTGGCAAGCTAATGGAATGGTTATTTGATCTTGAAAAGCCCTAAAACCTAGTTTTCAGTTTTCAACTTTTTGGCAAAAAACTCAAGTTTGGTTCTTTGTGTATGGCGCAGCTGGGAGGTTCTTTTGAATAGGGTTTGCATCAGTACTTATGTGTGAATGATTTAGGTCAAAGAAAACAAATCAAAACCTTTGCATTCATGATTTTCAAGATTTGATTCTTAAGGATCTTTTTTCAATATTTCTTCATGAAGAATCATGTCAATTTGCTCCAATTCTTTCTTTTTTTGGTATGCACGAAATCCTTAGTGAATCATGAGTGATTGTCTTGCACAAAAAGATTTGAAAACCTAGTTTTAGTATTTTTCATATATTTTAATTACTTAAATGAATTTCTAGCATTTAAAAATTCAAATAAATAAAATAAAAATGATAAAAACTTCCCTTTGGGCCAAATGGTCGTGCACATGCCTTGGATGATGAATTGTGGAAGAAAAAGAGGCCCATTAGCATTTTAAGACATTTGAATCAATGTTGACTTTTCAAAATATCCAAAAATTTCCCAACTTCCACAAGGCATAACTTGCTCAATCTTTAAGCTTTGCTCATTTTCTTGGACATTTTGGAAAGGTATTTGAGTCCTTTAACCAATGCCTTTGGTCCCATGTCATTTTGATTTACCAATCTCAAGTTATGGCCTTTGACTTAAAGTCCCTTTTTGTTGACTTTTGAAAATGACCTATAATGTTGAAATTGATAACTTTTTGTGAGAGAATTTCTTGGACTTGAAGTATGAAGGGGAGTTGTAGGAAATGTCTTTCTCTTCAAAATGAGCTTTGGATGGAATTTTTCTGATAATCCATGTGGAAGTTATGCCTTGGTCAAGTTACAGTTGACTTTTTCAACTGTCCAAATATGGAAACTTTTGCATCTTGAGACTTTTTGAGCCAAGCTTTGAGAATCATGATCAAGCATTGATCAAATGATTTTTGTGGCTTCAAAATAAGATGTTGACCAAAAATTTGAACTTTTGACTGTCAAATGACCATTTTGCCCCTGCAGTTGACTGCTGAGCAATTAGGGTTTTTGACTGTGCAATTTTATGCTGTCAGTCTTGAAACTTGGTATGAGGATGCTTGACCATATTTGTAGGCATGTGGGACTTGATTGGACCCTTGGAAACTTCAATTTCTTTGTCAGAACAAAAACCCTAATTTTGACTGTTAGGAGGCCCTTGAACTGTGCAACCCTTGGGGAGATTTTGAAGCTTTGACTTGGCAATTCTTGAAGAATATGGGAGGGCAAATTTTGGGGTACAACAGTTGCCCCTGTTCAATCTTCTTAGACCTGAGGATGCAGATTGGCTGACGTGCCTTTCGTAATCCGAAGGTGGAAGATGATTGAACACTAGAGTGCCCAGAAATTTGCGCTCACATAGTAGTGTGATGGTGGAATGGGCTTATAGATGCCATTTGGAGATTGATGGATAGGATGATGGGCTTATAGATTCCATTCTAAGAGGTGATGGATGGTGGATGGGCTTATAGATGCCATCTGGGTGTTGATCGCGTAAGAGATTCCTTAGCGAGAACTTGCGTACCTGCAAAAAAGAAAAATGAGTACCTGGCCTGTTACAGGAGCTGGTCTTCAAATTCTTTGTATAGATGTGTCCTGGCTAGTTACAGGAGCTGGATCTGGATCTTCAAACGGTGATGAATGAACCAGGGATGGTTACTACCTCAACAGGAACGCTGAGAGAACCTTAGGCGATTTCAACCTCAACAGTAACGCTGAGAGAATCTGGGGACGATTACTACCTCCGCAGTATCGGGGAGAGAACCATAGGCGACTACAACCTCAACAGCAATCATTGAGAGAATCTTGGATGTCTTCAACTTCAACAGTAACGCTGAGCGAATCTAGGGATGATTACTACCTCCGCAGTATCGGGGAGAGAACCACAGGCGACTACAACCTCAACAGTAATCATTGAGAGAATCTTGGATAACTTCACTTCAACAGTAATGCTGAGCGAATCTGGGGATGATTACTACCTCCGCAGTATCGGGGAGAGAACCACAGGCGACTACAACCTCAACAGTAATCATTGAGAGAATCTTGGATGTCTTCTACTGAGTCTTCATCAGAAAAATCTGTTAGGGATCGATTTAACTGGACTAGAGAAGGCCTTGGACTGGATAAGAAATAGAAAATCTTAGGGTCGATTAACTGAACCAGTCTAGGTCTTGAAATCTTCAACTGGATAAGAAACAGGGAGATCTTAGGGTCGATCTGACTGAACCGGAGAAGGCCTTTGACTGGATAAGAAACAGAGAAATCTTTGGAGTCGATTTAACTGAACCGGTCTAGGTCTTGAAATGTCTTCCACTGGGTAAGAAACAGGGAGATCTTAGGGTTGATCTGACTGAACCAGAGAAGGCCTTTGACTGGATAAGAAACAGAGAAATCTTTGGAGTCGATTTAACTGAACCAGACTAGGTCTTGAAATATAGTTGAAAATTTAACTGGATCTTTCCTGAAAGGTAAAGGTCAGTCATATGCAATGCATGATATGGATCAAGCAATGTTGTTCTCAACATAAATGAGATTTGTAAGATATGATGCGTATATGCATGCTATAATGATGTATGTGATGTTTAGGAATGTATGTTTTCGTCTAGGAAAGTAAATCCTTGACGGGTGCCGGGAAGTCCCTCCTGGGCTGATGTTGAAGAATAAATTTTGCCTCCGCTGGGGATGATAGTTGCAAGAATTCTGGTAGGAGAAGATAACTCCGTTGGGGAATAAACTTGGCAAATGGATTACTCTGCAGGGAGAAAATTATTCTAGCGATCTGGCTGGGGAACAATACTCTGTGGGGAGAGAGGTACTTTGCTGGAACGTAGATGGTAACTTGCTGGGGATACCATTGTTGTGTTGGAAGTGTTAATAGACTTCGCTGGGGATAAGAAGACTGCGTCGACGACGATCTTTCCGTGGCTTTTGGCTGAGGATAACCCAGTTATATCCTGGTAAGGAAATAACTCTTTGAATAAAGCCGGGGGACACGTTCGTGCTCTGCGAGGTTAAGCTTCCAGAATCTACTGGGGATAAGCTTACTTCTTGGGGAGATAGATTCCAACTTTCCTGGGGAACTAGATTGGACTCTCCTGGGGAAGTTTTGAGCTGTATCGGGGAAGTGACTCCCTTGAATGTTGGATATACCGCCGGGGAACAATCTTTAAGTCAAGACTGCTGGGGATGCTTGTTAAGAATACCTGTACTGCTGGGGAATGTTGAGTTCTGCGGGAGGATACCCAACTTTCTTAAGTTTGATAATAGTTCGGGGAGAGTGTACTGACTTATTGGCTCACTCTCTGGGGATTTAAGATATACTGACTATGTTCTTCAGCTGAACCTACCTTGGTACCTTGGAGGATAGAACAATTAGATGGCTTAGACAACTTTTTATTGCCCCTGTTTCTAATGTTACCTGTAATTAATCCTTTGTTTCGTACGCAAATATTCATGAGTTAGCAAATTATTGTCAATGCATATATCACAAATTGAACCTTGGACGTTCTTCGCAAAACAAAACAGAAAAGGAAAAAACAATTGGCACTTTTAACTGAAAAGTATATTTGTATTGATTTTTTGAATTGCCTGTAAATAGGCATTTTATGTACAAGAGGCTGACGTCCTAGTAAGAGGACACCGCCGAACAAAAGAGTTTATACAAATTTTGTACAAGAGAGAATAAAACAGCTGTGTGAAATGAATGATCCCACTGGGTTTCAACTCTGCTATTGCCTTTATAACTCCGAGCGTCTCATCACTTGATGACCTTGGTTGAAGATGAAGCTGACTGATTGATGCCGTCTGAACATGGTGTAGATACCGGATTCTGGATGCAAAGTGATCCAATGAGACATAGTATTACGCTTTTATCCCTAACTTTTGCCTGGACCGCCCTTTCGGGTTTTCAGTCCACCGGGATACCCATTTTTGCCCAAGCCGCCTTTTCAGGTTTTCGACTTGCCGGGTGTACAGATTTTTTTTCATTTCATCCCTTCATTTTGCCCGAACCCTTTTGGTTCGCCGGGAAGCCCTAATTTTTGCCTAGGCATGTCAGCCTAGCGGGTCTGTTTTATGCGTAGTATCTTTTTACTATGTCAGCATTGGCGGGGTGAGGGAGGTCGTCACCATCCATGTTGGTTAATATCATTGCTCCTCCTGAGAACACATACTTAACCACAAATGGCCCTTCGTATGTAGAGGTCCATTTTCCCCTTGGATCACTCTGAGGAAGGATGATTCGCTTGATTACCAGATCCCCAACTTGATATTCCTGTGGTCTGACCTTTTTGTTAAATGCCCTGATCATCTGTTTCTGATACGTCTGACCATGACAGATAGCAGCGAGTCTCTTTTCATCAATAAGGTTTAACTGATCAAGTCGTATCTGGATCCAATCATCTTCGTTCAGATTTGCATCCTTCATTATCCGGAGAGAGGGTATTTGCACTTCGATCGGTAAGACTGCCTCCATACCATAAACCAAGGAGAAAGGAGTTGCCCCGGTTGACGTCCTGGCTGAGGTACGGTATCCATGTAGAGCGAACGGTAACATCTCGTGCCAATCTTTATAAGTCAATGTCATCTTCTGCACAATTTTCTTGATGTTCTTATTCGCTGCTTCTACAGCCCCATTCATCTTCGGTCTGTAAGGAGAAGAGTTGTGGTGCTGTATCTTAAACTGCTCGCAGAGCTCAGTGATCATCTTGTTATTAAGATTGGTACCGTTGTCTGTAATAATTCTTTCTGGGACGCCGTATCGACAGATCAGATTATGCCGAATGAACCGTGCCACAACAGTCTTGTTTACCGTAGCGTAGGAAGCTGCCTCAACCCACTTCGTGAAGTAATCGATCGCTACCAGGATGAAGCGATGCCTGTTAGACGCCGTAGGTTTTATCTCACCGATCATGTCTATGCCCCACATTGCAAACGGCCAAGGTGCAGTCAGGACATTTAGAGGAACTGGAGGAACATGCACCTTGTCTGCATATATCTGGCACTTATGGCATGTCTGAGAATATTGGTAGCAGTCAGCCTCCATGGTGGACCAGAAATACCCTGCCCGTAGGATCTTCTTTGCCATAGTGTGTCCGCTGGAGTGTGTACCAAAGGTCCCTTCATGTAGCTCTTCCATGATCCTTTCTGCTTCAGTCTTGTCCACACAACGCAGTAAGGTCGAATCATGGTTTCGCTTGTACAAGATGCCATTGCTAAGGAAGAACTTCGTTGCGAACCTTCTCAGAAACTTTATATCGTTGACAGACGCACCTTCAGGATATTCCTGAGCTTCCAAATATCTCTTCACCTCATGGTACCAAGGCTTCTCAATCACCAATTCAGTCTCGAGATCACAACAGTATGCCGGTTCGTCCAGTTTCCAGATGATGATCCGGGGAGCCTCATTATCCCACTTGACCTTGAACATAGAAGACATTGTAGCTAACGCGTCCGCCAGCTGGTTCTCCTCTCTCGGAAAGTGTTCAAAGGTTATCTCTGTGAAGTGGGGAATCAAGGTCAACACACATTCCCTGTAAGGAATAAGATTCAGATGTTTCGTATCCCACTCTCCTTTGATCTGATTGATCACGAGAGCGGAATCTCCGAAGACACTCAGAAACTTGATCCTTAGGTCGATCGTAGCTTGAAGACCCATGATACACGCCTCATACTCCGCCATGTTGTTGGTACAGTTGAAACATAGCCGGGCAGTGAGTGGAGTATGAGTGCCTTGAGGAGATATGATTACTGCACCGATACCGTTACCTAAAGCATTGGAGGCTCCGTCAAAGTGCATAGACCATCGGGATCCTTCCTCAGGTCCTTCATCCGGTCCAGGTACTTCGCAATCAGTCACTATCATGATGCTCTCGTCCGGAAACTCAAAGTTCATCGACTGATAGTCATCTACTGCCTGATGTGCCAAGTGGTCTGCCAATACACTTCCCTTGATGGCTTTCTGAGTCGTGTATTGAATGTCGTATTCTGTCAAGATCATTTGCCATCTTGCTATTCTCCCAGACAGAGCAGGCTTTTCGAATATGTACTTTATAGGATCCATCTTTGAGATCAACAAGGTAGTGTGAGTCAGCATATACTGTCTCAGCCGGCGAGCAGCCCATACCAAAGCGCAGCAAGTTTCTCAAGCAGTGAGTATCGAGTCTCACAGTCGGTAAACTTTTTGCTAAGGTAATAAATGGCATGCTCTTTTCGACCAGACTCATCATGCTGCCCCAGCACACACCCCATTGAGTTGTCAAGTACTGTCAGGTATAGTATCAGAGGTCTCCCTTCAACCGGTGGCATAAGGATGGGTGGTTCTTGGAGATACTCCTGGATTCTGTCAAAAGCAGCCTGACATTCATCATTCCAACGTACTACCTGATCTTTCTTCAGCAGCTTGAAGATTGGCTCACAGGTAGCAGTCAAGTGTGAGATGAATCGAGCAATGTAATTCAGGCGTCCTAAAAAGCCTCTGACCTCTTTTTCTATCTTGGGGACTGGCATCTCTTGAATAGCTTTGACCTTAGCAGGGTCCACTTGAATACCCTTATCACTTACAACGAAGCCTAGCAACTTTCCAGATCTTACCCCGAAGGTGCACTTGTTCGGGTTCAACTTCAGCTTGTACAGTTTCAGACGGTCAAATAATTTTTGCAGATGATCTAGGTGTTCTTCCTCAGTCTGGGACCTTGCGATCATGTCGTCAACATACACTTCTATCTCATGATGGATCATGTCGTGAAATAAAGCAACCATGGCACGTTGGTAGGTTGCCCCAGCGTTCTTCAGTCCAAAAGGCATGACCTTGTAGCAGAAGGTGCCCCACTGAGTAACAAAGGTAGTTTTTTCCATGTCTTCAGGTGCCATCTTGATCTGATTGTAGCCTGAAAAACCATCCATGAAAGAGAACACCTTATGCTGAGCTGTATTATCAACAAGGACATCAATGTGAGGTAGGGGAAGTCATCTTTGGGGCTGGCCCTGTTCAGATCCCTGTAGTCAACACACATTCTGACCTTACCGTCTTTCTTAGGTACCGGCACCACATTAGCGACCCACTGAGGATAAGAAGTCACTGCAAGGAACCCGGCATCAAACTGTTTCATAACCTCGGCCTTGATCTTCTCAAACATCTCTGGATGCATACGACGGACCTTTTGCTTAACCGGAGGGCAGTCCTCTTTAGTAGGCAGGTGATGGACCACAATATCGGTATCCAACCCGGGCATGTCTTCGTAGGACCAGGCAAATATCTCCCTATAATCATGTAGCATCTTAGTCAACCGTTGCTTCACGCTGAGCTCTAGGTTGGCACCAATCTTTACCTCTTTCCTGTCTGTATCAGTACCCAGATTTATTATTTCCACTGGCTCTTCGTGTGGTTGAATTGCCCTCTCTTCCTGAAGTAACAGTCTTGCAAGCTCGCCTGGCACTTCACAATCATCTTCACCTTCGTCTTCGGCTAAGTTGATCGGATTTTCGAAGTCATAACTGGCAGTAGCAGAGTCGTTACCAGTGAGATCCAGAGTGGATTGAAACCTGTATGAGTGAGTGTGTGTAAATACAGCTGTTTTGAAATATATAAAGGAAGAAAAGACAGAAAAGGAGCATAAGATTTGAAATGCGAGAAAACGTCCAAGATTTTTATTCATGATATATGAAATGACAATTTATATGCCCTCACAAATGAAACCACGGTGCCTCGGGTAAGACACCGGACCCTAGAGTTTTAATTGTTTATTACAAATGCCAAAAACATAGGAATTCATTACTCAGTAACAAGAGAAACAGGTAGATTGTCTTTTGCACTCCAATTGTTAGATCTACTGTCGGTTGCTGGGTAAATCCAGCTATCAAACTCAGCTTCATCCACTTCATCTTCATCCCCAATAGCATTCACTCCATGAGCAGGCAGGGGAGCTGTCACTACATTAGGCTTCTCAGATGCCTCAAACTGTACCTCCTTGGCGTCAATAAGGTCCTGCAGCTTGTTCCTTAAGGCCCAACAGTCATCAGTGGAATGCCCCGGACTATCGGAGTGATAAGCACAACGGGCATTTGGATTGTATTTGGGGGAGGCAGTGTTCACAACTTTTGGAGCCTCCCTGACGGTCACTAAATTGGTGGATAGCAACTGCGGCAAGATCTGCGACAAAGTCATACTCAAACGGGTGAATTCTCTTCTAGGTCTTTCAGCCCTCTGAGGATTGGTTTGCCGAGGAGCGGCAGCAGGCTTAGCAATCATTACCGCACTGACAGATTGGCGGCGCTCAGATTTCTCTTGTCGTCTAGAGCCATATACAGCACTAGCCTCCTTCTTGAAGGGTTTCTTCTCAGAACTTGATGATGCACCCTTCGGAATTTTACCAGACTTCAACCCTGCCTCAATTCTCTCTCCAGTCAAAATAAGATCAGTAAACCCTGCAGATGAGTTACCGATAAGATGATTGAAAAATGGCCCAGATAGGGTCCCCAAGAACATGTCTACCAACTCCCGATCAGTCAACGGAGGCTGCACCCTGCCAGCCAGATCCCTCCACTTCTGAGCGTACTCTTTAAAACCTTCACTTGAACCTAACGACATACCCTGGAGTTGGGTACGTGTAGGGGCAAGGTCGGCATTATATTGATACTGCTTATAGAAAGCAGTAGCCAACTCCTCCCAGTTATGAACCTTGGTCCCATCCAGCTGATAGAACCATTCGAGATGAGTCCCTGAAAGACTCTCCTGGAAGAAGTGGATCCACAAATTCTTATCCACTGAGTACGGCTGAATCTTCCGCACATAAGACCTGAGGTGCAACTTGGGACAAGACGCCCCGTCATATTTGGTAAAAGATGGTGCTTTGAACTTACGAGGAATGATCACACCAGTAGACAAACCCAAATCTCCGAAATCCAGCCCAGGTACCTGTTGTATCTCCATAGCATTCAGTCTGTCCTCCAACTGCTTGTACCTGTCTTCTGCGGGAGGATACTGTTCCTCATCAAAATCAGTCTCGTTGTCGGAGACTACCGGACTTGGACCTTTTCCCTCTTGAGGAGTACCCTTGCCTATGGAAGAACTAGCCTCTTCATTCTGCAGAGTGTTGCCAAACCTTCGGCCCGAGTTGAAAAGAACAGTCCTTCTCTTCTTCTTCTTTTCCTTTTTCAGGAGCAGAGCCTTCAGCTCTTCTTGGCCCTGAGCCAAACCCATGATTAATTCCTGAAATTGCGCATTCTGCGCCTGAAGAGCCTTGATGGACATCTCAGTTGATGATGAGTCAGGATTCATGATGCTGAAATAAACAGCGAAGAACGGTAAGCAACCTGAAAAGAAGAAAACCTGCTATGCACATGATGAATGATATGTGTTTATGCAATGCATTCAAGGGTTCGAAAGTTCAAATTTGTTGTAGACAAAAAGGAACACACGTTATCATTAAGGAAATAATTGTTTAGTACATCAAAGCCTCATGGGCACAAATTACAAAACAAATCAATCCCAAAAGACACTACGCATCCTCTTTGGAGCTATGTAGGTGTTGAGATTCCTTTCCTCATGCAATAGGCGGGTGAGCTCCAAGACCTTCTTTTCACTAGCATGTAGACTAGTCTCTAGAGAATTCCGTTCTTCGTTAAGCTGGATCCAGCTCTTCTGCATCTCTTCCCAGGATGTGGGCATGTCAGGATGCTGAATGGTGTAGGACACTTCTCCTTCCAAGACTGGTTCTTTGATTACTGGGAGCATATGAGGATAAGGCATTACTAACTTCTGGGAGCGAGCTCGTACCCACTTGAGATAAGGTTCCAATGGGATGGAATTCATGTGCTCCAGTGTCTTGCTGTCTATCCTACTGGGCATCCTCCAGGCTCTGATAAATCTCTGGCGAAGTCCTTGTGCATCGTTGTCGAAGTCAAAAACTATGTCAGGAATTAACATGTCATGGGGGCCATCCCTCCGAGCATAACCAAACTGTCTCCAAGCCAGGCATGGGCTGTAAGTAATACCTCCTCTGATTCCAAGTAAAGGAACATTAGGGTACTCCCCACAACGATCAATGATAGTGACATCTTCTCTGGACCGAGGGCACCAATGTATATCTGCATGTGTAAGAGTCATCAACCGTTGTGACCATCTCAAACCCCGCTCGTTCTTCAAAACTGATTGTGGAAGGTGCGAAATAAACCACCTTCCCAGGAGAGGAGTGCAACACATAAGGACACCTCTTTTTCTCATGGTTCGAGTGTAACATGAGTGAAGGATGTCCCCCAGCAACGTAGGTATAGGATTCCTGGACATGAAGATTTGGACAGCACTGATATCTATAAGCTGATCTGGGTTAGGGAACAACACCAAACCATAGACAAGGAGGGCCACAACTTCTTCAAAAGCTCGCAAGTCAAGGGAGTTCCAACATTCATGGGCCTTCTCAAACAGAAACCTGGCTAAGAACCCTTTGATACCACTTCTAACTTCCCAATGTCCCTTGAGGTCAGATGACTGTAGGTGCAAGGCTTTAGCAATCTCTTCAAGCTTGGGTTCCTTTTCCGTACCGTTGTAGGGTAGTTGATCAAGGATAGGGATCTTCAGGAGCCGGGAGAACTCCTCCAAGGTAGGTACCAGCTGATAGTCCAAGAAGGTGAAACAGTGATGCAAAGGGTCAAAGAACTGGAACAGGACCTTTATCATATCTTCCTCAATGTTGGTATTGACCAAGCTGATGAGACTTCCATGCCTCTCACTGAATGAAGAGCTCTCGGGAATCCTGGATATAAGCTCCTTAAGCTGAGGAGGGATCCTTACAAGACTGATTTGAATTGTCTTTCTGCGAACGGTTTCCATGTCCTACAAAACAAGAACAAAGATGAAGATTCGAACCCCTGAAATGGTTAGTCAATGCATATGATGCTGGATGATGTCATGATGCTATGATTAAACACACCACAGATATTTACAAAGACAAACATGTAAGGCACACAAGGCACACAAGACAAGCCCTTAGGGTTTAAGGCCAGTATGGGGTCTGGGTAGTACCCTCTTGAAGTTGGTGGGTTCATCCTGTCCTATTAGAAGTAACCGGGTTCTAAGGGTCCCAATATCACGGGATTGCTTTCATTGTTCATCGTTTCGATTTAGCCACTGAACTGGCGACCGAAATATTCCAGGAAAGCAACCCTCAATTGAGTGTAGTATCGAGTATCAACCAACCTCGGACTGCACCAAAGTCAGTTATCTCACTACCCTAAAGAGGCCAAGATAGTTCAATTAAGGTTCCTAAGGTCTGTTGATGCTTCATGACACCACGCGGAGGCCCCGTACTCTCCTTGACTGAACTCAAGGGTTACCGGTACACACCAAAGTGCCACATCAACGTAGCAGACTGTTTCAACCATGTCGGTATACCCCGCACAGTTCCCTCGCAGCCTTGTTGCTACTTTCTAAGAAGGTATCCCCCAGATCCGGGTTAGGATCTATAGAACTCCCAAGACAGTACCCACAATTTAAAGCAAGCAAAGAAAACAATTGAAAACACAGTTATGAACTAACCCTAAGGTACACCTCACTTTAAGTTTAAGTCCCCAGCAGAGTCGCCAGTTCTGTGATCGGTGGATCTGGAACTGACTGTTTAACGCTGGTTCGCGAAATGTCGCAGAAGCAAGAGTCGCCACCGTCTTTTATTTTCTCCAAATGGAAAGGACAAAAGCACAGAAAAATTCCTTATAGAGATTGCTCTCGGTTCGGGAGGTAGGTTATAGAAAGGGAAGGTGTTAGCACCCTTTCTATCCATGGTTATCCATGGGCTCTTAGATACTTGCTCATTGTGTTTTCAAAAATGGTTTGTTTGCTTTGCAACTGTGGGTTTTAAAAAAGTTTCTTTGAAAATTCCAGTTCGACTCTTGTATCAGTCCTCAAGAGTGTTTGAAAAATTGCTTTCGAAAGCTTTTTGAAAAGGTGTCGGTGTGAAAAGTATTTTTTGATTTGTTTTTTTTTTTAAATTAGAGCAAGTATCTAGAGTCGTCTACCTACCCTAAGGAATTCGTCTGTGTAAATGTCCTTTAAAGTAGTGCCATCCCACCATTGAGAGGTAGGTAGCACCACCATTGGAGGTGTTCGGGTCAATTCGAAGGGTCGGGACATGGTGATCACCAGAGCAATGGGAGGACACCTTAGAAGCTACCATCATGCCAGGTTCCCGGATCGTGAGGACTTACTAAGACATCCTCTACTCGACGATCACCTTTCGAGGCAAGGCAACAGTGAGGCGTACCCTAGGGGTGGTGTGTGATTTGTGTGTCAGGTTCGTTTATTTTTGTCTTGTCATGTAATTGGTGATCTATGCGTTTGTTTTTATTTTATCATTCATTCTTGCATGCCATTTAGTTAACAGTTAAAAAAGTGCGAGAAAGGTAAAGTTCTAAACTATTACAAAGGCGCGGGTCCACATCGCCAAAATTAACCAGGACCCGATTTGACAGAAAGTAAATAATTAAAGTAAAGTGCGAAAGATAAATATTACACGGCTTTGGGAGAAGTACATAAATATTATAAGAAATAAAATAAAACGCGCGAATTGAATTGAAATTGAAAGCGAGGGCGTTGGACCCTTTAATGAAATTAAATTATTATTTACAAATTAATGAAATTAAAGAAAAAGAAATTATTTTGGGATTTTGGTATTTATGATTTTAATGAGAATTAAATGAAATTGAGAAATTAACCCTAATTCTACAACTTTTATTTATTAAGAAAACATGTTAAAATTTAAACCTAAAATTAAATTAATTATTTACATGCAATTTGATTTATAAAAATAAATAATATTTAATTATTAGTGAAAAGAAAAGAAAAAGGATAAAAAATTAATACAAACCCTAATTCTACAAATTTTAAGTTTATTAGAAAAATATTAAGATTTAAATCTAAATTAAAACTAAAATCAATTAATGATATTTATTTACAAAAAATAACATTAAATAAAAATACTTATTTTTTTGTCTTTTTCTGATTTTTAGATTGTTTTTATGTTTTTATGAAAATAAACTAAATTAAAGAAATTAATTAAAAAGAGAAATAATTGAATCAAATAAAAAAAAGTAATGAAAAAAATATTGCAAACCTAGGGGAGTCTGTCCCCAATATTGGAGGTTTTGCTTAGTAATTTAGGCCCATTTGTCTATGGCCTTGTCTGACTTTTTGGCTAGCATGGAGCTCCATTGACTAATGTATACGGTATCCATCAGATCTGGGCTTTTGGATTAAGATCATGAGGCGTGTGGCATGGCTGGATGGTGAGTTACATGGTGGTCTTCAGGGGAGATACTGCATAGGATGACAATTAGAAAAATAATATTGGAAAGGGATGGGGACCTGGGGTTCGAACCCAGGTCCCAGGGATTACCAGTGATACGCTTTGCCAACTGCTCCACACGCGCCTTTTGGTTATTATATGGAAAACAAATAATATAAGATAAAATAAGCGTTAGTGCTCCTTTTAGCGCGAAAATTCAAATCCTCCAATCGTTGCTGGCCACATAATCATCTTATTCATCGTTTGTGTTTTCCCGATTCAAGGCGTTAGAGTTGATGTTCTTGATTGGAATAGCCTCCTGGTCACCTTGGCAAGCTAATGGAATGGTTATTTGATCTTGAAAAGCCCTAAAACCTAGTTTTCAGTTTTCAACTTTTTGGCAAAAAACTCAAGTTTGGTTCTTTGTGTATGGCGCAGCTGGGAGGTTCTTTTGAATAGGGTTTGCATCAGTACTTATGTGTGAATTATTTAGGTCAAAGAAAACAAATCAAAACCTTTGCATTCATGATTTTCAAGATTTGATTCTTAAGGATCTTTTTTCAATATTTCTTCATGAAGAATCATGTCAATTTGCTCCAATTCTTTCTTTTTTTGGTATGCACGAAATCCTTAGTGAATCATGAGTGATTGTCTTGCACAAAAAGATTTGAAAACCTAGTTTTAGTATTTTTCATATATTTTAATTACTTAAATGAATTTCTAGCATTTAAAAATTCAAATAAATAAAATAAAAATGATAAAAACTTCCCTTTGGGCCAAATGGTCGTGCACATGCCTTGGATGATGAATTGTGGAAGAAAAAGAGGCCCATTAGCATTTTTAAGACATTTGAATCAATGTTGACTTTTCAAAATATCCAAAAATTTCCCAACTTCCACAAGGCATAACTTGCTCAATCTTTAAGCTTTGCTTATTTTCTTGGACATTTTGGAAAGGTCTTTGAGTCCTTTAACCAATGCCTTTGGTCCCATGTCATTTTGATTTACCAATCTCAAGTTATGGCCTTTGACTTAAAGTCCCTTTTTGTTGACTTTTGAAAATGACCTATAATGTTGAAATTGATAACTTTTTATGAGAGAATTTCTTGGACTTGAAGTATGAAGGGGAGTTGTAGGAAATGTCTTTCTCTTCAAAATGAGCTTTGGATGGAATTTTTCTGATAATCCATGTGGAAGTTATGCCTTGGTCAAGTTATAGTTGACTTTTTCAACTGTCCAAATATGGAAACTTTTGCATCTTGAGACTTTTTGAGCCAAGCTTTGAGAATCATGATCAAGCATTGATCAAATGATGTTTGTGGCTTCAAAATAAGATTTTGACCAAAAATTTGAACTTTTGACTGTCAAATGACCATTTTGCCCCTGCAGTTGACTGCTGAGCAATTAGGGTTTTTGACTGTGCAATTTTATGCTGTCAGTCTTGAAACTTGGTATGAGGATGCTTGACCATATTTGTAGGCATGTGGGACTTGATTGGACCCTTGGAAACTTCAATTTCTTTGTCAGAATAAAAACCCTAATTTTGACTGTTAGGAGGCCCTTGAACTGTGCAACCCTTGGGGAGATTTTGAAGCTTTGACTTGGCAATTCTTGAAGAATATGGGAGGGCAAATTTTGGGGTACAACAGGAGCTCTGACACGGGTGGCCGAGTTAGGGAGAAGAAATGGAAAAAGGGCAAGGCAGGAGCTAACACGGGTGCCCGTGTCACACGACATGGCCTGTGTCAACACACCTGGGGACTGAAAATGTGCAAAAGGGCAAGGCAAGAGCTGACAGGGTGCCCGTGTCATATGAAACGACCCGTGTCAATTCAACTGGGACATAAAAACGTGCAGAAGGCAATTGGAAGATTCTGTCACGGGTGCCCGTGTCCGGTGACTTGGCCCGTGTCAATCCAGGCTCCATAAATCCTAATTTTGAGATTTTTGCTATAATTTTTGGTCGTTAAGGTTACATTAGACATTTTGCATTGCTAGGAATTGACATTAACATCCAAATTATTTTCTAAACAAATTAAATTAGACTTAGGTTATATTTTAATTAATCAAAAAACCCAAATTTTTTTCCTTTTTCTCTTTACATTTTGTACATTCTATTTTTATTCATGTTCAATGGTTTGTAATAGTAATTAGGGCTTTATTGCTTTCCTCCCCCAAATCACAAAATTGTACCCCCATTCCCAAAGCGTTGTAATAACGTAGGATATTTAAACTCTGCAATTTATCGCTTTCCTTTTTATTGCTAGTAATTAGGTTTGTATGACAAGATTAAAAATCAAACATTAGACAACCCTAATTCAAGATAAAATACATGAAAACAAAAACACTTTTCACACATGCACCTCTAGGGTAACCACACTCGTTGCCTCGGATATAAATAGTCATGTCCCTCGAACATGGGATGGTTTAGCAAAGACCCTCGATTACAAGATCATAGTCCCTCGATGACCCTTCAATGTTGCCTTTGGTAAACGATCTTAGTCCCTTATGACAATTGCTAAAGTGTACTATAAGTTGCCTTCTATGAATGTACAGTGATCCACACCCGTCTCTCACATCCAATGATAAGTCTTTCTACTAACTAATGGTAGAATAGCACTATCTAGAGGAGGAGGAAAAGAACAAATACTTTTTATTAAGTAGGTAGAATGCTCGTAGTTGCTTGCTCACAAACATTTCAAAATAAACAAAATCATTTCCACACTTCACACTTTCAAAACACTTTTCAAACAAACATTTTGTATACATTCTCAATGATACGAGAATCATTACAAAATAGCATTACATTGGCATTTTCAAACCTCATTTCCAAACACTCCTTTTCAAATAATATTTTCAAAACCAACACTTTGTATACATTCTCAACGATACGAGAATCATTGCAAAGTTTTCCAAACTTAGGCATTTTCAAAATATTTTCAAACTTACACAAACACAAATCATTTTTAAAGTGAGCTAGCAATTAAGATCCCGTAGATAACTACTGATGAAAAGGGTGCTAACACCTTCCCTTTTCATAACCTACCCCCCAAACTCAAAAAAATTCTCCAAAGGTCTTTCCTGTTCTTTTCACCCTTTCCTTTATTGGATAAAAGAAAAGTCGGTGGCAACTCTTTCTATCCGCAACATTTGTGATAAAATGCAAAACACCAAGTCAGTTCTCTCACTGTATCACAAACACAGATAATAAGTAAATTTATGGGAGTCAGTTTTAAGCATTTTTTCTGTAGTATGATTTTGAAATAAACCTTGCTTCAATTAGGACTTTCAAGGGTTATAACGTGGTCTGGTTCACGATTTTGGAAAAAAGGATTTAAGGCTCAAAGTATAACTTACCCCCAACCATTCTCCATGATGTTTTCCGGTCCTACATTCAGTTATTTCAACACGAGTGCTCACCCTTTTTATAGTCACACGAATTTGTTCTTTGTCGAGGACTTTTGTTTTGTAGTCCTTTCTTTGTAGTATTTTTTGCTTTTTTCTTTTCGCTTTTATTTTTATTTTCCCTAACTTTTGTTTGGACTAATTCTTTTGATTTTTGATTTTGAATTCCAGCGGGACGCCCTAATTTTTGCCTAAGTTACTTGACTTAGCAGGCTTTTTCTTTTTCTTTTCTTTTTTTATTTTAAAAAAATGTGTGACATTGACTTGTCTTGATCTATTGAGAGGGTGACTGTCCTTTTCCTTGATGGTCGAGGGATAACCATTATGGTTTCACCTTTCCTAGCCTCATGATTTTTTAAATATAACCATGGTGGTTGTTGTACCCCAAAATTTGCCATACCATTTTTCAAGAAAAATTGATTCAAGATACCTCCTCATGCTCCTAAGGGTCTAAAACACTCAAGAATATTCAAGAATTGATCAGATAAACCTTCCTCCTAAGTAGTGGTCTACAATTAGGGTTTTGGTTTTCTCAAATAAATTTGAGCTTCTAATGCCTCAAGTGAGTTTCATGGTTTCTCATATGCTTCAAATAATCTTCATTTCAAGTTTCAAGCCTTGCATCACAAGTTTGCCCAGTCAATTGCTCAGATGATTGAAAATCAACTATATTGGATGAAAAGTCAACTATGGTCAACATACAGTCAAAACTAAATATTTTGGTCAACATCAAGATTTTTAAGTCACATTCATCATTTGATCAAGAGTTGGTCATGATTCATCAAGAAAACTGAAGATTGATCCAAAGTCAAAAATTACTAATTAAGGGTTTCTTAAGGAGACGTCAACTAAACTTTGACCAAGCATAACTTTCAAATGCTTCATCATAAATTTCTCAAACAAAGCCGATTTTGAAGGAAATTCAATTCTCTACAACTTTGTCTCTATAAGCTTAAGGCCAAAAATGCTTCATTTGAGAGATATGGATCAAAACATTACAGTTCATTTTAAAAGTCAACAAAAAAACATTTTTTGTCAAGGAAATTTACATCAAGTTAAAGACGTCAAATGAAAACATGACTGACATGAAAGTTGTAGGAGACATATTGATATTTCCAAAAAGTCCAAGACCACCTTCATATAACAAAAATTATGAGAGTTATGGATTACACAAGATGGACAATTTTTGAGAAATGCATGAAACCTCAATTGAGCAATTTTGAAATTTTGGACTAATGGGCCTAACTTGAGGATCAAACATGTTTAGGATATGATAGAAGACCTCTAAGTCCATTGAAGGCCCAATACCTTATAAAAGCTTGCCAAAACCGTGAGAGACATGTTTGAGACAAGGATCTTCAAAAATGGCAAGTTAGAAAACATGTTTCATTGATTTTTGGTAACACCATGATCACTTGATTCTTTTCTCCGTTTGGTGACTTAAATCTCCTCCCATATAAATACTCAAGCCCTCACACTACAATGACACAAAAATTTTTCCTCAAGAAAAGTCTCAAAAATCACAAATTTTCAAAGAAAATGCACCATTCAATCTCAAGTTCCAGTTTGATTCAATCCAAACCACCACCTCAAATCACTTCCAGAATATCTCCAAGGTAAGAATAGGTAACTTTCCATGCCTATTTGTACTTAAAAATTGCACACATTCCATGTCCGGTTTGCATTATTTTTTATTATTCATATTACAAATTATATGCATTGTTAATTGATTCTAACAATTCAGATCGCTTAGCATGATTGTTTAGAACAAGTTTGAAGCCTTACATGCAAGTTTTAACATGAGGAATACGAGATGCCATTGCTAGGGCATACAATTCTGTTTGTTTCATGGCGCAATGGTAATGTTCTTGCTTGGCAAAGGAGAGGGTGTGGGTTCGATCCTAGGCACTTGTAACCATCTTTTATCTGTTTTCTAATCTTTTTCACATTCCATTATTTTTACTTATTTTCTTATTTAATCTTCTACTAATCGTTTTAATCCATAAAAAATCTAAAAAATAGTCTTAAGGGTTTTATTAATTAATCTAATTTTGGACATATTTTTAATTCAATTTTATTAGACTTTATTTATTTTTAATTAATTAGCTTTTGTAATTAATTTAGAATTAGATAACCAATTTTTTTCTAAATGCTTAAAATTAACCCAAAATACAAAAAAATAAATTAAATGTGACATTTTAGACATTTAGGTTTTTAAAAAAAAAAAAAATTTTAACATGTATTTTTATTTATTTGCTATTTATTTTTAGACAAGTGTATATGTTGTATAAAAACTGTAATAGCTTAGTGTTTAATTCCCGTACAATTTCTTTATCATGTAACAGCCCCAAGGCCTTGTAATAGCGTAGGACTTTACTTTTCTGCACTTATACTTTATGCCTTGTATGTGTATAATTATGTAGTAATAGGCTTGTATGGAAAGATAAAATCAACCAGTAGATAACCTTAAACAATTCCAAGATAACATAACTGTAATTGAATCACTTTTCACACATACACATCTAGGATAATTCCCTCTTGTTGCCTTCGGATATTTGGTCATGTCCCTCGAAAGTAAGGGTACTTTAGCAAAGACCCTCAATTAAATCATCACAGTCTCTTTAAATAAAGATCATGGTCCCGCAATATCCCTCGAGTTTCCTACAAAAAATGATATAGTCCCTTGTTGCCTACGAATAATATAATGGCAACCCCTTCAAATTGCTAAAGTATCCTTACAAGTTGCTTTCTATGACCATTCGACGATCTTTCGCCTATCCCTTTATATCCAAAAGATAGGGATACCTACCAACTAATGGTATGTATAGTACTATCTCTAAAGGATGAGGAAAATAATAAGAAAGACCTTTAGTGGGTAAGAACTCTTAAATGCTCGCTCACAACTTTTCTCAAAACATTTTTCACACATCACTTTCAAACGAAATATTTTCTAAAGCACTTTGTACGTATTCTTGAGGACTGATACAAGAATCATTACAAAGTTGGTCTTACATTGGCTTTTTTAAATATTTTCAAACAAATCACATACACAAAGAAAATTTCAAAAAGTAAGCTAGCGATTAAGAGCACGTAGATAACTACGGAAGAAAAGGGGGATAACACCTTCCCTTTTCATAACTTACCCCCCGAACTCGAAATCTATCAAGGTCTTTCTTGTTCTTTTCAGCCTTTCCTTATATTGGGTAAAAGAAAAGTCGGTGGCGACTCTAGCCATATGCATACTTTGGATAAAAACCAAAAAGTCAGCTCTCCTACTGTATTATAGAACTGACGAGTCTGTTGGGGAGATAATTAAAAGAGGGGTTACCTTAAGGGTTTAGATCACTTTACTTGCTTAAATTGTGTGCTTTTTCTACTTTAACTTTAAGGGCTTTCTTGGGTTTATTATTTGAAAGGTCCTACACCCAAATCTAGGGATTCCTTAAGTAAGTAGCAATAGATCATAAAGGTTGTACGACATAGACCGATATGGTTAATATGATGGCTACAATTAGTGTTACGCTTTGGTTTGTATTGATGTTCCTTGAGTCAGTCAAGGATAACATTAGGCTTCCGCGTGGTGTCATTAACACTAACTTACTTTTAGAAATTTAATTGACATATCTTGGCCATTAGAAGGTAGTGAGATATCAGGCTTTGGTGCAGTCCAAAGTTGGTTAATACTCGAAGCTGCGCTCATTGATATTTAAATCTCGGGATGTTTTGGTGGAAAATCAGTTGTCGTACTAAAATAAAACATCGAGAAAGATCCGTGATATGAGATCCCTAGATCCCGGTTACTATTTTAGGACAAGTTGAGCCAACTTAACTTCAATAAAGAAGGGTACTTACCTATGGACCTCATGCAAGCCTTTAAACCTAAGGCTCTTGTGTGATTTGTTTCTGTTTGCTACTTGTTTAAACATGAACACAACATCATGACATCATGACATCATAACATTTTCACTAACCGTTTCAAGGACCTAGGGATTTATCTTTTTCCCTTGTTTTAGGTCATGGCTTCTGCTCTCAAAAATACTATCTGAATAAAAATTTTAAGGGTACCTTCCAAGCTTAATAAATTAGCCTCAAAGGTTCCCGAAAACTCTCAATTCACCAAAAGGCATGGCTATCTACTCAGTTTGGCTACCTCCGGTTTCAAAGAAGACATGATGAGTGTTCTGTTCTAGTTCTTTGATCCTAAGAATCACTGGTTTACCTTCCAGATTACCAGTTGGTGCCCATAATGGAATATTTCTCTGAGATACTTGGAGTGCCTATTCTTGATCAAACACCCTCCACCGGTCTAGAGAAAGTTCCAAAACCTGAAGATATTGCAACAGCCTTACATCTGAAGCGATCAAACATTGTATCTAATTGGGAAACAAGAAGTGGAGTTAAAGATCTTCTTGCTAAATTTCTGATAGAGAAGGTTCAGTTGTTTCTAGATGCCATGAGTTTTCATTCTTTTGAAGATATTTTGGCTTTGCTGATCTATGGTTTGGTACTATTCCCTAATACAAACTAACTCATAGATGTGAACACCATCAAAATATTTCTTACTCATAATATTGTGCCTACTTTGCTTGGAGATATTCTGCATTCTCTTCATACTCGTACTATGAGGAAGCGAGGGACTCTTATGTGTTGCATACCTTTACTTTCCAAGTGGTTTATTTCACACCTTCCCCGATCTGTGATAAAGAATGAACAAGGTTTAAGGTGGTCTCAAAGGTTGATGTCGCTCACTCATTCAAATATCTATTGGTGTTCCCGATCTCAAGAGGACATCACTATTATTGATCATTGTGGGGAATTCCTTAATGTGCTACTCCTTGGAATAAGGGGAGGTATCACTTATAACCCTTCTCTAGCTCTATGTCAGTTTGGTTATGTTAGAAGAGACGGTCCTCATGATATGTTTATCCAGGGTATTATATTCGACTACGAGAACGATCTGAAAGGTTACTGTCAAAGGTTTATCCGTGCTTGGGGAATGATAAATAAGATTGATAGCAAGACTTTTGGGCATAATAACCCCATCCCTTTGGAGCCCTACCTCAGATGGGTGAGGTCTCGTGCTCAAAATCTTATAATACCATATCCTGTTGTCCTACCAGTAACTATGGAGCCTGTTGTTGAAGGAGATGTTTCTCATACCATTCTTCATCCTGATATGCCTACTGACTTTGAAGAATTATAGAAGTCCTGGATTCAACTCAAAGAATAAAGGGATACCTTTGAAACTCAGCTCTACTCTAGTGAGAAGAAAGAATTGGAGCTGACGAAACGACTCCACGAAGAGCAGAGCCTTAATGCATATGTCAATACAAAGAGGAAGTGTCCATGGTGTTGCACCCTAAAATTTTCCCTTCTAGTTTTTTTTATCTGGCTTAGAGTTTTGCATTCATCTGCATATATCCCGTTAGGTCACTAACAAAGTATACATATACATTCAATAAGGCATTTGAGGTACAGGGTTCAGTAATCATACAAGCAAGGTTCACATGGTTTTAGGTGCTTACTTCATACAAGCTTGGTTCTATCGAAGACTTCTTGGTCTTGAATTGGGATTTGATCATATGGCCACTATGAACTTCTTATTCAACTTTATGCAAGGGTTATCTTCACCAAGGCCTCCTTGGTCATGGAGTAGGGTTTATTTCCCAATGCTTGGGTTTCCAAGATGAAATTGGCAAGGCTAATAGTCAAAGGTTCTTCATCAATGACTAGCTAGGGTTTCTTTCAAAATTTATTTGTAAATCAAAATGGGCGCTTATTACTTAATTCACGAGCTATGTGATCAAAAACTTCATGCAGAAGACAAACGTGGATATACTAGTTCCCATTTTACCATTTGAGCTTTGTTTATCATTGACTCAAATAAATTCTTCCAATTAACTATGATGCTTGAGGATCAAGATGTTACATTGCTTAGGCCGTACAAGTTATCTCTTTGGTTCTCACACAAGGCTTTGAGGTGAACATGGTGTATTGGGTCATAGTTGCATCCAAGGTTTCGAAAATATCTTACTTGAGTTCCCTTGATTGAGTAAGAGTATCTTATCTCGTGATGTGTTATATTAAAGGATGCAATTTGAAGCAAAATTTGAAATGTTAAAAGATTTTTAAGGGAAAGAAAGATTCATGTCCTATTTCATATCCAAGATACCAAATTTTGTACCCCAAAATTTTCCCTCTCATTCTATCAAGATTTTCCCTCACCAGACTCCTTGAATTCCAGACAGGATTAGGGTTTTGCTCTGCTCAAGACATCTCCTTGCAATGATGACCTAAATTAGGGTTTGAGTTTGCACAAGGATTTTTGGAATTATAATGCTCAATATGAATTTCATGCTTCATGTCGGACTTACAATATTACCTCTACCAAGTTTCAAGCCTTGAATCAAGTTTTTGCCCAGTCAATTGAATAGTTGACCTAGAAATCAGCTGTATTGGGAAAAAAGTCAACTGTGGCCAATTTACAGTCAAACCTCACAATTTTTTATCCACATCAACATTATAGACTCATATGAACCATTTGATCAAGTTTGGACCACAACTCCTCAAGAAATTTGATCAGATCATCAAAAGGGCAAAATGGTCATTTTTAGGGTTTTGACTGCAAAAGGGCAATATCTGACTTTTGACCTAGCCAATGGAAAATTGGGTTCAAAAATGGACTCAAGGACTCAATGGCATCATCTTGACCTATTTACAAGGTTCAAAAGATCTCAAATGCCTTGGATTGACAGATGAATTTTCCAGTCAACTGATCAAAATTTGACTGTACACTGAAAAGTCAAACTTTGACTTTTTGGTCAAAATCAAGTGCCAAGGGTCATTTTTCATCAAGATGTGTCAAAACATGAAACTTTTTCATCAAGAAACCCAATTTTGCAAATTAGGGTTTAAGATTGAAAATTTTCATAACTTAGAATTTTTCTAAGTTATGAAATTTTCTTAATTTTTCCTAACTTTGCCCAACATTTTCACCATGATGCATTTGGATTCAAACAAAACTTCTAACATAAAAGTTTTATTCCTCTACAAAGTCTACAACTTTGATTCACAAAGTTTTCCCAAAAGAATCTTGTATCTCAAGTTATGATTTTTGGAACAAGGGTCCATGAAACTTTTAACTTAGTGAAATTTTGCCCTAGTTTAGGCAGGATTTTGACCTATCTTCTTGGAAATTTTTCACCTAGTTCCACTTGGAATCTCAAAATGCATTTCAAATATGGATTTTAGAGCATGCTGTAAGCTTTCCAAAGTGTCTAATAACTCTCCAAAATCATTTGTGGTTAGGGAGAATCGAAGGCTTGAAGTTGGAAAAAACATACTTTTTATCCATGGCATGTTCATATTGATACAAGTTGCAAACTCTAATCAGCCTTGTTTGCACTAGATTATAGGTCCCAAAACCCTTACATACTCAATAATTAAATGCAAATCCATTGGTCTAAGGCTTTGTTTTGGTCATTAGAAGATTATACAATAGATTAATCCAAAAATGGTAAAAGGTAACATTGCCATTTTTGTCAAAATCTTGCTTTATGTCAAATTGCATCCTTGAGCATTGAACCATATCTTGTACAGAAAATCAAATCCACAAACTTAAGGGGCCAAGAGCATAGTGTGCAAGCTGATAGATAGCCTGTACAGGTCTGTCTTGCATCACTTGTCCACTTTTGCTTCATATACAAGAAACTTGTAAAACACAACACAACTGGAACATCAGAGAGAACCAACTTTGGCAAGCATTGGAGACAAGTTTCACACATCCCTTTGAGCCAAAAACACGAGCCTTTGAGCCCTCAAACATGCCATAGCACAAAATCACCTTCCATTGGCAAAACAGGGCACTCCCTGCAGTTTGACTTCCATAGCAAAAATCCCTCGTGCATTTTTCCTCAAACTGGTTCAAACACATTCCACATAACCTATCCAAGCTATCCCAACCCTTAAACACTGACTGTAACTCCATTTACAAGGTTTACCATTTTTTATTTCAGCTTGTGTAGGTTGAGTTCTACAGGCTTGTTCAAGCACATTCAAGGCAAGCTAGGAATTAGGGAAGGTCAGAGGAAGTTCAAGCAAGCTCCCAAACATCTTCGGCCTCACTGAAAAGCTCCACATTGCCATACACGAAGTCAACTGAAACAGGTTTTTGTCAACTTCCTATCTCTCTATTTAGGAATCTTTAGGCTTAGGTTTGTGAATAAAAAATATAGTATTCATAGCCATGAAGCTGTACATATGCTCAGTTTTCATTTAAGTTAATCGTGTTAAGAGAATTTGATCCATGAACTTCTTGAAAAATTAGGTTAGAATTTAGGGCCAGAGAAATTCTCTCTGGTCTTTGAGAGTTAGAATGAGTTCTTTATATGGTTGAATTCGTCTTGAAAAATGCTACAACTTTGATGTTATGGGTTTTTGCATTAGAGCACGTATGCAGGATCTGGCATTGTGTATAGGGCGCGCGCGTTTTTTGAACGAGAGGTTGAAGATGCAGTCTAGATTTGGGCTGGGCTTTGGCTTCTTGTTTTTGACACCCCCCTCATTACTGACTGCACCCCTGGCCCATTTCTTCATATTTTTGTATTTTTGCATTTTATTTTTATTTCTGATTTTATTTTCTTATTTTTCAAACATAAAAAATATCAAAAAATATTTTTATAAATTTTCACATTTATTTTGTATTTTATTTTTATTTTTTCTAACATAAAAATAATTTAGTTAGTATATACTTTTATTTAATGAAAACTTGAAAATAATATATAATAATATTATATCTTTATTTTTATTCTTTACTTTATTTATACTCAAAAAATATTGTTCTAAATATATTTTTGTCTTGTATATATTTTATTTTATTTTATTTTTATTGTACATGACTAATGTAATTAATATATATATATATATATATATATATATATATATATATATATATATATATATATATATATATATATATATATATATATATATATATATATATATATATATATATATATATATTTATTTATTTATTTATTTTATTTAATGAAAACTTGAGAATAAAACATAAAAATATTATACCTTTAATCATTTGTACTTAAATAATATTTTTTCTAAATATATTTTATTTTTGCATATACATTATTTTATTTTATTGTACATAGAAAATATATAATATATATTTACTTTCTTAAAAGAAAATTAGGGTTTTGCCCTTAATAAGAAAATAATAATAATCTTTTTTATTAAATATTATATTTTTACATCTATAAAAATAAACAAAACATTTTTTGCATATTCATAATATTTGGCATATTTATTTAATTGATCATTTAAATATTTGTCTATTTATTAATTTGTACCATTATTCAATTTGGATGTAATAGTAAATATTAGGGTTTTATTTCTTGCAAATATCCCCCATTCAAAAATTGTACCCCCCTTCCCATATCAAATGTTGTAATAGTGTAGATTTATTTTACGCATTTATGCTTTCAATTATGCCATGTTAGAGATTAGGGTTTGTATGCGAAAAATCCAAAATCAAACAAATAGCTTAACTAATACAAAGACAAAAAGCATGAAAATTGACAACACAATGCACACTTGTACCCCTAGGGTTTCATCCACTTGTTGCCTTAAAATGGCCATGTTATGCATGTTGAGTACTTTGGCAAAACAAAAATAAAAAACAAAAGATCATAGTCCCTCGATGATGCTATCTTGGTTGCCTATACAAAATGATCTAGTCCCTCAAAAAAATTGCTAAAGATACTTGGCAATATTGCTATCATGGTCAATACGATGACCCGTGCCTGTCCCGTTTAACATCCTAATACAAGGTTATTTACCAAATGCAATGGTAAAACAACACTGTCAAAAGGGTTAAAAATGTGTAGGGAATACCTTTGAGTAAAATAGGGTAGACAACTCTTAGTTACTTGATCAAAAATTTGCAAAAAACATCCTTGCTATTTTCAAACACACCTCACAATACAATTTCAAAACATTTCCCAAACCAAACTTTCAAAACATTGAAATATCTTTTCAAAAAGACAAACACCTTTGTATACATTCAAACAAGAATCATTACAAAGGTTGCCACAACGATGGCCTCTTTTCAAAACATTTTCAAAACCACACACAAAGCACCATTTCAAACAATTGAAAAAGCAAAGCAAGTGATCTAAACAAGTAACTAAGAGCCCATGGATAACCATGGATGAAAAGGGTGCTTGCACCTTCCCTTTTCATAATCTACTCCCCGAACCCAAGAAAACACCTCAAAGGTCTTTCCTGTGCTTTTTGACCTTTCCTTTGGATAAAATAAAAAGTCGGTGGCGACTCTTGCTAAACCGAAACATTTGCGAACACAAACGCAAAACCTCAAGTCAGTTCTCCCACCGTATCACAGAACTGGTGACTTTACTGGGGAAAATTCTAAAAGTGGAGTAACCTTAGGGTTTAGATCACCTTTACATGCTTATCTTGTTTGCTTTGATTGCTTTACATTTGGTTCTCTTGTTTGGGCTTGAAATCCTCTACCCGGATTTGGGAAACATTCATAGGTAAATAGCAATACGTTGTGAAAACTGTGTGGGGTATACCGACATGGTTGAAGCAATAGATATATTAGTGCGACATATTTGTGGGTACCGGTAGCCTTTGAGTCAATCAAAGAGAATACGAGGCCGCTGAGTGATGTCATAAAGCACTAATGGTCTTTTAGAACCTTTACTTGACCATCTTGGCCTTATTAGGGGTAGTGAGATGACCGGCTTTGGTGCAGTCCGAAGTTGGTAGATACTCGATATTACACTCATTGAGGGTTATTTTCTTGGAATATTTCGGTCGCCAGTTAAGTGGCTAAACTGAAACAATGAACACAAAATAATCCAGTGAGATTGAGCTCCTTAGAACCCGGTTACCATTTATAGGACAGGTTGAGCCAACTAACTTCAAGAGGGTACTTACCTATGAAACCCCATGTAAGCCTGAAACTAGGATCTTGTGTGATTTGCTTGTACATATACTTGTGCATACATAATGAACATCATGAAGCATCATATGCATCCGCTAACCATTTCAAGGGTTTGGATCTTCATCTTTGTTCCTGTTTTGTAGGTTATGGAATCACTCCGCAGAAAAACTATTCAGGTCAACCTTATGAGAATTCCTCCTCTACTCAGAGAGCTTACTTCCAATATTCCATAGAATTCTCCCTTCAGTGAAAGACATGGTAGACTTCTCAACTTGGTCAACTCCAACATTGAAGAAGACATGGTGAAAGTCCTCTTCCAGTTCTTTGACCCCCTACACCATTGCTTTGCATTTCCTGATTACCAACTAGTACCTACTTTGGAGGAATTTTCTCAACTCCTGAGGATTCCTATTCTCCATCAACTACCCTACAACGGTACGGAAAGAGAACCAAAGCCTGAAGATGTTGCTCAAGCCTTACACTTGCAACCATCTGATATCAAAGGTCATTGGGAAACCAGAAGTGGTGTCAAGGGTTGGCAAAGTTTCTATTTGAGAAGGCACAAGAATGCTGGAATTCTCTAGATCTGCAAGCTTTTGAGGAGATTGTAGCACTTCTCATCTATGACTTGGTCTTGTTCCCAAACCCTGATCATCTTATAGATGTGAATGCTGTCAAGATTTTCATATCTCGGAACCCTGTGCCTACATTGCTTGGGGACATCCTACATTCATTTCACACACGAACAATGAGGAAAAGAGGTGTTCTTATATGCTGTACTCCTCTTCTAGCAAGGTGGTTTATTTCTCACCTTCCCCAGTCAGTCTTGAAGAATGAACAAGGCTTGAGGTGGTCGCAACGATTGATGACTCTTACACATTCTGATGTTCATTGGTGTTCTCGGTCCAAAGAAAATGTCATCATCATTGATCGTTGTGGGGAATTCCCTAATGTCCCATTACTCGGCATTAGGGGAGGCATTACCTACAACCCCTTCTTAGCTCTAAGACAATTTGAGTATGCCCGAAGGGATGGCCCTCATGACATGCTGATTCCGGACTTGGTTTTTGACTTCGACAACGACGCTCAAGGACTTCGACAAAGGTTTATCCGAGCTTGGAGGATGCCAAACAAAGTGGATAGTAAGACACTGGGACACAAGAATTCCATCCCCCTTGAGCCTTACCTCAAGTGGGTACGAACCCGCGCCCAGAGTCTTATGATGCCTTACCCCCACATTCTCCCCGTGATCAGAGAGTCTGTTATGGAAGGAGAGGTTCCATACACCCTCCTACATCCTGACATGCCAACATCATTGGAAGATTTGCAAAATAGTTGGATACAGCTCAAGGAGGAATGAAATACTTTTGAAGCCAACTTCTACGCCAGTGAGAAGAAGGTTTTGGAACTTACCTGTGGACTTCACGAAGAGCAGAATCTCAACACCTACATCACACCAAATAGGATGCGCAACGTCTTTTTACATTAAGATTTTTTGTAATATTTTGCCCATGGGGAATTTATGTACTAACAAATTCTTCTTATTAATATGACGTGCGTTCTTTTTTGTTTACAACAAATTTGAATTTCTGAATCCTTGAGTGCATTACATGAATAACATATCATTCATCATATGCATAAACAGGTCTTCACACCAGGTTTCCTTATCTTTCTGCTGTTTATTTCAGCAAGATGGATATAGAGCAGACGGTCAAAGATATGCAAGCACAGAATTCGCAGTTCCAACAACTCCTCATGACCTTGGCAAAGGGTCAAGAGTACCTTAAAGCACTGTTAGAGAAAGAGAAGGAAAAATAAAAGAAGAAAAAGAAAAGAGCGGGTGTAGCTACTTTGGGGAGAAGGTTTGAGAACCAGGCTAGAAGGGTCCTCGATTACCCCTCGACGTCTGACGAAGGGGTTGGTAAAGGAAAGGGAGTTGCAATGCCCTATGAGTCTGAAGCTGAAGAAGAAGAAGAAGAGGAGGAGGAAGATTACTCCGAGCAGCAGTACCCTCCCGCAGACGATAAGTATAAGAATCTGGAAGATCGACTGGCAGCCATGGAGGTACAAAGAGTACCTGGGATGGATTTCGAAGAACTAGGGTTGGTTGTTGGGATTGTCATTCACCCTAAATTCAAAGTGCCTACATTTTCTAAATACGACGGTTTGTCCTGTCCGAAGATGCATCTGCGGTCCTACATCAGAAAGATCCAACCTCACTCTTCTGATAAGGATCTGTGGGTCCACTTTTTTCAAGATAGTTTGTCGGGTACACAGTTGGACTAGTTCTATCAACTTGAGAGATCTGATGTATATAACTGGGAGGATTTGGCTGCTGCTTTCTACTGACAATACCAATATAACGCATATTTAGCGCCTACTCGTACTCAATTACAGAGTATGGGTGTGGTCTCTAATGAAGGCTTTTAGGAGTATGCCCAAAAGTGGCGGGATTTTGCTGGAAGGGTGCAGCCGCCATTGTCTGATAGAGAGCTGGTTGATATGTTTTTGGGGACCCTGTCAGGTCCATTCTTTAATCACCTATTCGGGAGCTCATCTGCAGGGTTCACCGAATTAATTCTGACAGGTGAAAGGGTCGAAGCTGGCATTAAGAGCGGTAAAATTCAGAAGGATGCATATGCTTATGCCGCTATCAAGAAGACCTTCCCAGCCAAGAAAGAGGCTTCTGCTGTTTACTCCCAGAGAAATCAAGGAAGAATGGAGCGCCGACCAGCGGTGGGGGCTGTGATGATTCAGAATTCCTCAGCCGATCAATCTCGAAGCAGTCAACCCAGAGCTAACCAAACCAGGGTGGAAAGGCCACAACGCAAATTCACTTGGATCAATATGACACCTGCCAAGGTTCTCCCTCATCTGTTAAAGTTAAACCTTACCAACTTGAAAGAAGTGCCGAAAAACCCAAATACCTCTTCTCCCTATTATCATTCAAATGCAAAGTGTGCCTATCATTCGGACAGTGTGGGGCACGACACCAACAACTGTTGGGCTCTTAAAAATAAGATCCAAGATTTAATAGATGCCAAGGAGGTGGAGTTTGATGCCCCCGAAAAACCAAATGTGATATCCGCTCCTATGCCAAAACATGGTCATAATGTCCATGCTATTTTAGAAGATCTTCATGTTACTGTTGTTGATGACTTAATGACTCAGTTGCCAATGATCAAGATGAATCTGTTGAAAGCCGAGATTTTCCCAGGCTGTAAAAAAGATTGTTACTTTTGTTCGACCTTGCAATCCGACTGTCCGCTGTTGAAGTCAGGCATCCAACGCCTGATGGATACTCAAGAATTCCTCTTCAAGAAAACTCATGTTACTCCTGTTACTCCAATCAATGATGTTGCTATAATCACCATTTCCGACAATCTTTCCAAGGTCTCCAAAAGACCTGTTAAGATTACACCCGATCCAAAGTGTGTACCTCTGAAGATTACTATGCCGGGGCCTATCCCATATAAGTCCAATAAGACAATACCGTGGAATTATGGAGGAGAGATCTTCTACCACGGTGTTAAGCAGATCGAATCAGTCAAAGAAAATTCCGATGAAGGAACTCCTGATATAGGAAATATTGCAGGGACGAGTAAGATCACTCGTAGCGGAAGAATCTTCTCTCCGGAGATTGCTCCTCCAAGGGCAATCTTCGGACCCTCAAGGGCTCATGTACCAGTCAGGATATCTGTATGAGGTCCAGTTATTGAAGAAATTGTTACTCCTGAGGCTATACCCTCTGCTGTTACTGCTGATAAAGGTAAGGGGATCCAAGAAGCGCCCGTCAGGACGAGGGCTCAGACTTTGGTTATCCCCGAGACCACCCAAAAGGAAATGGAGGAGATTTTAAAGATAATTAAGAAAAGCGACTATGATGTCGTAGAGAAGCTGGGGCAAACCCCTTCAAAAATCTCTATGCTAGCTCTGTTGCTCTGCTCCGAGGCTCATGCCAAAGCCTTGATCAAATTCCCGAAGACGGTGCACGTGCCTCAAGAAACTTCTGCAGATCAGTTTCAAGAGTGTGTGGCTAGCCTTACAACCGACAATTGTCTTGGCTTCTCTGACGCTGATTTAACATCTAAAGGAAGAAAGCATAATGATGCGCTGCATGTCTCGGTAGAGTGCAGAGGGACCACTCTTTCTCATGTTCTGGTTGATACCGATTCATCTTTAAATGTCCTACCAAAGAAAGCATTGGACAAGCTATACTGTGAAGGTTTGACCTTAAAGCCCAGTAATATCATTGTTAGAGCCTTCGACGGTTCTAAGCGGATGGTTCACGGAGAAGTGGACATCCCAATTAAGGTGGGAAAGGAAATTTTCAACTCTACATTTTATGTGATGGACATCCATCCTTCATATTCGTGCTTGTTGAGAAGGCCATGGATCCACAATGCTGGGGCATTAACTTCTTCTCTACACCAGATGCTCAAATACCCAATCCAGGGTAAAATCATAACAGTTCATGGTGAGGAGGAGTATATGATAAGCCACCTTAACTCTTTCCGCTACATGGAGTTAGATGGTGAATTCATAGAAACACCTTTCCAACACTTTGAAGAGGTTTCTCCTGAAGTTGCGGTAGCCAAAACAATGACTGATATGCCCATCATTACCAAACTTGTGTCCCGGATGTCATTCCTTAAAGATGCAAAGGTTGTATTCAAGGAAGGAGGAAGCACAGTATGGGGTCAACTGCCAGATTTTCCTTACAAGACAGATAAGTTCGGTTTGGGTTTCACTGCTGCGGGTCAGAAAGCTGTGCGTCACTCCCGGGCTGGAGGACCGCCATTGAAAATTACTCATCACGAAGTTCATGCTTTAGAGGATGATAAAGAAGAAAGCAATTTTGAAGACTGGATCTTTCTAACCATTGAAGGAGGACTGAACAACTGGGAGGCGAAAGACTTCATTCCCATTACTTTCATCAATTAGTAATTTATCTTTTGAACATTTCCTGTTTGATCTGTAATAATTATTAAACAATTCGTACACTCTTTTCGCCTTATGCCTTACCCGGGGCATATAGGTCCATTTGTAAGGGTTTTGATCCTTCATTTTCATATGCCATTTTTAATGAATCATGGATGTTTTCATATATAAACTTTTGTGTTCATTTTCTTTCTTTTTTAAATTTTATTTTTTTAAATGTGGCTATCCCTTACACACACCCACACTCACAAAATACAGGTACCCATCCACTCCGGATTCCAAGGGTAACAATTCTGCTATGGCCTTCAGTGACTCTGAAGATCTGGTCAATCATGCCGAATACGAAGGTAATGAAGACTGTGAAGTGCCTGGAGAGTTGGCTAGACTTTTGCAACAAGAAGAAAGGGCTATTCTGCCCCATGAAGAGTTGTTAGAAACTATCAATTTGGGTACCGCCGAAGACAGAAAAGAGGTTAAAGTGGGTGCCAACCTGGAGCCAAGTGTCAAAGAGCGCTTAGTTCAGTTGTTGAATGAATATGTTGAGATCTTCGCCCGGTCCTATGAAGACATGCCGGGACTAGATACAGATATTGTGGTTCACCGTCTCCCTACAAGAGAAGATTGTCCACCAATCAAGCAGAAAGTCCGCCGAATGAGGCCCAACATGTCCGAAAAGATCAAAGCTGAAGTAATGAAACAGTTCAATGCTGGCTTTCTTGCTGTTACTTCCTATCTATAATGGGTTGCTAACATTGTGCCCGTGCCTAAGAAGGACGGCAAAGTCAGAATGTGTGTGGACTACAGAGACTTAAACAGGGCTATCCCTAAAGACGATTTTACACTACCACACATTGACATCTTGATTGATAATACAGTTGAACATAAGGTATTTTCTTTCATGGATGGATTTTCGGGATAAAACCAGATCAAAATGGCCCCCGAAGACATGGAGAAAACCACCTTTGTTACACAGTGGGGTACCTTCTGCTATAAAGTAATGCCATTCAGACTGAAGAATGCTGGGGCAACCTATCAGCGAGCCATGGTAGATTTGTTTCATGACATGATACATCATGAGATTGAAGTCTACGTAGACGACATGATAGCCCATTCACAGACAGAAGAAGAACACCTCGACCATCTGCAAAAGTTGTTTGTCAGGTTAAAGGAGTACAAGCTCAGACTGAACCCTAGCAAGTGCACTTTCAGAGTCAGGTCCGGTAAACTTTTGGGATTCATCGTCAGTAACAAAGGCATCGAGGTTGATCCGGCCAAAGTCAAAGCTATTCAAGAAATGCCTACCCCTCGCACTGAGAAGGAGGTCAGGGGTTTTTTAGGATACCTAAACTACACTGCAAGGTTCATCTCTCACCTAACATCTACCTTTGAACCAATCTTCAAGCTGTTAAAGAAAGATCAGGTGGTTAAATGGAATGATGACTGTCAAGTTGCTTTCGATAGGATCAAGGTTTATTTGATAGAACCTCCTATCTTGATGCCACCCATCGAAGGAAGGCCTTTAATCATGTATCTGACTGTCTTAGATAATTCAATGGGGTGCGTGCTGGGCCAACATGACGAGTCTGGCCGAAAAGAGCATGCCATTTATTACCTTAGCAAAAAGTTTACCGACTGTGAGACTCGATACTCACTGCTCGAGAAAACTTGCTGCACTTTAGTATGGGCTGCTCGCCGGTTAAGGAAGTATATGTTGACACATACCACTCTGTTGATTTCTAAGATGGATCCGATCAAGTACATCTTCGAGAAGCCTGCTCTATCCGGAAGAATCGTTCGATGGCAGATGATCCTCACCAAATATGATATACAGTACACAACCCAAAAAGCCATAAAGGGGAGTGTGCTAGCTGATCATCTGGCCCATCAAGCTATCAAAGATTACCAATCCATGAGGTGTGACTTTCCCGATGAGGATATCATGACATTGGACAACATTGAAGGTAACAGACCGTATGACGGACCTGAACAAGGATCCCGATGGACTCTGTACTTTGATGGTGCCTCCAATGCACTTAGAAATGGCATCGACGCTGTACTTATCTCTCCAGAAGGTTTCCATACACCTTTCACTGCTAGACTCTGCTTCAGCTGCACCAACAACATGGCCGAGTATGAAGCTTGTATCTTTGGTCTCAAGGCTGCTATTGACTTGGGAATCAAATCTTTGATTGTATTTGGAGACTCAGCTTTGGTTATCAGTCAAATCAAAGGAGAGTGGGATACTAAACACCCTAACCTCATCCCTTACAAAGAACATGTCCTGACATTGTTACCACACTTCGAGCAGATCACCTTCGAGCACTTCCCGCGAGAAGAGAATCAGCTAGCAGATGCGCTAGCTACAATGTCATCCATGTTTAAACTTAATTGGGATAATGAGGCACCTCAAATCACCATTGAACGAATGGACGAACCTGCACATTGTCACGAGATTAATACCGAAGAAGTGGTGGACCGACCTTGGTTTCATGATGTCAAAAGGTATCTCGAAGCACAAGAATACCCTGAAGGAGCTTCAGTCAACGACAAAAAGTTCTTAAGGAGGTTCGCTGCCAAGTTCTTTCTGAGCAATGGTATCCTATACAAGCACAATCTTGATTGTGACCTACTCCGTTGTGTGGACAAGGTTGAAGCTGAGCAGATCATGGCTGAACTACATAATGGCACCTTTGGAACCCACTCAAGTGGTCATACGATGGCTAAGAAGATTCTACGGGCAGGCTACTACTGGTCTACCATGGAAGCTGATTATCATCAACATTCCCGTACTTGTCACAAATGCCAAATCTACGCTGACAAGGTACATATTCCCCCAGTTCCTCTCAATGTTTTAACAGCTCCTTGGCCATTCGCGATGTGGGGAATCAACATGATTGGAGAGATCAAGCCTACATCATCCAATGGACATCGTTTCATCCTGGTGGCCATTGATTACTTTACCAAGTGTGTCGAAGCAGTTTCCTTCGCATCTGTTACAAAGATTATGGTTGCCCGCTTCATCAAGCAGAACCTCATATGCCGGTATGGTATCCCCGACAGGATCATCACTGACAACGGTACAAATTTGAATAATACTATGATCACCGCTCTGTGCGAGCAGTTCAAGATTCAACATCGCAATTCATCTCCCTATCGGCCTAAGATGAACGGTGCTGTCGAAGCTGCGAACAAAAATATCAAAAAGATCATTCAAAAGATGACAGTAACCTACAAGGACTGGCATGAGATGTTACCGTTTTCTCTGCATGGGTACCTTACCACGGCACGCACTTCAACTGGGGCAACCCCCTTTTCTTTGGTATATGGCATGGAAGTTGTTTTACCTATGGAAGTTCATATTCCTTCCTTGAGAATCATGAAGGATGCTGGTTTGAGTGAAGACGATTGGATTCAGACCCGACTTGATCAACTTAACTTGATTGACGAGAAGCGACTTACTGCTGTTTTCCATGGTCAGGCGTATCAGAAACGTATGATCAAGGCCTTCAACAAGAAAGTCAAGAGACAAGTATATCAAGTCGGGGACCTTGTAATCAAGCGAATCATCTTGCCACAAAGTGATCCCAGGGGCAAATGGGCTCCTACTTATGAAGGACCATTTGTGATCAAAAACATCTTTTCTGGTGGGGCAATGATCCTGACCACCATGGATGGCGATGACCTACCGTACCCTGCAAACGCAGACATAGTCAAAAGATACTACGCATAAACGACCCGACAAGTTGAAAACCAGAAAGGGCAACTTGGGCAAAAATGGGCATCCCGGTGAATCAAAAACCCGAAAGGGCGGTTCAGGCAAAAATTAGGGATAAATAAAAAAAATTTGTACACCCGGCAAGTTGAAAATCCGAAAGGGCGACTTGGGCAAAAAAGGGTTTCCCGGTGGATCGAAAACCCGAAAGAGCGGTCCAGGCAAAAGTTAGGGAATTAAAGCGTATGACTATGTCTCGTCGGATCACTTTAAAGACAATCTGTTCACAGACAAGCTTCGGGCTTCTGATCAACCTAATCAACGTCGAACGAGGCAACAAATGGACAAGATACTCAGAGTTGCGAAGGCTATAGCAGAATGGGAACCCCATGGAATTGTTACACATAGCCATCTTTCTTTGTATAAAATTTTTCTCATTTTTATGACAATGTTCTCTTACTAGGATGTCTGTCTCCTTTGTACAAAATACTTACACAAAGTTAATATAAATATACTTCAAATTGAAGAAATTTGTTTGACTTTTCTTTCTCTTTACACTTGTGTTTTATTTGAAAACGTCCAATGATTTATTAAATGAGCATATGCATTTGAATATAATCACTACTTATAAATAAAACGAAATGAGAAAGGATAATTACTGATAGGTTGAAAGTATAGGAAAATGTCTTTGGGCTATTCCAGAGGAAATCCCCTACAATACATCATCCAGATCCCTAACAGAGTTGAAGCTTTGAAATACATATCCCCAGCGGAGTTAAGTTTCAAAAATCCCCATCAGAACTAAGTTTCCAAAAGCCCAATCCCCAACGGAGCCAGAAAACTTTGAACTGCAAACCCTCAACAAAGATAGAACTTTCTTCTCCAACGGAGTCCAAAACTTTAACCTTTAAACCCCGGTGGAGTACCATCCATAATTCCCCAATAAATTGGCATACAACCCAAGCCCTTGAGAACTCTTCAACAAAATAAACATTCTCCCCACAGAGTTATTTCCCAGCAGAACGAAGATTCTCATTCTCATTTCTCCAGTTGAAGCCTCCCAGGTTTTAATTCCCCAGTAGAGATCGTCAGAGTTTTCCTTATTTCCCAGGAAAGTCATGAAGGATTCTCACATCCCCACAGGTCACCAAGGATTTATTATCCCCGGCAGCAGTCAAAGATTTCATTATCTCCAGCTATCAAGGATTTATTTTCCTCAGCAAGACAGCTAATCAGCTTACATGCGCATCCATTACATTCATATATAATAAACATTGATAAAGCATGTTTTATGGCATCATACATGTCATGCAACATAACTTTGTGTTTTAGCTAACATTTTACCTTTTTCAGGATAAGATTAAAAGCTACCTTTAACAAATGTTCAATGATTTCATATACAGTACATGTACACCCCAGACACGGCGGTCATTCTACTACTCATTCAGATCTCTTATTCAGATACAGTATGGATACACCCCAGACACGAAGGTCATTATATTACTCATTCAGAATTCAGCAATCAGATACAGACTAGACATGCTCCAGACACGAAAGCCTTTCTATTTCTCATTCAGATTCAACTATCAACTTCAGGTTCAGATACACTCTAGACACGGAAGTCATTATGTCACTTATCTAGATCCCAGTTACAGTACAGATACACTCGAGACACGAAAGTAATTCTGCTACTCATACAGATCTCAACTTCAGATACAGTCCAGATACGCTCCAGACACGGTAGCCATTTTGTCACTCATTCAAACCTATTCCCCCAGCCCAGAGATACTCCAGACACGGATGTCTTTCTATCGTCTATTCAGATTTCAGAATTCGGATACAATATAGATACACTCCAGACACGGCAGTCATTCTGATATTCATTCAAGAATCAAATACAGTTACAACTCGGATACGCTCTAGACACGGACGCCATCCCATTGCTCAAACAAATCCAATCTCCAGATACAACTCAGATGCATTCCAAATACGAATACCAATATGGTGTTCATTCTCCTGATTTTCAACAAACAATCTTGGATGGCATCTTTAAGCCCATCTCCAGCAAGATTCTACCAGCTCCAAATGGCATCTTTAAGCCCATTCCTTCAGCTACATTTTGACGAGTGCAAATTTACGGGCACTCTAGTGTCCAATCATCTTTTACCTTCGAGTCACGAAAGGCAAACTCGAGGTTCAAGAAGATTGAACAGGGGAAGCTGTTGTACCCCAAAATTTTCCCTCTCATTCTATCAATATTTCCCCTCACCAGACTCCTTGAATTCCATACAGGATTGGGGTTTTGCTTTGCTTAAGACATCTCCTTGCACTGATGACCTAAATTAGGGTTTGAGTTTTCACAAGGATTTTTGGACTTCCAATGCTCAATATGACTTTCATGCTTCATGTTGGACTTACAAGATTACCTCTACCAAGTTTCAAGCCTTGAATCAAGTTTTTGCCCAGTCAATTGAACAGTTGACCTAGAAATCAACTGTATTGGGGAAAAAGTCAACTGTGGCCAATTTACAGTCAAACCTCACAATTTTTGATCCACATCAATATTATAGACTCATATGAACCATTTGATCAAGTTTGGACCACAACTCCTCAAGAAATTTGATCAGATCACCAAAAGGGCAAAATGGTCATTTTTAGGGTTTTGACTGCAGAAGGGCAATATCTGACTTTTGACCTAGCCAATGGAAAATTGGGTTCAAAAATGGACTCAAGGACTCAATGGCATCATCTTGACCTATTCACAAGGTTCAAAAGATCTCAAATGCCTTGGATTGACAGATGAATTTTCTAATCAACTGATCAAAATTTGACTGTACACTAAAAAGTCAAACTTTGACTTTTTGGTCAAAATCAAGTGCCAAGGGTCATTTTTCATCAAGATGTGTCAAAAAATGAAATTTGTTCATCAAGAAACCCAATTTTGAAAATTAGGGTTTAAGATTGAAAATTTTCATAACTTAGAATTTTTCTAAGTTATGAAATTTTCTTAATTTTTTCTAACTTTGCCCAACATTTTCACCATGATGCATTTGGATTCAAACAAAACTTCCAACATGAAAGTTTAAGTCCTCCACAAAGTCTACAACTTTGATTCACAAAGTTTTCCCAAAATAAGCTTGGATATCAAGTTATGATTTTTGGAACAAGGGTCCATGAAACTTTTAACTTAGTGAAATTTTGCCCTAGTTTAGGCAGGATTTTGACCTATCTTCTTGGAATTTTTTCACCTAGTTCCACTTGGAATCTCAAAATGCATTTCAAATATGTATTGTAGAGCATGTTGCAAGCTTTCCAAAATGTCCAAGAACTCTCCAAAATCATTTATGGTTAGGGAGAAACGAAGGCTTGAAGTTGGCAAAAACTCACTTTTTATCCATGGCATGTTCATATTGATACAAGTTGCAAACTCTAATCAGCCTTGTTTGAACTAGATTACAGGTCCCAAAACCCTTCCATACTCAATAATTAAATGCAAATCTATTGGTCTAAGGCTTTGTTTTGGTCATTAGAAGATTATACAATAGATTAATCCAAAAATGGTAAAAGGTAACATTGCCATTTTTGTCGAAATCTTGCTTTATGTCAAATTGCATCCTTGAGCATTTAACCATATCTTGTACAGAAAATCAAATCCACAAACTTGAGGGGCCAAGAGCATAGTGTTCAAGCTGATAGATAGCCTGTACAGGCCTGTCTTGCATCACTTGTCCACTTTTGCTTCATATACAAGAAACTTGTAGAACACAACACAACTGGAACATCAGAGAGAACCAACTTTGGCAAGCATTGGAGACAAGTTTCACACATCCCTTTGAGCCAAAAACACGAGCCTTTGAGCCCTCAAACCTGTCATAACACAAAATCACATTCCATTGGCAAAACAGGGCACTCCCTGCAGTTTGACTTCCATAGCAAAAATCCCTCGTGCGTTTTGCCTCAAACTGGTTCAAACACATTCCACATAACCTATCCAAGCTATCCTACCCCCTTAAACACTGACTGTAACTCCATTTACAAGGTTTACCATTTTTGATTTCATCTTGTGCAGGTTGAGTTCAAGCAAGTACATACCAAACCAAAATTAGACAGACTTATTTCAAATTCGAAAATATAAAATAAAATATCAGAAAGAAGAAAACCAGAAAAATAACTAACTGAGTCAAAACATAATTCCTAACAAACTTTTCACTCCTAACTAAGTGTAACAGATCGGTAGTTAACTCCTGTAACTAATTTTCAAATTCTAACAGAAAAATCAATAGAAACTAACTCAAAACCGAGTCCTGTTCAGAAGAGAAAATATTTTTAAACAAAAGCTCAGAATAAAATGGAAATCGTGGCATTCCAAAAAAATGAGCATCCGATCCAAATAGTGAAAACAAAAAGCTTCAAGCAGGGTCATAGCAGAATTTCAGAAAAATCAGACTCAATCCTAGCCACCGGAATCTCTAACCAATTCTTGATATCAAAAACTCATGTCCAATCTTTTGTAACAAACTTCTAACAAAATATAACATAAAACTCTCCTTTATCACATTGATCCTTGACCCTGTGGAAGGATCACCAAAAACTCTCTCGACATTCTCTCATTTTCTCTGCTTTGTTCTTCCATCATATTCATCGATCCTTGATTCTCGGCAGAAGAAGCACAACCCAAAAAAACAGAAAAAACTCTCTCTTCTCTCTTCTTTCTTCTTCCTTCCGTGATTCTTCATTCTCTTAAAAAAACTCTCTCAGCTATCGGCACTTCACAAACCTCCAGCATCCATTCTTCAATCTCCATCATTCACGTTTTGCAACCTTCTCCACGAATCTAGAACATCAACAATACTTTCCTTTCATAGGAATTCTTGCATCATGCATCTGCAACAGTAACTTCATTATTATTATTTTTACCTCGCATTAATAATAGAAATATACAACACGCAGAAGAATAAATTGAAGGTGAATAAGAAGAGGAATGGAAAATGAATTGCATACCTGAACTTGCTCCTCTGAATTTTTCGCTAGTCTCGTCATCTTTGAAGGGGCACCAGACGCTTGTTCTGATAGGTAATGCTCCTAGCCTTCTTCTTTTAGTCTTGTTGTATTGCTGTTCTGATTGGATCGAACCAAAACTGAAGCTTAAGAGCTAACAATCCACGAATAGTTTGAGAAGTGAGTTCGCAAGGGGAATCTACTACGAATTGGACGAAGAGATGACGATTTCGAACGGAGAGAAAATGGAAATAATTAAGGTAAAGGGACGTGATACAAATGAAGGTAGTCATCGCGCCGTTGAGAGAAGAATCAGAAACAGAGCAAATCACGAGCGGAGAAATTGGAGTCCAGTGGAAAATTCATCGGAGATTGAACCGAAAGTTGAAACGGCGGAGGTATTAACGTTCGTACTCTGAAAAGTTGAAGAAACTACAACCCTAAATTCCATGTATTCCCTTTCTCAATTTCTCCATGTGGTTTTCTTCTTCTCGTTACTGAAACAGGTAAAACAAAAAGGATGGTTGAGCAGGCTTTGGACCGGGTTGTATTTCGCTAAGCCCATGGTTTATTTTTGAAATCAAATTTGCCAACAAAAAAAACCCGGTCTATTATGTGATTATTGGACAGCCGGATTGAATTACCTTAAGCCTAATATACTGCATTTTTTTTGGCATTTGAATGGTGTGCAACAAAAATAGTATGGTGGACTACTGTTTTCGTTGGGCTTCTGATTGCATATCCTTACTAAGCTATTTACTGTTTTTTTTTTTGTTGATGGCCTATTACTTTGCAACAAAAACAATGCCATGCATCATACTGCTGGGCCTAGCATCAAATTACTTCAACATACCTCCTACTTACAAATTGCATCCCTTGAGTTTATTCTTTAGTATTTTCTTTTAAATAATTTTTGTGAATTATTTAGATTCGCTTGAACTTTTGTCTTTTACATGATAAAAATAATAAAGTCAAATATAATTTTTTTTAGTTTTTTTTATGTGATTTTAGGAATTAAATCCCGATTATTCGATTATATTTGAGATTGGTAATTCACCTTTGCTTGTTGAGATTAGAGTTTTATGCAGGTTTATTGTGCGATACGCAGATGCGCTTGAGATTTCGAATGTGATTTATTTTCACATCGGTGATGTTTCGACGCTTATTCCAAGCACTTGATTTCTCACTCTTTTCTTTGATTGGTGAAGCTTCCCCGAAGATCATCGGGTTTCTTTGTTTTGATACGCTTTGCTACGGATTGGTATACTTTGTTATTTTCTCTTGTTTATCTCATTTCAGCATTTACCGCTTTCTAGAAATCATGTGAAGTAGGAAGCAGGAAATAAAGAGCCTGCGCTCAAAGTCGCTGTTTAAAGACATGTAGCAGGCATTCCGCTCGTTATTTGCTATATGTGTTGTGCTTATGTTTGTTTACTCGATTGTTGATCGATGAGTCACTCAATTTAGAAATCGAGATAACGACTACGCTCTCAGTGCATGCTCCCTATAGGATTTTATCGCTTTTCTTGATTTCTTGTTGATTGATGAGTCACTCAATTTAGAAATTGAGATCACGACTTCTCTCTCATTGCATGTTCCCCATAGGATAGTTTTGTTAGACTTTCTTTGGCAGGCTAGTATAGATAGGATCTCTCCATGTGTGCTCTCTTGAGCTTATTGGCTTGCTTTCTTGATTTCATCTTTGTGTGCATGTTTTGAGATGATATACCCTCAGCATGTTCCCTTAGGAGCTCTCGATTTAACTATAGATGATGATTCGAGATAGACATTGTTTTAGGTGCTAGACCCTTGCTATGCTCCTTTAGGACTTCTTGATTCATCTACAGAGACTGAGTTGAGATAGACATTAGGATAGGAATCCATGCATGCTAACATAGGTTAGAGATTTCCCTTTCAAATTTAAACCTTAGGATTAATCATTGGATGATAACATTAGGGATAGATCTAGGTTAGTCTTCCTCAGATGATTTTTCTTTCTTTTGCATCCATGCATTAAGACTAAAACTTCCTTTTTCTTGAAAAAAGCATAAAACATCTAACAACTTCTAAATCCTTCTTTAAGGTAAAAGATATCAACCAATACAAACTCTTTTGCGCCTTTGGGCTTTTCTTTCAAACTTTTTTCAAAAAAAGAACATGTTAATTCACTTCTGTGTTGATGCGCGAGTCTCCAAAGGTCGAGCTGCGACAGAAGAAGAAATTAATATTGTTCATTAAAAAGTACAAACCAACAGAAACTTTTGAAGCCGAACTACGGCTGCTCTAATTTCTTAAAAGGGATACGTAGGCATTGGGGTAGGGCCTGAACGAGCATACATTTTATTTTCCCTATATTATTTTCTCCTTTATTTTGCATGCATTCCCTGTACAGCTTAGATTTAGATTTGAAACACACCCATAAGATAGACAACAAGAGTGGATACCATAGAGTACTATGGAAGTGTGGGATGCTAATACCTTCCCCTTGCGTAACAGACTCCCTTACCCGATCTCTCAGTCGTTTGATCGTGATTTCACCCTTCTCAGGTTTACTCGATGTTTACCTTTCCCTTCCTGTGGGATAAAAAACGTTTGATGGCGACTTCATTGATTTCATTATCAGTTTATTATTTAATCGGTTATTTCACATGGGAGACTTAATGCCTTAGGCCTTAGGAGTTTCATAATTTAACTATCTTGTTTTCATTGTAAGCCTAAAAGGCAGTTATGATTTGAACTTATTACCAAGTTTCTTTGTTTCCTTTTGATTAACAAATTTAAATCCCACGGGGTCCTTTAAAACATTGCATACGTATATACATTTACATATCATATCATTACATAACAGGTGTTCTCAAGACAAATTTTCTCATCTTCTTGCTGTTTATTTCAGCAGAAATGGCTTTTGAACAGGCCGTCAAAGATCTCCAAGCTCATATTCCTAATTCCAACAAATGTTCCTGAACTTAGCCAAGGGGAGGGAATAATTTAAGGCACTCATCACCAAAGAGAAGAAGAAAAAGACAAAGAAACCAGCTGGCATCCTTAACATGGGAAGAAGGTTCAGGGGCCCAGTCAAGCGAGTTCAGGATCCCGATACTCCATTAGACTAAGACGACGAACAGGATGATAAGAGTGGTGAAACTAAGAAAAGAAACCACGGTCCTGCCAAATACTCTAATGAAGAGGAAGAAAATTATTTGAATGAACAATACCCCTCTGCTGATAAAAAATACAAGCAGCTAGAAGATCTTCTAAATTCTATGGAGAACCAGAAAGTTCTTGGGTTAGATTTTGAGGATTTGGGTTTAGTTTCAGAAGTTTTCATTCCTCAGAAGTTCAAAGTCACCACTTTTGCAAAGTATGATGGTGTTTCCTACCTAAAGCTCTATTTAAGGTCATATGTCTGAAATATTCAACCACACACTACTGACAGGAAGTTGTGAGTGCATTTCTTTCAAGAGAGCTTGTCTAGAACACTGTTGGAATGGCTCTATCAATTAGAAGGGACCAATATCCGTACTTGGGAATATTTGGTTGTTGCTTTCTATAAGAAATACCAGTATAATACTAATCTTGCACCAACCCGTATGCAACTATAGAGTATGACCATGGGCTCTAACGAAGGCTTTAAACAGTATGCCCATAAATGGAGAGATCTAACAGGAAGAGTTCAGCGTCCCTTGTCTGATAGGGAATTGGTTGACATGTTTATGGGAACTTTGATAGGTCCTTTCTTCAATCATCTGATTGGAATCTCTTTATTCAGGTTCACCGAGTTGATATTAGCAGGGGAACATGTTGAAGGTGGAATCAAAAGCGAAAAAATTCAGGTGGCTGCATCTTCTAGTACTGCGAAGAAGTCACTCAACGGGAAGAAAGAAGCTAATGTTGTGTACGGCCAAAAAGGTCGTAGTAAAGGTGACTGCCATCAATATGTGGGGGCAGTAATGATTTCCAATCCCGCACCAATGCAACATCAACAACAAGGCAATCAACATAGGCCGGATGCACCCAAGAGACAATTCACCAAAATCAATATGTCGTTGTCTCAAGCATTGCAACAGCTGTTAAAGGCAGAGCTGCTTATGTTAAAAGATCCTCCTTATAATCCCAACACATCCTCTTCCCGGTACAATACCAATGTAAGATGCGTCTATCATTCCAATAGTCTCGGGCATGACACAAATGGCTGCTAGGATCTGAAAAAATAAAATCCAAGATATGATTGACTCTAAGGAGATTGGACTTGATCCTCCTGAAACTCCTAATATGATCACTGCACCTATACCTAATCATGACAAGGGTGTTAATGTTATTAATGTTGTGGAAGACGTTGATAGCGACTATGACATAAACAGTTGAATTTTCCATACTATTGGCAATGGGCTCAACAATTGGAAGGCTGAAGACTTTATACCAATCTCCTTTAGTCAGGTGTAAATGATATTCTCTGATTTCTTGCTTTCAAGTTTTTGGATATGTAATTTAAACAATAACTTTAAGCCTTGTGCCTTACCTGGGGCACAACGGTCCATTTGTTAGGGTTATCATATTTCATATATATATTTTCATTTAATAAATCATTGGACGTTTGCATTCAAATTTTGTGCTCTTTGTCTTTCTTTTACTTTATTGCTTTCAAAATAGCTATGTGTTCTTACACACACCCACATAACAAATTGCAGATCCACATCCACTCTGGATCACATTGATAACAATTCTGCTATTGCCAATTATGACTTTGAAAATCCGATCTACCAAGTCGAGGACGAAGGTGAGGAAGATTGTGAAGTTCCTGGAGAACTTGCTAGACTATTAGAGCAAGAAGAAATAGCTATACAGCCGCATGAAGAGCAAGTTGAGGTTCTGAACTTGGATACTGAAGGGGATAGAAAACAAATCAAGATAGGTGTTGACCTAGAAGACAATGTCAAAGAGAGGATAATCCAGATGTTACGTGACTATATTGAAATTTTTGCTTGGTCATATGAATACATGCTAGGGCTTGATACCGACATTGTGGTTCACCATCTACCAATGAAGGAAGTTTGTCCCCCTATAAAGCATAAGGTTCATCATATGCGCCCTGAGATGTATGAAAAGATCAAGGCTGAAGTTATGAAGCAGTTCAATGCAGGTTTCCTAGCTGTTACGTCCTATCCTCAATGGGTTGTAAATGTAGTGCTAGTACCTAAGAAGGACGGTAAGGTGCGTATGTGTATAGACTGCAGAGATTGGAATAGGGTAAGCCCTAAAGATGACTTTCCACTTCTACACATTGATGTTCTGGTTGACAACACCGCTCAACACAAAGTATTTTACTTCATGGATGGTTTCTCTAGCTATAATCAAATCAAGATGGCACCTGAATATATGGAGAAGACCACTTTTATCACACAGTGGGGCACTTTCTGTTACAAAGTTATGCCTTTTGGTTTGAAGAATGCCAGTGCAACGTATCAATGTGCTATGGTAGCTTTGTTCCATGATATGATCCATCATGAAATAGAGATTTACGTTGATGACATGATAGCCAGGTCTCAGAATGAAGAAGAGCACCTTGATCACTTGCACAAGCTGTTTTAGAGGTTAAAGAAGTGCAAATTGAGGCTAAATCCAAACAAGTGCACCTTTGGGGTAAGATCTGGTAAACTCCTAGGTTTCGTCGTTAGTGGTAAATGTATTGAAGTTGATCAGACCAAGGTTAAAGTTATTCAAGAAACGCCAGCTCTCTGTACTGAGAAGGAAGTCAGAGGTTTCCTGGGACGATTGATCTACATTGCCAAATTTATTTCCCATTTGACCGCTACTTGTGAGCCAATCTTCAAGTTACTAAAGAAAGATCAAGTAGTGAAGTGGAACGATGATTGTCAGATAGCCTTCGACAAAATTAAAGAATATTTTCAGGAACCTCCAATTCTGATGCCACCGGTTGAAGGAAGACCTCTGGTCATGTACTTAACAGTGTTAGAGAACTCAATGGGGTGTGTATTCGGGCAACATGACGAGTCCGATCAAAAAGAGCATGCAATATACTAACTCATAAAAAAGTTTACCGACTGTGAAATAAGATACTCACTGCTCGAGAAAAATTGATGCGCTTTGGCATGGGATACTAGCTGACTAAGACAATATATGTTGACTCATACTACTTTGTTGATCTTTAAGATGGATCCAATAAAATACGTATTCGAGAAGCCCACTCTCTCCAGAAGAATAGCAAGATGGCAAATGGTCTTGACAAAATACGATATTCAATACACTAATAAGAAGGCAATCAAAGGAAGTGTATTGGAAGATCATTTGGCTCATCAGGATGTAGATGACTATCAGTCTATGAATTTTGAGTTCTCGGATGATAATATTTTGCTAGTTACTGAGTATGAAGAACCTAGACCGTATGAAGGACCTGAACCAGGATCCCAATGGACTATGGTTTTTGACGGAGCTTCCAACGCACTTGGTAATGGAATCAGTGTTTTGATTGTCTCTCCCAAGGGTTTCCATACACCCTTCACCGCCAGATTATGTTTTGATTGTACCAATAATATGGTCGAATATGAAGCGTGCATCATGTGTATCAAAGCTGTCATTGATATGAGAATCAAGTTCTTGGATGTATATAAGGACTCAGCCCTAATAATCAACCAGATTAATAGAGAATGGGATACGGAACATCTAAATCTCATCCCTTATCGAGAGCATGTGTTGACATTAATTCCATGTCATCTATGTTTAGAGTCAGATGGGACAATGAAGCTCATCGAATTACTATCGAGAGACTAGATGAACCGACACATTGCTACGAAGTTGATACTGATGGAGTAGAGGAAAATCCTTGGTACCACGAAGTAAAAAGATACCTCGAGACTCAAGAGTATCCTGAAGAAGCATCTATCAATGATAAGAAATTTTTAAGGAGGTTCTCTGCCAAGTTCTTTCTGAGTAACAAAATCTTATACAAGCGCAATCACGATTCGACTTTACTTCGTTGTATAAACAACAGAGAAGATGAGAAGATTATGGAAGATATGCACGAAGGAGTCTTTGGTACTCAATCCAGCGGGCATACGATGGCTAAGAAAATTTTGAGAGCGGGTTATTATTAGTCGGCTATGGAAATCGATTGCCACCATCATTCCATAATTTGTCACAAATGCCAGACTTATGCTGACAAAATGCATGTGCCTCTGGTTCCTCTGAATGTCTTGACTGCTGATCAGTGCATATTGATGAACATTCTATTATGTTTGTACTTAGGCATTTCTATGGTTTGTTTTGTTTATTTTTCTATTTTATGATGTTTTTATAATTTAGTTTATTTTTACCTTTAATTGATTTTCGTATTTTATTTTCAGCATTAATATCTTTCAATGAAAAAATCATAATTGGAGCTTCCGGAATCGGATCGGCACATTCTAATAATCGTTGGAAAGTTGAGAGAGAGATCTACAACTTTTGTTTTGGAGTCGGAAGCTGATTCGGAGTGTATAATTCTCAGTAATTCGTTGAAGTTTCAGACGTTAGAAAATAATTTGTTTCGGGTTATTTTATGGACCTGGTTTATGTTCCGACCCAATTTGAGTTAGTAGTGAAAAACCCTATTTTTTTTATAAGGTTTTCAGCCGTGCTACAAAAAAAAACCTTTTTTTTCCACGATAAATTTTTTGCTTTGTACGAATCTTATGGAGAGCTAAATTTCCTATGAGTTGATCTGCTACATTCATGTTCTGATACTTGAGGTTAATATAATTTTGCAATTTAATTCCTATTCCTTTCAACTCTATTATATGTTCATCGTTTGCTTAATCTGATTGTCATAGAATAGTTTTGTTTGATTCGATTGATTTATGTTCCCTAATTTTCATTGTGTGTTATCGTTTGCTTAATTCGTTAATTCGCTTATTTGTAACTGTTTGCTTAATTCGGTAAACAGGAAACATAATTCTTATAATATCATTCCTGCTTATTGAATGTTATTGTGATCGAACAAGAATAGTACCCGCTTAGGGCAGCGATGTTATAATAATCAATGATAGGTAGGAACTAAATTAGCAGATTAGCTTATTTTATAATTACTTAATTTATAATCACTTATTTTCTCTATTTTCATAAAAAATCCTAAAACGACAAACCCCCATAAATCGTTACTACTCTTAGTTAATAAAGACAAGAATCCTTACGATACGACTCGAGGCATTGTCTCTAACTAAATATTTTAAAACAACTCATTTTTGATTCGCCCGCGACAGCGGATCAAATTGGCACCGTTGTCGGGGATTCTTGTTGTTATTAACCGATATTAGAGTCATAGATATATTGTTCTTGCTATTTTTTTCTTCTTGTTTTTTTGTTGTGTTTGTTGATTTTCAGAGTTGCAATTCCGGTTGCAGTACAGTTCTTCAGCCTATCAAGTAAGTTTAGAAGTTACTATTTCAATTTGCTCTGATTGTTTCCTATAAAGTCAGAAAAAAATCGACGAACAATACTCTTTTAGAATAGAATTCTAAAAATATTTGACCCTCAAAATCGAAAATTCATATATTTTCTATTTTTAAATAATTTTTTACTATTTTCATAGTTTCGAAAAAATTCAAAAAAATTCTCAAAATTCTTATTTTGCTTCATCAGATTAAATTTGGTGTTTTTGTATTTTTTTGAATTTATTTTAATCGTTTTCCTTCTTTCTATTTATTTCTGCCTGTTTGAGACATAATTGATATTTCCGTGTTTGTTGATAACATGACTGAACAAAGAACTTTGAGGCAGTTGGCTGCACCTGATGTAAACTATAATGGTGTATGTATTGACTATCCTGTAGTTTATGCACCTGCTAAATTAAAATATAATTTAATACACTTGTTTCCAAAGTTTAATGGTCTTACAGGTGAGGATCCGTATAAGAATCTGCAGGAATTTCAGGTTGTGTGCTCTACACCTTCTGGGCCTTCACTAGATGATATTGTCAAACAAATTTCTGCAAACAATCTCCAATTTCAACAACAAATAGATTCTACTCTCCAGACTTTGCAAACACAGATTGAACAACTTGCCTCTTTGATGAATGTCATACAACAAGCTCAAAGATCTAACCATCAACCATTGGAAGAGAATTCTATTTTTCCAATAATTTGCTTTTTGAGACTGTTGATGATAATTGTACTGATTTATTTGCAGCTGATTTTCCATCATTATCTGATTTTGATGATGTTTACTCTTGTGATGTTTGTATTAATAGTAAAATTTGCTCAGTTTGTGCTGAAATTGAGGTCGCCTTGCAAGTTGATATTCTTACTACAGATGAGGTTGCAAATGAAGTTGTTCATGTAGATGAATCTCTCGACACTCCGGCTGCCCGAAATAAACCATTCATCAAACAACCACATTCCTGAGAGCTGAAATCAATTCCTGAAAATCATAAATATGCTTATTTAGAGATGAATGAAAAACTTTCGATTATAATTTCTTCTAAACTTTATTTTGATCAAGAAAGTAAATTTTTGCAGGTTCTGAAGAAGCAGAATAAAGGAATTGGATGGACCTTGGATGATATTTATGATATTAGTCCGTCCATGTGTACGCATAGGATCTCACTTGAAGATGTAGCAAAAGCAGTGTGGCAGCCTCGTATCCTTTTAATCCTTGATATTGTGAAAGATGATATCACGTTCACATGCTCATTTGACACTTTTACTTTTATAAGAACATTCTTTGATCCAGGAATAAAAAGTGAAGGTACTGATAAAAATTGAAAAATCAAAGGACACCGCCTCAAGCTATTCCATGAGAGTCCCACGTTGGAAGAGGAAACTATAAAAGATCTCTCATTGGAAAAGGCTACTTATGCGATCATCTATCCGCCTTGAATCCTCGAGTGTGTTCTTTCCTCTCTCTCCTCTCTCTTATTTTATGCTTGTTTCTTTCATTGAGGACAATGTGTATTTTAAGTGTGGGGGAGGGAATCATTTATTTGTTTTGTTTTCTTTGCTGTTGTTCGTTGTTTTGTTTTGTTTTTAGTTATTATAAAAAAAAATTCATCTTTTTGAAATTTTTGGGTTATAGATTAATCTGAGGTTAGTTGTGGAGACTTGGGAAAAGTTCGCAAGATCTGTATCATCTTAACACCATAAGTCTCCTGCATATGGAAATTAATTTGAATAATTATTATGACATAGCCTTGAATTCTCATTCTCTAACAGCTCTTGAGTAGTTTATCTTAGCATCCAACACCATCTCACACATGCTCTACGTAGGGAAGCCGATGAATATGAGTGAGTGATCCAGGTTTTATTTGGAAAAAAAATAGAGAATACACCTTCTAAGTTTGGTAATCCTCACCCAGTCACTTAACCCAACGGTTGTGGAACCTACAAAATTTGATTATCAGATCTGTTGTTGGTTGGTTCAGAGGTTTCTGGTGCTGAACTTGGTAGGGAAGATTACAGTCCAATCCCCCGCAACTACAGTTGGGTAAGAAAAGGGTTATACCATTCATGTATCAGAACCCTACGCAAAAAGGATCAGAGTCACTAATCGTTCGCCTTACTATGAGTGTGTGGAGATAACAGGCTTAATGTGATTGTGCCAGAATGAAAGAGAGCAAAAAGGAGGATGAGTAAGTTAGGCTTTGGTATAATAACATTTTTCGAATTGGATTGTATATTCAGGAGGCTTATGACTACACAATTGCGGTGTAGTGTTCCTACGATATCCTTAGTGTGCAAGATTAGTACCTATCGATGCAATCTTAACCGGAGAAGATTTTGTAGCCTGGAATGAGTAACTGTGATGCTGTTGCGTTTCTTGAGTTTTAATTTTATATTTTTTCTCGGAGTGCAAAAGTTTAAGCGTGGGGGAATTTGATCAGTGCATATTTATGAACATTCTATTATGTTTGTACTTAGGCATTTCCATGGTTTGTTTGGTTTATTTTTCTATTTTATGATGTTTTTATAATTTAGTTTATTTTTACCTTTAATTGATTTTCGTATTTTCTTTTCAGCATTAACAACTTTCAATGAAAAATGATAACTGGAGCTTAGGGAATCAGATCAGAGCATTCTAATAATCGTTGGAAAGCTGAGAGAAAGATCTACAACTTTTATTTTGGAGTCAGAAGCTGATTCAGAGTGCATAATTCTCAGTAATTCGTTGAAGTTTCAGACGTTAGAAAACAATTTGTTTCGGGTCATTTTATGGACCTGGTTTATGTTTCGGCCCAATTTGAGTTAGTAGTGAAAAACCCTATTTTGTTTTTAAGTTTTTTATCCGTGCTACAAAAAAACCCTTTTTTTCCACGATAGAATTTTTGCTTTGTACGAATCTTATGGAGAGCTAAATTTCCTATGAGTTGATCTGCTACATTCATGTTCCGATACTTGAGGTTAATATAATTTTGCAATTTAATTCCTATTCCTTTCAACTCTATTATATGTTCATTTTTTTCTTAATCCGATTGTCATAGAATAGTTTTGTTTGATTCGATTAATTTATGTTCCCTAATTTTCATTGCGTGTTATCGTTTGCTTAATTCGTTAATTCACTTATTTTTAACCATTTGCTTAATCCGGTAAATAAGAAACATAATTCTTATAATATCATTCTCGCTTGTTGAATGTTATCGTGATCGAACAACAATAGTACCCGCTTATGGCAGCGATGTTATAATAATCAATGATAGGTAGGAACCGAATTAGCAGATTAGCTTATTTTATAATTACTTAATTTATAATCACTTATTTTCTCTATTTTCATAAAAATCCTAAAACGACAAACCCCCATGAATCGTTACTACTCTTATTTAATAAAGACAAGAATCCTTGCAATACGACTCGAGCAATTGTCGCTAACTACATATTTTAAAACAACTCATTTTTGATCCGCCCGTGACAGCGGACAACTGCTCCTTGGTCGTTTGCAATGTGGGGCATTGATATGATTGGAGAAATTAAGCCTACCGCTTCTAATGGGCATCGTTTCATCCTAGTTGCTATTGATTATTTCACGAAGTGAGTTGAAGCAGCCTCGTTCGCCTCAGTTACCATAAATGTTGTGGCCATATTCATTAAGAATAACCTTATCTGTTGGTACGGTATACCTGAAAGGATCATCACGGATAATGGTACCAATCTTATCAATATTATAATCATAGAACTCTGCACATAGTTCACGATTAAGTACCCAAACTCTTCTCTGTATCGATCAAAACTTGAATGGCGTAATGGAAGCTGCCAACAAGAATATCAAGAAGATTTTGCAGAAGATGATGGTGACACACAAAGACTGGCATGAGATACTGCCATTTTCTCTTCATGGTTATCACACTTTAGTACATACATTAACTGGGGAAACCCCGTTTTCTCTAGTCTACAGTATGGAGGAAGTCTTACCTGTCGAAGTCCATATTTCTTACCTAAGGATTATGAAAGACACAAGTTTAGATGAAGACGATTGGATTCAGACTAGGCTGGACTAGATAAATTTGATTGATGAAAAGATGCTTGCGGCTCTTTATTATGGTCGGATGTACCAGATACGCATGATCGAGGTCTTTAATAAGAAAGTCAAATATCAGGTGTACCAGGCTGGTGATTTGGTAATAAAGTGCATCATCCTACCACAAGGTGATCCTAGGGGCAAATGGACTCCCACATACGAAGGGCCATTTGTAATCAAAAATATATTTTATGGAGGTGCTATGATACTTACCACCATGGACGATGAAGATTTTCCACACCCTGTGAATGTGGACATAGTCAAAAAATACTACGCATAAAAGAGACCCGCTAGGTTGACAGACCTAGACAAAAATAAGGGCATCCCGGCGAACCAAAAGGGTTCGGGAAAAATTTAGGGATATATATATATATATATATATATATATATATATATATATATATATATATATATATATATATATATATATATATATATATATATATATATATATATATATATATATATATATATATATATATATATATATATATATATATATATATATATATATATATATATATATATATTATACACCCGACAATTCAAAAACCTGAAAAGGCGGTTTGGGCAAAAAAAGGTATCGCGGTGGACTGAAAACCCGAAAGGGCGGTCTAGGAAAAAGTTAGGGATTAAAGCGTATGACTATGCCCCGTAGGATCATCTACTTACAGTAAGCTTTATTATCAACGTCAAGATCAAATGGTACAGATCAATCCAATCATCTTCTTCCGACGGAAAGTGATGAGATGCTTGAAGACATAGAGGTAATAATAGAGTTAAAACTCGATGAGATCATTTCCACATAGTTTTTTTTTCTTGTTTATCACTTTGTATTTTTTCAATTTCACAACTTCCTCTTACTAGAATTTTTGTCTCCTTGTATAAAACTGCATGTTCATAGGAAAACTTTCAACATCAATACAACTCAGTCTATTTCAAAATTCAAAACTATTTGTTTTTACTTCCCCTGTTTTGTTCGCGAATATGTCCAATGGTTACTTTGAATGAACATATGCATTTGAATATGATCACCATTTACAAATATTTGCATAAAAAACAGGGTTTAGCGTTTATCGAAGACTCTAGGAGTTGGGATAATGTTTAAGTGATTCATAAATCTCCACAGAGTAATCTCCATGAAACTATCTCTACAGAGCTATCTTCGCAAGCTCATCTCCAACAGAGATATATTCTCCAGCAAGTCTTATATGCCCTCAGGAATAAATTGGGACATCTTCCAGCAGTTCACCTCCATATCTCTAATGGATAGCTTGACATGATCATCACCACTAATAGATCCACTAGAGGATAAGGAAGTTTGATCATTTCCCCAGCGTACAGTGGAAACTTCCTCAGCGCATCCTATAAAAATCCAATCCCCATCAGAGTTTATTTCCTCGACACAGTTTACATGAATTTAATTCCCCTGCAGAGTTTATTACTCCAACGCCGTAAATCCCTAACAAAATTCTCTTCTCCATCAGCGTTTAATCAAAGTTTCTATCCCCAGAAGAGTTGCTACAATATCTGAAACCTGGATAGATAGCACACCAGAGGAATATCCATCTCTTTTATCCCCAGTCAGGGTATGTAAGAATCAAATCCTTTAACAAAAATAACGACGAACGACCGCCTCTCCTTAAATGCCTCTATCCTCAAGTAGAAGTTGAAGATCCCCAGCGGAGCATCCTCAAACAGAAAGTGGGAATCCCCAAGAAAATTATTCCCATTAGAAATTGAGGAATCACTTTCTTCATCCCCAGTAATAGTCCGGGATTTATTTTACCTAGCTAGATATTGTTACAAGGAGCTACCAATACGCTTCAACGACATATTGCATCCATACATCATTTCACAATACATCATAGCATACGCATACCGAAATGCACACAATATTATCATTTATTTTGAGAGCATCATTACGCAATGCATTACATGCATCATGACATTACATAAAGATAATTATGTCTTTTTAGATAAAGTTTGCAAATAGACGAATATCATCCGCAATTTTCAAACATGTCATAAATTAATTCCTGAAATAGGACGGGGCAACTATCTATATGACTAGGCGGTATGAATTACCGAAACAGGACGAGTTTACCAATGAAAAACAGGTCACAGATTAATTCCCAAAACAGGACGGTGCAACTATCTATTTGACCAGGAAGTAGGAATTCCTGAAATAGGACGAGTTTACCAACCAAAAAACAGGTCGCAGATTAATTCCCAAAACAGGATAGGGCAACTATCTATATGACCAGGCGATATGAATTCCCAAAACAGGACGACTTTACCAATGAAAAACATGTCACATATTAATTCCCGAAACAGGACGAGGCAACTATCTATATGATCAGGCGGTATGAATTCCCAAAATAGGACAGGTTTACCAATAAAAAACAGATTGTATATCAATTCCCGAAATAGGACGGGGCGACTATCTGCATGACCAAATGGTTTCCTTTAGAGATTTTCTAAAAAACATCCTTCGAATACAGTCAGGCGTAGACTCATTTTGATACTCCTATCAATAGTTACTTTGGATGGCATCTGTAAGCCCATCTCGAGCGACACTCTATCACCTCTACGAATGGCATCTTTAAGCCCATCAAAGCAGTATAATCAACCAACAGTGTCACTTCGTGCACATGTGAGTGCAAATTTTGGGAACTTAAGTGTTAAATCCTCTTCTACCTTCAGACCCCGAATGGCGGGCATGCCAATCTAACTCTTCGGGTTTAGGAAGATTGAATAGGGGCAACTGTTGTACCTCAAAATTTTCCCTCCCATTTTTCAATACAAATTGATTCAAGATACCTCCTCGTGCTCCTAATGGTCTCAAACACTCAAGATTATTCAAGAATTGATCAGATGAATCCCCCTCCTAAGTAGTGGCCTACAATTAGGGTTTTGGTTTTCTAAAATGAAATTGAGCTTCTAATTCCTCAAGTGAGTTTCATGGTTCCTCATATGCTTCAAATAATCCTCATGTCAAGTTTCAAGCCCTGCATCACAAGTTTGCTTAGTCAATTGCTCAGATGATTGAAAATTAACTACATTGAATAAAAAGTCAATTATGGTCAACATACAGTCAAAACTCAAGATTTTTGGTCAACATAAATATTTTGAAGTCACATTCATCATTTTATCAAGAGTTGATCACGATTCATCAAGAAAACACAAGATTCATCAAAAGTAAAAAATTACTCATTAATGTTTTCTTAAGGAGAAGTCAACTAAACTTTGACCAAGCATAACTTTCACATGCTTCATCAAAAATTTCTCAACCAAAGTCCATTTTGAAGGAAATTCAATTCTCTACAACTTTGTTTCTCTAAGCTCAAGGCCAAAAATGCTTCATTTGAGAGATATGGATCAAGATATTACAGGTCATTTTAAAAGTCAACAAAAAGATATTTTTTTTCTAGGCAATTTACATTAAGTTAAAGACTTCAAATGAAAAAATGACTTACATGAAACTTGTAGGAGACATCTTGATATTTCCAAAAAGTCCAAGACCACCTTCATATAACAAAAATTATGAGAGTTATGGTTTACACAAGATGGACAGTTTTTGAGAAATGCATGAAACCTCAATTTAGCAATTTTGAATTTTTGGACTAATGGACCTAACTTTTGAGGATCAAATATGTTTAGGACACGATAGAAGACCTCCAAGTACATTGAAGGCCCAATACCTCATAAAAGCTTTCCAAAACCGTGAGAGACATGTTTGAGACAAGGATCTTTAAAAATGGCAAGTTAGAAAACATGTTTCATTGATTTTTGGTAACACCGTGATCACTTGATTATTTCCTTCTTTAGTGACTTAAATATCATCCTATATAAATACTCAAGCCCTCACACTACAATGACACAAAAGTTTTGCCTCAAGAAAAGTCTCAAAAATCACAAATTTTCAAAGAAAATACACCATTGAATCTCAAGTTTCAGTTTGATTCAGTCCAAACCACCACCTCAAATCACTTCCAGAATATCTCCAAGGTAATAATAATTAACTTTCCATGCCTATTTCTACCTAAAACTTGCATACATTCCATGTTCGATTTGCATTATTTTTTATTATTCGTATTACAAATTATACGCATTGTTAATTGATTCTAACAATTCAGATCGCTTAGCATGATTGTTTAGAACAAGTTTGAAGCCTTACATGCAAGTTTTAACACGAGGAATACGAGATGCCATTGTTAGACATAAGATTCTATTTGTTTCATGGCGTAATGTTAGTGTTCTTGCTTGGCAAAGAAGAGGGTGTGGGTTCGAGACTGGGCACTTGCAACCATCTTTTATCTGTTTTCTAATCTTTTCCACTTTCCATTATTTTTACTTACTTTCTTATTTAATTTTCTACTAATCATTTTAATCCATAAAAAATCATAAAAATAGTCTTAGAGTTTTTATTAATTAGTCTACTTTTGGACATATTTTTAATTCAATTTTATTAGACTTTATTTTTTTAATTAATTAACCTTTGTAATTAATTTAGAATTAGATAACTAATTATTTTCTAAATGCTTAAAAGTAACCCAAAATACAAAAAACCAAAATGTGACATTTTAGACATTTAGGTTTTAAAAAATAATAATTTTTAACATATATTTTTATTTATTTGCTATTTATTTTTAGACAAGTGTATAGGTTGTATAAAAATTGTAATAGCTTAGTGTTTAATTTCCGTACAATTTCTTTATCATGTAATTTCCCCAAGGCCCTGTAATAGCGTAAGACTTTACTTTTCTTCGCTTACACTTTATGCCTTGTATGTATATAACTGTGTAGTAATAGGCCTGTATGGAAAGATAAAATCAATCGGTAGATAACTATAAATAATTCAAAGACAACATAACTGTTGAAATAACCGGCTGAATAATCAACTGATAATGAATCAATAAAGTCGTCATCGAATGTTTTTTTATCCCACATGAAGGGAAATGTAAACATTGAGTAAACCTGAGAAGGGTGAAATCAAGGTCGAACGACCAAGAGATACGGGTAAGGGAGTCTGTTACGCGAGGGGAAGGTATTAGCACCCCACACGCCCGTAGTACTCTACGGTATCCACTCTTGTTGTTCTAATCAAAGGGGTGGTATTAGAATATAAATTTAAGTTGTACAGGGAATACATGCAAAAGAAATAAGAAAAAAATGTAGGTAAAATAAAAGTTGTGCTGGCTTGCGCCCTACCCCAATGCCTACGTATCCCTTTTAAGGAATCGGAGCAGCCGTAGTTCGGCTCACATGTTTTTGTTGGTTTGTATTTTTTAATGAACAATATTAATTTCGCCTTCTGTCGCAACTCGACCTTTGGAGACTTACCTGTCAGCACAGAAGTGAATTAACATGTTCTTTCTGAAAAGTTTGAAAGAAAAGCCCGAAGGCGCAAAAGAGTTTGTATTGGTTGATAGCTTTTACCTTAAAGAAGGATTTAGAAGTTGTTAGATGTTTTATGCTTTTTTTTAGAAAATATTTTTAGTTTTAATTGCAAGGATGCAAAAGAAAACAAAACATCTAAGGGAGACTAACCTAAATCTAATCCCTAATGTTATCATACAATGATTGATCTTATAGTTGAGTTTTGAAGGGAAATCTCTACCCTATGTTGACATGCTTGGATAACAATACTAATGTCCATCTCAACTTATCATCTATAGATGAATCAAGAAGTCCTAAAGGAGCATAGCAAGGGTCTATAACTTAAAACTATGTCTACCTCGAATCATCATCTATAGTTGAATCAAGAGCTCCTAAGGGAACATGCCGAGGGTATATAATCTCAAAACATGCACACAAAGATGAAATCAAACAAACAAGCCAATAAGCTCAAGAGAGCACACCTAGAGAGATCCTATCTTGGCTAGTATACCAAAGAAAGTCTAACAAAAACTATCCTATGGGGAACATGTAATGAGAGCGAAGTCGTGATCTCAATTTCTAAATTGAGTGACTCATAGATCAACAAGAAATAAAGGAAAGCGTTAAAATCCTATAGGGAGCATTCACTGAGAGCGAAGTCGTGATCTCAATTTCTAAATTGAGTGACTCATCGATCAACAACTGAGGAAACAAACACAAGCACAACAAATATAGCAAATGAAGTAATTAATTCCTGCTACTAGTCTTTAAACAGCAACTTCGAACGCATACTCTTTATTTACTACTTCTCATGATATCTAGAAAGAAGCAAAGTGTTGAAATGAGATTAATAAGAGAAAATACCAAACAAATATCAATCCGTAGCAAATCCTATCAAAACAAAGAGACCCGACGATCTTGGCGAAAGCTTCACCAAACCCAGAAAAGAGTCAGAAATCAAACACTTGGGATAAGTGTTGAAGCATCATCGATGTGAAAATAATAGGAAGGAAACTAAAGAGAAGAAGAAATTAGCATTCTAGTCAGAAGGGGGTGCATTATGAGATCCAGGGGTTTGCTGAAGAAATATGGGCGCTGGGCCCAACACAAACTGCTCAAGAATTGGTCTTTTTCTGTTTTGTTCAATTTCCCAAACTTCTCCAAAAAAACACTATGGGCTTTTAAAAAGGGCATGGTTCAGCCCAAGACGACAAACAAGTCTATTTCATCACTTTGTTATTGGTATTATGCATAAAAAAACAAAACTGAATGCAAAAGCATAACTACGGTGTCGTTTAGGGCTCTAGGTCAGACATTTGCATATCTCCAACTTCCCAAACGAATTCCATTCCCTCTTCCTCTTCAATTCAGTGGTGCGATTCATATAATTCCTCCCTTAGTTCAAATCTGCGACTCAAATTTAGGACACTGTTTCATAACCATTAGTGTTAGAAAGGATACCTTCCTCTGTCTTAAGCTCTGAAACTCCATTCGTCTTACTCGATGCAAATGGTGCATTGATCCTCTTTGTTATTGGTTGTTCCGCTGCCGTATCCACGCCATTCATGGATTCGAAGCTCCTCTGATCTTATTCTTTTTCAAACATCATTGATTTCACTTCCTTTTTCTCACTCGCTTATATCCGATGCATCAATCATTACCTCAAATGCGTGCTTAGCTTCCAACTAGCACAAGCGGCAAAGAACAAATTCAAAGAGGGTAGAAAGCAATAATAACTTACCAGCCGGAAAATCATCCAACGCATCTTCGAGAAGATAACAATGATAATCAAATCAGAGAACTTTGGTTAAGGCTCAGGTATGTGTTTTATAATTAGAGCGATCCTATCGATTCTTGCTTCTTCTTATGATGTGCGTTTCTTCTGTCGTGAGATGGTTGTCCGTTCTTTGTAGTTGTAGTTTGTGATTCTGTGAAGTAGTCAATGTTTCGATGTTGAACGTCGCGGTGCAAAGATGATAATGATGAACTTTGCTCCCTGTTGAGGATGAAGATGCAGGTCAAAGAATGTGAAGATGAAGACAATGATGATGCGTGAAATTGTGAAGATGCTGAAGTTGCAGAGATATTTTTGGTATTTTCAGTTTGTAGTGATTCTCCAAGAATGTGAGAATGATGAAGATTGCAGAGCGGAGAGTGAAGGTCGAAGATAAAGATTGCGGAGAAAAGTTTGGTGGATTGAATCAGAGAGAGAGAAATTTTCTATGGTTTTCTTGGTGGTGATGGAGAAGAAGGAAGAGAGAGAAGATGGTGGAGGAAAAGTGAAAGGGATGAAGACTGCAGATAAAGAAAAAGGAAGATCAGAGTGAAGAAAGAGTTTTTTTGTAATGCTTTTCAGAATTGGATAGTGGATGCAGAGAGAGGAAGAAGAGAGAATTTCCGAGAATTTCTGTGGTGAGTTTTTCTGTATTTTTTTCTGTGTGAATGAATCATCCTCCATCCCCTCTCTATCATCTGTTATAGGTCTGTTGAAAGCAGTTAGAAACAGTTAGGAAGTTGTTGGAGTTTTGTTAGTTGTTAGCAAGCTTTTAGTTAGGAATTCAGTTAGCTCTATTAAATTGTTAGTAGTTAGTTATGGACTGAAAAATTGTTTTGGTTTCAGTTATGAAGAGACTCTGTTAAAGTAGTTTCCTTTAGGAATTCAAAAATCTATTAGAAAAATATCTAGTTATTTTCCTGTTAGAAGCTAGCTGAAATTGAAGGTTAGTTAGCGGTTCTAAAATTGTTATTTTCTATTATGCTGAGCTGGATTTTGGTTATTCTATTCACATGGTTTCTTTTTATATTTTCTTGATAACTGGACTGGTCTTCTATTTTCCTGTTAGTTTGACAGTTAACTGTCAGTTCTGGCCTACTACTATATTTCCATTATTTTCTGATTTTTGTGTTTTCTTCTATCACCTTTTCTGATTTAAAACTGATGCATAGTATTGAAACAAGGGCTGATTTATTGATGAATGGAACATAGTCTCTTTTCCTTCTGATATCTCCTGATTGAATTTCTGATATTCTTTCTTGAATTTCTCTTTTCATAAGCTGATCTGCCAATTCTGATTTTTCTTTCTATTTTTTGTTTTGCAAGATAGCTTTGGTTTCCGAATTGGTTTCGGATGGATGCTAATCGTATGCAGTATGCACGCTTGACATTAAGAGTGAGAACCAAATTGCAAATTTACCTTGATCATGGAGGACTTGAAGAGAATTGAAGAAGTATTAGATGTAAATAGAGAAGTTATTGAACAGTCTGGAAAAGAAAACATGAAGACCACTGAAGATGAAGATTAGTGTTAGGAATAGGCATATATTTACATTGTTTTTCATGTATTTGATGCATTTTGAATGTAATCATATACAATTTCTTTTCCCTTTGAAAATGATGATGGAATAATGTTTGCAGTCTTCTTGTAATGGTAAAATAGAACTTGAATGAAGATACGAATGGAACTTAAATGGTTATGTAACCTTGCGAACTCTTGACTTCAAATGCCGAAATACATATTATTCAAAGCATTCTCCTCTTTCAAATTGAACTTGAAAATATGATTTACTTTGATTAATGTATTGCATAAGATCATGTGATCATGATGTGAGTTCAACAAGATGTTTGTCAAACAATCCAAATTATTTTGGAGTATTAACTTCTCACTTTTGTTCATTCCACGTATTCAAAGTAGAAACTCGATTGTGATTAGATGTAATGTTGAGTGATGCTTAAATGAAATTAACTTCCTTTGCTAAAACCTCTACATTCTAATGAGCTCTCGATTAAGGAATTTAACAACCCAATTTGAACCTAGAGACTTTGAATGAACATCCTAAAAGGACTATCTTGTACCAATTATTCACGAATCGAGTCTTGAGCAACAAAGACTTATCAGACAATGTACCTAGGATCATGACGTATCCAACTCTGATTGATTGACTGAAGAACAGATGAATCTAGGGAATTAATGCCACAATTAGTACCTTGTGATTTAAACAACAAGCATGCCTTGAATTGATTAAAGAAGAGTCTCCAATAGCCATTATCAGATAAACCACACTCGACTAAAGGATGAAAAACCCATACGAGAAGATGACTTGATTCGTCCTCCACAAAGATAATATTAAATCTAAATATTCATCCTTGACAAAATCACTTGATTGTATTTAGAAATACACCTCAGACAAAAACCCAACCATGCCTGACCATAAAGGGTTAGAAACCCTAATTCCTCACTTTACTGCTTGAAGAATTAACCAAAAGAATCAAAAGAAATGAGCTTTTATTGGATGCGAACACCTTAACCTCAATCAATAAAATACCACTTTTAACTGGTTCTCCAACCGTATTAAAACCTTCTATTCCATGTTCATCTTAAATAAATCCTCACCTGCAATTCGAACGTTCATGACAAGTTGAATCTCAAGTAACTTCAAATGGCATGCTTGATTAATGAACCTATAGACTCAAAATTGAATCTCAACTCCCGAATACTTTACATCCTAAGCCCAAAGTTAACCAGAAAAGTAACTTTTGAAACACGATACACAGATCTCTAATTGATGGAGTGAGATATAGACGAATCTAAACTCTATTCTCTTGTATCAAAACCATGTTTTATGCCTTGTAATCCAAGTAACCGATCGAATCGACCCTTGTATTATAGTAAGCCACATGAATTAGGAGACGAACCTTAGTTTCAATGATAAGCGTAAGCACAACAATGAAGCTTCTTACTCCATGATTCACAAGAACTGCATACATGATACACATGCCTTTGAAAGAAATCCAACTGAATGACTTGAACCCTATCAATGGCATCACATCTCATATCATTCACAAAAACATGTGTTTGGGAAGAGGATGACCTAATTCATAATTCACCACTTGAGGAACGAACCAAGGAACTCAAACTTTATTGAAAATTTATATCTCAGTCCACTGTAAAAACCCTAGCTTGTACACCTACCAAACTTCTAAACCTCCAACGCTTTATTGAATGCGATGTTGTGTTAATGATCTAATGGAATATATGCAGATGAATGTAAAAGCCTAAGCCAAATAAAAGTGAAATTAGGAGGGTAAATTTTAGGGTGCAACAGCCGCCCCTATTTAATCGCCTTCAACCTGAAGGTGAGATTGACGCTAACCTTTCGAACTTTCAAGCTGGAAGGAGATTAAATACTTAAAAGAACCCGAAAATTTGCGCTCCAAAGTCAGTCAGGTATTATTATATTTTTTTGGTTTTCAGTATTTTCTATTTTTTTTGCTTTTTTGGATTACAATAGTTATCTAAGTAAATCTATTGAATGTCGGGTCAAGCTTAGACAAACACAAGATAGAGACCGACCAACGAAGGCTCTAACGAAGGAACGCCAATCGAAGGCGAACTTACTGGGGACACAAATAGACATCGACTCTGAATAGAATGTCGATCAAAGGCGAACTTACAAAGAAAAGAGACCAGCCGAAGGGGACTCCTAACAAATGATACCAGCCAAAGGTGGATTTAAATGGGAAAGAACACAGATCAAGGGCAAACTTACAATGAAAAGAGACCAGCCGAAGGTGACTCTTAACAAAAGGTACCAACCGAAGGTGGACTTTAAGGGTAAAGAAACCATCCGGAGGGGAATCTTTAACAAGGAATACTATGTCGAAGGTAGATTCCTAAGGAAAGAACGCCGATCAAAGGCAAACTTGCAATGAAAAGAGACCAGCCGAAGGGGACTCCTAACAAAAGGTACCAGCCAAAGGTGGATTTTAAGGGTTCCAGCTGAAGGTGGACTTAAAGATAAAGAAACCAGCCGAAGGGGAATCTTTAACAAGGAATACTATGCGGAAGGTAGATTCCTAGGGAAAACACGCGAATCAAAGGCGAACTTTCAACTGAAAAGAGACCATCCCAAGGGGACTCTTAACAAAAGGTACCAGCCGAAGGTGAATTTTAAAGGGTGTTAGCCGAAGGTGGACTTCAAGATAAAGAAACCATCCGAAGGGGAATCTTAACAAAAGGTACCAGCCCAAGGTGGATTTAAAGGGTTCCAGTCGAAGGTGGACTTCAAGATAAAGAAACCAGCCGAAGGGGAATCTTTAACAAGGAATACTATGCCAAAGGTAGATTCCTAGGGAAAGAACGCCGATCAAAGGAGAACTTGCAAATGAAAAGAGACCAGCCGAAGGGGACTCTCAATAAAAGGTACAAGCCGAAGGTGGATTTTAAGGGTGCCAGCCGAAGGTGGACTTTAAGATAAAGAAACCAGCCGAAGGGGAATCTTTAACAAGGAATACTATGCCGAAGGTAGATTCCTAAGGAAAGAATGCCGATCAAAGGAGAAATTACAAATGGAAAGAGACCAGCCGAAGGGGACTCCTAACAAAAGGTACCAGCCAAAGGTGGATTTCAAGGGTGCCAGCCGAAGGTGGATTTTAAGATAAAGAAACCAGCCGAAGGGGAATCTTTAACAAGGAATACTATTCCGAAGGTAGATTCCTAGGGAAAGAACGCCAATCAAAGGCGAACTTTCAACTGAAAAGAGACCAACCGAAGGGGACTCTTAACAAAAGGTACCAGCCGAAGGTGGATTTTAAAGGGTTCCAGCCGAAGGTGGACTTCAAGATAAAGAAACCAGCCGAAGGGGAATCTTAACAAAAGGTACCAGCCGAAGGTGGATTTAAAGGGTGCCAGCCGAAGGTGGACTTCAAGATAAAGAAACCAGCCGAAGGGGAATGTTTAACAAGGAATACCATGTCGAAGGTAGTTTCCTAGGAAAAGAACGTCGATCAAAGGAGAACATGCAAATGAAAAGAGACCAGCCGAAGGTGACTCTTAACAGAAGGTACCGGCCGAAGGTGGATTTTAAGGGTGTCAACCGAAGGTGGACTTCAGGATAAAGAAACCGGACGAAGGGGAATCTTCATCAAGGAATACTATGCCGAAGGTAAATTCCTAAGGAAAGAACGCCAATCAAAGATGAACTTGCAAATGAAAAGAGACCTGCCGAAGGTGACTCTCAACATAAGGTACCAACCGAAGGTGGATTTTAAGGGTGCCAACCGAAGGTTGACTTCAGGATAAAGAAACTGGCCGAAGGGGAATCTTCATCAAGGAATACTATGCCGAAGGTAGATTCCTAAGAAAAGAACGTCGATCAAAGGAGAACTTGCAAATGAAAAGAGACCAGCCGAAGGTGACTCTCAACAAAAGGTACTAGCCGAAGGTGGATTTTAGAAAAGAACGCCAATCAAAGGGGAACTCACAAGGGATAAAGATATGCATATCTGGTCAGAGTTAGACAAACACGAGCGAAATCGAGCATCAAGAAACAAATGTTTGGAGTTGATAACAAGAAAGGATGCATCCGCCTAAACAAGGACGCCAAACAACTGGACTTTGAAGAGACACTGAAAGACTCTTAATAGAGAAGGTTAGCTAAGCTAACGAAAGGAGAACTCGACTAACACGGATAAACCGAGACCAAGGAACTAGCTAAGAAGGACCTTCAGAGAGCACTGCTCGAAGGTTAACTCTACAAGAGAAAGTGATCGGTCAAAGCAGACTATAACAAGGATTTCCAAAACACGTTGGGCTTTCGATAGGTTGCAAATACGCAAGAACTACAAAATCCCTCAGGCCAAAGGCGGGGTGTAATTCTTCAAGAGTGGCAATTATCTGAATTACCACACACCAAGTATGGATACTCAAATACTTGAGAAGCAAGAAAGGCTATACACCGACTCTTACTCGCACTCTAACGGCAAAGCAAACACGGGTAAAATAACCAAAGGCTTGCAAGGGCAAGAGCAAACCACAAACTTATTGGGGATTCCCATATGTATTAAATCTGAACAGAACGCCGGTCGAAGGCGGATTTGTGATTAGAAAGAAAAAAAAGAGACCAACTGTAGGGACTCTAAACAAGGATTACCAACACGCGTTGGGCTTTAAAAGTTTCCAAATACGCAAGAACTACCAAATCTTTCAGGCCAAAGGCAGGGTGTAATTCTTCAAGAGTGGCAATTATCTGAATCACCACCCACCAAGTATGGATACTCAAATACTTGAGAAATAAGAAAGGCTACACAACTTCTCTTACTCGTACTCTGACGGTAAAGCAAACACGGGAAAAATAACCAAAGGCTCGCAAGTGCAAGAGAAAACCACGACTTACTGGGGAAATGGAAGATACCAATGACCCGATCGGTAGTAAACCATGAAAAATCCACTGGGGAAACAAAATAGGGTCACCCTAGGCTCACTGTAGAGATAATTCATATTTGGGCACATAACAATCTGGTTACCACAGGTGAACATAATTTGCTTATACTTATGCATGTTTGAGAAAATTTTATAGCGTAATGCTCCATATAATGGAAATGCTACGCGTTTTGGTAGATAAAATGAAATGATGCATGTTTAGTAATGCATTGGGGAAATTACATCAATAATCAGCTGCTCAGAAGACAATGAACCTCTGAACGATTATCCTTTCACATCCGATCTTCGGTAGAGAAAAGGAAATCTGAACTTCGATGGGGAACTGGGACCCTGAACCACCAACCTCTAAAGATCGAAATCACATGGGAGTAACTTCCTGGAGAGAATACTGCAAAAATAAATTGCAGTTTAGTGAAAATCTTGAATTCTGATCAAACTCCCAACCTCCTGGGGAACAAAATCTTCATCCTCTGTTAGAAACAGGAGAGCTTCGTCGGGGATGGAAAATTTTCCGCATAGAATTTCCTAACGAAGATAGCTTCTACTAGGGAGTATGGAAATTCTTAAATAAAAAGAATTCTACTGAGACCACACTAGGGATAACATCACCGGGGGGTAAAAAGTCTTCACTTAGGGATGAAACAAACATCCTGAGACAGAAACTCCACTGGGGATATCTCAACAAAATCTTCTATCAATGGGAAACGAGTTATGACTGGCGCTCCCATGTACACCACACTAGGGAGACAGGAGACCTGCTCCACTAGGGAAAGAAAACTCGCTCCACTAGGGAATCACAAATCAGTTATTCTGGCAGGTCTTCGAAATTCAACTTCGATTGGGGATAATGACTACCTCTTACACTGGGGAGCCAAAAACTTTAGATGGAAACATCAACAATATTCATTGTATTGGGTATAGCCATCTCCGCAAGATTCAAGTCGACAAGAAGTTCTGTACTGAGGAGCAGAAATCATTTGGTTGCGGATGATGGTTGTCTTCATAAGGATAAAAAACTAGAATCCACTATAGGTAAACATGAGCCTCTTTAAGAACTCTAATATAGGCAAGCTGCATTGGAGAGAGAGGGAGTACATCCCTCACTGAGTAGGAGAATACATACTTCATGGGGAGAACAAGTGCGAACCTCACTGGGGAAGCTGTAGAATATCAACTTCAAGGGGAGTATATCAAGAATCTCCAATTGGTGAATAAAACGATTCTTACGAGAAAACTTGAAAAGAAACAGGCTACACTGAGAAAGATTGATACTCAAGCGAAAGTACACCTTTACTGGGGAGAATACTACAAAAATAAATTGCAGTTCAGAGGAAATTTTGAACTCCGATCCAACTTCCAACTTCCTGGGGAAAAATCCAACATCTCTTTCCAAGGATAAAGAGGATCTTGCTGGGAACTGGGATCTTCTGATGTAAATCGTCAATAAAAGTGACTTCGACTGGGAGATAACATAAATTCTTGAAAAAAAGAATTCTACCCAGGCCACACATGGAATACCACCGTCGAGGGTAACAATCTTCACTTGGGAAGAGGAGGGCATCATTGAACCATAATCATGAGGTTCAGAACTCCATTGAGGAAATACTTCAGCAATAATCCATCATTGGGGGTAAAAGAACCCTAAATGGCATTTTTCTATGCACATCACTCTAGAAAAACAAGAGACTTGCTCCACCGAAGCATAGTAAGCATATTGATTAAGCATCTCTTCAAGAAAACCTGATTTTGGAAAAACTTCCCTGGGGAGAAAAGATATAAACTTCATGGAGACGATGGACGACAACCTCACTAGGGAGACAAATACTAACCACAGAGACGCAAGGTATTGTCTTCAAGAGGATATAACAAAGGTATCCTATCCATAGAAGCAATTTTTCCCAGATTCTTCGAAAAGAGTAGACGGCGCTGAAGAAGAAGATTGTATAGAATCATGCTGAAATACACTTCTTTGGAGATCAACCCTCTGGAAGGGACACTCTCTTAAGCAAACTCTTATCAAGAATGTTGACTTCAGTGGGGATTAAGCAGGGGTATACTTTCACTGGAGATAAATAATTCTATCTGGGCGAGAGTAGGCCTTTACTGGGGATGAGTGATTATGTCTTGAGTAGAAGTGCACATTCACCAGGGAAGTTGGATCCTATTCTACATAAATCTTCATGTTGGTCGCATACAGAAACTTCTTGATTCATTTGCTGGTATGCTTATAATAAAAGACCAATAATACTCGCACAAAGAGAAATTGTGGCAATATGCCCCATGTATGAAATGGAAAACTTCGCTGAAGAATAAACAATTTGAACTACTGACCACTGGGTAAAAACTACAATGCAAGATTACAACTTCAACATGTTAACTCCGAGGAGGAATGCCACTAAAAAGTGGACTTTAGAGAAGATGCTGCAAAAATAAATTGTAGTCCAGTGAAAAGAAATCTTCTTGACTTTAAACAACTTCTGAATTTTCGGGGAGAAGAACTATTCTCCTCTTTCGCTGGGGAATAAAGATCTCGAAATATAAGCCCTTTGGCAGACAGAGTCTTGTCAAGTAGCAATAGATCCTTTACTGGGGAAAGGAACTCTCATAGGAAACATCATTTCCATCGCGAACTTGTATGAGTAAACAACCTCAAATGATCTTTGTGTTACTGCTCGTATCCTACTGAGGATAATAATCCACACTTTAATTGGAGATAATAACCTCGACTTCAAACAAAAGATTATCAATAAATGGGCTAAAGTATCTGATGAGCCGAGGATAACAATACTGACTTCCCGACGTGCTTTTCAAATTTATGAGTCGTTTATCCTGCGCACGAACTTAATCTGATCAACTCTTTAAGAGGAGAAAATGCTCCTGCATAATGCCTTGCCCCAGTCTATAGGGCCTTTGAAGAAAATTGCTTCGAGGGAACTTCATGAGATTTTTACCATAAAGATAACCTTCCCCAGTGTTATGAACTTCAAAACATGGATCCTAGCTAGCCAGTGTTGGATATGGTTCCAACCATTCTTGAGTGAATGCCCATGCATCTTCAGATTCTGAAAAGATTCTCCTTTAATCAACCGATTCTGGGAGAAATCCATCAAATCTTGGCATAACTGCCCTAGTTTGACTGTACTTTGAGGGACAAAAATCCCGATTTGAATTCCCTAGATTGGATAAACACCTACTTGACGGAGTATTCAACACGCTTTCCCCAGCTCAACAGAGTCTCGACAAACTATTTCCTTTACCTCATGCTCACGGAGGGATGAGAAACTTAAGGATTATCGAAAACAACACCTCTTTAGATTAATTGACTAACATCTTGAAAGTAGGTTACTTCACAAACACACTTCTCGAATTGAACTACTTCATCCTCCAATTGAATACTTGAAGAAATACGTCCCTCGGGACCAACTGAAAATAGTACGCCATTGCTCAATGGAGACTCCTGGACAACCAACTTTTGCCATATACTTTGGAAACTGGTCTTCTTTTACTCAACAGAGTTAATAGAAGGTCTGCACCAGATTAAGATCATCTTCAAGAATTATTTACCCTTCAACAGTGTCTTGAAGCAATTTGCCCCTCGAGACAATCAAACTTCCATCTGATGCTCATTATGCAAGCTTACTTGATGTTTAAGCACTTGTTCATATGCAAAGAATGTTTATTCTAAAAATAATAATTCTAATGCAAATCTTATGTTTGTCTTCAAGTTTAAAAAACCTTTATTGAAAAGATCAAACGAACAAATTTTTTTGTACGGAAGAAATTAAAAAGCTAGTGTAGTACCAACTCAAAATTTTTAGCAAGCCTCACAGGAGTCAGATTATCGTATTCTCATTACGATGTGCTTCCGAATTAACCCATGCTTCAGTTAGGACATTTAAGGATTTTAACGTGGCCTGGTTCACGGTTTTTAGAAAAAAGGATTTAAGGCTCAAAATATTTGGTGCCCATCCATTCTCCATGATATTATCCAGTCCTACATTCAGTTAACTTGATACAAGCACTCATTCCTCAAGAAGAGTTTACAATGATTGAGGAATCAAATGAGGTTTTTTTTCTTCAGACATGGCAGTCACTCACCTCTTTCATTCTTGGTGTCTGATCACATGACTTTGTTCCTTGCTGAGGATTTTTATTTAGTAATCCCTTTTTGCTTTTCACCCTTTTTGCTTTCCCTAAATTTTGCCTGGACAAATCCTTTTTGAATTTGACTTTGAAGTCCAACGGGATGCCCTGACTTTTGCCTAAGCGACTTGCTTTTCAAGTTTCAACTTAGCGGGGCTTTTTGTCTCTTTTTTTCCATCATTTCATTTTGTTTGAACCAGCCACGTGACTTCGAATGATTCTCGACTTTGTTGGACCTAATTATGACTGCTTGAGTCTTTGGTAGATGAGGGATAACCATTGTTGTATCATCATCTATTGACTTCCTGATGTGCGAGAGATACCCATTGGGATATCGTTCTCTTTGAGGCACGCTGCGGACAGATGAGGGTTGGCCATTGTGGTCTTGACTTTCCTTATCCTTTTGATGGATAACCATTGTTGTATCCTTAGATGCGAACTCCTGATGAGTTTTGAACGCCCAATCGTATTAACTGAAATCTACCCTGCCCCGGGTTAAATGTGAGGGTTTTTTCTGACTAGAAAAGAAACTCCTACGTCAAGGCTCAAAGGTGTTAACAAGGGTCTATCTCCTTTATATCTCCGGTGTTTGGGAATTTGAAACAAGGCCTGTACATCGTCAGCAAGGTTTTTATTCAAAACCACACCATTTGAAATTTTTGGTATATTACTCATCATCCTCCCTCTAGAGGTATTTTGCTTTATTTAACAAGAGTTAAGTATCAAAAAGTATAAAAAAACTTTAATGAGTGAATACGAATGGATTAATTCAAGACAAACATATTCTATGCATTATGATTAATATTCAAGAATAAACAAATTTTGCGTACAAGAAAGTACTGAACCAAACAAGAAAGATCACAAATGAGAATGCAAATGTAATTTGAATTTTCCATGTTGAGGAGACTAGTCTCTGTATGGACTTGTTGCTTCAATCGATGCTCCGACAGTCTTGACATTTGATGAGTCAAAGGAGACTTCAAATCTGATTAACAGGTGCGAGAATGATGGCTTTTTCATCAAGCAGGTCTTGCATCTCATCTTCGAATAGTTTACAACCTTCAGATGAGTGGCTAAGTGCCCCAGCATGGTAATCACATTGGATTTCCTTCAACATATGTGATGAATTCTTTATCAAGAGAACTTTTATAAACTGCAACACAAAGTATCTTCTACGACAGAGAAGAAATGCAAACCACCTTCTACTACACAGAAGAGAAATCCAGCCGCTGAATTCCGGAGCATCTCCTACTACACAAAAGAAGCACCGTCTTCTATTACATAGAAGAAACATCCAGCATCCATACCAAAGAATCTTATACTACATAGAAGAAAGTAAACTTCATCTCCTACTTCACAAGAGAGAAGTTTTAGCAACCGAATTACGGAGAATCTCCTACTTCACAAAAGAGTCTCTGTCTTCTACTACGCAGGAGAAAAATTCAGAAATTGTAACAAAGAATCTTCTACTACACAGAAGAAGCTAAACTCTGAATGTAGAATGCAACCTTTGAGGTATTTTCCTTCTACACAACAGTAGATGTCCAAGATCTCGATATCTTATGCTTCTTCATCACATAAGCAACGCCCCATCTTCTAATTACACAGAAGAAGCATTTAGCTGAGGAAAAGGAGCCTGAAACAATCTTCCAAACATGGGGTGAACCTTGGAAAAGAAGACATGCAAGTTCCAGACTTCATACTTCAACCCCTTGCATTCTTCAATATCATAACCAGGTGCCCTAGAATGGGAGACACATCTAGAATTTGCATCGAAATCAGGGGAGGAACTTGTGGAAGAATGACCCAAAGCACGGAGCTTAATAAACTGAGCTTCCAACACACGAGGAAGTAACTGGATACAAGGTATTGAGATTGTATCAACCTACTTCTCAAGATTTTTCTATCTTTGTTGATAAATTTTGCCCCATGGGTTCACTTGAAGACCATAAACTAGCTGTTGACGATAAAATCGGGGAACACCGTTCTGAATGAGACCCACAAAGTATCTCTCAATTTGAAAAAAATGTCTCATAGGTTAGGGATGAATGACACCTCCTATTGCAACCTCGTATACATGATCATTTTTCTTTGCTGACACTGTCTTCAAAACTTTCATACCCGACTCAACTGAGTCTTCAACTGACTATTTTTCCCCTTGAGGATTTCTGACTACAGGCCATTGCTTGCATATCCCTAATAAACAACCCCGTCTGATATTTTTCGTCTCATCATCTCATATAATTCCCCACAAACTTGTTTCATAACTTGAATCTGATCACAGAGCGGCGAGAAGTCAAGATTGGCAGTTCTGAAAATAAAATACCGAGTCCAAATAAGGATTCCCCATTCTGAGTACCTTCTGACTACCTGCTATGGATGCATGAAGATGCATGAGGTGAATAAGCAGATACAATTCCATGTTCGAACATCTTTTTTATGCATATAATCTTTCACATTTATTTTTTTCTTGTGTGTAAAATAAACATGCTATGATGCAAGGTGCAATACCATAAGTTCAAAAGTTCATCACGACAACTGTATAATCCTCTGGATAATTGCTGTATAAATCTGCTGAATAATCTGGATATCACAGGATCAAAGATTTGAAACCAATTTCAGCATACAATGGAACCAAGTACCATGAATAACTGTTGTATAATCTCTGGCCAAGTGGAATATATCAAGATTAAAGGTCAAGGATGTAACCAAAGAACTATAGTGATCAATAGAACAATATGGTCACCATTAGAACAAATAGTCACCATCTGTACCCGTGATAATCAAGTCCCTCCCCTCTCACGGGTGAAAACTAGGTTAGGGTAAGGTCGGGTAACCTAGAATCGAGGGTACTCTTGAGAAACTATCGCCATATCACCTACGTGAAAATGATAGCCCCTCATTTGTACCTCATCTGAGCGTGGATGACATGGTGGCAATAGTGAAACCTAAGTCAAATAGCCGTCCATGTTCCACTCTATTCTTAGGAAGCCCAGGGTTATCACTTGGCTTGGGAATTGGGCCTTTTACCTCATAGTAACACCTACCCCATCATGAAAATAGAGCCAACATAGCAGTATCACAAATATGGAAAGCAATAAAATGCAATGCAAACATATGCACAAATAAACATATACAAAATGAACAAGCTATAAAGCATAAAAATAAACACCTAAGGAAAAGAAAACAAGAGCTAGGATCGACTCCGGGATGGACCAGAAATAAGTCAATCTTTCCCCAGTGAAGTCGCCAGCTGAAACAACCGGATGAACAAACAATTGTTAATGAAATCAATGAAGTCTCCATCGAATGTTTTTTATCCCACATGAAGGGAAAGGTAAACATCGAGTAAACCTGAGAAGGGTGAAATCAAGGTCGAACGACCAAGAGATACAGGTAAGGGAGTCTGTTACGCGAGGGGAAGGTATTAGCACCCTACACACCCGTAGTACTCTATGGTATCCACTCTTGTTGTTCTAATCAAAGGGGTGTTAGAATATAAATCTAAGTTGTACAGGGAATGTATGCAAAAGAAATAAGAGAAGAATGTAGGGAAAATAAAAGTTATGCTCGCTTGGGCCCTACCCCAATGCCTACGTATCCCTTTTAAGGAACCAGAGCAGCCGTAGTTCGGCTCACATGTTTTTATTAGTTTGTATTTTTTAATGAACGAAATTAATTTCGCTTTATGCCACAACTCGACCTTTGGAGACTTACGCGTCAGCACAAAAGTGAATTAACATGTTCTTTCTGAAAAGTTTGAAATAAAAGCCCTAAGGCGCAAAAGAGTTTGCATTGGTTGATAGCTTTTACCTTAAAGAAGGATTTAGAAGTTGTTAGATGTTTTATGCTTTTTTTTGAGAAAAGAGTTTTAGTTTTAAATGCAAGGATGCAAAAGAAAATAAAACATCTAAGGGAGACTAACCTAAATCTAATCCCTAATGTTATCATACAATGATTGATCTTATAGTTGAGTTTTGAAGGGAAATCTCTACCCTATGTTGACATGCTTGGATAACAATCCTAATGTCTATCTCAACTCATCATCTATAGATGAATCAAGAAGTCCTAAAGTAGCATAGCAAGGGCCTATCACCTAAAACTATGTCTACCTCGAATCATCATCTATAGTTGAATCGAGAGCTCCTAAGGGAACATGTCTAGGGTATATCATCTCAAAACATGCACACAAAGATGAAATCAAACAAACAAGCCAATAAGCTCAAGAGAGCACACATAGAGAGATCCTATCTAGGCTAGTACACCAAAGAAAGTCTAACAAAAAGTGTTCTATAGGGAACATGCAATGAGAGCGAAGTCGTGATCTCAATTTCTAAATTGAGTGACTCATCGATCAACAAGAAATAAAGGAAATCGATAGAATACTATAGGGAGCATGCACTAAGAGCGAAGTCGTGATTTCAATTTCTAAATTGAGTGACTGGTCGATCAACAACCGAGGGAATAAACACAAGCATAACAAATATAGCAAATGAAGTGCGAAATGTCGTCTACAGGTCTTTAAACAGTGACTTCGAGCCCACGCTCTTTATTTCTTACTTCTCATGATATCTAGAAAGCAGTAAAGTTCGTAAATGAGATAAATAAGAGAAAATATCAAACGGATATCAATCCGTAGCAAAGCCTATCAAAATAAACAAACCCGACGATCTTCGCGAAAGCTTCACCAAACTCAGAAAAGAGTCAGAAATTAAATGCTCGGGATAAGTGTCGAAGCATCATTGATGTGAAAATAAATCACAATCAGAATCTCAAGCATGAAGTCTCGGAAACAAAATTATTATTTAAACATAAACCATAATAGAAAATTCTAACAAAATTCTAAAAGAAGAAAAATATAGGGAAATTATATTATATTCCTAAAAAAAATTAACAATTTTTATTATTTTTATTGTTAATTTTTATTATAAAAAATTATAGGAAGGAAACTAAAGAGAAGAAGAAATTATAATTCTAGTCAGAAGGGGGTGCAGGCTGAGATCCAGGGGTTTGCTGAAGAAATATGGGCGCTGGGCCCAACACAAACTGCTCAAGAGTTGGTCTTTTCTGTTTTGTTCAACTTCCCAAACTTCTCCAAAAAAACACTATGGGCTTTTAAAAAGGGCATGGTTCAGCCCAAGAAGACAAACAAGTCCATTTCATCACTTTGTTATTGGTATTATGCAGAAAAAAACAAAACTGAACGCAAAAGCATAACTACGGTGTCGTTTAGGGCTCTAGGTCAGACATTTGCGTCTCTCCAACTTCCCAAACGAATTCCATTCCCTCTTCCTCTTCAACTCAGCGGTGTGATTCATATAATCCCTCCCTTAGTTCAAATCTGGGACTCAAATTTCGGATGCCGTTTCATAAACATTATTGTCAGAAAGGATCCCTTCCTCTGTCTCAAGCTCTCAAACTCCATTCATCTTGCTCGATGCAAATGGTGTGACAATCCTCTTTGTTACCGGTTGTTCCGCTGTCGTATCCACGCCGTTCATGGATTCGGAGCTCCTCTGATCTTATTCTTTTTCTAAGGCTGTGCCAGGAGGATCATTTCCTAGACAACCTAAACCTAACCCTAAAGGCCATGCTAACGCTATTTCCCTATAAATCATAACTGTATATGATGGGAATTTAAACCCTAGGTTTAATGACTATCTGACAAAGAAACCCGAGCTACCAAAAGAAAATGTTGTGACTACACCAGAAAAGTCAGCGGTAGAGGAACCAGTTGAACCAGAGAAACAAAGAGAAGAAGAAGTAAAAGATAAAGGAGCCGAGAATGATAACGAAACTTATGTACCACCTCCTCCTTATAAGCCACCAACTACATATCCGCAAAGGCTTAAACAAACCAAACAAAACTGAAATTCAGGTTGTCAGATCCCGGGTGTCCTAAGAGATGTCGAAACATCGAATCCAACTTCAACACGCAACAACAAGATGTATAAAATAAATAAATAGTGTTGTAGGTAAATAACACACAAATGTTTTTATCCAATTTGGTGACAACAACACCTACTCTAGGGGCTAGCAAGCCAGGAACGAAATTAACTAGTTAGTATCAATTTTTAGACCACACATCAAACACACCATTTACAATCTATGCACTTAATCACTACCCTTACCTTAACTTTTACCTAAGACACGCCTAGGTATGAGACCCTCCTCAAATCCCTCTTTAATAACACTCAGCGATTGGAGAAACTCTAAACACAATAGAGAACAAAAAACAGGAAGTCACTCTTCTAAGACACACAATCCTCAATGCTTAAAATCTTATGAGAACAGACACACAAATACTCAATGCTTAACAACTTATGAGCATCTGACACACAAATGTTCAATGCTTAAAAGCTTATGAACATCTGATAGAGCTTACAAGCCAACACTAAGGATTCTAAAAACCCTAACAAAACACACGCATAAGTTCCACCTAAAACTAGATATCCACTAGTGGATATATAACATTATTCTGGACTGAGTTGGGCTTCAAACTTGCAATAGTGAGGCTGCACAAAGTATGCAAGATTTTGTCTAAGAAAATAGGTCTTCAATCATTAGTTTCCTAAAATGTCTCCATATTTAGAAACTTTTTATATCTTCTAAAAACTAACATAAAATCTCTGATTTGTCAATCTTGGATGCCACATAAGATAACTAAATATTCCCTAAATATTCAGTAACTAACATATCAACTGAAACATAACTATCAGTTGATACAGACGCGATGTCCTATCCTCCTAGTTGGGACATCTTATTCGACATGTTGAAAACTGGAAGTTGGAACATCTTATTTAACATGTTGCTGCCAAGTTGGTTTTATCAAAATGTATACCAATCGTAATTTTAGAGAAATAACAAAAATAACCAATATAAGAAGTTTATAAAGGTAATTGAAAAACTTTACATTGAATTACCATTTACTGAAGCTATCACCCAGATATCGTCATATGCTAATTTTATGAATGAAATCTTAAGAAACAAGTGCAAGCTCGACGATCCTAAACCACTAGAGTGCAATGCATTTACTGACAACAAATTGGCCAAAAATCAAAAAGATCCTGGAAGTTTTTCCATACCATGTGTCATAGGAACACATATTTTTGCCAATGCACTACTGCATTTAGGTGAAAGTGTGAGTTAAATGTCGCTAGTTGTTTACAATTGGTTAAATATAGGAGATATACAACCAACAAGGATGTCCATCCAACGGGATGATCGATTAGTTAAGTATCTAATCAATATATTAAAAGATATCCTAGTCAGGATCGACCAACTTTATATTCCAATAGATTTTGTCATAATGGATATTAAAGAAGACAATGATATCCCCATCCTTATAGGTAGACCCTTTTTGTCAACTTCTGGAGCCATGATAGATGTCAAAAGAGGAAAAATTAATTTTGAAGTAGGGGACAAGAAGGTTGAATTTATCCTATCCAAATTCCTATAAGAACCAACCATGAATGACTTATTTTGTGCTATAGATATTATTGATTATTGCATAAGAGAATTGGATACGGAGACACATACTGAATAAAGAAACTGCCCTCAACACCCATAATGGAAGATGATGGAATTAAGGTATATACACCATACGTGGATAGAAACCTACACAAATGCCTAGCACTTACCCCTGACCATATGCTTTGTCCTAAGAAACCATCTATAGAGCTTAAGAAACTACCAAAAAATATGAGATATGAGTTTTGAGATAAGGAACTAAATCGTCTAGTTATATTTAATGCAAACCTAAAAAAAGACAAAACTAACCAACTCTTAGATGTCTTAAGAAGATACCCTGCAACTCTAGGCTATAATATCTCCGACTTAAAAGGGATAAGTCCATTTGTATGCATGCACTGAATAATTCTAGAGGAACATTCTAAACCCTCTAGAGAACATCAAAGAAAGATAAACCATTTCATAAGTGACATGGTTAAGAAGGAAGTGTTGAAACTACTTGATACGAGAATAATCTATCAAATTTCCAACAGTAAGTGGGATAGCCCAGTACATGTGGTACCAAAGAAAGGAGGCGTAATAGTGGTGCAAAACAAAAAGGGAGAATCACTAGCACACATATAATAAGAGGATGAAGCATGTGTATTGACTAAAGGAAGCTAAACAAGGTGACCAAGAATGACCATTTTCCCCTACAACATTTATGTAGGCTCTCCTACTTCTACTATTTAGATGGATACTCTATATTTTTTCAAATTCCTACTCATCCAGATGATCAGGAGAAAACTACATTCACATGCCCTTATGGAACTTTTGCCTATCGAGGATTTCGTTTGGGCTATGGAATGCCCTTGCGACTTTCCAACTATGCATGATAGCCATATTCTCTTATTTCCTTGACGGGATAATAGAAATATTCATGGATGATTTCTCGGTGTGTGGGTACAGTTTTAAGAACTGCCTCACCAACTTGGAAAGAATTCTAGAAAGATTTGTGCATGTTAATCTCATATTTTAAACTGGAAAAGTGACATTTCATGGTTACAAAGGGTATAGTTTTGGGACACATGGTGTATGAAAGGGGAATCTAGGTGGACAAAGCAAAAATTGAGATGATAGAAAACCTCCTACCACCTAGAAGATTTAGGGAAGTCCGGAGTTTCCTTGGACACGCCGGTTTCTATCGATATTTTATCAAGCACTTCTCTAAAATCACCAAAACCTTACACATTCTCCTGGTGAAAGACGTCTAATTTATTTTTAAGGAAAAATTTCTGGAAGCATTCAATATCTTGAAAAAATCACTAATCTCCACACCTATCATGTAACCACCATATTGGAATAAACAATTCGAGATTATGTGCGATGCAAGTGATTTCGCAATCCGTGATGTTTAAGGATAATGAACGGATAAGAGAATGCATGTGATATATTACGCAAGAAAAACTTTGGATGCCGCTCAACTAAACTATGCCACTACGGAAAAGGAACTCTTAGTCGTAGTATTTGCAATAGACAAACTTGTTCTTATTTAGTTGGAGCCAAGATCATTGTATACACCGACCATGCTTCCATACAATACCTTCTAAGCAAAAAGGACGTGAAGCCCAGACTGATTTGCTGGATCCTTTTGTTACAAGAATTCGATTTGGAAATCTGAGATAAGAAAGGGACCGAAAATGTGGTAGCTGACCACCTTTCGAGACTCAAATATCTAAAACCGGACCATATCCCCATAAATGATGATTTCACTTACGATAGGTTAATAGCGTCAGTAAACCATGGGATAAATCACGAGGAAGATGAGTCAGTACAAAATATCAAAGTTTCCTTAATGGTAGCTGATCTTACCGGTTAATTAGAACCTGGAAGTGGGACGAGTTGTTGACGTCTGCTTGGCTGGAAATTTATGGAGAGAAGGGAGTGTACCTGCAAGGCACTCCGATGCTATAGTCAGTAGGATCACAAAGATATACAAGAAATATTTTAGGGTTTTTAGTATGTATATTGGATACCTGAGTCTCCAATATTAGGTTCCTATTGGTTACTATTTTTGGGCCTAGATATTCGATTATGTGAAAAAAGGTAACGGTCAAGACCTGGTCAAAACGGGCACTCATGCCCATAACTAGCCGTTGCTCCGATAAAGGATGAGATGATGTGAAGACACGTTTTGCGCTAGTCTGGTTGTTTGATCGATCTGTAGAGAGCAGATCAGAGAGGGAGTTGCCGTAACAGGCAAGCGTAAGGCTCAGGGCATTGTTGGTTGTGTCCTTCGAGGGCGTGATCGACCAGGGATGCTGGGCGAACGTTATTGGGTCGTGCCAAAGGTAGAAGAAGATTGGGCCAATTCTAGTCATTAGGCCAGTCTAGACTAGGAGCCCCCTATGTCGTTGCTCCTAGCCCATGAGGAGTCGAGGGTGCTCCCAGACAGGCTCAGGGAAACTGCGTTGAGGAGCTGGAATATGGTACTTTTATGTTCGTCACACGGAGAGCCGGATAGTTGTTTGGACCTTGAGAGGTAGTATGCCATGCTATCTTGGAGCCACGTGCTGTTATAAAGGTGTAATGATGGAAAGCCTAGGGACTAGGATGTAATGATAATGACCCTTAGGTTCCCCTAGGCATGTGCTCACTCACGCGCTAGCGAAGTCTGTCTATAAAAGGGAAAGAGGAAGATTCATTTATATTTTTTTCTTGCCCTTTTCCTACTCGTTTTCTGCCTCTACACGACACTGTTTTTTTCCTGCTGAAACTTCTTCTCTATCCTTCGTCCACCATCGTGATCTCTGCTTGTTCAACCGCTAGTCTTATCTAACTTAGTAAGTTTACTATTTTTCTTCCGTTTTTGCCAAAATGTTCCCTGTTTTAGGTTAGATTTTTGGTTGGGATCATAGAGATGAATATGGTTAGGGGTAAATTAGATTTAGATAGGAATATTGTTGGTGGTTCAATCTCATAGGAATGTAGACTCCATCGTGGGGCTGTTTGGCATTCCCTAGCGATAGAGCCATTAGTGGCGGTTTTTGATGAATTTTTTGGCGTTTTTGTTGCTTCCCTAGGAGAGGTCAAAAACCATTAGTCTAGGAAGGAGCTTTCCTCACGGAAGCTAGGGTTTATCCTAGCAGTCGGGCACCTAATGCGTCAGAAGAGAGTGCCCTCATTTGGCTTTCTACTGTTTTGAGTGAGGTCTCTAACAGGGACAGGGTCCTCGTTTCTTTGCGCCCTTTCACTTGATTAACAGTGGAAGGGTGGATTTGGTTTCAATGTGGAATTCACTTTGTCCTCTACTTTTTAGGTATAATGGCCAGTAGTACTGATGATGAGTCCATGGGCGAATCTAGTGATTCCTCACGAAGCTTATATGAGTACTCGTTGGCAGATGGGAGCACCTCGGGAATGCCTGATCCTGAACCGCTCGTGCCAAAACCGTGCGAGGCCGAGCAGGTGTGCCTGCAGTTCAAGATACGCCCGTGGTTCCAGCGGATCCTTTAGAGTGGGTTGCATCGGCCCCCTTGGAACATGTCTCCTATTTTTGTGGGCATCCAGATGAAGTGTTCACCTCGGTGGCTCTGGGGATGGAGTTGGAAGGCTTCGAGGAGGAATGGTTGATATATAACCCCTAGAAGAGCCACCGAATTTGTTCGAAGTTTGAAGCGAACCATATTCACATGTACTATATTCCCTTTCGAGAGATGGGTTTCCGACTTCCTTTTATTGATCTTCAGGTGGCCATTTTTCGGCACCTTCGCCTTGCTCCGTCGCAGCTACATCCTAAGTCGCTTTCCTTCCTGCATGCTTTCGAGAATGTGTGCGACTATCTGTTGATAGGGGCCACTGTTTCTCTGTTCTTTGCTACTTCCATCTTCAGTGGGGATCTTCTAGCACTCGGTTCGGATGGGTCTCTCTCAAGCAGGTGAACAAGAAGTTATTCAAAGCCTATCCGGAGTCAATCCAAGATTTTAAGGGTAGATATATGCTGATACAACCCGTATTAAGGAAGGCGTTACTGAATGTTTTCAGGTGCGTCCCACTGGTCGACGAGGTCGGTGGACCCATACTGAACGAGGTAGGGGACCCGATGGCGAAGCTAATGCCAAAGTTTCATTTTCATTGGTCGAGGAAACATTATACGCAGGGGACCAACCATTATATCGTTAAGAAGGGCCAGCTGGGTATCAAGGATCAGGCTAGCCATGACCGTTTGTCAGCCTTTGTTGCAGGGATCCCTCGAGTCCAACATATGGACAAAGGGGAAAGGCCGTTAGCTGATGAGGATGGAAATTTGATTTTCGAACCTAGTCTTATAAATGTTAAGGAGCTCCTTGAGAGCGAGAATTCTGTGGCGTACTTAGGTATTTTATCCTTTATTTTTACTTGATTTATATGTGAGATTCTTTATTTTTGTTTGTTGACCCTAATTTTTGCGTGTAGGAAGAATGAATTCTGCCCTAAAGCATATGGCTAAATCGTTACTTCAGAAGGAAAATAAGGGGAAGAAGTATCTTAAAGGTTCTCCAGTTGGTGCGGGGACGACTCCCCAGGTGGGCTCTAAAATGTCGTCGACTAGCCAGGATGTTGAGCATATCTCTCCTCTGTAGGTGTATTTGAGGTTCAAGAGGTCGCATATCGAGGGTACCATCGATTTGACTGGTGAACAGGATAAGGGGAAATTGATTTGCATCCTTACTTTCATGATGAAGCTTTCTTTGAAGGTTCCTCCTTGAAACTTCATCGGGCTGAGTCCCTTATGCTCAAAGAGATGGATCGTTCGAGCAAGAGGGCAATGTTAGCTGGGGATGCCGACACCATTATGAAGGTACTGTGAATGATCATAGCATACATCGAAGAAGGCACCTCTCTAGAGGTTAAACTGAAAAAATCTCAGGCTAAGGTAACGGCTCTCAAGGAGAGGCTCGCTAATGCGGATGTTACGAACAAGGCGTTGACAGAGAAATTATCAAGCTTACCGAGTAGTGCAAGACCCTTTTGTAGGAGAAGAACTCTATCAAGTAGAAGGTTACATCCTTGAGGGCTGAGGTAGCTTCTATTGAGGATGATCCGGAGGAGGCAAGAGGTTTGAAAACTCGTGCATAGTTGGTTGTGAAGGTAGAGAAAACATAAGAAAGGGGGGTTTAAATTGTGTTCATAGAAAACACTCCCCATTAGAATTTCTTTGCACTCAAATGATAATAGAAACAAATACATTGAAGATAAAGGACACAAGTATTTTATCTAGGTTCATTGTTAACTAGGCTACTCCTCTCCATCCCTGCAAAGACGATTTCTCCATATCTAAGGACTTAATCCACTATAACCAAACTGATTACAATCACATGGGCAACCACCGCTGACTAACACACATTGACACATTCAGGGATCCAATCGAATATAATGTTCATTGACCCAATAGAATTTGATCCCTCAATATCTCCTACCAACATTTTCTTGCAATGACATCCATCATGGATCTCATAAGAGTTTGACCATCACTCGGTCCTCTTTGAGATATGACTACCATTGACCCAACATAATCTAATTCCTCAGAATCTCCCATCATGATTTCCCATAATGACCACCAACTATTATTTTCTAGAGATTAGACCTTCACTCAGTCTCCCAAGGAACCTTGAAATGATATGTTCAGTGATCCAACCGGATATAACAATCATTGACCTAATAGAATCTGATCCTGAAGAATATCCTATCAGGACTTCCCATAGTGACTAACAACCATTGTCTTCTTAACATCATACCTTCCCTCAGTCTCTCAAGGAACTAATCAACAATAGTTGATGGGGTTTCTTGTGTTTACATGAATGCTTCTTCTAAGAAGATACACAAGTATTTTGAGCATATATTACTTTACACTTCTTCGAGAAACAACTCAAGTGTTAAAACAATTTACATGAAGAGATATGAACATAAACACTATTCGAGCAACAACTCTAGTGTTCATTACAATGTTCTACAAAGATATATATGATCAGAAGTTGAGTATGATCTTATAGTGTTCTTCTTCATCTTCTTGTTGAGCAAGCTATGAGCAACAACTCCTTGCTTCTTCTATTTCATCCAAGATGCATATGATGTAGTTGAATGACATCTTGTTGAAATATTATTTCTTTCTTTTCTCTCTTCTTTCAGTGGTCTTTAGTATGTATAGCATTGTAGCTTTAATATCTTCAGAGTCCACTGCTTTTCTTCCACAGGATGAAGCTTGTTGGCCAATGGAAAAGGTTAAACCATTAACCAACAATTTATCTTCGAAGCTATGTACTTCTTCTATAGACCTTGATAGAGAGAGGCGTTATGAGGATAAAACATATTTTCCCTGAACCAACGGTTAGTTTCCAACAGATAGAATAAGGTGTAAGTGTTTAGGAAGTATAAAATAATATTTGGGTATCCTGTCACTGTTCAATGATAGCTTTCCACCTTTTCCTCTGAATAATATTTTTATCTTAGGCTTGTAATAGAGATCCATTAAGTAAAGAAAGATAGTTGTAAATCCAATTGTTTATTCCCAACAATAACAATGAGAGTGGGTGTCAATACAGTATAAAGGAATTTCCTTACACCACCCTAGAGGGTAGAGGTCATAGACACTTTATGTACCTTTTGCACAACATCACACGTTAACCATTTGAACTTTCTTCTTATCTTCAGAGGCTTCAGATATTTGAATGTTAAATGTTGAATCTTGTTGTAGAAGAATCCTTCTTATGAGCCTTAAAACCTAAGTCTTGGAGTCTTCAGAACTTGTCACATAAAACCTTATTCTTCAGAGTCTTCAGCACTTGGTTGTAAGAAATTCCTTTTCTTCAAATCATCAGAACTTTTTCAGCAGAACCTTTCCTTCATAATCTTCAGAACATGTAACACAAAAGTAAAGCTTTAGAAGGCCTCCAAAGCTAAACCACAAAGCCACAACCAGAACTTCTTATAATAATGTTCCTAAGACACGTTGCAGAAGATCAGTTTAGAACCTTGACTTTAGAGAAACATGTAACCACATATTTTCTTCCAGAGTGTATGTTCAGAACCTGATGACGTCACATGCCTTGTACCTGAGTCATAACATTATAGCAACAACTACACACTACACGTAACCACTAGTGTATATAACTGTTCTCTAAGATAACATGTGAAGTTATCATCAAAATCTTAAGGTCATGTGTAGGAAACAGTTCTTATTCATACAATCTCCCCATTTTTTATGATGGCAAAACCGTGTATTTTTATAAAACAATTTATACAGGGTAATCACCGTAACCAAAAAATTCATAGTTAAGCTCACAACTCCCACTGAATCTTTTAAACCCAAAATTCTATTTAAGCTTATTCAGAGTCTCCCCCTGAACCCAATACTCACAAAATAAATTTTGAGTATCCGGACATAAGAATAGAGAAGTAGCACTTCCCTACAGCAAACTCATCAGAGTCTGACTAGAACACTTGGTCTTCATCTTAGAACCTAGTTCTATCAGAACTTGATGAAGAATCAAAACTTGATTTGAGCCTGACTGAATAATGTCATGCATTATGTATCAGCACTTTTGGACCATGATTCTGATATCACAACCAACACACTATGCTTCTCAAGCATCAGCGTTTGATATGATATTCTCCACTATATTAGACATCCAAATAGTTCACAACTTCTAAATAGAGCGTATGTTGCTGAAGCACGCGTATCAGAGCATAAATTCTGAGTGGCATCTCTGTATGAGAGCATGCATCAGAATGTTGACTTGACTTCCTTTCAGCAGAGCACAACTTCCGAGCTTTGAGTCTAAATTTCATAATTTCATAAAGTTAACACTTCTGAATACTATGATATCAAGCAAGATTACCTTACTTTCAGTAAGTTTATAACTTCTGTATTGTGTTTGGTATATCTCTTTAAATATTCATATATTTATACGATTTACAACATCTTAGATATAAAATCAGATTGACTTTATCCATGCATCAAGATCTTCATCTTTAACCTATCTTAGAATACTTGGTGAACTTGTTTATAGTTCCCAGATTGAAACATCAAACAAATAGTTAGTAGCAATAACATTTTATATGTTTGTTATTTGTTATCAAAATCATATTTTACTTTCTCCCTATTTTCCAGAAATCAAAAAGGTGCTAAGGGACAAAAAAATGATCTTTTAAAAAAACATATTCAAGCCAGAGAGTTATTTAGATAACAAGTTAAGTTATGTCTTTAAACATGAGTTTTATACCCAAATTTTTGCCCCTAAGATCTCTCATTATCTCGTATTATCAATACATCAAGATCACACATTAGGGTTGGTTCTCCCTTCTACTTTATCCTATCTTTAAGTTTTCTCTTGAGGGATCACCAAGAACCTTGAATTATGTATCTTACATTTGTTTTTTAGGTGTATTGACTTTTAACTAACATCAAAATATGTATATATGTTTCTTTGGATGTTCATATTGTAGGTGATGACACAACTACATCCATCTCACCATCTAACCTAGGGTTTTGAGGGATAGTTCTCAGTCATTTGTTTCTTCAATAGATGGAAAGAACTTATGCTTCAAGGCTATGTCTATGATATCATACTTTTTTGGTTCAAATAGCTCTCTCACTTTATTTAGGTCAAGTCTTCCTCAAGGTTGATGGTGGTATTCATCAAGAAGATTCATAGATTCATGTGTTTATTTTCATGTCTTCTTCAACAAGTTTATTTGAGATTCAAGCTCCATCTTTGAGTGTTCTTCAATATGACATCATTTCAAGGCCTAATGTGATCCATCATATTTTATTTTGCCAAGAAAGTTTAAAAGATTCAAGGCCGATTCAACAAGTTTGACCCAATTGAGCAAGTGATTAATTCAGTGATCACGAGTGCATAACTCTCTCAATTTTAAGTATTTTGAGTTAGTTATTTTTTCTATGAATTCTTATCATCATCTAAAACAACTTCTCTTCACATGACAAGATCCAATTGTGCAATAAAAATCATCAAAAGTGGAAAGGGGTTCCAAGTCATTTTGACACTCTCTGAGCTAGGGTTTGCTAACTTCCAAGGACTATATCTTGCTCATTTGTTGATATTTTTGATTAATTCCAAATCCATTATTATATTAAAATGGTCCTTAGCAAGTCATTTTCAAGGGTTTAAGGTTAATTTTGAATGGAAGATCACTAATGGTTGAAGAAGATTACAAGTCCTTTAAAAAGGCTATCAAATTCTCTTGTGTGACTTCAAAGGATCATAACTTGGTAAATTTTTAATCTCCTTGAGCTCATTATTTTTTCACAATAAACTTAAGGATGTCCTACAACTTTGTTTCAATATTCAAGACTTGAAAATGCTTGTAAACTTGTTTAAGAATTAAAAAGATTATAGGTCTTTTGTGAATTTCTCCAAATTTGTTCGTCATAATCTAAAGACCATAAATCTTTCAATTTTTATGATTTTTTGGTGATCTTAATTCCACAATTCAATTCAAAGGGTCTACTTCATTTCATCTTTAAGGATCAAGAGAAAATTTTGAGTGGAAGGGCATGTAACTTTGAAGAACATTATAGGTCATTTTGAGGTTTCATACTTAAAATGTTTCTAAGTGTCAAATACCCGTGTATTTTTCCTGATTTAAAACTTGAATAACTTTTTGATCAAGCATCCAAATGCTACCTTTCTTGGAACATTTTGAAGTTTTTTGTGAGATCTTTCTATTGCAAAAAGAATGAGATCATAAAGCCTCCTACATTATGTTCCCCATGCTCTTGAAGTTGCTTCCATGAAACCGAGTTTTTGCTTGAAGTCAGAATTTGATTATCTTAATGTGCATTCTAATCACCAACTTCGTGCATGTTTTTTACTTAAACATGATTAACAAACTTATTCAGACTTGTTTAAGCATCAAAACACAGGAATTGAGTGAATTTTGATGGATTACAAGTCACACTTTTCTCATGATACAGATGCACACGAATTCCACTCATACTTGATCATTTCTCTCACTTTTTGTTTCCATCATGCTCAGCTATAAATAAGGGACACATCCCACTCATTTCTACAAGCTTTAATAGCCAGAATCACCATGCCAAGATCCCACATGAACTCTTGAGCTTGAATTTCGATTTCTCAATTCCTTACCTTAATTCGCAAAAAGCTCCACTCAGTTAGCTTCCTTGACACTCATGGAAGCTAACAAGACCATTAGCAAGAAGAATCATGCACATAATCGAGTTACAAAAGTTCAGTTGCAGAGCCAAGTTGTTGAACTTCCTTCAGGTAGAATTCTCCATCATTTCACTTCAAATAAATTGCTAAGATGTAGCCTCTTCTTCTATGAAGCTCATGCTTCTTCTGGTTTCCATTTTCACGGGGAATTGATCATTTAATTTCAAAACTTGTTTTCACTTTTTCTTCTGGATTTTTCCAAAATGACTGAGCTACAGTTTATATAAATTTTTCGCGAGGGTATAGTTGTCTTCATCTTGATGACACGAATCGAATGGAACTGGTCTAGACCTCTAATTTTTTCATTTTCTAAACCTCCAACTCGCATGTGGTTGGAGGTTGAAGACAACTTGCGTGTCATCTTTAACCAATGACATGACGCCACTTGTTTTTCAAATCAGTTTAAAAATAAATAATTTGGTTGTTTATTCAGTAATGTCCATATCATGCACAACGCGTTTGATCATTTGGATTAGATTACTAACACGTTTTGACATTGATCCAACGGTCTACATTTTTTTAGCTTTATTTTTATTTTCTGATTTTTGTTTAATTGTTTTAAACTTCAAAAATTCATAAAAAATTCACTTCAACTTCTAAAATTCTGAAAAAAATTACTAAAATTACTTTTGATTTTTCTCTTCCAGATTTATATTTTTTCACTATTTTATTTTATGATTTGGTGTTTTTTTTATGATTTTTTCCATTTCTCTGACTTGTTTTAATTGTTTAAAAAAACTTTTTCATCTTTTAAAATTCTGGAAAAATTATGGAATGATCCAATGACCTCTTGACAAATATTGGTGACCTCATTTCATTTTTATTTTTGATTTTACAATTTTCACAAATTTTTTCTTATTTTTCTTATTTCTTTATATTTTAAAAATAATTTCTGACTTTAAAAAATTCTAAAAAAATTTGTCAACACTTGTTGACTCATGTTTGACATTTGATATTTTTTTAGGATTTTTATTTGGTGTTTTAATACATGTTGTATATTTTACCAATTATTTCCTTTTTATAAATCATTTAAATTTTGTTTTTATATTAAATACATTTTATTCTTTTTTGATTGGTCCTGATTTGGAGACACTTGAATGTTATTTTGGGACAAGTTCCTCAACCTCATTGGATCTTGGGTGTTGATAGGTTGAAAAACCAAATCCACCAAAATTGATGAATGATGTTGACGATATTTGAAACCTTAATTTCATCTAAGGCATTGAGTACAATATTATTCCCCTCCCTCTTCATCTTATCCCTTTCTTATTTTTACTTATGCTACATGTTTTTGGAGAATGATCTGCATATCATTTCTCTAACATGTATGGTACATAGATTGCTATTGACCCACGTCAAAATAGGTGTGACTTATACATAAATCCACTTACGATTGCTTAACATAGCGCTAATGTTGTCCCGATTTGAAAAATGATCATTCGTGGCTCAAACTTATGTTTGCAAGCCCAAGCATGTTTAATTTGAAACCTTGGATCCAATAAATTTGAACCTTGAACATCGTTGATCATATGTGTTGGCTTCAAGTACTTGAAATAAATGATATACTTGACAAAAAGCAAATGAAACTTGTTGTTGAGAGCCTTTGATTTTCTCAATCTTCTAATGCATTTTTCAAAAGCAAGTTTCAAGATGGTCATTCAGCTAACCTTTTGTTATACTTGAACTCTAACTTCTAATTTACTAAGAATTAACTTTACTTCATGCCTTTATTTTACGCCTTTACTTTTATGTACCATTTATTTTTAGCATTTACATTTCAAGCCACTTTTATTTTACTCACTTGAGCATTTATTTTTGTGTCATTTTTTTGGCTCATTTGAGCTTTTATTTTCTTTTAAATACAATTAATAATCAACTTGAACCTTAAGAGACTTATTTCTTTATGTACTACTTAGTTACTATCCTTGGCATTATAGAGTTGTGGATCTCTCGGACTTAGGATTAGAAGCCTTGGTACTTGGGGACCTTGTTGCTCTATTATTATTCTGTCTGAAGTTCTTGGGGTTTACTCCAAGGCATTGGGTTGATTTTCTTTGTGTGCAGGTTATTCTGATTTTATGTTTTGTCTATGATTGAGAGTCCCTCTGTATACAGTCGTTACTCTGCCCAATTTTTATGAAGAATTAATTCATCTAAAGCCTGGTATTCTTCAGAGGTTTAGTATTTTTTCTTGCTTGGTTTTAATCCAAAGGATGGGAATTCTACATTGACTTCTTCATGTTAAGTTTTGGCTTCTTATTGGTTAGATCATTCTTTTCCTTGGCTTTTACTTTATGCTTTAGGATAGTCCCCTCATCTCCTCCTATATTATTTAATTTCAAAAATACTCTCCTTCCTTTTTAAAACTCTTCTTGTTTTCTAACTTGAACCGCTTTTATAATAAACTTGGACTTAAGTCCATGCATTTTCAAAAATATTTTCTTAATCAAAATATAATCAAATTCAATATTCTTTGACATCTTTCTCAAGACTAAAAGTCAATTAACCTCATTCAAACCATTTTGCGACTTTGGCTTTTTACTTTAAAACTTTTCTCAAAAGATTAGAGATATGTAGTGAAGTGAGCCATTTTCCACTTGGGTGTTGAGTGATGGATTTTAAATCCAAGTTATATCCTCCACTTTGAGATGACGCAAATTCTCCTTTCTCATAATTGTGGGTAGTAATTATGTTTTCCACTCGGATATGACAATGATATCTTTTCTCTTAAAATTAACCAACGCATGTGTTTTAAAATTTTTGAGGTGAACTATGAGTATCCTGGCCCCTTATTGCGTAGAAGGTGGTACATAGGCACTAAAGGTTCGCAACCACGGTGGGAGCAAAATTGTTAAAAATACTTCTTTTCTCATCTCCACCATCTTATTTTGTATACACCTTTTATAGTCAAAATACACATATTTTCAAAGAGGTTCATGCGAAGTACCATATATGGTTAGGGTGCTAATACCTTCCCTTTTCATAATAAATCCCCGTACCTAGATTCTCTCCCCTCTTTTTTTGGGTTTATTGGCCCTTTTCCCATTTCCTTTGAAAACAATAAAGCGCCGTGGCGATTTTATTTGGTTTGTATGAGTTAAGTCAATCCAATGGCTTAGTTTCAACATTTCTACCACTACAATGAGATACTTAAAAGAACTTGTTTGGTAAGATTTTATGGAAATGTTGATTTATCACACATTTATCTGATGCAATCATGTAATAAAATAATTTTATTGATTAACTAGGAAAAAGTATTGAAATACTAGATGAAAGAAATAGGTGATAGAGAGACTATATAATAATTAGAGAAGACATGCAAAGAGAATTTAAATCACATAGATTAAAACGAAGGAATGGAAAGGTGATAAAGGTAGAGAAAATTTAAATTGAGAAGATAATCATCACAAGAAACATAATTCATTAGTTGAAAGGGAAAGTAAAGACAATTAGGGAAAACAAACTAAGGCAAACAATCACAAGGAAACTTAAACATTAAGCATACATCATTCAATCCTCAAGGACTTCACACTTTTTCTTCACTGGACCATTTGCAGGACTAGTTCTTCGGGTACCAAAAAAGAGTCATTTCCTAAAGAAAATTTATATAGAGCTATTCTAAGAGTTATGAAGGTTAGATACATATATCCATATTTAAAAAGATAACAGATAACATACAAGCAGTTATCATGATACAAGAAGGATAACTATGATGAGGGGTTTGAACTAATCAAATTATTTTAACATGCATGACGAAGGTTTCAGATAAAGGATTATCTTGGTTATTTTTATCAAATTTCCAAATAAACTCCTTAATCAAGTTATTGAACTCCATTTGTTTTTCAATAAACTCTTTAACTGATTCTTATCCCTTCTGCATCTCCTACATAAACTTTAGAAGCTTGGGAAATGGGCCAGAACTTATGTTGGAGAATTCTTCTATCTCAGCTTGATCCTTTATGGAAGCTTCTATTTTTGTGGCCCTCTTTTTAGTTTTTTCCTTTTCAACTTCTCTTTGAGTTTTCAGGACTAGAGCCTTTTCTGCTGTCTTAGTCAAATACTCTTCCTTGGTGTGATTGGACAATTCTTGTAATCTTAGAAATTCAGCATTCATCCATTTGCTCAACTCATTATAGTTGTTTCTTATAAGAGATGAATAAGTGTTTGAGCCAAAAAGGTTCCAAAGCTTCTAGATTTGTGTTAAATCATCTTCTGTGAATAATGAGATGCTTTCTTCAAGATCTAGGTCTGGTACATCAGAAATTTGATGGAGTGGGGAGGTAACATTGGTTGTTGGGAACACTATGGAAGATCAGGGAAGAGGTAAGACAAATTTCCTAGGATCAGAGCTAGAGCAATGGGCATTAGATTTATTCATATACATAGAAGAATCTATCCTTTTATTTTTATTCTTTTTCTTTTAATATGTTCCAGGTTCTTGAAACATGGCATTTGTGGCTGACCTTTTCTTGCTAGATATATTCTCTTATGGGGAAAAGAGATGTGGTTTCTTACAACAAAGTCTTCTTTCTTCTTCATCATCTGTTTCCATGCAGGAGTTTCTAAAAAGAAACATTTTACTTAGACTTTTGTTTTGATTCTGAATTTTAAATTGAGGGGTTTTTCTTGGTAGGATGACGTTCATAGCTTTTTCATCAGGTGGTTTGGATACCTTTTTCAGATTTCCCATTTCTACCAGGTTCAGAGTTGAAGGGTTCACTAATGGTCATCTTAAAGTCTTTTTCATCTAGATCCTTTAGATCGATACTCTTAGTGATGATATTGGATAAGAGTCTACCCAGAGGAATATAACTTTTCCTTCTATCACTTCCATCTCTGGTTGTTCTCACATTATCTCTCAGATGATGAAAAATAAGAGAGGGGAGATTTATCCAAACGCCTAAGGAAATGAAGTATAGTATGTATAACAAATATCCATGAACAATTGATTCATGCTTCCTTTGAGGTACTTGGATTATTGATGATTCAAAGATTTTGGCCAAAATCGTTAGATAATCATGAAGAACACCACTCTTCAAGGCTTTCTGTGACTTGAAGATGACTTGATATACTTCCAGCATTTCTGACCATCGATTGTTTGCCTCATAGCATCTTATCCTTTTCCATCATGATTAAGAGCTTTGGTGATGATTTTTTCATTAACGATAGCCTTCTTTCCTTTAACAAATGATACCACTTGGAAGGTTGATGACTTTTCATATATCTAGAAGTATTTCACAAGGTAAGGAAGGACATGTCCGTTGATAAGGTTGAAGTATTTATCATATCCTTGGTTTGTAACATTAGCCAAAAGATCATAGCCATCATCTTTGATGTTTTTAAAATATACTAAGGGTTCACAAAGAACTTTTAAGAAATCCAAATCTATAGATAGAGTAATTTTAGGAGCATCATATGGTTTTTCTTCTAAACTCTTTTGATCATTTCCATGTGATAAAGAGAAAAAATGAGGAAAGGGTTTTCGGTTGGGAGGAGAGAGTCTTTCGTGAGACATTTTGATTTGAGAGTTCATAACAGGTTTTGAGAGCTTAGGGTTTGAACAATAATTGAACTGAAGTAAGCAATAAAGGATGGGAAGGTTATTTCAAAGACATATAGAGAAAGTTATGGAAACGTGTATGCAAGGACCGTAATGATGACCTATTCCTATTTTCAAGAAAATTATATAGCACAAGTTGTGACGTATTACAACGAAATAAAGAGAAAACACATATAAATGTCTAAATAAAAAATTAAAAAAACATAATAAGAAAGAGAGTTTAGAAGACACCTGTTGAAGCTTTAGGAATTTGATCCTTGATATTTCTTTAACGGATTCTTTGAGAATCACAAGATTCTATTCATACTTCTGACATCTTGTGTAATACGACGGGAGAACTGAATTTTTTGGTTTTATCCAAAATATTCGGATAGCTAGAGTTGCCACCGAATTTTCATTTATCCAATAAGGAAATGGTGAAAAAAATAGGAAAGACCTTGAAGATTTTGAGTTTGGGGGGTAAGATATGAAAAAGGAAGGTGTTAGCACCCGTTTCATCCGTAGTTGTTTACGGGATCTTAATCGCTAGCTCACTTTTGAAAATTGCTTTTTTGTGTAAGTGTTTGAAAATATTTTGAAAGGCCAAAGTAAGGCTAACTTTGTAATGGTTCTTGTATCAGTCCTCAAGAACGCATACAAAGTGTTTTTGTAAATATTTGTTTGAAAGTGTATTATTTGTGATAAAAGTTTGTGAGCGAGCGATTAACAGGCTTAGCCACTCAAGGTTGTTCTTGTTGTTTTCCTTCTCCTTTAGAGATTGCACTATCCGTACCATTAGTTTCTAGGTAGCCCCATCTATTGGATGTGAAGGGACAATCTAGGGTCATCGTATGGTCATCGAAGGCAACTGATAATGATATCTTAGCAATTTATCAGAGGGAGTAGGTCATCTATTTGTAGGCAACATCGAAGGGTCATCGAGGGACTATGATATTTTATTCAGAGGGACTTTGATAAAGTATTCCTATTTTTGAGGGACATGACCAATTATCCGTAAGGCAACAAAGAGAGGTTACCCTAGAAGTGATAGTGTGTTTGATTCAGTTATTTATCTTGAAATTATGGTTTTGCTATCGGTTGGTTTTAGTCTTTCCATACAAACCCTAATTACTAGAAATTGCATAAAAAATATAATACAGAATATAAAATGCGGAATGTAAACCTAAAACTATTACAATGCTTTGGGGCAGTTACATAAGAATGAAATGCGGTAAATAAAACCTACAACTATTACATACTCAGAGCAATTACATAATAGAAAAAATACGGGAAAAGTTAATCTAAATTATTACATTAGAACACGCCCTATACATTTGATCTAGGAAAGTAAATAAATGAGAAAATAAAATAGAAAAAAAAAACAAAATAAGAAGCTTGAATGTTTGTTAGGGTTTTTTATGAAAAAGGATTTAAGTTGATAATTAATTAAATAAAACCTAAAATTCTAATTAATTAAAAAAAGGGTTAATTAATTCATTTTAAAAAAGGGTTTATTTAAAAAAAACTAAACCTAAATAATTAGGGTTTTAACAAAGGTTTGTTTTAGGTTAATAAAAATTAACTAGTTTAGCCAAAAAAATAGGATTAGGGGAAGAAAAATCAAGGAAAAACAAGGTTAGAAACAAAAGTAAGAAAAAATGTCAGGGGTGGGTGTTGAGCTCACGCCCTCAAGCCTCTTCCTTGCATCAGTTTCCACTGAGTCATGTATTGGTTGGTGTCTGTAGACTGAGCGCTACACAAAATATAATAAACTTGTGAGAATAAGAAAATATAAAACAAAGTTGAAAAAGGCAGGGATTGAACCCATGCCCTTAGAGACTAATGCCTTAAAATGCGTGCGCCTTGCCACTTGGGTGGCTGTTACAGGCGATAGTATTAGGAAAACAAATAAATATAAAATAAACATAAATGTCTGGACCGGAGAGGCACCGCAACCATAGCTCTGATTGTCTTCTCCAGCGACTTGCTTTTTGTACCTGCAAAACAAAAGCGCGTTAGTGATCCAAAGGGACCCTACCCCCTAATTTGGCCCTTGAAAGTTCAATGGTGGCCTTTGTTTTTACTAATTCTCCCTGTATAATGAAATACGAAGCAAACAATGTAAATTGGTGTAACAATGGCAATACATCATCCTGTCGTTATGGGACTCATGTGATGGGTTAAACCTGCATAGTTCTACCTCGAAAGCATATTAGTATTATTAGTATAAAGCAGAGCATGATAGAAATCCGAATAAAAATTTACAAAAAATATTCCAATCAGAAATGCATGGGATGCTTGTTTTATGCACTTTTGATCACCAATAGCGATCCATACTTACTCTATGAGACTTTTGGAATTGATTGCGATGGTTAGCTTTCTTTGAGAAAGGCTAAAAATAGAGTTTGAATTTTTTCCTAGTTTGAATTTTTTTTGAGATTTGGAACATGTTTTTCTTGCAAGGTTTCGTGTTCTCATTTTGTCCGAATGATAAGAATATATATATAGGGGAAAATTAGGTCAAGAAGAATGGGCTTGAACCTCTTGTAATTATATCTTGATTTTTTTGTTTGAAAATAGAAATAGAATAAGACAAAAGATCATGATAGTTTTGAGAATAATCCCACACAGTTTGCAGCATAATCTTGGGCCTCCATAACATTTGAAACAAAAACCTCTTAAGCATTGCACCTTCCTTTAATATTTATTTAATTTAATTTTGAATTCAAATGAATAAAATTAAAATAAATGAAATTAAAAATTAAAGTGGTGTATGAATAGATTTAAAGGTTCATTATGAGGTCTAGAACACGTTTGGACCTTGAAAGATAAGCCCATAGCTCAAAAGTTCAAGTTTGATCAATTTGGATTTCATGCATTTTCTCAAAATTGTCCAACTTGCACGAATCATAACTTTCTCAATTTTTGTCATATTAAGGTGATCTATGACTTTTTGGAAAGCTCAAGACATCCCCTACAATATTTATGTTTATCATTTAATTCATTTGAAGATTTTATCTTGATGTAAATTTCTTTGCCAAAAAGTGTCTTTTTGTTGACTTTTCAAATGACCTATAATGTTTTGGCCCATATCTCTCATATGAAGAATTTTTGGACTCGAGCTTATAGAGACAAAGATGTAGTGAATTGAATTTCCATCAAATTGAGGTTTCGTTGATAATTTTATGATGAAGCATGTGAAAGTTATGTTTGGTCAAAGCTCAGTTGACTTCTCCTAAAGAAAACCCTAATTTAACAACTTTTGACTTTTGATGAATCTTGAGTTTTCTTGATGAGTTATGATTAAACCTTATCAAATAGTGAATGTAACTTCAAAATATTGATTTTGACCAAAAATCTTGAAGTTTGACTGTATGTTGACGATAATTGACTTTTTATCCATTATAATTAATTTTTAATCATCTGAGTAATTAACTGCGCAAATTTGTGATGTAAGACTTGAAACATGACATGAGGATTCTTTGAAGTATATGAGAAACCATGAAGTCCACTTGAGGCATTAGAAGTCCAATTTCCTCCGAGAAAACCAAAACCCTAATTATAGGCCATTGCTTAGGAGGAGAATTTGTCTTGTCAACCCTTTGAGTAGTCTTGATAAACTTAAGCGCATGAGAAATTCCTTTGAAAATGAGAGGGAAATTTTTGGGGTACAACAACTGCTCCTTTTCAGTCTTCTTAAACATGAAGAGTTAGATTGGCATACTCACCATTTGGGATCTGAAGGTGGAAGAGGATTGAACACCCAAGTGCCCAGAAATTTGCACTCGCCTGTGCATGAAGTAATTCTTATTGGTTAATTGTTTTGCTTAAATGGGCTTAAAGATGCCATTTGGAGAAGTGATAGAGTGTCATCGGAGATGGGCTTACAGATGCCATCTAAAGTAACCGTTGATAGGAGCATCAGAAGAATGCTTTTCAGGATTCCGTTTCTAAAGGGGAAATGCTTTTCATAACGAAGTGCTGAAGGATATGCTTTTCAGAATAAGACTTCTAAAGGGGATGCTTTTCAGAGTGAAGTGCTGAAGGGGAAATGCGTTTCAGAACTCCTCCGAAGGAAATGCTCGTCAGAACTTGGTCTATGTGGGAAATTCTTTTCAGGATTCCGTATCTGAAGGGGAAATGGTTTTCAGAATGAAGTGCTGAAGGAGATGCTTTTTAGAATAGCACTTTTGAAGGGGATGCTTTTCAGAGTGAAGTGCTGAAGGGGAAATGCATTTCAGAACTCCTCTGAAGGAAATGCTCGTCATAACTTGGTCTCTGGGGGAAATGCTTTTCAGGATTCCGTATCTGAAGAGGAAGTGCTTTCCAGAATGAAGCCCTGAAGGAGATGCTTTTCAAAATAAACTTCTGAAGGAGATGCTTTTCAGGATGAAGTATTGAAGGGGAAATACATTTCAGAAATATCTGAAGGAAATGCTTGGCAGAACTTGGTCTTTAGGGGAAACGATTTTCAGGGTTCCATCTCTGAAGGGGACATGATTTTCATAATGAAGCGCTGAAGGAGAATGCTTTTTAGAATAAAATTCTAAAGGAGATTCTTTTCAGGATGAAGTACTGAAGGGGAAATGCGTTTCAGAACTCCTCTGAAGGAAATGCTCTCCAGAACTCAGTCTCTAGGGGAAATGCTTTTCAAGGTTCCATCTCTGAAGGGGACATGCTTTTCAGAATTAAGGGCTGAAGGAGATGCTTTTCAGAATAAACTTCTGAAGGGAGATGCTTTTCAGAATGAGGTGATAAAGGGGAAATGCGTTTCAAAACTCCTCTGAAGGAAATCACTTGTTCATATAGGTAGTCGGCCCGTCTTATTTCGGAAATTGATCCATAACATGTCTGTAAATTACTGGTAATATCTTTCCGTTTGCGAACCCAAGCTGAAAAGACAAAGTTAGTTATGTGAAATGTCATGATGTACGTAATGCATTAGTAATTATGCTCTCAAAATAATTAAGAATGTTATATGTGTTTTGTATGCATATGTTATGATATTTTGTAAATGCTATATAGATGCAATATGTTATTGGATCGTATTAGTAGCCTCGTATAATAACGTATGATTGGGGAAAATAAATCCCTAATTTATTCTGAGGATGAAGATAGTAGTTATTTAACTTGACTTTACTGGGAATTTGTGTTTGAGGGAATTATGTTGGGGATCTTCGACTTCTGCTTGGGGATAGAAGCATTCAAGGTGAGTCGGTCATTCATCGTTCTTTGTAAGGTTTGTATTCTGATTGGAGATGAAAGAAATGAAATTCTTCTGATTTGCCGCTTGACGAGGTTTCAGATATGAATATTGACTCCTCTATGGAGGACAGCGTTGAGTGTCATCTGGTCGGAAAAGAGAATCTTGTCGAGGAATTTTTGCAATGTTGGAGAAATAAACTCCGTTGAGGAAATAAATCCTATAGACTGCAGTAACTTCACTGGGGAAACAAACCTTGATGGGAATTAACTTGTGGGGAAAGATCTAAGGAAATTAATCTGTGGGGATTTATAGTCAACTTCAAATGTTATCCCAACTCCTAAAGTCTCTTGCAAAAGCTAATCCAATTTTCACACATATATTTGTAAACAGTAATCATATTCAAATGCATATGATCATTCAATATAATTATTGGACGCTGCAAACAAAACAGAGAAAATAAAAAAGTTTTTGAAATTGAAACTGATTGCATTGATTTGGAAAGTTTGTCTATAAGCAGACAATTTTATACAAAGAGACAAAAATCCTAGTAAGAGGAAATCGTCATAAAAGAAAAAGGTGTACAAAGAAAAATAAAAATAAAAACAGCTATGTGGAAATGATCCCATCAAGTTTCAACTCTGGTATTGCCCCTATGTCTTCAAGCATCTCATCCCACACTGTCGGAGGAAGCTGGCAGAATTGATATGTACCATTTGAACTTGACGTCGGTAATCATGTTGGCTGTAAGTAGATAGGTGATCCAATGGAACATAGTTGTACGCTTTAATCCCTAACTTTTTCATGGACCTCCCTTTCGTTTTTTCAATCCATCGGGATATCCTTTTTTGCCCAAGCCGCCTTTTCAGGTTTTCGACTTGCCGAATGCACATATTTTTTATATATATCCATAATTTTTGCCTGAACCCTTTTGGTTCGCCGGGATGCCCTTATTTTTCCCTAGGCCAATCAACCTAGCGAGTCTCTTTTATGCGTAGTATTTTACTATGTCTGCATTCACATGGTGTGGAATATCTCCACCATCCATGGTGGTAAGTATCATAGCGCCGCCAGAAAATATATTCTTATTCACAAATGGCCCTTCGTACGTGGGAGTCCATTTGCCTCTAGGATCACCTTGTGGTAAGATCATGCGCTTTATTACCAAACCGCCAGCCTGGTACACCCGAGGTTTGACTTTCTTGTTAAAGGCCTTAATCATGTGCTTCTGATACATCTGACCATGACAAACAACCGCAAGCCTTTTCTCATCAATCAAATTCATCTGGTCCAGCCTGGTCTAAATCCACTCATCTTCGTCTAAACATGTGTCTTTCATAATCCTCAGGGAAGGAATCTGGACTTCGACAAGTAAGACAGCCTCTATACCATAGACGAGAGAGAACGGGGTTTCCCCAGTTGATGTACGCGCTTAAGTGCGATAACCATAAATAGAAAATGGTAACATCTCGTGCCAATCTTTGTACGTCACCGTCATTTTTTGCAAAATCTTCTTGATGTTCTTGTTGGCATCTTCCACTGCGTCATTCATCTTTGGTCAATATAAAGAAGAGTTGTGGTGTTTAATCTTGAACCGCGTATAGAGTTCCATGATCATAGTATTGTTGAGATTGGTACCATTATCTGTGATGATCCGCTCGGATATGCCATACCGATAGATGAGATTATGCTTAATGAATCGGGATATAACATTCTTGGTTACATAGGCAAATGTGGTTGCTTCAACCCACTTCGTGAAATAATCAATGAAAACCAGGATAAAACGATGCCCGTTAGACGCAGTAGGCTTAATTTCCCCAATCATATCAATGCCCCACATTTCAAATGTCCAAGGAGCAATCAAGACATTCAGAGGAACCGGTGGCACATGTAACTTATGAGCGTAAATCTGGAATTTGTGACAAGTTCTGGAATGGCGATGGCAATCAGTTTCCATGGTCGACCAATAATAAACTGCCCTCATAATTTTCTTAGCCATTGTATGCCCACTGGAGTGTGTACCAAAGACTCTTTTATGCATATCTTCCATAATCATCTCAGCTTCCTTCTTGTCTACACAGCAAAGCAAAGTCGAATCGTGATTGCGCTTGTACAAAATTCCATTACTCCGAAAGAATTTATCCGAGAACCTTTGTAGGAATTTCTTGTCATTAATAGATTCCCCTTCGGGATATTCTTGAATCTCGAGGTATATTTTCACTTCATGGTACCAAGGATTTTCTCTGCTCCATCAGTATTAACTTCGTAGCAATGTGCGGGTTCGTCTAATCTATCAATGGTAATTCGAGGAGCTTCATTATCCCATCTGACTTTGAACATAGATGACATGGCTGCCAATGCGTCTGCCAATTGATTCTCTTCTCGCGAAATATGTTCAAAAGTGATTTCTTCGAAGTATGGAATTAATGTTAATACATGCTCTCGATAAGGAATGAGATTCGGGTGCTTCCTATCCCATTCTCCCTTAATTTAACTAATTACCAAGGCTTAATCCCTATATATATATATATATATATATATATATATATATATATATATATATATATATATATATATATATATATATACATGATTCCCATATCAATGGCGGCTTTAATACCCATGATTCACGCTTCATATTCTGCCATGTTGTTGGTACAGTCGAAACATAATCTGGCGGTAGAGGGCGTATGGCAACCCTTGGGAGAGACAGTCACATCACCAATTCCATTACCAAGCACTTTAGAAGCTCTATCAAAACCCATAGTCCATTGGGATCCCGGCTCGGGTCCTTCATATGGTCCATGTTTGTTATAGTCAGTAATCAACATAATATTCTCATCCAGGAACTTAAAATTCATAGACTAATAGTTATCCACAGCCTGTTGAGCCAAATGATCTGCCAGTATGCTTCCCTTGATTTCCTTTTAAGTAGTGTACTGAATGTCGTATTCTATCAAGACCATTTTCCGTCTTGCTATTCTTCTGGAGAGAGAGGGCTTCTCGAATATGTATTTTATTGGATCCATCTTAGAGATTAACAAGGTAGTATAAGTAAACATATACTGTCTTAGTCGGCGAGCAGACCATGCTAAAGTGCAGCAAGTTTTCTCGAGCAGTGAGTACCATGTTTCATAGTCGGTCAACTTTTTGTTAAGGTAGTATATTGCATGTTTTTTTCGACCATACTCGTCATGCTACCCTAATACACATCCCATTGAATTCTCTAACAATATTAGGTACATGATCAGAGGTCTTCCTTCAACCTGTGGCATCCGAATCAGAGGTTCTTGAAAATATTCTTTGATTTTGTCGAAGGCTATCTGACAATCATTGTTCCACTTTACTACTTGATATTTCTTTAGTAACTTTAAGATTGACTCACAAGTAGCAGTCAAATGGGAAATAAATCTGGCAATGTAGTTCAATCTTCACAGGAAACCTCTGACTTCCTTCTCGGTATGGGGTGTAGCGGAAGAAATGTTGAGACTAAGCCATTGGATTGACTTGACTCGCACAAATCAAATAAAAATCGCCACCGCGCTTTATTGCTTCTAGAGGAATGGGAAAAGAGCGAATAACAAAAAAAGAGGGGGAGAGAATCTAAGTTCGGGGGTTGGTTATGCAAAGGGAATGTATTGGCATCCTAAACATCTACGGTACTCTGCAGGAACCTCTTTGAAAATATTTGTATTTTGGCTATAAATATTGTATATAAAAATAGATGGTAGAGATGAGAAAAGAATTTTTTTTTTACAATTTTTACACCCGCCACGGGGATCAGGGTTCTCGTAGTTCACTTTTAAACATTTTAAAACACATGTGTGTTGGTTAATTCTTAAGAGATGAGACATCATCTTCATCTCCAAGTGAAAAACATACTTACTACCCATGATTATGAGAAAGGAGAATTTACGTCATCTCAAAGTGGAGGATATGGCTTGGATTTTAAAATCAACAAAGCCTCACTCAACACCAAAGTGGAAATTATCTCACTTCACTACATATTATAGAGGTATAGTAGCTCGCATCACTACAAGGATTGACAAGACTCTAATCTTTTGTGAAAATTTTAAGGCAAAAAATAGCCAAAGTGGCAAAATGGTTTGAATGAGATTGATTGACTTTTAGTCTTCTCACAAAAATGTCAGAGTATTATTAATTTGTTTAAGGTTTGAGTAAGAAAAGATTTTTGAAAATGCATGGACCTAAGTCCAAGTGGCAAAAGGAGGGAGGCAATTTTTGAAATTAAAGAAGATGGGAGGAGATTAAGGTACTATCCTAAAGCATAAGGTAAAAGCTAGGGAAAAGAACCGTCTAACCAACAAGAATCCAACACTTGACATAATGAGTCAAAGTAGAATTGTCATCCTTTTGATTTAAACAAAACAAGTAAAGATAATAAACCTCTTAAAAATACCAAAATTTAGAAGCATTATGTCTTCACAAAAATTGGGCAGAGTAACAGTTGTATACAAATGAGTTCCCCATCACAGACAAAGCACATAATCAGCATAACCTGCACACAATGAAAACAAACAACCCAATGTATTGGGTTAAACCCCAAGAACTCCAGACAAAATGATAATAGAAGTCAGAAGGTCTTAAGGTAGGTCAAGGTCTCTACTCCTATGTCCAAGAAGTCTATAGCTCCAAAATGCCAAGGATAGTAGCCAAATAATCCCAGTAACATTAAAGTTTTTTATGGTTCAAGTTGGTTATTAGGTATCTTCAAAAAGAAATGAAAAGCTCAAGTGAGAAAAATAAATATAAAAAAATACATAAAGATAAATGCTCCAATGAGCAAAGATGAAAGTAGCATGAAATGAAAATGTTAAAATAAATGTGCTTAAAGTAAAAACCATAAAGTAAAAGCATTAAATAAAGTCAATTATTAGAAATTAGAGGTTAGTTGATTGACCATCTTGAAGCTTGCATTTGAAAACTCATTAGAAGATTGATAAAATTAAAACCTCTCAACAACAAGTTTCATTTGCTTTTTGTCAAGTATATTATTCATTTCAAAATCTCAAGGCAACAATAAATGATCAATGATGTTTAAATGATTCACTTAGTTCAAACTTTATGAAGATTCATTAGAGGATTGATAAGACAAAATCCTCCTAATAATGGATCTCAAGGTTATTGGATCAAAGATTTCAAATTAAACATACTTGGGCTTGCAAGCGTAGGTTTAGGCCACGAATGATCATTTCTCGAATTGGGATCAAATTTAGCGCTATGTTAAGCAATCGTAAGTGGACTTATATAGAAGTCACACCTATTTTGAGGCTGATCAATAGCAATCCATGTGTCATATGTTTGGAGTGATGATATGTAAATCATCCTCTAAAAACATGTAGTACAATGAGATGAGGATGAGATAAAGAGGGAGGGGATACTTTTGAATGAAAAACCTTGATCAAAACTATCATTAAAATCATCCATCCATTTTGGTGGAGTTGAACTCAACACCTAAGATCCAATGATGTTAATGAAGTTTTTGATCAACAATCACATAGTCAGAATATATTAAAAAATAAATTGCATTTAATGAATAAAATAAAAAAAGAAAAATGACTTTTAAATTGTTTTTAAAATGAAAATAAGAGGTACAATAGCAAACTATTTTTAAAGTATCAAAGAAAAATTTATAGAGATCATAGAAAAATCAGAAATGACCTCAAATATTTTTATAAAATTTTTGGTAATTTTTTAAAACAGAAATGTATTTTTAAAATAATTAAAATTACTCAAATAAGTGAAAAAATATTTAAAAAATAGTAAAAATCAAAATAAAATTCTAGAAAAAATTTCAGAAAATCAGAAATAAAGAAAATGATCTTGATAAAAAAATTCTAGAATTTTAAAGTGTGAAGAATTATTTTTAAAATGATTAAAATAAGGCAAACAATACAAAAAATTATGAAAAATATCAAACATTAAAATAAAAATTTGAAAGAATATTCACAATGTCAGAAATAATTCAAAGTATTCTTAAGAGTTTTTTCAGATTTTTTGAGCCAGAAATGAATTTTTTATGAATTTTTGAAGTTTAAATCAATTAAAATATAAAAATTAGAAAATAAAAATAAACCAAAAAGATATAGATTATTGGATCAATGTCAAAATGCGTTAGTAATCAAATCCAAGGGATCTGGCGCGCTGTGCATATCACGGTCATTAGTGAATAAACCACTGGATCAACTATTTAAAAAAGTGCGTGGCAAATTCTCATTGGTTGAAGACGCCAGCGTGGTCGTCTTAAACCTCCATCCAACCTAAAAATTAGGTTTCTCAAATTGTAAAATTCGAGGTTCAGACTAATGTCATTCTCTTCTTCTCATCAAGACGAAGAAAATTGTACCCTTGCGAAAACTTTATATAAGCTGTAGCTCAGTCGGTTTAAAGAAAACCAGAAGAAAAAAGTTGAAAAGGGATTTGAAAATTCATGATCAAAACTCAATTTCAGTAGAAAACAAATGTTGCGACTAGTATCAGAATGATGAGAGCTTTATTGTGGTAACAAATTTTGAGAGAATTGATGAAGGAATCTACCTATTGAAGTTCAAATTCAGAGCTCTTAAACTTGACTTGGCTAACACGATTTAGAATGCTTTAGGGTTTAGTTCTTATCCTATTAGCTTCAATGAATTTCAAGGATGAAGAATTAGCAAAGAACATGGATTAAGGAAGACTGTAAAACCAAATTCGAAGTTGCAGAAATATGGTTTAAGGAAAGAGTTGGGCAGGGTGATTCTGGATGTCTAAGCTTGAGAAAATGAGTGAGATATAATCCTCTATTTATAGGGAAGCAAATGGGATGCTCAAGCTTGTGGAATGATGAAGTTTGGAGGAAAATCATGTGAAGTTGCAAGCATGAAAAGTGTGACTTCTATTTTGCTCAAAACTTAACCAAAACATGCATTTCAAGGTGCTAATAACTTCTGGAAGATTGTTAAACATGACTAGAAGTTAAAACACGCAGAAATTTGGTGATTAGAAGTTGAATTGTGCATTTCAAATTCTGACTTGGAGGAAAAAGTCAGTTTCAAGGTACCAACTTTGAATCCATGGTGTTCACGACTCAAGCGGTCTTAGGGAATGATTCTTGAAGGATTTGTAAAGATAAGGTTACAATATTTATAATGTGCAAAGAATGGAATCAAATGGATGCTTGAGCTAAAAGTTGTGATGAGTCAAAGTTGAGAAAAAGATGCTGACTTTTTGTACATAGATAAATTCTAAGTTTTTTCTCAAAAATGTCTTATAATGTTTTGTATCCAAACATGGCCTTTCACTCAAAATTTTATTTTGACCAAAAAAGATGGCATGGATTAGATCTCTTAAATGATATTTTTATATTTGAACCAATTAAAAACTCCAAGAATTGAGAAAATTATGACTTTGTGAAGTTTGTGAAAATCCATGAAATGACCTATCATCTCTTGCATTCTTAGGGCATCCTCCATCCATTTTCAAGCTTTGAACATAAAAGAAGAGTTGAATTTCACATACTTAATACCATTTTGGAAAAGTAATTGGATCAAGGAGATAAAAATTTACCAACTTATGATCTTTTGAAGTCACATAAAAGAATTTGATGGTCTATCTAGAGGACTTATAATCTTTCTTCATCATTAGGCATCTTCCACACATAATCTTCTTGAAACTTTTGAAGTTATTAGTTGATAACCCTTTAAATAGAAGCATGTATTTGGAATTAATCAAAAATATCAAAAGATGAGAAAGGTATATCCCTTAGAAGTCCAAAACCCTAGCTCTTAGAGCATCAAAATGACCTCGAAACCCCTTTCAATTTTGACAAACTTTCTTGCACAATAACTCTTTCCATGTGGATAGAAGTTGTTGTGGATGAAAATAAGAACCCACAGAAATAAAAATCACCTCCAAATATTTATAATTGAGAGAGTTATTACCTTGTGATCAAGAAATCAAGAACTTGTCCAATTAGGTCAAACTTCTTCAATCAAATCTTGCATCTATTGATTTTCTTTGACAAATTGAGGCATGATAAATCATAGTAGACCTTATCATGATATTACTTCAAAGCATATTCAATGATGAAGCTTAAATCTAAATGAAACTTTGTTAAAGAAGGCATGGAAATAAACTCATGAACCTATGAATCAACTTGATAAACTGTGTTGTGCCCTCACCTATAACATCATCATTTAAAGTAAACATTCATAGTATATTTTAGTTAAAGGTTAATAAATACAAAACAAATATGATCACAATATATAAATCAAGGTGCTTAGTGATTCCTTATGATCAAACCTAGAGATAGGGGGAAGAACCAAACCCAATTGTGACCTTAATATGATTGAGTTGATATGAGATGATAGAAGAATCTTAGGGGGGGAAATTAGGGTACAACACAGGGAGCTGGAATTTCTTAAATAGCTTTAACCTTGGCAGAATCAACTTCAATACCTTTACCACTAACGACGAAACCTAGGAGTTTACCAGATCTTACCCCAAAGGTGCACTAAATTTGATTCAGCCTCAATTTGTACTTCTTCAATCTCCCAAACAACTTATGCAGGTGGTCAAGATGTTCTTCTTCAGTCTGGGATCTGGATATCATGTCATCCACATAAACCTCTATCTCGTGATGGATCATGTCATGAAACAAAGCTACCATAGCGCGTTGATACGTCGCACCTTTATTCTTCAAACCGAAAAGCATAACTTTGTAACAGAAAGTGCCCCACTGTGTGACCGGAGAAACATCCATGAAGGAACATACTTTATGCAGAGCGGTGTTGTCAACCAGAACATAAATATGTGGAAGTGGAAAGTCATATTTAGGGCTCGCCCTATTCAAGTCCTTGTAGTCTACACACATACGCACCTCACCATCTTTCTCAGGTACTGGCACTACATTCGCAACCCACTGAGGATAGGGCGTAACAGCTAAAAAACCTACATTGAACTGCTTCATATCCCCATCCTTGATATTTTCAGACACTTTGGGACGCATACAACAAACCTTTTGCTTTATAGGGAGGCAACCTTACTTCATTGGTAGACGGTGAACCACAATATCAGTAATAAGCTCTGACATGTCTTCATATGACCAAGCAAAGATATCAACATAGTTACACAACACCTGAATTAACCTCTTTTTGACATTGTCTTCTAGGTTGGCACCCATCTTGATTTCTTTCTTGTCTCCTTCGGTACCCAAGTTCACGACCTCGACCGGCTCTTCATGCAGCCGCATGGCTCTTTCTTCTTGCATTAAAAGCCTAGCAAGCTCTCCAGGTGTTTCACAATCTTCCTCACCTTTGTCCTCGGCTTGGTAGATCATATTTTCAAAGTCATAATTAGCAATAGCATATATGTTATCAATGGAATCCAGGGTTGATCTAGATCTGCAAGTTATGGTGTGGGTGTGTGCAAGAACACATAGCTATTTTGAAAAAAATAAAGTAAAAGAAAGACAAAGAGCGCAAAATTTGAGTGCAAATGTCCAATGATTTATTAAATGAAAATATAATTATAAATAATGATGAACCTAACAATTGGACCATTGTGCCCCGTATAAGGCATAAGGCTTAAAGTCATTGTTTAAATTACATAACCAAAATTTGAAAGCAATAAAAATAGAATATAGAATTTACTCCTGACTAAAGGAGATTGGTATAAAGTCTTCAGCCTTCAAATTATTTAGCCCATTGCCGGTAGTAGGGAAGATCCAACTGTCTATGTCGCAGCCATTATCATCGTTTTCCATAGTGTTAACATGATTGTTGTGAACTCTATTATTGTTGATGCAAAATGGAGGTCTCCTAGAATTGGCACGAGCACGGCGGACAACCCTCTGAGCTTGAAAAGTGAATTCCAAACCAAACTTGTCATATTTGTAAGGAATATCGGGAAGTTGTCCCCAAATAGTGCAACCACTTTCTTCAACCACAACCCTAACGTATTTCAGGGAAGCCATTTTTGATGGAGTCTTAGGAACAAAAGAAGTTGCTTTGTCAACCGAGTTTGTATGAGAAACAACTTCAAAGGTCTGACAAGGAGTCTCGACGAATTCACTATCCACCTCGACATACTTAAAAGAATTCAGATGGCTCACCATATATTCTTCTTCGTCTCAAACTATAACAATATTTCCCCTCATGGGATACTTCAACTTCTGGTGTAAGGTAGAAGTAACAACACCTGCCCCATGAATCCAATGGTGTCCCAGCAAACAAGAATAGGCTGGACAAATATCAATCATATAGAAAGTAGATTCGAAGACCTGGGAACCCATTTTGATCGGAAGATCCACCTCTCCATGCACCATTCTCTTTAAATTATCAAAAGCTCTCACCTTAATGTCACTGGGCTTTAGGACAATCCCTTCACGGTCAAGTTTATCTAAAGCAGCCTTTGGCAAGACGTTCAAAGAGGAACTTTTGTCCACCAACACATGAGATAAGGTAGTGCCCCTGCATTAATTAGAGACATGCATATCCTTATTATGATTCCTTTCTATGGGAGTTAGGTCTGCGTTAGAAAAGCCTAACCCATTATCAGTCATCAGGCTAGCAATATGATTTTCAAACTGGTCAACAGAGATCTCTTGTGGCACATGAGAAGATTTCACAAAATTCACCAAAGCTTGAGCATGAGCTTCAGAGCACAATAATAGGGATAACATAGATATTTTGGAAGGGGTCTGCCCCAGCAGTTCAACAATCTTGTAGTCACTCTTTTAGATAATCTTTAAAATTTCATCCATCTCTTGCTTGGAGTGGTCCTCAACAGTAACCTCTTTTGGTGCCTCCGTCTGGGAAAGCTCAGTCATATGCTCTTCGTCCTAGGTCTCAGTAGTAGTAGTGATATGAACAGGTGCAATAACAGTCTTCGGAGATATCTCTAGAGAGAAAACCTTCCACTTCTAGTAACCTTACTAGTCCCCGTAATATTGCCAGCATCAGAATTAGTAACTTCAACATTTTTCTGTTCAACAGTCAATCGTTCGTGTTTGACGTCGTGACAGTACACATCGGCTCTATAATTCCAAGGGATATCCTTATCAGAAGAATATGGAATTTGCCCAAGCGTAGTAATAATCAGGGGAACAATTTTAGATTCGGAATTAATCTTCATAGGACCCTTAATAGTGATTCTTATAGGGGTACTAGAAATTGTAGACACATCTTCAAGATTCAGGTCTTGGGATGTACTCTCTACAGAAGGAGTCTTCTCAATAGGAATTTTCTCAATCAGAATCTCATGGTCATCTATCAGACACTGAATACCCTTTTCTAGTAATGCACAGTAGTAACAGTCTTTGGCACAACCCAGAAATAAATTGGCTTGTAGTAGCTTCTCTTTAACAATCATCAGGGGAGTAGACAAATCATTCACGGTAGAAACATAAGAGACATCTTCAATAGCACTAACACCTTTGTTATGATTGGGCATAGGCGCAGTAATAACATTAGGGGTCTAAGAAGGGTCAAATTCAATTTCCCTGGCATCAATCATGTCTTGGATTTTATTCTTCAGAGCCCAACAATTGCTAGTGTCGTGCCTAGGGTTGTTAGAGTGGTATGCACATCTCGTATTGGGATTGTAGAAGGGAGAGGAAGTGTCGGGATTCAGAGGAGGCTCTCTCAATGTAACCAGCCCTGATTTCAACATGTGTTGCAATGCTTGAGCCAATGGCATGTTGATATTTGTAAACTTCCTCCTAGGTGCTTCATGCCTACGCTGATTATTCTGTTGTTGTTGTTGCACTAGCGCAGGATTGGAGATCAGTACTGCCCCCACAGATTGGTTGTGATTGCTCTTATTATGACCCTTCTAGCCGTACACAACATTAGATTCCCTATTACCATTATAGGGCTTCTTCACAAAATTTGTAGATGTAGCCATTTGAATTTTACCGCTTCTAATTCCATTTTCCACATGTTCCCCTGTCAAGATCAGTTCGGTGAAGCCAGCGAAATAACTTCCTAATAGATGATTGTTAAAGGGACCTGTCAGTGTGCTCATAAACATGTTAACCAACTCTCTATCAGCCAAATGAGGTTGAACTTTTCCCACAAGATATCTCCATTTTCGGGCATACTCTTTAAAACCTTCATCAGAACCCATCTTCATACTCTGCAATTACATACGGGTTGGTGCAAGATCAACATTATATTGGTATTGCTTGTAGAAAGCAGCAGCCAAATCTTCCCAGGTGTGAATATTGGTCCCTTCAAGTTGATATAACCATTCTAGTTGTGTTCCAAACAAACTCTCTTGAAAGAAATGAACCCACAGTTTCTTATCAGCAGTGTGTGGTTGGATTTTCCGAACATAAGACCTCAGGTGCAGCTTTGGGAAAGAAATGCCATCATACTTGGCAAGGGTAGGAGTCTTGAACTTAGGAGGAATGACAACTTCTGAAACCAGACCCAAATCATCAGAATTTAAATTAGGCACCTTCTGGGTTTCTATAGCCCTTAGACGTTCTTCCAACAATTTATACTTCTCATCAGTATGGGGATATTGCTCATCCGAGTAATCATCTTCCTCTTCATCAAGACATTTGTTTCAACCAGGAAGGCTTCTTTCAGCCTTCACACTCTTATTATCTTCATCCTGTTTGTCTTCTTCATCCGAGGGGATATCAATGTCTCAGACTCGCCTCACTGGACTTTTGAACCTTTTGCACATGTTTAAAACACTGATCTGTTTGTTTGGCTTCTTCTTCTTTTCACTGCTGAGCAGTACTTTCATCTCTTCTTTCCCCTTGGCTAAGTTCATGAACATTTGTTGGAATTGAGCATTTTGCGCTTGGAGATCTCTGACTGTCTGTTTAATATCCATTTTTTTCCTGTTTTTTCTGTAATAAATAGTATAAAGACGAGAAAACATGTCTTGAAAGGTACTTGTTATGTAATGAACTGCATGATATGTAGTTGCAAATGCAATGTTTTCAAGGACCTTGTGGGGTAAAAAGATTGAAGAAGGATTTGGTCACAACTTTGACATGTGGAACATTGAGTCTTCAATTTTGGACGTCCTTTTATTAGAATTAAGCTCACCATATAGAGTGGGACCTAGCCTCTGACTCAAGAGAATGTGCTTTGATCTTTGACTATATCTGTTTAGAGGAAAATAAATCCTCTTGCCTTTGTTAGAAATCTGGCTTATAATAATCCTGCAACAAAGATCCCTAAGATCCTTGAAATGGTTAGTAAATTCCATGTCAGATGATATGATGTCATGATGTTATGTTTATGTTTAAACAAATAGCAAACACAAAAAAATTGCATAAGAGCCTTAGGTTTAAAGGCTTACCTAGGTCCATAGGTAAGTACCCTTTTCTATTGAAATTAAGTTGGCTTAACCTGTCCTAAAATAGAAACCGGGTTCTAGGGATCTCATATCACGAATATTTCTCAAAGGTTTTATTTTAGTACAACAACTGATTCGCCACCAAAACATCAAGCGAGTGGAATTCGATGAGTGTAGCATCGAGTATCAACCAACTTTTGACTGCACCAAAGTCGGCCACCTCACTACCTTTTAATGGACAAGATGGGTAAATTAAGGTTCTAAAAGTCTAGTTAGTGCTAATGACACCACGCAGAAGGCTAATGTTATCCTCGACTGTCTCAAGGAACATTAGTACAATCCAAAGTGCCGCACTAGTCATAGCCATCACTTCAACCATATCGGTCTATGCCGTAGAGTTTCTATGATCTATTACTACTTACCTAAGGTACCCTAGATCCGGGTGTATGATCTTTCAAGAAAATAAACCCAAGCAACCCTTTAAAAATAAAGAAAACAAATCAGAAAATTAAAGCAATTAAAAGTGATCTAGACTCTAGGGTAACCCCTCTTTATAATTTTTTCCCCAGCAGAGTCGCCAGTTCTATAATACGGTGAGAGAATTGACTTTTTTTGTTTTATCCAAAATGTGCGGATAGCTGGAGTCGCCACCGACTTTTCTTTTATCCAATAAGGAAAGGGTGAAAAGAACAGGAAAGACCTTGGAGATTTTTAGTTCGAGGGGTAAGATATGAAAAGGGAAGGTGTTAGCACCTTTTTCATCCGTAGTTACCTACATGCTCTAAATCTCTAGCTCACTTTTGAAAATTGATTTTTTGTGTAAGTGTTTGAAAATATTTTGAAAATACAAAGTACGGCTAACTTTGTAATGGTTCTTGTATCAATCCTCAAGAATGCGTACAAAGTGTTTTTGAAAATATTTGTTTGAAAGTGTATTGTTTGTGAGAAAAGTTTGTGAGCGAGCGATTAACAGTCTTACCCACTCAAGGTCGTTCTTGTTATTTTCCTTCTCCTTTAGAGACAAACTATCCATACCATTAGTTGGTAGGTTTCCCCATCTATTGGATGTGAAGTGACAATCGAGGGTCATCAAAGGAAACTGATAAGGATACTTTAGCAATTTATCTGAGGGACTAGATCATCTATTTCCGTAGGCAACATCGAAGAGTCATCGAGGGACTATTATCTTTTATTCGGAGGGACTTTGATAAAGTATCCCTATTTTCGAGGGACATGACCAATTACGTAAGGCAACGAGGAGAGGTTACCCTAGAGGTGCAAGTGTGAAAGTGTGTTTGATTCAGTTATTTATCTTGAAATTAGGGTTTTGCTATCAGTTGGTTTTAATCTTGCCATACAACCCCTAATACTAGTAATTGCATAAAAAATATAATACGGAATATAAAATGCAGAATGTAAACATAAAACTATTACAAGGCTTAGGGGAAGTTACATAAGAATTAAATGCAGAAAATAAAACCTACAACTATTACATACTCGTAGCAGTTACATAATAGAAAAAATGTGGGAAAAGTAATTCTAAATTATTACATTAGAATGCGCCATATACACTTGATCTAGGAATGTAAATAAATGAGAATAGAAAATAGAAAAAAAAACAAAAGAAGAAGGGTTAATTAATTAAATAAAACCTAAAATTCTAATTAATTAAAAAAAGCTTAATTAACTAATTAAAAGAAGGGTTAATTAAAAAAAACTAAACCTAAATAATTAGGGTTTTAACAAAGGTTTGTTTTAGGTTAACAAAAATAAATTAGGTTAGCCAAAAAATAGGATTAGGGTAAGAAAAATCAAGGAAAAACAAGGTTAGAAACTAAAATAAGAAAAAATGTCAGGGGTGGGTGTTGAACCCACGCCCTCAAGCCTCTGCCTTGCACCGTTTGCCACTGAGCCATGTATTGGTTGGTGTCTGTAGACTTAGCGCTACACAAAATATAATAAACCTGTGAAAATAAGAAAATATAAAACAAAGTTGGAAAGGGCAGGGATTGAATCCATGCCCTTAGAGACTAATGCCTTAACATGCGCGCGCCTTGCTACTGGGGTGGTTGTTACATCTGGTAGTATTAGGAAAACAAATAAATATAAATGGGTAGACTGGAGAGGCGTCGGAGCCCTAGCTCTGGTCGTCTTCTCTGGAAACTTGCTTTTTGTACCTACAAAACAAATGCACGTTAGTGATCCAAAGGGATCCTATCCCCATAATTTGGCACTTGCGAGTTCAATAGTGGCCTTGGTTTTTGCTATTTCTCCTTGTATAATGAAATACGAAGAAAATAATGTAAATCGGTGTAACAATGGCAATCCATCATCCTATCGTTTTGGGACTCATGTGATGGGTTAAACCTGCATAGTTCTACCTCAGAAGCACATTAGTATTGTTAGTATGAAGCACATCACGATAGAAATCAGAATGCAAATTTACAAAAAATATGGCAATCGGAGATGCATGGGATGCTTGTTTCATGCACTTTTGATCACCAAGAACTATTCATACTTACTCTATGAGACTTATGGAATTGATTGTGACAGTTAGCTTGCTTTGAGAAAGGCTAAAAATAGGGTTTGAATTTTTCCCTAGTTTGACAAATTTTTGAGATTTGGAAGGTATTTTTCTTGCAAGGTATCATGTTATCCTCTTGTCTGAATGATAAGAATATATATAGGAGAAAATTAGGTCAAGAAGAATGGGCTTGGACCTCTTGTAATTATATCTTGATTTTTTTGTTTTAAAATAGAAATAGAATAAGACAAAAGATAAACATTTGTTTTGAGAATAATCCCACACGGTTTGCAGCATGATCTTGGGCCTCCATAATGTTTGAAAAAAAGCCTCTTAAGCATTGCACCTCCCTTTAATATTTATTTAATTTAATTTGAAATTTAAATGAATAAAATCAAAATAAATGAAATTAAAAACTAAAATGGTGGTGAATAGATTTAGGGGTTCATTATAAGGTCTATAACACGTTTGGACCTTGAAAGATAAGCCCATTAACCCAAAAATTCAAGTTTGATCAAATTGGGTTTCATGCATTTTCTCAAAATTGCCCAAATTGCACCAATCATAAATCTCTCAATTTTTGTCATATGAAGGTGATCTTTGAATTTTTAGAAATCTCACGATGTCCCCTGCAATCTCTATGTTGATCATTTTTTCATTTTAAGACTTTATCTTGATGTAAATTGCTTTGAAAAAAGTGTCTTTTTGTTGGCTTTTGAAATGACCTAAAATGTTTTGGCCCATATCTCTCAAATGAAGCATTTTTGGACTCGAGCTTAGAGAGAAAAAGATGTAGATAATTGAATTTCTATCATAATGAACTTTGGTTGAGAATTTTCTAATGAAGCATGTGAAATTTATGCTTGGTCAAAGTTCAGTTGACTTCTCCTAAAGAAAACCTTAGCAACTTTTGACTTTTGATGAATCTTGAGTTTTCTTGATGAGTTATGATCAACCCTTGATCAAATAGTGAATTTAACTTCAAAATATTTGTCTTGACAAAAAATCTTGAAGTTTGACTGTATGTTGAGCATAATTGACTTTTTACCCAATATAGTCGATTTTCAATCATCTGAGCAATTGACTGAGCAAATTTGTGATGTAAGGCTTGAAACTTGACATGAGTATTCTTTGAAGTATATGAGAAACCATGAAGTCCACTTGAGGAATTGAAATTCCAATTTCCTCTGAGAAAAACAAAACCCTAATTATAGACCACTGTTTAGGAGGAGAGTTTGTCTGGTAAACCCTTTGAGTAGTCTTGAATACTAGATAAGCTTAGGGACATGAGAAATTCCTTTGAAAATGAGATGGAAAATTTTGGGGTACAACAACTTGCAACTTCTTGATCTGTGCCTTCTTCAGATCTTGAAAGTAAGAATTTTCTAGATGATTATCATCTGAATTCTTCGCTTTTGTTTTTCAATAGATGGTTTATCTTCTTCAGAATCTGAAAGTAGTTTCCATATACTTCAAAGATGTTTTGATTTGATATTCCCCCTAGTGATTGGTGTTTTATCCTTTTGACTTCCAATGCTTAACACTTATTCAAAGATTTTAGGCGACTCATTTATCTAACTTTTGGAGTGCATATTTGAGAGACAACAGTCTTCTTGATGGATCCCCATACGTTAATGTTGAATAGATCCATTTCAGCTTGCAGTTGTAGTTATTTGGATGACAACTTCAGTTGAGTTGAAGTGCAGAAAGTTGACCTTTGCTTTTGATGGAAAATTTATGTTTATTGAGAAGATAAATCCATTTCCATCAGGTACTTGAGCCTTCAGAATCTTGAGAAATGTTTCAGGGATTCTGTCTTCATATTTTTTATTCTAGCCTAGAGTTTTGAAACCCCCGTAGAACGGGTTTTGAATCAGAAAAGCTTTCTATCATTTGAGAAGAAGACACAGCTACATAATGTTCTCTAACTAGATCTCTCTACACGGTTTAGTATTTGATCTTAAATCAATAACAAAGTCGGTATCTGATGCTAATTGAAGGTAGAGAAAACACAAGAACGGGGGGGGGGGGGGGGGGGGTTGAATTGTGTTCATAGAAAACATTCCCCATTAGAAGTTATTTGCACTCAAATAATAATAGTATAAAGACAATGAAGATAAAGGAAACAAGTATTTTACCCAGGTTCTTCGTTAACTAGGCTACTCTTGTACAATCTCACAAGGATGATTTCGCCTTATCCAAGGACTTAATCCACTATAACCAAACTGATTACAATCACACGGGCAACCTTTAGTGACTAACATACAATGACATGTTCAGGGATCCAATCGGATATAACATTCATTGAACCAATAGAATCTGATCCCTTAAGATCTCCTACTAGAACTTTCTTGCAATGATATCCATCAAGGATCTCACAAGAGTGACATTCACTTGTTCCTCTTTGAGATATGACTACCATTGACCCAACAGAATCCGGTTCCTCAGAACCTCCTATCAGGATTTTCCATAATGACCAACAACCATTATCTTCTTGATATTAGACCTTCACTAAGTCTCTCAAGTAACCTTGCAATGATATGTTCAATGATCCAACTAGATATAACAATCATAGACCTAATAGAATTTGATCCCCCATAATCTCCTATCAAGATTTCCCACAATGACCAGCAGCCATTGTCTTCTTGAGATCAGACCTTCACTTAAACTCTCAAGGAACTAATCAACAACATTTGATGGGGTTTTCATTGTTTAAGTGAATGCATCTTCTAAGCAGACACACAAGTGTTTTGAGCACATATTTTTTACACTTCTTAGAGCAACAACTCAAGTGTTAAAACAATTTACATGAAGAGGTATGAACATAAACAATGTTCGAGCAACAACTCTAGTGTTTATTACAATGTTTTACAAAGATGTATATGATCATCTTGTAGTTTTCTTCTGCATCTTCTTGTTGAGCAATCTACGAGTAATATTTCCTTGCTTCTTCTGTTTCATTCAAGATGCATATGGTGATACTTGAATGGCATCTTGTTCAAATCTTTTTTCTTTCTTTTCTCTCTTCTTTTAGTGATCTTCAGTATGTATAGCATTGCAGCTTTATCATTTTCAGAGGCCAATGTTTTTGTTCCACATGATGAAGCTTGTTGTCCAATGGCAACGGTTAAACTTCGAACCATCAATTTATCTTTGAAGCTTTGATCTTATTTTATAGCCCTTGGTTGAGAGAGACTTTGTGAGGATAAAACATACTTTTCCTGCACCAAAGGTTAGTTCCCAACAGATAGAATAAGGTGTAAGAGTTTAGACAATATAAAATAATATTTTGGTATCCTGTCATTGTTTAATGATAGCTTTCTATCGTTTCCTCTGAATAATATTTTTTTATTAAGCTTGTAAACAGAGATCTGTTAAGAAAGATAGTTGTAAATCTAGATGTTTGTTCCCAAAGGTCACAATGAGAGTGGGTGTCAATACAGTATAAAGGATTGTTCTTATGCCACCCTAGAGGGTAGATGTCACAGACACTTTATGTACCTTTGGAACAACATCACATGTTAAACATTTGAACTTTCTTTTTATCTTCAGAAGCTTCAGATATTTGCATGTTGAACTTTGAAGCTTATTGTAGAAGAATCTTTCTTATGAGCCTTAGAACCTAAGTCTTGGAGTCTTCAGAACTTCTCACATAGAACATTGTTCTTCAGAGTCTTCAGCACTTGGTTGTACGAACTTCCTTTTCTTCAGATCATCCAAACTTATTTTGCAAAACCTTGTCTTCATAATATTCAGAACTTATAACATATAAGTAAAGGTTTAGAAGGCCTTCAAAGCTAAACCACAAAGCCATAATCATAACTTCTTATACTAATGTTCCTAAGACACGTTGTAGAAGATCAGTTCAGAACCTTGATTTTAACAAAACATGTAACGATGTGTTTTCTTCCAGAGTGTATGTTTAGAACCTGATGACGTCACACGTCTTGTACTAAAGTCATAACATTATAGCAGCAGCTACACACTATATGAAACTGTTTGTGTATAAAATTATTCTCTAAGATGGCATGTGAAGTTATCATCAAAATGTCAAGGCCAGATGTAGGAAACACTTCTTGTTCTTACAGGTTGCTCGCCTTCAGTTGGCCATCGAGGATGGTGCAGCCAATGCTGCAGGATCTTTCAAAAATGTTGTGAAGAAGCTCAGAGTAGTGAATCCTTTCATGGAGATGAACATAACTTGGGTAGAAATCTTATACTATGTGGATGACAGTAAGATAGTGGTCCTTGAGTTTCTCAAGGATGTTGAGGAAGTGTTGGTAGAGAATCCTTCCCAAAGAGAGCTTGTTCCCAAGGAGGTGCCTTATCTTGATGTTTGACTGCTTTGTTGTCCTTTTTTGTTCTGGCCTGTGTGTCGTGTTTGATGTAATTTATTTTGGGGACTTTTTCCTGTTTATGTAATTTTCAAACAATCGCGGTCCTTGTGGCCACAAGTTCCTTTATTTAGATAGGGGCCTCGTGCCTCCTTTATGTAATATTTTTACAATTATGGCCCTTGTGGTCATCAATTTTTTAAGATTTCCAACCGTAGTGGTCGCCTGTTTCAATCTGCATCACTCAAGTGTTTTTATCTTTGCTTTATGCATGAATTGTTGATTATTTATTGCGAATTTTTTGCATGTTTTGTATGCTTGTCTTCTTGAGACGTTTTATTTGAGAGTTTCAGGGGTTTGCTCGTGAGTTTTTGAGTTTTCCAGTGTGGGGAACTGGTCAAATGGCCAGGGTAATTTTCGGGCGTGGGCCAGAACTCATACCTCGTTTTGAAGACCTGAGCTCGGCGGCATGAACTTCCCATTACAAGCTGGGTGTTCTTCCATCGTTGTACGACAACGGTGGAGCTCGTTTGAGTTTTCCATGTCGGGTTGAGAATAAGCTCGTTAAGAGAATGGATACTCGCCTCTTTGTTTAGTTTGAAGTGTCATGCTTGTACCTGAGCATGCACGGGTGGTCAGGCAAGGTGTTTCTGTTGTTTTGACGAAGCATGTCGACTTTATCAGTGTCTCCACTATAATATTGTCTTATTTTTTCGGTTTTCAAAGGTAAAGCAAGTTGTTCCCCCTGTAGGATTTCTAAGTAATAGGCCTCAGTCCCTGTTTTTGCATGGACACAGTATGGGCCTTCCCAGTTCATGGCGAGCTTGACCCTCACGAGACTCTTTATGATTTCTCTTAAGGACTAGTTTGTCGACTTCGAACTCTCTCCGTATGACTTTGGCGTAATATCTTATGGCGATATTTGTTTAACAGAGGCCTCTCGTAAGGCTTCCCTAGTTCGAACTTCCTAGACAAGGTCGAGCTCTTCTTATAAGGCCTCATTGCTCATTTCTATGTCGAGGGGTACTTCGGTCCATCTTGATGCTTCTCTTATATCGACGGGGATGACAACCTCGATTCTGTATGCTAGTTGAAAAAGAGTCTCCCCGGTTGATGAGTGATATGTTGTTCGATAGCCCCACAACACGCTGTGTAGCTCCTCCACCCATCTTTTCTTAGTTTCGTCTAGTATTTATTTAAGACCTCGTAGGATTACCCTGTTTGCAGCCTCATCCTAACCATTCATTTATGGATGTTCGACAGAGGCAAATTTCTGGATAGTGCCTAACTTAGCAATGAATTCCTGGAATTTCTTGTCTATGAATTATGTTCTGTTGTCGGTAACAATGGCTTGGGGTACACCGAATCTGGAGAGGTTTTATAGAAACACATGATATTTTGCACTATGATTCTGGCTAGTGCTTTTGCCTCTACCCATTTGGTGAAATAGTCGACAACGACTATTAAGTACTTATTTTGATTGGTCCCCACCACAAATAGTCTGAGGAGATCCATTCCCCACCATGTAAAAGGCTAGGGGGATGAGAGGAATTTGAGATCATGTGGAGGTGGTAAATGCATATCCCCATGTGTGATACGGTGGCAAAACCGACTGTTAATACTGGTTTTGCGTTTATGTTTGCAAATGTTGCGGTAAGCAAGAGTCGCCACCGAATTTTATTTTATCCAAATTAAGTAATGGGTGAAAAGAACAGAAAAGACCTTTTCAAGAATTTTCTAAGTAAGGGGGTAGATTATGGAAAGGGAAGGTGTTAGCACCCTTTCCGTCCGTATTTTTCTACGGGCTCTTAGATGCTTAGCTCATTTTAAAAGTACCTTGTGCTTTGTGTGTTTTGAAAAATGTTTTGAAATGCCTTAGTGCGACGATTCGCTTTGTGATAACTCTTGTATCAGTCCTTAAGAGTGTTGACAAAGAAAATGTTTTTGAAAGTGTTTTGAAATTTTTATGTTTAAGCGTGAAAATTTGTTTTGAGCAAGCATCTAACAGCTATCTACTTGTACTCGAAAAGGTAGTTCTTTTCCTCCTATCCTTTAGACAGTGCTATCCTACTATTAATGAATAGGTAGCCCTATCGTTGGACATAAGAGGGACATTCGAAGGGACATTACGATCACGAAGTCAACTTGGCAACGAACTTTAGTAACTGTCCTAAAGTTTTAAGATCACTTTTAACCGAGGCAACATCGAGAGGGTCATCGAGGGACTTCTGATATTTCAAACTAAAGGACATCCACTAAAACTTCTCACGTTTCGAGAATTGTGATCGTTTTCCGAAGGCAACCGAAGTGGGATACCCTAGAGGTGCGCATGTGCAATTGTGTTTAGTTCAAGTATTTACCTTGCCCATTTAGGTTTGCTAACATTTTTTGTTTTCAGTCTTTCCATACAATCCTAGTTACTAGTAGTTAATATGTACAGGAGAATGTAAAGTACGAAAATAAACCCTATGCTCTTACATGGCATTGGGGAGGGGATATTTACAATGTACAAAACTTGGGAGTACAGAAATTAAAAGTAAAAAGTAAAGCCTAATTATTATTACATCCCAATATACAGTTACATCAATAATGTAAAAATGCGAAAAAAAATAAATAACACGCGAAGGTTGAAAGTTCCTCTAAAAACCTAATAAGAAAATCTTTTTGCTTATTTTTTATTATGAAAATAAAATAATTAAATTTAAATCAAGTCCTAAGTTCTAATTCAATTTAAATTAAAGAAAATAGTTAAAATATTTATTTATTTTATTTACAGAAATTAGTTTAATTAAAAAATACTAATGTAATATTTTTTTTGTGATTTTTTTCTTTTGATTATTTGTTTAATTAATAAATAAAGAAAAACAAAAATTAATAAAACTAAAACAAAATAACCAAAAGGCTAGATGGGCCTGATAATAAAAAAATAAAAAGGGTGTTATTTGGAAATTCGCTGGGCCTAAAAGCTGAAGCCCATATTTGTCTTTAGATCCAGTGAGGAATGCTTTTGGAAGGTACATGGTGCTCTGCTTATGGGAGGCGTTGGATCTGATCAGGTGTACATTTGGTGGTCATGATTTGGGGCATATGATGAACCTGCATAGCCCATGCGTATTAGATCTGTATTGAATAATTTTTAGAAAACAAAATGATGGACCTGGGATTCGAATCCAGATTCTCTCCCTTCACACAAACACGCCTTGCCAGCTGAGCTACTATGTGATTCGTTACATCAAATACAACAATAAAATAATATACAATGAAATGTCAATATTGGAGAAATAAAAAAATGCACGTGTTGTTTGAATGGCCCAATGGGAAGCTACCACGCTTCCATCGTCTTAGGTATTGAGACCTATAGTGACAATTTTTGTCTGTCACTATAGCATCTGCACTCAACAAAATCTACAATATGCAATATAAATTCAATGTGAGGCCATGGATCAATTGTCCTTGACCTCCTGAGCATGATGGTACCCTTAGTTGGGTCTAATTTTGGCTGATTGGAAAAAAAAACCAATTCAGAGGTCTAAACCCTAACCATGGCAAAATGTCATTCCTACATCAAAACTTCAATCCAACTATATAGGGAGCTTGAAAACACTCAAATGATTAATAATGCATGGTCAAAACAGATTTATTTTACATGAATCAAGCAAAATTAATTTGGAAAAAGTTGCAAACCGTGTGAACTTGCTGGGACGTTTCGTGATGTTTCAAGTCGTGGTAATGGTTGTAAAAGCTTCAGGGGACCTTCAGGAACATGTTTGAGTCCTTGGTTTGGACTGAGGATGGCTAGAAATGAAGATGCGAATTTGATAACTTTGATAATTTTGCAAAAATTTGCAGATCTTTTTCTGGCTATTTTTCGTGTCCATTTTACTTGCAAGTGTGTTTCTTAAATAGAGGAGATGGAGGGGACAAGAAAGCAAGGAATGAAACGGTCATAAACATGTTCTTCAAGGCCATGAATGAGAATTTGAATTTTGGCAAGATACATGGAATTCTTGTCTCTTTTCAAATTTGGATGAACTTGGACATTGTTTGCATGAATTCTTGGGCCCAAGGCTGACCAAAACACTAGCCCAAATGCTCAAAGCCCATTTCCAATTATTTTATACATTTTATTTTATATTTATTTGAATAACATAAAATAAATATGTACAAAATAGGTAGAAAATGTAAGTCATAGTAAGAATGATTTTATAGGTCCTATATAAGCTTAGTAAGATGCTTGAAGTCCAAGAAATTAAGCCATTGACCTAAAACTTCAAGTTTGCTCAATGCCTAATTCTTGAAATTTCCCAAATTTTCCAAACTTAGACAAGCCATAACTTGCTCAATTTTTATCTCGTGATGATTATCTTGGACTTTTTGGAAAGCCCAAGATGTCTAATTTAATCTCTCTTTTGATGAATTTTTTATTTGAAGACTTTATCTTGATGTAAATGGTCTTGACAAAAAGTGCCTTTTATTGACTTTCTGAAAATGACATGTAATGTATGAGCTCTTATCTTTCAAATGGTGCATTTCTTTGACTTGAGGGCTGAAGAGAAGTTGTAGGGAATTGTATCATCTTCAAAATGATCTTTGGTTGGAGAAAAATGGATGAAGTATGTGAAAGTTATGCCTAGTCAAAGTTCAGTTGACTTTTCCTATAAAAACCCTAATTGGGCAATTTTTGACTTTTGATGGATTAGGAGCATTTATTGAGGAATCATGATCAACCCTTGATCAAATGATGGAAATCACTTCAAAATGTTGATGTTGACCAAAAAGCTTGAAATTTGACTGTACATGGGCCACAATTGACTTTTGACCTAACACAATTGATTTTCAAGTATTTGGGCAATTGAATGAGCAAACTTGTAGTGGGAGGCATGAAATTTGTCATGGAAAATCTTGAAGGCATAATAGGACCATGGAAAACATTTGGGACCTTTGGAGCTCACACATCTTGATGAAAAGTGAAACCCTAGCTAGAGGTTCATTGCTTAGGAGGAGAATTTTCTGGTCAATTCTTGGTCAACCTTGAGCAATTGAGGATCTCTAGGAGCATGCTTTGAGAAAAAATGGGAGGGAAAATTTTGGGGTACAACACCATGTCGTTGGCATTTTTCGTATTTCTTCACATGCTCTTTGGTATCTAGCTACCTGGTAGGCCAGTAGTAGCCTGCTCGCTACGCTTTCCTAGAAAGGGACTTTCCGCCCATGTGTTGGGCGTTGATTCCCTCGTGGATCTCATGTAGGATGTGGGTGACCTTTCTTTCATCGACACACTTGAGGAGAGGGATAGAGAATCCTCTCATGTACAATTTTCCTTCAACCAGAACGTAGGAGCAGGCTTTTTGTTTGACTATGTTGGCTTCCTTCTGATAGGTTGGTAGCTCCCTCCCTTGTGAGGTAGTTGTATACCTGGGTCACCCAATAACTGTTGTCGTTGATGGAGAGCACCTCTAGAGTCGAGGAAGGTTTTTTGATGCTTGGTCATGGAATTATCTCTTATATTACTGATTTGTTCCCTCCTTTTTTCTTTGTGCTTGCCAATTTTGACAAGATATCTGCTTAGGAATTGTGTTCGCAGCAAACATGATGTACGTCCGCAGTGTTGAATCCTTTCATTTTCTCTCGGACCAGAGTCCAGCATTCTAAAAGTTGGTCATTCTTGACCTGGTATTCTCCTCGTACTTGGGAGGAAACACGTTGGGAGTCTGTGAAGATCTTCACTTCCTCGGCCCCTAAATCTTCATCCAGGTAGAGTCCTGCGAGGAGATCTTCATATTCTGCTTGGTTGTTTAAGGTTGGGAAAGATATTGCAAGGAAGACCTCAACCAGTATCCCTTCCTTGTTCTCCATTGTGATTCCTTCTCCTCTTCCCGTGGAGCTGAAATCTCCATCCACGAATATGGTCCACTTGCGTGCACTACTTATGGAGGTTGGGGAGGCCGTCTCTGCTCTTATACTTAATGTTGAACTCAGAGAGTTCTAATGACCATTTGAGCATCCTGCCTGCCATATCAAGTCGTCCGAGTAACTGTTTTATTGGTTGCTCTATCTGGACGACAATGGTGAGGGCCAAAAAAGAGTGCCTCAGCCTCCTCATTATGTTGATGAGTTCCAAGGATACTTTATTGATCTGTTGGTATCTTACTTCAGAGCCTTGTAAGGCTTTGCTCATAAAGTAGATGGATTTCTTCCCCTCAGCGGTCTCCCAGATGAGACAACACTAATGGCCTTGGAAGAAACGATCAGATAGAGGTAGAGAATATTTTCCTTATTTGGTGTCAAAAGGATTAGTGGTTGAGATAATTCCTGTTTGAGATGGAGGAGGGCGTGCTCGCATTCCTCGGTCCACTCAAAAGCGGTTTCTTTAAGGAGAAGTTTGAATAAGGGCAACGTGTCATGGGAAGATTTAGCCACAAAATGGGACAATGATGTGAGCATTCCGTTTAGAGTTTGGATTCATTTTTTCGAGCCCCGGGTTGGAAGCTCAGAGAATTCTTGACATTTGTCGCGGTTGGCTTCAATTCCTCATTTTGTTAAGTAGAAGTCGAGGGACTTTCCTTCACGTACGCCGAATGTGAATTTTTCTGGGTTGAATCACATTTTTACCCTTCTTGCTTGGTCAAAGACCTTTTTATGGTGGAGCACATGATATGTTTCCTCTTAGGATATCAGATCATGTCGTCCATGTAGATTTCAAGCATGTCTCTGATTTCTCCTCGGAAGACCTTGTTCATCATGCACTGATAGGTAGCACCCGTGTTTTTCATACTGAAGGGCATTTCATTTTAGTAATAGTTGCATGATTCGGTCACGAAGGCCATGTATTTTTTGCCTGTTTTAGACATGGGGATCTGGTTATACCCATAATATGCATCCATAAACGAAAGTAATTTAAAACCTGCAAACTTGTCGACCAATTTATCTATACTTGGGAGAGGGTAAGAGTCTTTAGGGAAAGCTCTATCGAGAACAATATAATCAATGCACATGCGCCATTTTCCATTACTCTTTTTTACAAGAACTACATTAGAGAGCCAGGTTGTGTATTGGGCTTCAAAAATAAATTTTTCCTCTAGGAGGTCTTTGACGGAATGCTTGGCAGCCTCGGTTTTCTCAAGGGACTGCCCACACCTATGCTGAGAAATTTCCTGGTGTAGCGGTAGAAATGTTGAGACTAAGCCATTGGATTGACTTGACTCGCACATATCAAAATAAGAATCGCCACCGCGCTTTATTGTTTCCAAAGGAATGGGAAAAGAGAGTGTAACCCAATAATAGGGGGAGAGAATCTAAGTTCGGGGGTTGGTTATGCAAAGGGAAGGTATTAGCACCCTAAACATCTATGATACTCCGCAGGAACCTCTTTGAAAATTTGTGTATTTTGGCTATAAGTGTTGTATACAAAAGTAGATTATGGGGATGAGGAAATAAGTATTTTTTATTATTTTTGCACCCTCCGTGGTTGTGAACCTTTAGTGCCTATGTACCACCTTCGGTGCAATAGGGGATCAGGTTACTCGTAGTTCACCTTTAAAAATTTAAAACAAGTATGTTGGTTAATTTTAAGAGACGAGACATCATCATCTTATCTGAGTGGAAGAGCATACTTACTAACCATGATTATGAGAAAGGGGAATTTGCGTCATCTCAAAGTGAAGGATATGGCTTGGATTTTAAAATCAACAAATCCTCACTCAACACCCAAGTGGAAAATATCTCACTTCACTATATATCATAGAAGTATATTAGTTTGCATCACTACAAGGATTGACAAGAGTCTAACCTTTTGAGAAAAAAATTTAAAGTTAAAAAGCCAAAATGGCAAAAATCGTTTGAATGAGATTGATTGACTTTTAGTCTTCTCACAAAAATGTCAAAGTATTGATAATTTTTTTAAATTTTGATTAAGAAAATATTTTAAAAATGCATGGACCTAAGTCCATGTTTATTGCGAAAGCGGTTCAAGTTTTTAAAACAAGAAGAGTTTTCAAAAGGAGGGAGAAGATTTTTGAAATTAAAGAAGGTAAGAGGAGACGAAGGTACTATCCTAAAGCATAAGGTAAAATATAGGGAAAAGAACCGTCTAACCAACAAGAAGCTGACACTTGACATAATGAGTCAATGTAGAATTCCCATCCTTTAGATTTTGAAACCAAACAAGAAAAGATAATAAACCTCTTAAGAAAACCAAACTTCAATTGCAATAAGTCTTCATAAAAAATTGGGCAGAGTAATGGTTGTATACAGATGAATTCCCGATCACATACAATGCATGTAATCACAATAACCTGTGCACACAAATCAAACAAACAACCCAATGTCTTGCGGTAAACCCCAAGAACTCCAGACAAAATAATAGTTGAGGTCACAAGGTTCTAAGGTAGGTCAAGGTCTCTAATACTAAGTCCAGGAAATCCATAATCTCTATAATGCCAAGGATAGTAACCAAGTAGTCCAAGTAACATTAAAGTTTTTTATGGTTCAAGTTGATTATTACGTATTTACAAAAAGAAAATGAAAAGCTTAAGTGAGCAAAACAAAATGACATAAAGATAAATGCTCAAGTGAGCAAAGATGAAAATAGCATGAAATGTAAATGCTAAGATAAATGTGCTTAAAGTAAAGAGTATAAAGTAAAGGAATAAAATAAAGTCAATTGTTAGAAGTTAGAGGTTAGTTGAATGACCATCCTGAAACTTTCATTTGAAAATCATTAGAATATTTATAAAATCAAAGCCTCTCAGCAACAAGTTTCATTTGCTTTTTGTCAAGAATATCATTCATTTCAAAATCTCAAGGCAACAATAAATGATCAATGATGTTTAAGTGATTCACTTTGACCAAAGTATATGATGATTCATCAGAGGATTGATAAGACTAAAGCCTCCTAACAATGAATCTCAAGGTTATTAGATAAAATGATTCAAATTAACATACTTGGGCTTACAAACATGAGTTTGGGCCACGAATGATCATTTCTCGAATCAGGATAAAATTTAGCGCCATGTTAAGCAATCGTAAGTGGACTTATGTAGAAGTTGCACCTATTTTAAGGCCGGTCAATAACAATCTATGTACCATATGTTTTGAGAAATGATATATAAATTATTCTCCAATAACATTTAGTACAAGTAAGAATGGGATAAGATGGAGAGGGAGGGGATGTGTTAGATGAAAATGGTTTCAAATATCATCAACATCATTCATCCATCTTGATAGATTTGGTTTTTCAACCTATCAACACCCAAGATCCAATGATATTGAATAATTTGTCCCAAAATTACTTCCAAGTCAGTATCAAATGCCAAATCAAAAGTCAAACAAGAATTATGTACAAAAGTTCTCAATTACAAGCTTTAATCAAAAGCAAAACCCTAAATACATTCCTAACTCTAAATTACATTTAAAATAAGAAAATAACTTGTAAAATTATGAAATTAAAACCCTAACTTCCTAATGTTATATAAAAAACATAAATAGAATTTAGAGTTCTTGGATTGAAGTGGAAATTTGATTTAAAAATATAAGCTTTGAAACTAGCCAGCAAAAGGCTTAAACTAGAGATGTTTTGGAAAAAAATTTGTAAAAAATATGAAATCATATTTTAAAATTCCATAAAAATGATCTTCATGACCTCATATCGTTCAAGCACTCTAAACAACTTCATCTCTGATTTTATAGGCATGGCAAGTTAGAAATTTTAATCAATTAGTGTGAATGATCAAAGAAAACCCTAAAAAAGGGAATTAAGTACAAAATTAATCAATTTGATCTAAATTTCAAATAAATTTGATGTAAGATAACCTAAATGTCAAGAGAATTGTATATTTTTCTTGAATTTTATTCCAAAAGAAAGAATTAAATGAATTATTTACACAAACCAACAAAAAGACAAAGAAAAGATGATATGTCCAACAAATGATTTAATTTGTAACTCAAGACTTTTATAAAATTGGAAAAAAATTATTTTTAAGAAGTAGACTCAGAGAGATGTTAAAAATATTTTTTTATAATTTTTTGATTTAGAAGAAATAGGAAAATGAAATTTCAAAACTTAAAAGAATATTAAGACCCTAATTAACTACACAAATTTATTTAATAAAGAAAAATGATAAAAAAAATGAAATAAAAATCAAAATATGGAAATACATTGAAAAAGGAGTTTAAAATATTTTTGTGATAATTTTTGAAGTGAGAAAAAGATTAAAAGGAAATTTGAGAAAACAAAGAAAATTTTAAAAAAATATAAAGACTTATTACACCTGCTTTTCTCAAAATGGGCTGTAAAATGAGTCAAGAACATGTTCAATAGCAAACAGCCACATAGTCATCCCTACCAAAATACCAAACCCTTTCTATTTTTCAGTTTTGAAACCAAACTTTCAGATCCAAATATCTCACGCGTTTCTTGATGAAAATCAAAAATGCAAATATTAAAGTTCAAGATCAAAATGTGCTGAACACGATGTTATCAAAAATTTCAAGAAATGATATGTTGATGACAGAGAAAATTGCGCGCGAAAATGCTACATGAACAAGGTTGTGATTGGACATTTCAACAAACAGATTTCAACTTCAAATTTCTCCTTCAATTCTCCACCCAATTAAACGATCTAAAAATCAAAATTCATCACAAACATGCAAGGAACATGAATATGCTAATAGATTTTTCAAAAGGCTTATGGATTAAGAAGAAGCGCAAGTTGCAGTTAAGAGAGAGAAAATATGGAGCATCTACCTTGTGAACAGATTTGTTGATGTTTGAGCTCAAATAAAGAGCAAGCAAATCAGAGATGCTTGACTTGAAGATTCAAAGATAATCAAGGAGAGAGATGTGAATGAAGCTTCAAAAGTGGAGGGTGCTTGCTTATGAATCAAAGAGAGAAGAGGAAATCTGAACTTGCAAAGAGAGAAGAGCTTCGTGTGATAGAGAGAGATAACTTTTGTAATTTCTTCTGTCCAACCTTTTCAATTGAATCAAGGCTTGCTTTTATAGAGTGAGAAATGGATAAGAGGGTAGAAAAGAGAAAATGAAAATGAGAGTGAGGTAGTGAGGTTTGAGGCGCATTTTATGTTTGCTACTGACTTCTTGGGTGTCATTTTAAATAAGTGCACAAAGCATGTGCATGTGAGCTGGCATGCCCTTGCTTGGCTGATGTGAATCCCATGTGTTTTCATGAAAATTTTACCAACACCATGATCATGTCTTTACCCCTTATATCTCTCTCCATAGTGAATGAATCATAATAAAGTTTGAATAAAAATTGGAGAGGACATTACATACTCTAACTTTGATGTTTAAAATTTTTCAAAACGAAGCTTGAATCAATGAGATAATTGGCTATGCATGCTCGTGAACCGTTTGTTGAAATGTCAAGCCTGAATAGGCAATCCACGCGCGCGACATGCCTTGTGTTGGGAAAACATTCAGCTTGCATGGTACCTTCTTCCCATGATTATATCTCAAAATGTAGGATTTATTTTGAGAAACTTCCTAAAGCAAAGTTGTTCCTCTCATTTAGGGCTTGATCTTTAATGTTGAACATTTTTCCCAATTATGAAAATTTAAAATAGAAAAGTGATGATGAATGTGTGCCCATGAGCTGTTTGACAAAACGCCTGGACTGGCGCGCGCGTGACATGCATTGTGCTGGGCAAGATGGCAACTTGAAGCTCCAAATCCTAAGCATCATATATCTTTCTACACTTGGCCATTTGAGATGATTCTTGAACCAAAAATGAAGATCGCACTTCAAACTTCAACTTTGATGTTTCCAACTTTTTGATTTGAGCTCAAATGGACGTTCAACATTAATCATGAAGAAGCCAAATTTTTGTTCATATTTGGAATTTTTACTAAGTGTCCAAAATTTTCCAAGTTCCATAACTTTTTTTCCTTTCAATTTTTTGACTTGAGGCATCTAATCCAAAGTTTAAGAATTTTGTATCCTCTTTCTAGGAATGTAAAGTTTGTACATTTTTAATAAAAATTGAGAAAGTTATGACCAATCAAAATTCAATACTATGAACACTTGGAAAAAATTCAAAATTTCAAATAACTTCATTGACAAGTTATCTTCAAATTCACATTTCCTCTTGTTTTTATGCCACCTTTGACCATGAAATATGAATATGGACATTGAATTGATAGTTGACCAAAAGTCCCCTTGGTCAACAGTTGACTTTGGTTGACTTTATGATAAAATGACCAATTTACCCCTTTTTGATCACTTGAACCTTTCCAAACACAAATTGATGATAAAACTTCCAATTATAGATGCCCTTGAACATGTAGAGAAGCATGGAATCAAGTGTTGCCCAAAAAGTCAGATATTTCCTGATTAAATTCCAAACTCTAGTTTTGATCCTCTGTGCTAGAAGATGGTAATATGAGTCAATTGTTCCATTACCTACAGGATGGAATTCTAAGAGACATATACACATATTTTGATGTTAGACAAAAGGATACATGTACAAGATACACAATTCAAGGTGCTTGATGATCCCTTAAGAGCAAACTTAAAGATAGGATGAAGTACCCAAAACCCTAATGTGTGATCTTGTTGCATTGTGATGGTATGAGATAATAGAGGAATCTTAGGGGGGGAAATTAGGGTACAATAACTGCCCTTATTTAAGTGTCTTCTATCTGGAGATGCGAAGGTTAAAATCTTCGTGTCGACGCGAATGAAGATACTTAAATATAAAACAAGCCCTATTTTTGGCCCTAAGATGCCATGTAATGCTTATGATTATAAATGCAAATGAACAAATCCAAAAATGACACAAGACACCACTGGGGATGTAATAGATAAAACCAAGATCAAAAGAAAAAAACTCGACCAGGAAAATAAATCACTGGTGAACAAAAGACTAGACTCTATTGGGGTAAAGCCCAAAAGAGGAGATAAGGCATCATCAACTAAAAGATTGAGGAGAAAAGGTAAAGGAAAAAAGTGATCGACAAATGACTGTGAACTATCTACTCACTGAGGCGATAGCAAAAAAAAGTAACGTCGAGCCACCGGGGAAGGAAATAGTAAGATAATACCAGTAAATACCAATATAAGGGTGGTAACAATTGATTGGCATCGGTACTTATCACTGGAAACAAGCAAGCTTCTTCAGAGAAAAGTGAATCCCAACGACGAACTATCTCCCATAATGAAGAGACTACCAACCATCGGAAAAAGATCTCAACAACGAACTACCTCCCATAATGATGAGGCTACCATTCATTGGAGTAACAAAACTCAACAACGAACTACCTCTTATAATTACGAGGCTAACATTCATTGGAGTAACAAATATCAACAACAAACTAACTCCCATAATGACGAGGCTACCATTCACTGGAGTAACAAATCTCAACAACAAACTAACTCCCATAATGACGAGGCTATCATTCACTAGAGTAACAAATCTCAACAACAAACTAAATCCCATAATGACGAGGCTACCATTCATTGGAGTAACAAATATCAACAACAAACTACCTCCCATAATGATGAGGCTACCATTTATTGGAGTAACAAATATCAACAAAAAACTACCTCCCATAATGATGAGGCTACCATTCATTGGAGTAAAAAATCTCAACAACAAACTACCTCCCATAATGACGAGGCTACCATTCATTAGAGTAATAAATCTCAACAACAAACTACCTCCCATAATGACGAGGCTACCATTAATTGGAGTAACAAATCTCAACAACAAACTACCTCCCATAATGACGAGGCTACCATTCATTGGAGTAACAAATCTCAACAACAAACTACCTCCCATAATGACGAGGCTACCATTAATTGGAGTAACAAATCCCAACAACAAACTACTTCCCATAATGATGTGGCTACCATTCATTAGAGTAACAAATCTCAACAAAAAACTACCTCCCATAATGACGAGGATACCATTCATTGGAGTAATAAATCTCAACAACAAACTACCTCCCATAAGGACGAGGCTAACATTCATTGGAGTAACAAATCTCAACAACAAACTACCTCCCATAATGACGAGGCTACCATTCATTAGATTAACGAATCTGAATCTTCTCTAGGAACTGAGAGACTTACTGGGGGAGTACAGGTTGCTCAAATAAAGAGACTTGCGACTTGTTGTCATGAGGAGGAATTTCCATAATGATTTCCTGGGGAAAGAAATATGGCTTCCTGGGGAAGGAAATATGGCTTCCTGGGGAAATGCCAATATATTCCTGTTGAGGAGCTAAAGTCTTCTCGTGCCAAAATAAATGCAAATTCATAAACCAGGGCTCAAAGCTTTCAGAAATAAAAATATTAATGTTGTTGGGGACCATATATTCAAAATAGAAATAAATCAAAATGAATCAGTCAACCAAAATAACACCTCGTGAGAAATAAACTCAAGAGGGAATCACATTCTATCTAGACAAAGAGCTGGACCAGGGAGGCTGAAGCAAAATTCCTCCATAAGGGATACTCTGTAGCGAAATTGACAGGATATCCACTTTCTGCTTATGGTTGACACTCTATTGGAGAGAGGATGACTACAACTCTGCAAAACAGGTTAATATGCCAACAAAATATAGTGAATTTAAATGAGTAATGATTTGCTAAGTTCAACTATGTATGATGTATGTATGAATTTATGATTGCATGAATGTATGAATGTTATCATGTATATGCTGACAAAATAGACACACAACACTGGGAATAGCCAGACAAAATAAACTTGGGTAAAGTCAATACTCAGATAAATCACATCCAGGATGAAAACTTCATAAGAAAATTAGCAACAACTGAGGAAACAAATTCCCACTTCACGGCTTAACTCCACTGGGAAGGAACATAATCCGAAAATAATTAAATCACAACAATAAATCAGTATAGATACAGGGATGTAACATCCTCCTCCTGGCTTCACCGGGGAACATCACACAGACTTTAATGGGGAAAAGTGTTTCAATGTATGTATTTCTACTAGGGATTGCAATATTGATTTTAATAGGGTAGATGAAAACCACGTCATCGAGATATCAACTGGGGATCTCGTACCGACTTTATTCGGGAGGGAAACACCACATCGTTGAGGAGAAACCAAAATACATTCTTCAGTACTGAGAGTGATGATTTCATCAACTTCTCTTGGGAGAAATTATGAAACTTCATGGGGATAACAACTTTCGGAGAGATAGGTTACTTCAATTTTACTTAGAGATTTAAGAAGTCAAACATTACAGCAAGAGATCAAACTTATGGGGATTTTAAATCAAACCCAGCATTTGGCGGGAGAAAAATAAAAAAGTTGACAACTGTTTCAACACTTCTTAGAAAAGATATTGCCCTTGTCTGGTTGCTTGGGAAACAAACAACATCAATAATTCTAACACTGAAAAGGGAGATTTTTTTGCAAATGATTCCATCTCAGCACACAAAGGAAGAAGGGGCTTTCGTCATAGGAGCGAAGACCTTACCGGGAAATCTGGGATAAAGACTTCATACCATGTAAACCCGGAATCAAAAGGAACCAAGACCTGACCGGGGAAAATGGGATCACAAACCCAACACTGCACCATATATCAAATGGTAACATCTTCAACTATCTGAGAAGAACAAGAAGATCATACACATACCAACAAAAGTGACTTGGATAGCCTTCCTGGGGAACACATACTTCCGAAATTTTAGAGTTCGTCCATCCATGGAGTCACTATTTTTTGTTCTCCTTGAGTCACAAAATCTAAAGCAAGAAGAAGTAATTTGTAAATTCTTTTAAATTTTTTTTTTTGTTATTTAATCTTTTTGCTTTGAAAAGTACTATTAAGAAAAAATGAAGTCTTTGTAAGCAGAATAAAATAAGAATTGCCAAGAATTGGATAAAAGATCAAACTTTATTAATAGGATGGTAGTCTGCGAATGGCGAGAATCCATAGATGATTAAAAAGTTTGGAAAATGGTAATATATATTTGAAAAGATACATTGAAATACAATGACCACTATTATCTCTAACAACTTTGAATTCCTGAGCAGCAACTTCGATTGAAGAGTGGTGAGGATCCAAGAAGATAGGTACTTCAATGATCAAGTCTTGTTTGACGCACTTACGTGCCAAGAAATCCCTAACTTTTTCCTAAGTTTCCCTTGCGGGTTTTCAACCTAGCGGGAGAATTTATTATGTTTATGTCACTAATTTTTTCCTAGACTTGGGTTTTCATCCTACCGAGATGCTCTTTTTTTCCTAAGTCACCCTTTTAGGTTTTTGACTTAATGAGCTGTTCTTTTATTTATTTAAGCGAAGTATTTCTTGTCTGCCTCAGCATTCGCATGATGTGGGAACTCCTCGACATCCATAGTTTCAATAATCAATGCACCCCCAGAGAAGGCTTTCCTCACAACATATGGACCTTCAAAATTGGGAGTCTACTTTCCCCTAGAATCGGCGTTAAAAGACATGATCTTTCTGAGCGCGAGGTCACCTTCTGTGAATTCACGAGGTTTGACCTTCTTATCAAACACTTTCTTCATTCTCTTTTGGTATAATTGTCCATGACACAAGGCCGTCATTCTCTTCTCTTCAATCAAATGCAACTGGTCAAACCTGTTTTGGATCCATTTAGCCTCTAACAACTTGGTTTCCATTATCACACGTAGAGAGGGAATCTCAACCTCAACGGGGAGCACTGCTTCCATGCCATACACAAGAGAGAACAGGGTTACCCCTGTTGAAGTGCGAACAAATGTTCGATACCCATGCAAAGCAAAAGGTAGCATCTCATGCCGATATTTATAAGTAATAACCATTTTCTAGATGATCTTCTTGATGTTCTTATTAGCATCTTCAACAGCCCCATTCGTCTTTGGCCTGTAGGGAGATGAATTATGATGGACAATCTTGAATTCTTCACAAAGTTCTGTCATAATCTTATTATTCAAATTTGAGCCATTGTCGGTGATAATCCTACTTGGCACACCATACCTACATATAAGATTGTTCTTGATAAAGCGCACTACCACTTTCTTAGTGACATTAGCATACGAGGTTGCTTCCACCCATTTGGTGAAGTAGTCAATTGCCACCAAGATAAAAAGATATCCATTCAATGCCTTTGGTTCAATCATTTCAATACCCCACATAGAGAAAGGCCACGGGGAAGAAATAACATTGAGAAGTGTCGGAGGCACCTGAATTTTGTCAGCGTAAATTTAACACTTGTGCCACTTCTTTGCAAATTTATAACAGTCAGATTCCATTGTCAGGCAATAATAACCTGCCCTAAGAATTATCTTTGCCATTGAATGTCCATTGGCATGGGTACCAAAGGAACCTTCATGGATTTCATGCATCAACATGTCTGCTTCTTATCTATCCACACATCTGAGCAAGACCATGTCATGATTTCTTTTGTATGGCACCTCTTCATTGAGGAAAAGCTACTTGCCAACCTTCTCAATATCTTTTTATCTTTATTTAACGCATAAGCCGGGTATTCCTTAGTCTGGATAAAATTCTTGATATCATAATACCAAGGTTTTTCATCTGACGTCTCTTCTGTTGAAAACCCATGAGTCGGTCTATCCAAGTGTCGCACTGTGATACGAGTCACGTCGTTCCAAGTATTTACTTGATACATAGAAGCCATAGTTTCCAAAGCATCCGCCATTTGATTTTCAGCTCTGGGAATATGATGGAATTCAACTTTATTAAAGAAGGGTGGTAATCTTCTAGCATAGTCTTTGTAAGGCATCAAGCCAGAGTGACGAGTATCCCATTCTCCTTTAATGTAATTTACTACCAAAGATGAATGTCCATACACATCTATAACTTTGATTATGAGATCAATGGCCTCTTCGAGACCCATGATACAAGCCTCATACTCTGCCATATTATTGGTACAATCAAATGTCAGCCTTGCAGTAAAAGGAATATGTGATCCATGAGGACTGATAATCACAACACCAATCCCTTTTCCATAAGCATTCACAGCTCCATCAAACACCATGCCCCAATGAGATTCAGGATCAGGACCTTCCCTAGGAAAAGGTTAATCACAATCTTTTATCTTCAAAAACATCACATCCTCATCAGGGAAATCATATTTAATAGACTGATAATCATCACTCGGTTGGTGATCAAGATAATTCTCTAACACAATGCTTTTTATAGCCTTTTGAGTATGGAATTCAATATCATTTTCAGATGACAACATCAGCCAACGAGAAATTCTCCAAGTAAGAGAAGGCTTTTCAAAAATATACTTAATTGGATCCATTTTGGAAATCAACCAAGTAGTATGATTCCACATATATTGCCGCAACCACTTTTATGCCCAGGCCAGAGCACAACATGTCTTTTCCAAAATAGAATACCATGACTCATAGTCAGTAAACTTCTTGCTGAGATAATAAATGGCATATTCCTTCTTTCCTGTTTCATCATGTTGTCCCAAAACACAGCCCACATAATTATCTAACATTGTCAGATACATGATCAACGGTCTTCCTTCAACAGGAAGGAGCAAGATAGGGGGTTCAAACAGATACTCTTTAATACTTTCAAATTCCCTTTGGCAATCATCTGTCCACACACAACCCTGATCTTTCTTTAAAAATGTTAAGATCGGTTCACACGTCGCGGTCATATGGGAAATAAATCTAGAAATGCAATTCAGACATCCAAGGAAACCTCTAACTTGCTTTTCAGTTCTTGGCACTAGCATTTCTTGAATTACGTTGACTTTATCAGGGTCAACTTAAATCCCTCTTTGGCTGACAATGAAACCTAACAACTTCCCTGACCGGACACCGAAGGTGCATTTATTTGGATTCAAGCAGAGACGATACTTCCTCAAATGTTGAAATAATATCAACAAATCTTCTATATGCCCTTCTTCAATCTTGGATATGGAAATCATATCAACAACATACACCTTAATTTCTTTGTGAATCAGATCATAGAATAGGGTTGTCATAGCCCTCTGGTACGTTGCACCAGCGTTCTTCAACCCAAAGGGCATCACTCTGTAACAGAATGTTCCCCAGGGTGTGATAAACGTTGTTTTTTTCCATGTCCTCAGGAGCCATTCTTATTTGATTATATCTGTAAAATCCGTCCATGAACGAGAATACTTTGAATTTTGATGTACTGTCAACCAACATATCAATATGCGGCAATGGAAAATCATCTTTTGGACTAGTTTTGTTTAAATTTCTATAGTTAATGCACATGCAAACTTTTCCGTCTTTCTTTGGTACTAGAACAATATTGGAAATCCACTGAGAGTACACTGATGTCAAAAGAAAACCAGCATTAATCTTCTTTAAAACTTCTTCTTTAATTTTTACTTCCATATCAGGGTGAGTTCTTCGCAATTTCTTCTTGATTGGCGGGCTCTCTGGCTTTAGCGGCAAATGATGTTCCATAATATTAGTATCCAAACCAGGCATATCTTGGTATGGCCAAGCAAATATGTCTACATTCTCTTTCAACAGTTCGATCAACCTGCTTTTCACTTCGGGATGCAACAATGCTCCAATCTTGACTTCTCTTGGATCTTCCTCTGATTGATTATCTCCAACGACTCTTTATATGGCTGAATGGCACTTTCCTCGCGCTCATGCAACCGTGAAACCTCTTCTGGAATTTCATTATATTCTTCTTCTTCGGCCCCATACAAATGATATTCAAAGTTGGGAGAGGGTGCAGAGTCATTGTATTCAATGAGTTTTTTAATTAATCTGCACATATGGCTGATTGCTTTTAATTAATATGCATATTTATTTACATTTATTATTTATTCCGAAAGGTTTTTTTATGATTACCATTTTCCAAGAAAAAGAAGAAAATAAAAACACAATTTGGGAATCAAAGACAACTTTATTATTAATTTTAAAGATCAAAGCAACAGATAAGCCCATATAATATCAACTTTCACCTTGGGCAGAGTGAAAGCTTTTTGAATAGATTAACAAAAGAAAATTACTCTAAGATATGAATACAAGAGGGAACATCAATAGTGACCCAATTCTGGACTCTGACTCCATGCGTCGCGTAGTTTGGCATCTCCTGCTCTTCTTCATCATCCACAATAGCATTGATCCTAGAAACAGTTGGATGAAGATAACCTCTGCTGTGAAAGATATATGAATATTCGCCCAAAACAAACTTCGGCTTCATAATATCACCTTTACCATTCTTCACATAAAATCCTAGACCAGTTCTATTCTTGTTCACCGGTGGGTCAGCAATCTACCCCCATACCTTACTAGGGCCATTACGTACAACCTGTTGAGCATCTTTGAATGAAGCTATAGAATTCTCATTTTCTCTTATATTATCAATGGATAAAGCTTTGAATTAAGTTCCAACAACAACTTCATCCGCTTCCACAACACTGAAAGAGGATAAATGATATGTTAACAATGCATGTTCTCCATTTATGATGACCACTTTTCCTTCACGCACGAACTTCAACTTCTGGTGCAAAGTTGAAGTGACAGCCACTACTTTGTGTATCCACGGTTGTCACAGTAAACAGCTGTAAGCAGACACAATATCCATAACTTGGAAAGTAATCTGAAATAATTGCGGACCTATGTGAATAGGCATATCCACTTCCCCATAGACAGACTTCCTAGATCCATCGAAAGCTTTTACCATTATGGCACTTGGGCACATGGCAGCTCCTTGATACTTCAGCTTCATGAGTGTGCTCCTCGATGTGACATTTAAAGTGGACCCATTATCAATCAGTGTAACGCTCATTTATTTAATTAATCATTTAATTAAATTATTTTTGGATTATTTGTTGAAGTTGTGATATGTTAAAAATTGTTGGTATAAGTTGTTAGATTATTATTAATTAATTAATTAGTTGATTAATAATAATAATAATGTTGAAATTATTAATATTAGTTGTTGGGCTTGTTTTGGGTGGTATGTAGTATTAAGGGGGTGTGAGAATTAAGCCCAATAGAAATAATTCTATTATTATTGAGTTTAGTTATAATAATAAAAAAATAGGTTTTTGTCAAAAAGAAGAGGAATAAGGGTTGGAAGAGAGAAAGAGAACGTAGAAGTTGCAGAGAAGAAGAAAAAGAGGCAAAGAGGGATTCGATCGGAAAAATTGTAGATAAACCTTCAATCCAAGGTAAGGGTGGGGTTCTGACTCTAAAATTGGGTATATGATGCATGTTACATGGGAATTGGGTTGTGTGAAATTGTTATTGTATGTGATGGTTTTATGAGAAAATTATTGTTTGGTGTCTGTGATAATTACGCTAACGTTGCAGTGGTTCAATTGATGAATCGAGTGTTGGAAATTTTCATATATTAGTGTGGGGATAGTTGTTGTCTTGGTCTGAGATCATGGGAATGGAAGGAATTACTGATAGCAAGAAAACTTGGACGAAGTTGCAAAACTTCAATTGGAATAATGGACGTGTGTCGAGCGGCATACATATGTTGATGAAGGGTGCCGACCAGCACCATGCTTTTTAGTCGAGGGGCACAGTTGTCGTGCCGAGGGAAATGAAACCCTTAACCATTATTTCTTTTAGTTATTTCCTATGTCTTTCCTGCGTGTCTGTCCCTTGGTATTTTGTTACATAAAAAGGTGTGGCATGGTTAGGAAAATAATGAATCATAGTAGAGTTTATCTATTAGTAACAAAGGTGATCAATTTGTAAATTAGCATAAGTATAGATGGTAATATTAATGAGTAACAAAGTTAGTGAATGTTAGCATAAAATTAATAATTAGCAGACAATGTAATGATAATTGTTGGTAGCAGTGATATATGAAAATAATAGCAGTAGATATTTAGCAAGGATAATTAGTAAATTGCAGAATTAATAACTGGTATTATTTTAGTTGCAGAACTAGCAGTAAATAACAGTAGTATTAGTACCCAAATATATTAGCAGTAGAGATAACTTAAGTAGCAGGAAAATAATAGTTTCACTAATTTAGCAGAAAACTATTAATGAGGCTTATCAGTAGAATAATTTAGTAGAAGTACTTTAGTAGGAACTTGTTAATAGCATTATTGGCATGTAGAAATTGTTGTATTTTTATTATTAATTATTAAAGTTGATGGTGATGAATTTTGTTGTGTTGCCTCTATTGATTGGCAGTTTTTAAGTTGTAGGCTTATGCCAATGTTGTTATGTTGTTGTTGTTGATGTTGCATTTAACCATGTTGTCACATACATCACATATCAAGTTGGAGTTGATGCTCGTTAAGTTGGCCTGGATTGGCAAAATATTAAGTTGAAGGATTATTCCTTGTTGATGCCTCTATTTATTGGCAGATTTCTAAGTTGGGAGTTCTCCTCCATTGGTACCACATGCATGTGCATAGTAACAAGTTGCATTCCACGTGGCCTATTGAGTTGTTATGTTGGTAAATTATTTATTATGTTTCATTGATGTTTTCGTTGTGATTGACGTTATTTAAAGTTGCGAAGTGGTGATTTGGCATACACTAACTCTAATGTAATATTATCATTCATCTTATTATATTGTTCGATATCTCACCCCTTCAGTTTGAATGTTACCTCGATGTTGGTAACGTGCAGGTAATCCAAAGTGAAGGCAGTTTACCTTCAGTAGTTCGAGTCAGTGTCATTGTTGTGATACGTAACACTCGGGGGGGGGGGTGAATGCTTGTTGTTTTATTGTTATTAATTCAGTTGATTGAACTTTAAGTTTGTTGTTTGTTAAATACTTGTTATTTGAATTTGTTTCAGTTGTACGAAGTTGATATATTATTTTGAGTTGAGTATTTGATTCTGCTGTATAGTTATGAAAGTTGTTGTTTTCAAAAGATTAAATTATGTTTTTGTTGGTTCATCCAAGCTTAATGTGTTATGTATCTGTAATGAATGTCATTGTTTTAAGTTGAAATTGTAGCATCCTGATTTAGTTGTTAAATTTTTATAACTATGATTTTCATGATAATTGTCGGGTAGAATCGGGATGTTACAAGTTGGTATCAGAGCTAGTATGTCTGTCCGACCAAGTTGTCGAGTCGTATTGTGTCTAACAATGGAGTATTGTTAACTTGAGTTTTAACCGTTGTTTATGTTGTAGTGATAAGTTGAGATGGCTGGAAGGAATGATGTTGCACTCGTTGCTACTTTAGAAGCAATGGAGAATACTATAGAGAATTAGCCAAACGCTGACGGGAATGATGGATCTCGTAGTTTGGCGACCTTCCAGAGGGGGAATCCGCGTACCTTCAAGGGTAAGTATGATCCTGACAAAGCGTTTGATTGGTTGAAAGAGATTGAGAGAATCTTCTGTGTGATGGAATGCACTCCAGCGCATAAGGTTCATTATTGTACTCATATGCTAGCAGTGAAAGCTGATGACTGGTGGCTAGAGACGTGTCAGAAGTTGGAAGCTGTAGGTGAAAATGTCACTTAAGATATGTTTCGTAGAGAATTTCCGAGGAAGTATTTCCCTGAAGATGTTCATGGTAAGAAGGAAATTGATTTTCTTGAACTGTAGCAAGGGAGTATATCCGTTGTTGAATATGCTGTAAAGTTTGTAGAGTTGGCTAAGTTTTATCCGCACTATAGTAAGGCTAATGCTGAGTTTTCAAAGTGCATCAAGTTTGAGAACGGGTTGCGCATGGAGATCAAGAAGGCAGTTGGATACCAGAAGATTCGTGTCTTTGCTGATTTGATTGATAGTTGCAGGGTTTCTGAAGAGGATAATAATGCTCATTATAAGATTATTATTGAGAAGAAGGGTAAACACCAACAGAATCATGGTAAGCCTTATGATGCCCCAGTTGGTAAAGGTAAACAGATAGTTGCTCAGGGTCAGAGGACTAGTGGGGGAGATGCTCCTGCTGGTGTAGTTTGTTTCAAATGTTGAAAACCTGGGCATAAGAGCATGCATGTACTGCTGAGGTAAAGAGGTGTTTCCGTTGTGGTAAGACTGGACATGTTGTATCTTAATTCAAGCATAAAGATATGATTTATTTCAATTATGGTGAATAAGGACACATTGGTAGTCAGTGTCAGAAGCTGAAGAAGGCGCAAACCAGTGGTAAAGTGTTAGCGTTGGTTGAGAATCAGAGAACTAATGAGGACAGACTCATCAGAGGTACATGTTTCATTAATAGTACTCCTTTAATTACTATTATTGATATCGGTGCTCCTCATTTCTTTATTGCTGCTGATTGTGTTGAAAGATTGAGTCTTATGTTTTCTTCTATGAATGGAGGAATGGTCATCGATACTCCAGCCAAGGGGTCGGTGACTACTTCTCTTGTGTGTTTAAAGTGTGCTTTGTCGATCTTCAGCAAAGACTTTGATGTTGATTTGGTTTGTTTTCCTTTAAGTGGGTTGGATGTGATCTTAGGTATGAAATGATTAGAGCATAACTATGTTCATATTAACTGTTATAACAAGTCAGTGAGGTTTTCTACTCCTGAAGAAGAGGTTAATAGTCAGTTGCCTGCTAGAAGATTGAAGAAGTTGGTGCAAGAAGAGGCTCAAATGTTCTCGTTGATGGTGTCACTATCTGTCGAGAATTAAGCTGTAATTGAGGAGTTGCAAGTGGTGTGTGAATTACCTGAAGTTTTCCCTGATGAAATTCCTGATGTACCACCAGAGAGAGAAGTTTCATTTGCTATTAATTTTGTACCTGGTACCAGACCTGTTTCTATGGCACCATACAAGATGCCTGCACCTGAATTGTTAGAATTAAATACGCAATTGGAAGAGTTACTTGAGAAGAAGTTTGTGAGACCAAGTGTATCATCGTGGGGAGCTCTAGTGTTGCTAGTAAAGAAGAAAGATGGAAGTATGAGGCTTTGTACTAATGATAGACAATTGAATAAAGTGACGATTAAGAACAAGTATCAACTTCCAAGAATATATGACTTGATGGATCAATTGATGGGTGCTCGTGTGTTTAGTAAGGTTAATTTAAGATCAGGTTATCATCAGATTAAAGTGAAGGATGAAGATATCCAGAAGACGGATTTCAGAATGTGATATCAATATTATGAGTATTCAGTGATTCCTTTTAGTGTTACTAATGCGCTGGGAGTATTCATGGAGTATATGAACCATATCTTTCATACTTATTTGGATCAGTTTGTAATAGTGTTCATTGATGATATTTTGATTTACTCTAAATCGAAAGAAGAGCATGCAGAACACTTAAGAATAATATTGCAAGTTTTGAAAGAGAAGAAGTTGTATGCAAAGCTGTCCAAGTGTGAGTTTTGGTTAAAGGAGGTTAGTTTTATTGGTCATGTTATCTCAGGTAGTGGCATTGCTATAGATCCATATAAAGTAAATGCTGTGTTGCAATGGGAAACTCCAAAGTCGGCTACCGAGATTAGAAGCTTTTTGGGGGTTAGTTAGTTATTAAAGAAGGTCTATCGAAGGTTTCTCTAAGTTGGCACTTCCTTTGACTAAGTTGATTTGTAAAGGTAGAGCTTTTGTATGGGATGTTCAGTGTGAGGAAAGTTTTACATAATTGAAGAAGAGATTGACGTCGGCTCCGATTTTAACATTACCTAATCCAGGAGAACCTTTTTTGGTATATTGTGATGCTTCTAAGATGGGTTTAGGAGGTATGCTTATGAAGAATGAAAAGGTAGTTGCTTATGCGTCAAGGCAGTTGAGGACTCATGAAAAGAACTATCATACACATGATTTAGAGCTTGCTGCAGTTTTTTTTATGCTGAAGATTTGGAGAAACTACCTCTATGATTCTAGATTTGAAGTATTTAGTGACCATAAGAGTTTAAAATATCTATTTAATTAGAAGGAATTGAACATGAGACAACGAAGGTGGTTGGAGTTGTTAAAAGATTATGATTTTGTTTTGAATTATCATCCAGGAAAAGAGAATGTGGTGGCTGATGTGTTAAGTTGAAATACTTTACATAGGTCGGCAATGATGGTTAAAGAGTTGGAATTAATTGAACAGTTCAGAGATATGAGTTTAGTTTACGAGGTGACACCGCATAGTGTTATGTTGGGGATGGTGAAAATTAATAATGATTTTCTGGATAGTATCAGCGAAGCTTGGAAGTTGGATGTGAAACCAGTAGATTCGATGGTTGGAATCGATCAATATGAGAATAGTGATTTCAAGTTAGATGCACAAGGTGTGTTGAGATTATGTAATCGAATTTGTATTCCTGGTGATGCAGAGATGAAGAAAGTAATTCTTGAGGAAAGTCATAAAAGCAAGTTGAGCATTCATCCGGGGGATACAAAGATGTATCAGGATTTGAAGAATCTGTTTTGGTGGATTGGAATGGAGAGTGATGTTGCTCAGTTTATGTATGCATGTTTAACTTTTCAGAGGTCGAAAGTTGAACATTAGAAGCCTGCAGGGTTGATGCAACCGTTAGAAGTTCCAGAATGGAAATAAGATAGCATTTCGATGGACTTTGTATCAGGATTACCTAATACTTCAAGAGGACATGATTCGATTTGGGTGATTGTTGATAGGCATATGAAGTCGACTCATTTTATTCCTATTAAAATCAGTTTTCCAGTATCAAAGTTGGAAAAGATTTATACCAGTGTAATTGTAAAGCTTCATGGTGTTCCTTTGTGTATTGTATCAGATAGAGATCCGAGGTTTACTTCAGATTTTTGGAAGAATTTGCAAGAGGCGTTGGGTTCTAAGTTGAGGTTAAGTTTGGCGTATCAGCCTCAGACAGATGGTAAGACGGAAAGAACTATTCAGTCATTAGAGGATTTGTTGAGAGCATGTGTTCTTGAGTAGGGACGTTCATGGGATACTTATCTTTCACTGATAGAGCTCACTTATAATAACAGTTACCATTCTAATATTAGAATGGCACCTTTTGAAGCATTTTATGGTCGGAGATGTAGAACTCCTTTATGTTGGCATGAGTCTGGAGAAAGTGTAGTACTTGGACCTAAACTTGTTCGTGAGACTACTGAGAAGGTGAATTTAATTCGAGAAAAGATGAAAGCTTCCCAAAGTAGACAGAAAAATTATCATGACAGACGAAGGAAAGATTTAGAATTTCAAGCAGGTGACCATGTATTTTTTAGAGTTACACATGTGACTGGTGTTGGGAGAGAATTGAAGTCTAAGAAGCTCACTTCTCGTTTTATTGATCCGTATCAAATTTTGGAAAGAGTTGGAAATGTTGCTTATAGAGTGGCTTTACCGCCTAATCTTTCGAATTTGCATGATGTTTTTCATGTGTCTCAACTCTGGAAGTATATTTCAGACCCATCTCATGTGATTCATATGGATGATGTACAAGTATGGGATAATCTTACTGTGTAGAGGATGCCTGTACGAATCGCGGATCGTGAGATGAAGACTCTAAGAGGCAAAGAGATTGCTTTGGTGAAAGTAGTCTAGTTATGAGCTGCCGAAGAAAGTGTGACTTTGGAGTTGGAAAGAAAGATGCGGGACTCCTATCCTGAGTTGTTTGAATGAGGTAAATTTTCAAGGACAAAAATATTCTAAGTGGGGGAGAGTTTTAAAGCCTATTTATTTAATTAAATTATTTTTGGATTATTTGTTGAAGTTGTGATATGTTGAAAATTGTTGGTATAAGTTGTTAGATTATTATTAATTAATTAATTAGTTGATTAATAATAATAATGTTGGAATTATTAGTATTAGTTGTTGGGCTTGTTTTGGGTGGTACGTAGTATTAAGGGGGTGTAAGAATTAAACCCAATAAAAACAATTCGATTATTATTGAGTTTGGTTATAAAATATAAATAATCAGTTTTTGTCAAGAAGAAGAAGAGGAATAAGGGTTGGAAGAGAGAAAGAGAATGTAGAAGTTGTAGAGAAGAAGGAAAAGAGGCAAGCAGGATTTGATCGGAAAAATTGTAGAGAAACCTTCAATCCAAGGTAAGGGTGGGGTTTTGAATCTATAATTAGGTATATGATGCATGTTACGTGGGAATTGGGTTGTGTGAAATTGTTACTGTATGTGATGGTTGTATGAACAAATTGTTGTTTGGTGTCTGTGATAATTATGCTAACATTGCAGTGATTCAATTGATGAATCGAGTGTTGGAAATTTGCATATTTTAATGTGGGGATAGTTGTTGTGTTGGTTTGAGATCATGGGAATGGAAGAAGTTGCAGAATTGCAACTAGAATTATAGACGTGTACCGAGCGACATACGTATGTTGATGAAGGGTGTCGACCGATACCATGCTTTTGTGCTGAGAGGAACGATTTTCGCGCTGAGGGGCATGAATCCCTTAACTAGTATTTCTTTTAGTTATTTCCTGTGTCTTTCCTTTGTGTCTGTCCCTTGGTATTTTACTATAGAAAAAGGTGTGGCATGGTTTGGAAAAGAATGAATCACAATAGAGTTTATCTATTAGTAACAGAGGTGATCAATTTGTAAATTAGAATAAGTATAGCAAGTAATATTAATGAGTAACAGATTTAGTGAATGTTAGCATAAAATTAGTAATTAGCAGACAGTATAATAAAAATTGTTGGTAGCAGTGATATAGGAAAGTAATAGCAATAAATATTTAGCAAGGATAATTAGTAAATTACAGAATTAATAACTGGTTTAGTTTTAGTTGCAGAACTAGTAGTAAATAACAGTAGTATTAGTACCCAAAATATATTAGTAATAGAGATAACTTAAGTAGCAGGAAAATAATAGTTTCACTAATTTAGCAGAAAACTATTAATGAGGCTTATCCGTAGAATAATTTAGTAGAAGTACTTTAGTAGGAACGTGTTAATAGAATTATTGGCATGTATAAATTGTTGTATTGTTATTATTAATTATTAAAGTTGCAGGTGATGAATTTTGTTGTGTTTCCTCTATTGATTTGCAATTGTTAAGTTGTAGGCTTATGCCAATGTTGTTATGTTGTTGTTGTTGATGTTGCATTTAATCATGTTGTCGCATACATCGCATATCAAGTTGGAGTTGATGTTTATTAAGTTGGTCTGGATTGGCAAAATATTAAGTTGAAGGCTTATGCCTTGTTGATGCCTCTATTTATTGGTAGATTTCTAAGTTGGGAGTTCTGCTCCATTGGTACCACATGCATGTGCATAGTAACAAGTTGCATTCCACGTGGCATATTGGGTTGTTGTGTTGGTAAATTATTTATTATGTTTCAGTTATGTTTTCGTTGTTATTGATGTTGTTTAAAGTTGCAAAGTGGTGATTTGGCATAGACTAATTCTAATGTAATATTATCATACATCTGATTATATTGTTCGATATCTCAACCCTTATGTTTGAATGTTACCCTGATGTTGGTAACATGCAGGTAATCCAGAGTGAAGGCGGTTCACCTTCACTAGTTCGAGTCTGTGTCATTACTCTGATACGTAATACTTGGGGGTGGATGAACCCTTGTTGTTTTATTATTATTAATTCAGTTGATTAAAATTTAAGTTGTTGTTCGTTAAATACTTGTTATTTGAAGTTGTTTCAGTAGGACAAAATAGATGTATTCTTTTAAGTTGAATATTTGATTCTGTTGTGTAGTTATGAAAGTAGTTGTTTTCAAAAGATTAAATTATGTTGTCGTTGGTTCATCCAAGCTTAATGTGTTATGTATCTTTAATGAATGTCATTGTCTTAAGTTGAAATTGTAGCATCCTGATTTAGTTGTTGAATTTTTATAACTCTGATTTTCATAATAATTATCAGGTAGAATTGGGGTGTTACAATCAGCACATTTGATAATGAATTATTCTTATAGTTCATGGAGATATGGAGAGCCAAATTATGATTCCTTCCTACGTCAGGCAATTCATCATCACAGTAACTTAGGTTATTACAGGATGTAATATTCCCTACCAAACTGCTAAATTGGTCCAACGACATATCACTTTCCACGAAGGCTTGATCAAACACTCTCATCAAATATTCTCTATGAGCAGAAGAGTTCATCAGCAAAGCTAGAATAGATATCTTTGATGGTGTCTGCAACAATTGGTCTATTATCATGTAGTCTCTCATCTTGATAATATTCAATATATCATCCACATCTTTCTCTAGAGTACCACCACTGTATTCCCCTACTGCTTTCTTAGTTTCAACACTTTCAACAACCTTCTTATCAGCATTAACATTCCCTCGAATGACAGGTGCGAAAACACGGTCACTACGGGTTACTCTACTGGCTTCAGAAATATTCTTGACACTAGACAAAGGTTTGATGGGAACTTCCACACCATCCTCCAAGATTGTAGCATTATATTTGTATGGCATAACTTTGTCTGATTTGTAAGGAACAGGACCCGTAAAGCAAATCACCACTGGAGCAACAATTGTCTTGCTACAGTACTCAAATTTTGTAGGGGAGGGAACACTGAAACAAGGCATAATAGTGTTCACCCCTTCTTCAAAATACTTGGGCATCCCATAATCATTGCTGGAGAACATATCTTTGTCCGGGGAAAATAATTCATCTGAAGAAGCATATTCATCATCTGACACAGTCTCAGCCAAACAATCTTTAATCACTTTAATCTCGTGGTAATCATCTCTATTACCAGAAACCTTGATAGTACCATTGTCCAACAAGAACTGAATACCCCTTCTCACAATGGAACAACCACGAGAATCTCTGCATCAAATTCGGCAAGATCCATAATGGCGTTCTACTTGACCATCCATGTGGCAGAAGGTAGCGTGTAACGACACCAAATCATCATTCATATGGTTCACGTAAAAGATCCAGAATTCTCCAGGACATCCAAAAACCATGTTCACATCTTCCTCATATTCTTCCCTAGGCATGGTTATATGAATAAGGCCTTCGTCCATCATTTCCTAATGATCTGCCTTTATCTTATCACACCATGTATATTTATACTGCAAATACCACAACCAGCATGATCATGCGTATAGTAACTAAACTCGCAGAGGTCAGCATGAATTTTTACCAAATCTCCTCTAACTAGGTTGATGTCAAAAATATGGAAGTCCCCTGGACAACCAGCAACCATGTTGACAACATTTGCTCCTCCATGCTTTGGCAAAGGATTATCTTTTACGTTAGGGCCGATATCTTTAAAGGACAAAAGGACAGATCTCACCATATTTTGTACCTCTAATTTTAGAGGATAACTGTTTTCCACGTTGTGCCCTGGTGCTCCCAGATGAAAAGCACACGTCTGATCTGCCTTATAATACCAAGGCAACGGTGATGGTATAGTGGGGGGCGGCCTGATTTGAACTAACTTTTTCTGAATCAATGTTGGGAGTAACTCTGCATAGCTCATGTGGATAGAGTCAAAAGCCTCTCTCTTATGATTCTACCCTTGATTTCCCTGAGGGGATGGTCTTTGATAAGCAATTGTGGTCAGAGCCGTATTGACAACTGGAGTTACCGAAGCAACCTGTTGGTGGCGCTTATGATTTCTTCTAGGAGATTAACCCTTCTTTATTGAACAAAAGAATTTTTATCTCCCTCTTTCTTTTCAGCAAACCCATAGGATGGTTTCTTCGTACTGCCGGAACTTTCACTTGTCAAACGACCCTCTCTTACAGCTTCTTCCAAACGAACGCCCATGCCCACCATTTCGGTGAAATCACTCGGCATACTCGCCACCATTCTTTCATAATAGAAAGCACCTAGAGTCTTTAGAAAAATATTTGTCATCTCTTTTTCTTCCATTGGAGGAATCACCTAGGCGGCTACCTCACGCCATCTCTGTGCATATTCCTTAAATGACCCCTTGTCCTTCTGGACCATTGCCCTGAGTTGATCACGGTCAGGTGCCATGTCCACATTATATTTGTCTGTCTAATAAACGCTTCACCCAAGTCATTGAAAGTATGAATATTGGCATTATCCAAGCTATTGTACCATTTCAATGCTGCAACAATCAAACTGTCTTGAAAAAAGTGAATTAACAGGCATTGATCATTGATGTGAGTAGACATCCTTCTCACATACATCACTAGGTGAGCATGAGGACAAGTATTGCCCTTGTAATTCTCGAATTCCGATACTTTGAACTTCTTAGGTATTTTCACATTAGGAACTAGGCAGAGTTCACTAACGTTCTGTCCAAACAATTCTTTTCCCCGAAGGGCCTTCATTTCCTTCTGCATCTCTTTGAACTGGTCTTTAAAATCATCCAAACGGTCATAAAGACCCATACTTTCACTCGGAGGAGGAGCAAGATGATAAAATTCATCATTCACAAATGGCAAAGCATTCGCCAAAGGAGGTGCAGTATAATGGATCTCTTTTCTAGCCGTAGGAGTAATATACACCACAGGAGATGCAAAAATAGTAGTAGTTTGAGCAAATTGAGCAACTTGAGTATCAAGATTATAACCTTCTTGCATGAAGTTCTCTGGCATTTCCCACTGTTGTACCCCAAAATTTGCCCTCTGATTTCTCAAAGGACCCTCAGGTTTGCTTCTATCATGTTTCAAGTCATGGATTACAATTTCCCAAGAAAGTCATTCATAAAGGCAAAATGGTCAAAAGCACACTGAAAAGTCAAACTTTGACTTTTTGATCAAAAAATCAAGTTTAAACAATCATATTTCATCAAGACATAAAATTGGTTCCTCAAGAAATCAAAAGTCAGATATTACTTTGAAAAAATCAAATTTCTAAACATTTAGAAAATTTTCTAAGTGTTAAGAGAATATGATACTTCAGAACTTTTGGGCCAGCCACTACACGAGCGCAGTCAGAATTTGCAAAGACGGTTCAGAACATGACTCTTCAATCAGAACATAAGGAAACTATGTCCTTCGATTAGAACATAACTCTTCAGCATATGGAGGCCAAATTCTATGCTTTGATCAGAACATCACCCTTTGAATCTCATTCTGGTCTTCTGCGATCAGAACATCACCAAATCCAAAAACCTCGTTTGATAAGCCTGTTGCGCTGCTATGGCACAGTCTTGCAACCAGCTTCCACAACACTCCAAAGTGTTGCTGATCCAGTCCACGCCTGAACTTTCTCAAATCCCACAATTACACCAAATTAGCATACAAAAGCTGTGTTTAAAAAGCAATGGGACAGTATACCAAAAAGGTTTAAAATCCCATTTGTTCCCCCCCCCCCAACCCCAAAACCACAACAAACCCATCTATAAATAAGTTGCTCTATCACACGTTCAATGGGTTGGCTTTTGAAAAGAGAGAATCATCAAAGAGAGAAAATAGAACAGTCAAACATTCGTAAACCCAGAATTCCTAAACAAAACCAAACCTTTGTTCTTCCCTTTGAATCAAAGGACATAATGTTTTGTTCCGTTCCTTACTAACCCCAGAACATCTGAAGGCAGCAGCTCAAGTTCCAAACACATACATCAGATTCAAGGTATGTATTTCTGACTTTGAATTTTTCATTTATAACATCATTAAATATGTAAATATCATAGTGTTGATGTTGCCCATATCATTGCATAAGTAGGAAAACTGTGGATCAGAACTTCTTGAATAAAGCTAGGCTCAGAATTAAGATTAGAACTTCTATAAATTATCGTGCATTTATCTTTCTGATTTACTATTATTAAGAACTGAATAAGTTGCAGACGTTTTGGCTAATGTAAGGAAGGAGGTGAAGTGTAACACATAACTTCTAGGTTTTTCTTTTCCACTATTTTAGCACAACACAAAACTTGAGTTCTCGTCACTATTTTAACACACAGAACTTCTAGGCTTTCTTACCGTTTTAACACACATAGAACTTCTAGGACTTTCTCACTGTTCTGACACTCAGAACTTCAGCGTGCAACAACCCAGGATTTCTATTTTTCCCTCTAACGTTTCTTTCAGGACCTTAGAATGCATCAATCCAGAACTTCTGATTTCCTCTGACATTTCATTCTGAACCACGGCGCGCCTGGCATCAGAACTTCTGATCCCCTTTGTTTTGCTTTCAGCAACATGCTAATCATATTTCTCATTATTTTTCCTTTTTCTCTCTTATTTTTATCATTTTTAGCATTAGAACTATTTTTATTAATATAAAAAGACATCAAAAATATTTTCTTTTATTAAATAATTATTTTCCTTTTAATATATTAAGACAAAAAATCATTTTTAAAACAAATCCTTTCCTTTTCTTGTATTGAACAATTCAATATGGTTGTAATAGATAATTAGGATTTAAAGTTCTTGCAACCCCCCATTTGTAAATTTTTACCCTCATCTCTAAATGATGTAAGCGTAGGACTTTACATTTCTGCAATTTATCGCTTTCAAATATAAATTCTAGTAATTAGGGTTTGTATGGCAAGACATAAAATCAACAAATAGATAACCCTAATCAAGAATAAATACATGTAAACCAAAACATATCATTCACACTTGCACCCTTAGGGTAATCCCGCTTTGTTTCCTTTCAAAAAATAGTCATGTCCTTTGAATATGGGTGTTTTAGTAAAATCCCTCGATAAAATATCGTAGTCCCTCGATGACCCTCAATGTTGCCTTCGGTAAATGATCAGTCCCTAAACGACATTGCTAAAATGTCCCATAGGTTGTCTTCGATGACTATACAAAACGTCCCGTGCTTGTCCCTTCACATCCAATGATGGGACTTCTTACCAAATCAATGGTAAGATAGAAACACCTAAAGGAGAAGGAAAAGAACGTTTAAGACCTTTTGAGTAGGTAGGATACTCCTAGTTGCTCGCTTGCTCACAACAAAAACATTTTATACACCCACGATTTCACTTTGAAACATTATTTTTAAAAGACAAAACACTTTGAAACAATTTGTACTTTCAAAACCCACATCACAAACACATTTTCAAACAAAAGCAAGTGATCTAGCAAGCAACTAAGAGCCTGTAGATAACTACGAATGAAAAGGGTTCTAACACCTTCCCTTTTCATAACTTACCCCCCGAACTCAAGAAATAATCTCGAAAGGTCTTTCCTGTTCTTTTCAACCTTTCCTTTTGGATAAAATAAAAGTTAGTGGCGACTCTTGCTATCCGCGATAATTGCAATCAAATGCAAAACACCCAAGTCAATTCTCCCACTGCATTACAGAACTGGCGACTCTGCTGGGGAATTACTTAAAAGTGGGGTTACCTTAGGGCTAGGTCACCTTTACTTGCTTTCCTTTGTTTGATTCGTTTGCTTTACATTATGGTTCCTTATTTGGGCTTGTTTTGATCCTCTACCCGGATCTGGGGGCACCTTTTAGGTAAGTAGCAATAGATTGTGGAAACTGTACGGCGTAGACTGACATGGTTGAAGCAATGGCTACATTAGTGTGACGCATTTGTTGGTACCGGTATCTCTTGTGTTGAATCAAGGAGAATACGGGGCCGCTGAGCAGTGTCATGAAGCACTAACTGACCTTAGAACCTTAATTGAACAACTTGGCCATTAGGAAGTAGTGAGATACCCGGTTTCGGTGGAAAGGTGAAAATTGGTTGATACACTCATTGAGATCGAACTTTTGGGCTATCTCAACCGCAAGAAAAGATTGATTGAGCTGAGACAATGCCTAAAAGAAAGGTTAGTGATATTGAGATCCCTTAGAACCTGGTTACTGTTACTAGGACAAGTTGAGCCAACTAAACTTCAAGAGGGTACTTACCTATAAACTCCATGCAAGTCTAAGCCTAAGGACTTGTCTGTTTTATGTGTACATAACAACTTGCTTGCTTTGCATACTTGTATATAACATCATAAATATCATAACATCATAAGCATCCTCACTAACCATTTCAAGGATTTAGGAATTTATCTTTGCTTTGTTTTGTAGGCCATGAATCCCGTCCGAAGGAATACCATCCGGATCAGCTTCGTGAAAGAACACCCTCAACTCCAAGAGTTAGCATCAAGGGTTCCTGGAGATTCTCCCTTCACCGGGAAATATGGTCAACTTCTCAGCTTGGATACCTCCAAATTCCCAGTAGAAATTATGTGTATGATCTTCCAATTCTTTGATCCCATGCATCACTGCTTCACCTTTCCTGACTATCAGTTGGTCCCTACGCTAGAGGAGTTCTCTCAACTATTGGGAGTGTCCGTGCTTGATCGATTACCATTCACTGGTTTAGAAGGGACTCCAAATCCTGAAGTCATTTTTGAAGCCCTACATCTGAAGAGAGCCGACATCATAGAAAATTGGGAGACAAGAAGCAAGGTTAAGGGTTTCCTGTCCAAGTTTCTGTTAGAGAAGGCTCATTCATTCTGGGAAGACATGGATTTCCAAGCCTTTGAAGATGTCTTGACTCTTCTAATTTATGGTTTGGTTCTATTTCCCAATCTGGACTAATTCATAGATGTGAATGCCATCAAGGTCTTCCTCTCTCGTAATCCTATACCTACTTTGCTTGGAGACATTTTACATTGTTTCCACACTCGCACAATGAAGAAAAGTGGTACTCTCTTGTGTTGCATTCCTCTACTCGCTAAGTGGTTTAATTTGCACTTACCTCGAAGAACATTGAAGAATTAGCAAGGATTAACATGGTCTTAAAGGATGATGTCCCTCACACACTCTGACATTTATTGGTGTTCTTGATCCTTGGAGGATAATACTATCATTAACCATTGTGGGGAATTCTCTAATGTCCCTTTGCTCGACATTAGGGGAGGTATCACCTATAACCCTTCTCTTGCATTACGACAATTTGGCTATGCACGAAGAGATGGTCCTCACGATGCACTCATCCAAGGTTTGGTGTTCGACTACGAGAGTAACGATCAAGGCCACCGTCAGAAGTTTATACAAGCTTGGAGGATGGTAAACAAAGTGGATAGCAAGACATTGGGGCGTAAGAACTCCATTCCTTTGGAGCCTTATCTTAAGTGGGTATGAACTCGTGCTCAAATACTCGGTATGCCATACCCTGCCATGTTGCCTACCATCATGGAGCCATTAGTTGAAGGAGATATTCCTTATGTTATCTCTCACCCTACCATGCCTACTTCTCTTGAAGACTTACAAAGAGCTTGGATCCATCTTAAGGAAGAACGAGACACTTTCGAGGCCCAGTTCTATGCGAGTGAAAAGAAGGTCCTGGAGCTTACGATACAACTTCATGAGGAGCGAAATCTGAACGCCTACATCGCACCAAAGAGGATGCGTTCAACCTTTTTGTCTTAGGAGTTTATTTTGCTTTATTTCCTCCATTATAATCCCAAGGGGCACGATTGTAATCAATTTAAACTTATTAATACAATTGATGCTTGCTCCTTTCTTTATTTATAAATATTTAAATTTTCTAAGTCCTTGAAAACATTGCATCCACATACCATGCATCATATCATGACATGCTTTTCCACACAGGTCTCTCATCTGCTTACTGTTTATTTCAGTAGAGATGGATCTAGAACAGACTATCAAAGACATTCAGACTCAAAATGCTCAACTTTCAGAAATGTTTTTGAACCTGTCCAAGGGACAAGAAGAGGTGAAAACACTCCTCACTAGGGGCATGATCATGGGGAATCCTGAAGACAACAAGGATGACCAGTTGGAACGACTACAAACTGAAACGGCAACAATGAAGATCCAGATGATGGGACAACTGGTGGACCAGATGGCTCATCCAAAACTTAGCTCGGGGACAAGAGGAGCTAAGGACCCTCGTCAACAAACTTCATCAAGACAGTTGCAACCGTATGAAGAAAACGGTCGAGATTGGGGATCAAGTCATTATTCAGCCTCCCATGAGAAAAGAAACCGGTTTGAGGGAGAGCAGACCTTCCAAAATTGCTGCTACATCACGAGCCCAACAACAACCTCGACAACAATAACAGGGTAATCGGCGTAAACGGGTCCCATCCGATAGGCAGTTTACCAAACTCGACATGCCAATATAGCAAGTCTTGCGACACATGCTGAAGATGAATTTGGTTACATTAAGGGATCCTCCTCAGAATCCTAATACAACTTCTCCCCATTACAATCATGGATAAAGGTGTGCATATCATTCCAACAGTCCGGGATATAATACTGATAACTGTTGGACGTTGAAAAACAAGATCCAAGATCTGATCGATGAAGGGGAGTAGGATTTCACACAAGACGGTCAACTGGAGCTATTTTATCACCCCTCAAGGGCATCCATATGAAGTGGCATTCTGGGCGAGGAAATTTTCTGTCTATTCGAATTTTCAGTTGTAATTTCTTTGTTTGCTTAAACACCTATCTTTATGTCTGACTTTGGTTACTCTCATTAATGCATTAAATATGTTTGTATTGATTTAATCCATTCATTTTCATTCTATTTAAACTATGATTTTTGATCCCTTTATAATATCCAATTCTTGTTTCATAAGTTGCAAGCCTTTAGAGGGAGGATGACGAGAACAATGCCATAATCTCATACAGTATGCTTTTGGACAGACCTTGCTAACGATGTACATGCGTTTCTTTCAATTCCTAAACACTGGAGTTATAAGGAGGATAATCCCTAGTCAACCCCTTTGAGCCAAAGAAGTAGGAGTTTCCTTTTTACACAAACTAAAACCTTTAATCAAAACCTGGGGCAGGGTAGTCTCTCAGTTAATTGAAATGCGCGTTCAGTCGCAAACTTTCACTTCGTATACAACGAATGACATCAAAAACATTCCTCTGGAATAAAAAGACAGTGATGGTTCCCTATAAAAATAGGAAGTCATTATCTCTTAAAAGAAAAAAACCCACTAAGTCAAAACCTACGAAGGAGACTTAAGAAAAACTGGGGCATCCCGCTGACCGTAATCTCAAAAATAAGAACAGACAGGAAAAATCAGGGATAATAAATCAAAAAAAGGTCACTACAAATCCTCAACAACATGGAAAATATGGCAAAAAAAAGACTGTCTTCCAACAAACTTAACTTGTCTGAACCATCACCAAAACGTCATTCCATACTCGATTAGAGTCCAAACGCACAATTAACTAAGTTTAAGACTGAAGGACATCACGAAGAAAGGGTACAAATACACTTTGAGCCTTATCCTATGTTTCTTAATCCGTGAACCAAACCACGATACAACCTTTCAAAGTCTTAATTGAAGCATGGGTTAGTTCTAAAGCATACTGTTACAAAAGATATCCTGACTCCTGTAAGGCTAAATCTAAATCCTGATTTGAATTCACATACTTGCAAAATTATTTTATCTTTTAAAATGCATTTTCAAAACTTCAACACAGGCATAAACTTTGCATTATTTTGAATATCGTTATTTGCATATGGTAATTGTTTGACAGCAGAGAAATTCACACGACAAATGTACAGCGAACGAAAGTTCTCTCAATGAACAAAATAACTTCAAATGGGATGACACTTCCAATGACAGATCTCTTATAAATAAGGGGGCATGACATGTCACTGTCCAACTCTCATGGGGGCATTCAAGTCAAGATTCCAAGAAATCTTTTAAGAAATACTGAATAACTAGGGGCAGGTCTATATCTGAATCACTTGCGGCATTTAACATGAGTTCCAACAAAGGGTTGCGTGCGGTTAAGCAAGCATTTCCTGGCAATACTACAAACACTTGCTACTAGGGGCAGTGACGAATTCCCCACAAAGTCCTTTTCACAGGGTGATCCCCAACCAAAATTTCAATCTCTACAAATTTCTCCCCAACTGAGTTGATTTCAAGAACCCTCGAGGAGTTCTGCCAAAAGAAAGAACCTCTCCAACAGATTGGCGACAGGGTTTATTTCCCCAACAAACAGCAAGATTCCCCAACTTGAATTTGCCTCCCAGACTATCAAAAATCAAGGGACCACAACTCCTCTTCCCCATTAGACTTTCCTACAATCCCCAGTAAGTTGTTGCAAACCTGGAAGACAACCAGATAACGGTTAACTCCTTTATCCCCAACAAGTTGTTAGCTTCCTTTCTCTTCCACCAAGAGATAACTCTCCATTAGAGAAACGGACAACTAAGACTCCTGAACTTTTTTTTCTCCAAAACAGAAATCAACACTCTCCACAAAGTTTTCTTCTCAAGAAAAATCAACATCCCCCAGCAGATTTCTCCTCAAACAACAAAAACAGGAATCCCCAGTGGAAACGTTCTAAGAAAGGTTTGAAGATGGGCACACTCTTCATCCCCAACGGTCATCCGGAATTCAGCCTCCCAAAACTCCCCAACATTTGTCAATGATTTATTTTCCAAGTCAAAAATACATTCCAATAACATTTCGCATTCCATGCATCATATTACATACATGACAAGTGCATACAAAATAATCTCATTTATTTTGAGAACATCATTGCACCATGCATTTCATACATCATGGCATTGCATGCAACTGACTCTTTACCTTTTCATGAAAGATCAAATCAACAGATGGCTATCATCAACGATCTTCAAAAGGTCAGAGATTAATACCTGAAACCAGACAGGACAATTATCTCAAACGACCAACTTTTCCAAGTTCCAGATTAATACCTATAACTAGCCAGGAAAATTATCTGTGGACGACGGATTGTAGATTAACACCTGTAACAAGCCAGGAAAACTATCTACATGAAGATATTGAAAATTAACACCTGTAACAGGCCATGAAAACTATCTTTCTTTCTCAGGTTAGAGATTAATACCTGAAACTAGACATGACAATTATCTCCAATGCCATTTTTTCAAGTTCCAGATTAATACCTATAACTGGCCAGGAAAACTATATGTGGACGACTGATTATAGATTAACACCTGTAACAAGCCAGGAATACTATCTACATGAAGAGATTGAAGATTAACACTTGTAACAAGCCAGGAAAACTATCTTTCTTTCTCTAGTCAGAGATTAATACCTGAAACCAGATAGGACATCTATCTACTCGACCAGCTGAAGCAATCCTACCCAGGTTCCTTATCATTTCCAGATGTAGTTTTACACGAACCCATCATGAAGCAATCCTACACGGGCTTCTTCTCATTCATCTTTCCAATACAGTTCAGATATGATCCAAATACAGATGCCACTCTGATACTCATTCAGATTCAGCTTTCAGATACAGTTCAGATACACTCTAGATACATATGCCATTATGATATTTATTCCGACTTAGCTTTCAGATACATTTCAGATACACTCCAGATACGAATGCCATTCTGATACTCATTCAGATTCAACTTTCAGATACAGTTCAGATACACTCTAGATATGGATTCCATTATGATACTCATTCAATTTCAGCTTTCAGATACAGTTCAGATATGCTCCAGATACAGATTCCATTCTGATGCTCATTCAACATATTTCTCAAATACAGTCTAGATACGATCTAGATATAGATGTCATTCTGACGCTCATTCAGTACATATTTCAGATGCGAGTCAGATACAATCCATTTATGGATATTTTTCTGATACTCATCCCACTACATCTACTATTTCAGTATAAATCAACCAGAGATTTATTCTGATACTGCTTCAAATTTTTCCACCAATCACTTTTGGATGGCTTCTGTAAGCCCATCTCTAACAACTCTCCATCATCTCTCCAAATGGAATCTTTAAGCCCATTCCCTACACAATCAACCACCACATCATCGAGTGCAAATTTCTGGGCACTCTAGTGTTTAATCATATTCCACCTTCAAGTCACGAATGGCAGGTTCGCCAATCTAACTCTTCAGTATTAAGAAGATTGAACAGGGGCAGTTGTTGTACCCCAAAATTTTCCCTCTCATTTCTCAAAGGACCCTCAGGTTTACTTCTATCAAGTTTCAAGTTCTGTATTACAATTTTCCAAGAAAGTCATTCACAAGGGCAAAATGGTCAAAAACACACTGAAAAGTCAAACTTTGACTTTTTGATCAAAAAATCAAGTTTCAACAATCATATTTCATCAAGACATAAAATTGGTTCCTCAAGAAATCAAAAGTCATAAATTACTTTGAAAAAATCAAATTTCTAAACATTTAGAAAAATTTCTAAGTGTTAAGAGAATATGATAATTCAGAACTTCTGGGCCAGCCTCCACACGAGTGCAGTCAGAATTTGCAAAGACGGTTCAGAACATGACTCTTCAATCAGAACATATGGAAATTATGTCCTTCGAACAAAACATAACTCTTCAGCATATGGAGGCTACATTCTATGCTTCGATCATAACATCACCCTTTGAATCTCATTCTGGTCTTCTGCGATCAAAACATCACCAAATCCCAAAACCTCATTTGAGTAGCCTGCTGCGCTGCTATGGCACAGTCCTGCAACCAGCTGCCACAACGCTCCAAAGTGTTGCTGATCCAGTCCACGCCTGCACTTTCTCAAATCCCACAATTACACATAATTAGCATACAAAAGCTATGTTTTAAAAGCAATGGAACAGTATGCCAAAAAGGTTTAAAATCCCATTTATTCCCCCCCCCCCCCCCCCAAAAAAAAACCACAACAAACCCATATATAAATAAGTTGCTCCATCACACGTTCAAGGGGTTGGCTTTTGAAAAGAGAGAATTATCAAAGAGAGAAAAGAAAACAGTCAAACATTCGTAAACCCAAAATTCCTAAACAAAACCAAACCTTTGTTCTTCCCTTTGAATCAAAGAACATACCATTATGTTTTGTTCCTTACTAACCCCAGAACATATGAAAGCAACAACTCAAGTTCCAAACACACGCTTCAGATTCAAGGTAAGTCTTTCTGACTTTGAATTTTTCATTCAAAACATCATTAAATATGTAAATATCATAGTGTTGATGCTGGCCATATCATTGCATAAGTAGGAAAACTGTGGATCAGAACTTTTTGAATAAAGCTAGGCTCAGAATTAGGATTAGAACTTCTATAAATTGTCGTGCATTTATCTTTCTAATTTGTTGTTGTTAAGAACTGAATAAGTTGCAGACGTTATGGCTAATGTAAGGAAAGAGGTGAAGTGTAACACAAAACTTCTGGGTTTTTCTTTCTCAATATCTTAGCATAACGTATAACTTTTGAGTTCTCCTCACTGTTTTAACACACAGAAATTCTAGGCTTTCTTACTGTTTTAACACACACACAACTTTTAGGACTTTCTCACTGTTCTGACACTCAGAACTTCAGCATGCAGCAACCCAGAATTTCTGTTTTTCCCTCTAACATTTCTTTCCGAACCTCAAAATGCATCGAACCAGAAATCCTGATTTCCTCTGGCATTTCATTCTGAACCACAGCGCGCCTGGCATCAAAACTTCTGATCCCATTTGTTTTGCTTTCAGCAACATGTTGATCTTATTTCTCATTATTTTTCCTTTCTCTCTCTTATTTTTATCATTTTTAGCATTAGAACTATTTTTATTAATATAAAAAGACATCAAAAATATTTTCTTTTATTAAATAATTATTTTCCTTTTAATATATTAAGACAAAAAATCATTTTTAAAACAAATCCTTTCCTTTTCTTGTATTGTACAATTCAATATGGTTGTAATAGATAATTAAGATTTAAAGTTCTTGCAACCCCCCATTTGTAAACTTGTACCCCCATCCCTAAATGATGTAATAGCGTAGGACTTTACATTTCCATAATTTATCGCTTTCAAATATAAATGCTAGTAATTAGGGTTTGTATGGCAAGACATAAAATCAACAAATAGATAAACCTAATCAAGACTAAATGCATGTAAACCAAAACACACTGTTCACACTTGCACCCTTAGGGTAATCCCGTTTTGTTTCCTTTCGGAAAATAGTCATGTCCCTCGAATATGGGTTTTTTAGCAAAACCCTTGATAAAAGATCGTAGTCCCTCGATGACCCTCAATGTTGCCTTCGGTAAATGATCAGTCCCTAAACGAATTTACTAAAACGTCCCATAGGTTGCCTTCGATAACTATACAAAACGTCATGTGTCCGTCCCTTCACATCCAATGATGGGGCTTCTTACCAAATCAATGGTAAGATAGAAACATATAAAGGAGAAGGAAAATAACGTTTAAGACCTTTTGAGTAGGTAGGATACTCCTAGTTTCTCGCTTGCTCACAACAAAAACATTTTATACACCCACAATTTCCCTTTGAAACATTTTTTTCAAAAGACAAAACACTTTGTATGCGTTCTCATAGAGACGAGAACCATTACAAAGACATTCCTTTTCAAAAATACTTTCAAAACCCACATCAGAAACACATTTTCAAACAATAGCAAGTGATCTAGAAAGCAACTAAGAGCCCATAGATAACTACGGATGAAAAGGGTGCTAACACCTTCCCTTTTCATAACTTACCCCCCGAACTCAAGAAATAATCTCGAAAGGTCTTTCCTGTTCTTTTCAACCTTTCCTTTTGGATAAAAGAAAAGTTGGTGGCGACTCTTACTATCCGCGAAAATTGCTATCAAATGGAAAACACCCAAGTCAGTTCTCCCACGGCGTTACACCCACAAATAACCCTGAGACATATGATTCTGAACAACAGTAACTAGAGTAACAGAAACAAGAACTGTCGGAGATTTGGAAGTAACCGTTGTCTATTGAGGTTGAGCAAGTGGTGGTTGATTCTGAGCAGCCACCAACGATTCCATCAAAGAAGTGAGATTGTCCATACTGGCCTTCAGGTCAGTAGCTTCTTCGCGCAACCCGCGATTCTCTTATTCTAGGTTCTCCATCTTCCTTCTGGAATTAGCCTGAGTATTGTACTGGTGAGACAGCTTGCTGAATGAAGTAAAGAAGCACAGTAAGACACCTGGGTATGAACAGAAATGCAAGAAGTATGTATAATATGATGCATGATGTGCAATGCACATGATTTATTTTATTATTAATATTTCAAGAGATTTAAGATTTATAGACAATTTTCTAATATTAAACTACCAACACATACTGAAAATCTCTTTATAATAACTTCAAAATGGATTACAACTTTTTAGTACGAGTTTCAATAATCCCAAGTACAAGATAAGATAAAAATCTAAGACCCTACAAAAGCAGAGCTGATAAATATCACTCCACACACTGACGCTTCCCTGTGAGTATCGCGATCTGAGCCTTCAACTTCTTATTCTCTTCTGCATACCTGTTGGAGACCACTTTCCAATCACCAGATTCACGAGGTGAGCAACTAGGTCCTGACTGAGCTCTAGGGAAAAATAAATCCTATTACCTCTCTATTATCTCTACAACACGACTCTCAAGAATCTCGATCAAGTCGTCTTTCTCCTTCAAGTATGCTTGGTAAGACACCTCTAAAGTCTGATACTTATTCTTCCAAGCCTCCTTTTCTTGATGCATCTTGACTAAGGAAAGCTGAAGCTCTTCCACATCATCTAATAGGGGAGGAGTGGTCTTCACAAACATATTAGGCATAGGTGCTTCACGAGAATATGTTATCTTCAACTGGATGGCTCTTGCTTGTACCCACTGAAGATAAGGCTTCAAAGAAATAGCCCCTCTAGGTCCCAAGTCCTTCACACTCTTCCTGTGAATATGACGCCAAGCCTTTGCAATCTCCTCTTTAGCTTCCATATGAACCTCTCCCTCTTTAAGGAATAAACCACTCATATGAATACTATTTGGCTTATCCCTCATCGGATATCCAAGTTATCGTCGTGCAAGAACAAGATTGTAGTTAATTCCTCCCTTTGTACCAAGAAGAGGTACATTGGGGAAACAACCACAATTATCAATAATCTCCACATCATAGTAAGCCTGATGATACCAAACAATAGTTGAATGGGTGAGGGCCATCATCTTTGGAGCCTAACGAGGTTCCTTCTTGACATCCCAGAAAGCATCAGACCGAGGCAAGTGAGAAATAAACCACTGATACAACAAAGGTGTGTAGCAAATGGTCATCCCTCCATGGTAAGAATCCCAAAGATGAATAGAGTAATAAGCATCACCCAATAATGTAGGGACTGGATTCCTAATCATAAAGATCCTGATAGCATTGATATCCACAAATTTGTCGACATTGGGAAATAGGAATAACCCATAAGCAAGTAGAGCAAAATTGGCCTCAAAAGCAACCATACTCTTCATCCTAGCAAAATAGCTAGCTTTCTCCAACAAGAACTGAGCGGGTAATCCTCTAATCCCTCCTTTGGTAGTCATATGGGCCTCAATCTCAGACTTCCCTAAATGAACCAAAGCACCAATCTCATGAGATTTTGGCTCCCCCTCCAAACCAGTAAAAGGAACACAATCGGTAATAGGTAAACCTAGTAGATGAGAATACTTCTCTAATGTAGGGATCAACTAATAATAAGGGAAAGTAAAGCATTGATACATCAGATCATAGAACTGGACCAAAGTCGAGAGAATACCCTCCTTCATCCTGAGCCTCATAAGATAAATGATGGACCCATACTTCCTCCAAAAATCTGTAGAACTCTCGATCTCGAGAATCATAATCATCAACTCATCTATCTTGGGATCTTTGAAACTGTACTTATTAGTCTTTCTTTTTCTAGAATCCATAGTCAAAAAGTACCTGAGATATTCACAAAGAGTCAACTTTTAAGTCCCTTGAAACAAAATGTTTTAAAGGATGCTCATGGGTGCCTGAGTGCATGATGCAACAATCACACACAAGATCGCAAACATAGGGTTCATAGGTTTTACATCACGAGCATGAGGCAAAGGTACTACCCACAAGGTTTGCTCTAAAATTTTATCACATGCCGAAAAAAGTTCTAAGAGGTTCCCAGAGTCTACATCCTTCCTTCAAATATTACCAACGTCACGATTGACTCAGTAATTAGTAATATTCTCAAGAAAAACTCGTCCGAGTGTAGTATCGTGTGACAACCATTTCCAGATTACTCCATCATAGCTTCCGCACTACACCTAAAAGGCCAAGATGGGTTAAAGGTTCTACGGTTCTCAGTTTCAGCAGGCTCCCAGGTCAAAAGCAGCATGTCTTCCCGATTACTCGGTAAATGACACTACAGTCAAAGGGGCCTCCACTGAGTGGAGGATCTCATGCCTCCTTTTATGGTATTACTCCATCAAAGTTAACATGACTATATCACCCGTCCTATCTTAAGTTTGCCCAAGTACGAATAGAGGACTTATGAGAAATCACCAAGCACCCTGAAAACTAGGAAAATCCGCAATATACAACAAATAATAGCACATACATAGATAAATAAAGATAGGCTCAACCCACTTGGGGATGGACTAGAAATAGGTCAATCTCATCCCTAGTGAAGTTGCCACTGCGCTTTATTGTTTCCAAAGGAATGGGGAAAGAGTGAATAACCCAAAAACAGGGGGAGAGAATCTAAGTTCTTGGGTTGGTTATGTAAAGGGAAGGTATTAGCACCCTAAACATCTACGGTACTCTACAGGAACCTCTTTGAAAATCTGCATATTTTGGCTATAAGTGTTGTATACAAAATTAGGTTACGGGGATGAGGAAAGAAGTATTTTATATCATTTTTGCACCTACCGTGGTTACGAACCTTTAGTGCCTACGTACCACCTTCCGCTCAATAGGGGATCAGGGTATTCGTAGTTCACCTTTAAAAATTTAAAATAAATGTGTTGGTTAATTTTAAGAGACGAAACATCATCGTCTTATCCGAGTGGAAGAGCCTACTTACTACCCATGATTATGAGAAAGGAGAATTTGCGTCATATCAAAGTGAAGGATATGGCTTGGATTTTAAAATCAATAAAGTATCACTCAACACCCAAGTGGAAAAATATCTTGCTTCACTACATATTATAGAAGTATAGTGGTTCTCATCACTACAAGGATTGACAAGAGTCTAACCTTTTGAGACAAGTTTTAAAGGTTAAAAGTCAAAATGGAAAAAATGGTTTGAATGAGATTGATTGACTTTTAGTCTTCTCACAAAAATGTCAAATTATTGTTAAATTGTTTAAAGTTTGATTAAGAAAATATTTTGAAAATGCATGGACCTAAGTCCAAGTTTATTGCGAAAGCGGTTCAAGTTTTAAAACAAGAAGAGTTTTCAAAAGGAGGGAGAAGATTTTTGAAATTAAATAAGGTAGGAGGAGATGAAGGGACTGTCCTAAAGCATAAGGTAAAAGCTAGGAAAAAGAACCGTCTAACCAACAACAAGTCGACACTTGACATAATGAGTCAATATAGAATTCCCATCCTTTGGATTTTGAAACCAAAAAAGCAAAGATAATAAACCTCTTAATAAAACCAAGCTTCAATTGCAATAAGTCTTCATAGAAAATTTTGTAGCGGTTGTATACAGATGAATTCCCGATCACAAACAAAGCATGTAATCACAATAACCTACACACAAAGCAAACAAACAAACCAATATCTTAGGGTAAAACCCAAGAACTCCATAAAAAATAACAGTTGAGGTCACAAGGTCCCAAGGTAGGTCAAGGTCTTTAATCCTATGTGCAAGAAATCCACAATCTCCATAATGCCAAGGATATTAACCAATTAGTCCAAGTAACATTAAAGTTTTTTATGGTTCAAGTTGATTATTAAGTATTTTCAAAAATAAAATGAAAAGCTCAAGTGAGAAAAACAAAATGACATAAAGATAAATGCTCAAGTGAGAAAAGATAAAAATAGTTTGAAATGTAAATGCTAAGATAAATGTGCTTAAAGTAAAGAGTATAAAGTAAAGGCATAAAATAAAATCAATTGTTAGAAGTTAGAGGTTAGTTGAATGACCATCTTGAAACTTTCATTCAAAACTCATTAGAAGATTGATAAAATAAAAGCCTCTCAACAACAAGTTTCATTTGATTTTTGTTAAGTATATCATTCATTTAAAAATCTCAAGGCAACAATAAATGATCAATGATGTTTAAGTGATTCACTTTGACCAAAGCTTATGAAGATTCATCAGAGGATTGATAAGACCAAAGCCTCATAACAATGAATATCAAGGTTATTGGATCAAATGATTAAAATTAACATACTTGGGCTTACAAACATGGGTTTGGGCCGCGAATGATCATTTCTCGAATCAGGACAAAATTTAGCGCTATGTTAAGCAATCGTAAGTTGACTTATGTAGAAGTCGCACCTATTCTGAGGTCAGTCAATAACAATCTATGTACCATATGTTTTTAGAAATCATATGTAAATTATTCTCCAATAACATTTAGCACAAGTAAGAATGGTATAAGATGGAGAGGGAGGGGATGTGTTAGATTAAAATGGTTTCAAATATCATCAACATCATTTATCCATCTTGATGTATTTGGTTTTTCAACCTATCAACACCCAATATCTAATGATGTTGAATAATTTGTCCCAAAATTACTTCCAAGCCAGTATCAAATTCCAAATCAAAAGTCAAACAAGAATTATGTACAAAAGTTCTCAATTACAAGCTTTAATCAAAAGCAAAACCATAAATACATTCCTAACTCTAGATTAGACTTAAAATAAGAAATTAACTTGTAAAACTATGAAATTAAAACCCTAACTTCCAAAAGTTCTATAAAAGTCAGAAATAGAATTTAGAGTTCTTGGATTGATGTGGAAATTTGATTTAAAAATATAAACTTTGAAACTAGCTAGCAAAAGGCTTAAACTACAGATGTTTTGGAAAACAATTTGTAAAAAATATGAAATCACATTTTAAAATTCCAGAAAAATGATCTTCATGACCTCATCTTGTTCAAGCACTCTAAACAACTTCATCTCTGATTTTATAGGCATGGGAAGTCAGCAATTTTAATCAATTAGTGTGAATGATCAAACAAAACCCTAAAAAAGGGAATTAAGTTCAAAATTAATCAATTTAATCTAAAAATAAAATAAATTTGATGTAAGATAACCTAAATGTCAATAAATTTCTAAGGATCATTAATTATATTTTTCTTGAATTTTATCCCAAAAGAAATAATTAAATGAAAATTATTTACACAAACCAACAAAAAGACAAAGAAAAGATGATATCTCCAACAAATGATTTATTTTGTAACACAAAAATTTTATAAAATTGGAAATAACAATATTTTTAAGAAGTAGACTCAGAGAGATGTTAGAAAATATTTTTTTTATAATTTTTTGATTTAGTAGAAATAGGAAATTAAAATTTCAAAACTTAAAAGAATATTAAAACCCTAATTAACTACATGAATTTATTTAATCAAGAAAAATGATTTAAATAAAATCAAAATATGGAAATATATTGAAAAACGAGTTTAAAATATTTTTTGGGATAATTTTTAAAGTGAGGAAAATATTAAAAGAAAATTTGAGAAAAAAAAAATAAAATTTATAAAAAATATAAATACTTATTACACATGCTTTTCTCAAAACGCGTTGTAAAATGAGGCAAGAACATATTCAATAGCAAACAGCCACGAAATCATCCCGACCAAAATACCAAACCCTTTCTATTTTTCAGTTTTGAAACCAAACTTTCAGATGCAAATATCTCACACGTTTCTTGATGAAAATAAAAAATGCAAATATCAATCAAGATCAAAATGTGTTGAACACGATGGTATAAATTTTTTTATGAAATGATGTGTTGATGATAGAGAAAATTGCGCGCGAAAATTGCTACATGAACACGGTTGTGATTGGACATTTCAACAAACAGATTTCAACTTCAAATTTCTCCTTCAATTCTCCACCTGATTAAACGATCCAAAAATCAAAATTCATCACAAACATGCAAGGAACATGAATATGCTAATAGATTTTTCAAAAGGCTTATGTATTAAGAAGAAGCGCAAGCTGCAGTTAAGAGAGAGAAAATATGGAGCATCTACCTTGTGAACGAATTTGTTGATGTTTGAGCTCAAATAAAGAGCAAGCAAATCAGAGATATTTGACTTGAAGATTCAAAGATAATCAAGGAGAGAGATGTGAATGAAGCTTCAGAAATGGAGGGAGCTTGCTTATGAATCAAAGAGAGAAGGGAAATCTGAACTTGCAAAGAGAGAAGAACTTCGTGTGATATAAAGAAATAGCTTGTGTAATTTCTTATGTCCAACCTTTTCAATTGAATAAAGGCTTGCTTTTGTAGAGTGAGAAATGGATAATAGGGTAGAAAATAGAAAATGAAAATGAGAGTGAGGTAGTGAAGTGTGTGGTACGTTTTATGTTTGCTACTGACTTCTTGGGTGTCATTTTGAATAAGTTCACAAAGCATGTGCACGTGAGCTCGCATGCCCTTGCCTGGCTGATGCGAATCCCATGCATTTTCATGCAAATTTTACCAAAAACATGATCATGTATTTACATCCTTATATCTCTCTCCATAATGCATTAATCATAAAAAAGTTTTAATAAAAAATGGAGAGGACATTACATACTCTAACTTTTATGTTCAAAATTTTTCAAGACGAAGCTTGAATCAATGAGATAATTGGCCATGAATGTATGCTCTTGAAATGTTTGATGAAATGACAAGCCTGACTGGGAATTCGAAGCGCGCAACATGCCTTGTGCTAGGCAAGAATTCATCTTGCATGGTACCTTCTTCCCATGATTATATCTCAAAATGTAGGAGTTGTTTTGAGAAACTTCCTGAAGAAAAGTTGTTCCTCTCATTTAGGGCTTGATCTTTGATGTTGAACATTTTTCCAAATAATGAAAATTCCAAATAGAAAATTGATGATGAATGTGTGCCCATGAGCTGTTTGACAAAATGCCTAGCCTGGCGCGGGCGTGACATGCCTTGTGTTGGGCAAGATGACAACTTAAACTCCAAATTCTAAGCATCATATCTCTTTCTACACTTGACCATTTGAGATGATTCTTGAACCAAAAATGAAGATCACACTTCAAACTTCAACTTTGATGTTTCCAACTTTTTGATTTGAGCTCAAATGGATATTCAAATTTAATCATGAAGAAGTCAGATTTTTGTGCATATTTGGAATTTTTACTAAGTGTCCAAAATTTTCCAGGTTCCATAACTTTTTTTCCTTTCACTTTTTGGACTTGAGGTATATAATTCAAAGTTGAATAATTTTGTATCCTCTTTCTAGGCATGTAAAGTTTGTACATTTAAAATAAAAATTGAGAAAGTTATGACCAATCAAAATTCAGTACTATGAATACTTGGAAAAAATTCAAAATTTCAAATAACTTCATTGACAAGTTATCTTCCAATTCACATTTCCTCTTGTTTTTATGTCACCTTTGACCATGAAATATGAAGATATGGACATTGAATTGATAGTTGACCAAAAGTCACCTTGGTCAACAGTTGACTTTGGTTGACTTTTTGACAAAATGACCAATTTACCCCCTTTTTGATCAATTGAACCTTTCCAAACCCAAATTGATGATCAAACTTACAATTGTAGATGCCCTTGCACATGTAGAGAAGCATGGAATAAAGTGTTTCCCAAAAAGTCAGAGATTTCCAAATTAAATTCAAAACCCTAGTTTTGATCCTCTATCCTAGGAGATGGTAAGATGAGTGCAATTGTGCCATTACCTACAAGATGACATTTAAAGAGACATATACAGATATTTTGATGTTAGCCAAAAGGATCTATGTACAAGATACACAATTTAAGGTGCTTGATGATCCCTTAAGAGAAAACTTAAAGATAGGATGAAGTAGAAGAAGTACCCAAAACCCTAATGTGTGATCTTGTTGCATTGTGATGGTTTGAGATGATAGAGGAATCTTAGGGGGAAAATTGGGGTATAACACCTGGAGGGTAGGATCTATTGTCAAGTTGTGACAAGTTATCTCTGCATCTAGGTCAGGCATCTCTGTTTCAATTTAGGCGAACAATTATGTGTTCTCATTGATGGGGATAAGCCTTCTTAGTTGAGCATGGGTTTGTTCCCCTTCTTCTACTCTCTGAGATATTCCTTTTTAAATTTTTTATCTATGTCGATCGTGTCGATGTAGAGTAGTGTTTTTCGGCTCTTCAGAACTGTTGGGGAGAGCGGATCTATTTGCCTACCTGGGTTAAGTGTTGATGGAGCTCAAGCCCATAGCAGCTAGTTTGAAACATCTCCTAGCTGCCTGGATGTCCCCGTGCAAGGTAGCGACAAGGTCGTTGGAAGTGTAGTACTTCATTGTGTGGTATACTTTGGAAGGTATTGCTATTAGTTCGGCTAGAGTGGGCCTCCCAAAGATAAACTGATATAATGACGGGAAATTAATGACGAGGAATTCGGTCTTGATGAACCTGGTCATCTCTCCTTCCCCAAAAGTAACGATAAGTTTTATATATCCCCAAGGTTTGGTGACATGAGCATTGAATCCTTGGAGATCATAGCCCACGTACAGTCTCTAAAGGAGAAATGCTTTTCAGAATTCGGTCTCGGAAGGGGAAATGCTTTTCAGAACTCGGTTTCTGAAGGGGAAATGCTTTTTAGAATAAACTTCTGAAGGGGAATGATTTTCAGAACTAGGTCTCTGAAGGGGAAATTCTTTTCAGAACTCGGTCTCTAAAGGAGATGCTTTTCACAATAAACTTCTAAAGGAGAATGCTTTTCAGAATAAACTTCTGAAGGGAGATGCTTTTTAGAATTCCATATCTGAAGGGGAAATGCTTGCAAGAACTCGGTCTCTAGGGGGAATGCTTTTCAGAATAAACTTTTGAAGGAGAATGCTTTTCAGAATGAAGGCACTGAAAGAGATGCTTTTTAGAATAAACTTCTGAAGGGAGATGCTTTTCAGAATTCAGTCTCAGAAGGGGAAACTTGGCCATGTAGATAGTCTCCCCGTCTTGCTTCGGGAATTAATCCATAATCTGTCTATAAGTTATTGGTAGTATTTGTCTATTTGCGAACTTAACCTGAAAAAGGCAAAGTTAGTTATGTGCAATGTCATGATGTATGTAATGCATTTCGTAATGATGTTCTCAAAATAAATGAGAATATTATATGTGTCTTTTATGCATATGTCATGATTTTTTGTGAATTATATATGGATGAAATATGTTATTGGTGTGTGCCGGTAGCTTCGTATAATAATGTTTGGCTGGGGAAAATAAATCCCTCATTGTTGCTAGGGATGAAGATAGTAATTCTTCCTCTTTCTTTAGAACTTCCTTACTAGGATTTGTGCTCTCTGTTTGAGGATATTCCGCTGGGGATCTTCGACTTCTTCTCGGGGATAGAAGAATTTAAGCAGAGTCGGTCATTCATCGTTTTATGAAGGATTTGATCTTTATGTATCCTGACTCGGGATAAAAGAGATGAAACTTCTCTGATGTGTCGTTTGTCAAGGTTTTAGATATGAATTTTGACTCTTCTGGGGAGGATAACATTGAATGTCATCTGGTCTGAGAAGAAGATCTTGTCGGGGAATTTTCAATATTAGAGAAATAAAATTCATTGGGGAAATTAAACCTATAGACTGTGCTAAGGATATAAACTCTGACGTGGATTAGTTTGTGAAAATTTCTCTATGGGAATTTATGGTCAAATTTGAATGTTATCCCAACTCCTGAAGTCTCTTAAATGCTAATCATGTTTTCGTGCATATATTTGTAAACAGTAATCATATTCAAATGCATATGTTAATTCCATGTAATCATTGGATGTTTTTGCAAACAAAACATAGAAAGTAGAGAAAACAGTTTTGAATTTGAAATTGATTGTATTGATTTAGAAATTTTGCCTATAAACAGATAGTTTTATACAAAGAGACAAAAATTCTAGTAAGAGGAAATCACCGTAAAAGAAAAAGGGGTACAAAGAAAAACAACTATGTGGAAATAATCTCATCGAGTTTCAACTCTGCTATTGCCCCTATGTCTTCAAGCATCTCACCCCTCGATGTTGGAAGAAGTTGATTGAATTGATTTGTACCATTTGAACTTGACATTGGTAATTATGCTGGTTTTAAATAGATGGGTGATCCAACAGGACATAGTCCTAATCTTTAATACCTATGTTTTGCCTCGACCTCCCTTTCGGGTTTTCAGTCCACCGGGATATCCTTTTTTGCCAAAGCCGCCTTTTCAGGTTTTCGACTTGTCGGATGTACATTTTTTATATGCATATATCCCTAGTTTTTGCCTGAACCCTTTTGGTTCGCCGGGATGCCCTTATTTTTGCCTAGGTCAGTTGACCTAGAGGGTCTCTTTTATGTGCAATATTTTTTTACAATGTCTGCATTCACAGGGTATGGAAAATCTTCACCGTCCATGGTGGTAAGCATCATAGCACCGCCAGAAAATATCTTCTTGGTCATAAATGGCCCTTCGTATATGGGAGTCCATTTTCCCCTAGGATCACCTTGTGATAGGATAATGCGATTTATTACCAAATCACCAGCCTGGTACACCTGTTATTTGACTTTCTTATTAAAGGCCTTGATCACGCGCTTCTAATACATCTGACCGTGACAAATAGCTGCAAGCCTTTTCTCGTCAATCAAATTTATCTGGTCAAGCCTAGTCTGAATCAATTCGTCTTCGTCTAATCCTGCATCTTTCATAATCCTTAGGGAAGGAATCTGGACTTCGACAAGTAAGACATCCTCCACACCGTAGACTAGAGAGAACGGGGTTTCCCCAATTGACGTACGTACTGAACTGTGATAACCATGAAGAGTAAATGGTAATATTTCATGCCAATATTTGCACATCACCATCATCTTCTGCACATTCTTCTTAATATTATTGTTGGCGGCTTCCATTGTGCCATTCATATTTGGTTGATACGGAGAAGAATTGTGGTGTTTAATCTTGAATTGCATGCAAAATTTTGTGATTATAGTATTGTTAAGATTGGTACCATTATCCGTGAGGATCTTTTTAGGTATTCCATACTGACATATAAGGTTATGCTTAATGAACCGGGCCACAACATTCTTGGTAAGGCAAGCAAACGAGGTTGCTTCAACCCATTTCGTGAAATAATCAATAACAACCAAAATGAAACAATGTCCATTAAAAGCGGTAGGCTTAATCTCTCCAATAATAATTCCCCATATTGGAAATAGCCAAGGAGCAGTCAAGACCTTCAAGGGAACCAGAGGCACATGTACTTTGTCAGCATAAATCTGGTACTTATGACAAGTTCTGGAATGACGATGGCAATCAATTTCCATAGTCGACCAATAATAACCCGCTCTCAGAATTTTCTTAGCCATCATGTGTTTGCTGGAGTGATTACCAAAGACTCCTTCGTGCATATCTTCCATAATCTTCTCGGCTTCCTTCTTGTCTATACAACGAAGCAAAGTTGAATCGTGATTGCGCTTGTATAAGATTCTGTTACTCAGGAAGAACTTGGAAGAGAACCTCTGTAGAAATTTCTTATCGTTAATAGATGCCCCTTCAGGATACTCTTGAGTCTTGAGGTATCTTTTTACTTTGTGGTACCAAGGCTTTTCCTCTACTTCATCAGTGTCAATTCTGTAGCAATGTGTCAGTTCGTCGAGTCTCTCAATGGTAATTCTAGGAGCTTCATTGTCCCATCTGACTTTGAACATAGATGACATGGTAGACAATGTGTCTTCCAATTGATTCTCTTCTCGTGGGATGTGTTCAAAAGTGATTTCTTCAAAGTACGAAATTAATGTCAACACATGCTCTCGATATGGAATGATATTTGGATGCTTCGTATCCCATTCTCCCCTGATCCGACTGATTACTAGGGATTAGTCCCCGTATACATTAAAAAATTTAATTCTTATATAGATAGCAGCCTTGATACCCATGATGCATGCTTTGTGTTCAACCATGTTGTTGGTACATTCAAAATATAATTTGGTGGTGAAGGGAATATGGCAACCCTTGGGAGAGACAATCACATCACCAATACCATTACCAAGTGCATTGGAAGCTCCATCAAAAACCGTAGTCCATCGGGATCCTGGCCCAGGTCCTTCATACGGTCTAGGTTCTTCATAATCAGTAGCGTATTCTCATCCGAGAACTCAAAATTCATAGACTGATAGTCATCTACAGCCTGATGAGCCAAATGACCTTCCAGTACACTTCCTTTGATTGCCTTCTGAGTAGTGTACTGAATGTCGTATTTTGTCAAGACCATTGCCATCTTGCTCTTCTTTCGGAGAGATAGGACTTCTCGAATATATATTTTATTGGATCCATCTTAGAGATCAACAAAGTAGTATGAGTCAACATATATTGTCTTAGTCGGCAAGCAGCCCATGCCAAAGTGTAGCAAGTTTTCTCCAGCAGCTAATATCTTGTTTCACAATTGGTAAACTTTTTTCTAAAGTAGTATATTGCATGCTCTTTTCGACCAGACTCGTCATGTTGCCCCAATACACACCCCATTGAGTTCTCTAACACTATTAAGTACATGATTAGAGGTCTTCCTTCAACCGGTGGCATTAGAATTCGAGGTTCCTGGAGGTACTCCTTGATTTTATCAAAGGCTATCTGAAAATCGTCGTTCCACTTCACTACATAATATTTCTTTAGTAACTTGAAGATTGGCTCACAAGTAGTAGTCAAATGGGAAATAAATCTGGCAATGTAGTTCAATAGTCCCAAGAAACCTCTGACTTCCTTCTCAGTATGGGGAGCTGGAATTTCTCGAATAACTTTAACCTTTGCGGGATCAGCTTCAATAACTTTACCATTAACGACGAAACCTAGGAGTTTACCGTATCTTACCCCAAAGGTGCACTTGTCTCAGCTTGTATTTCTTCAATCTCTCAAATAGCTTGTACCGGTGGTTAAGGTGTTCTTCTTCAGTATGAGACCTGACTATCATGTCATCAACGTAAACCTCTATCTCGTGATGGATCATATCATGGAACGAGGCTATCATAACATGTTGATATTGCACCACTGTTCTTCAAACCAAAAGGCATAACTTTGTAACAGAAAGTTCCCCACTGTATGACAAAAAGTAGTCTTCTCCTTGTCCTCGGGTGCCATCTTGATTTGATTATAACCAAAGAAACCATCCATGAAGGAAAATACTTTGTGCTGAGCGGTGTTGTCAACTAGAACATCAATATGTAGAAGCGGAAAGTCATCTTTGGGGCTTTCTCTATTCAGACCCCTATAGTCTATACACATATGCACCTTGCCATCTTTCTTAGGTACCGACACCACATTAGCAACCTATTGTACCCCAAAATTTACCCTCTTAATTTAGGCCTATGTTTCATCATGAACATCATAGTGCATTGCATTCATACATTATGATAGGATCAAAGTACTTTGGTGACCAGGTTTTCCTCAAGCTTTGAAGGTTGATGGCATTATCAAATTGCTCAAGAAGAATCTTATCATCTAAACCTCTGGATCTTTCAAGCTTAAAAGTTTTTGCATATCTCAATATATTTTATCCATCTCTTTGGATCATCAGAGGATTGAAGTTTGAGATTGATTATAAGAGGAATCACTCTTTGGATTCACCAGTCAAATTAGGGTTTTGTTTGATCAAGGATATTGGTCAATGTACAAATCTTGATTTGGAAACTACAACATCTCATTGGCATTTGAAAGTTCTTTGTACAAGAAATTGGTCAAGATGCCCAGAGGATTTGAAGTTTTGAAGATAATTCACCAGTCTCCTAGTGTGTTGAACACAACTAGGGTTTGTGTTTTCATCAAGATTTATTGAGAATTTTGAAGTGAAACTTTGCATATGGCCTTTATATGTTTGGAAGATCATATGTTTGAGGTTTTGATCATCAATTTTGAAGGGAAGTGGATCAATTGTTTCAGAGGGGCAAAATGGTCATTTTGGTCAAAATCAGTCAAAGTCAGGGCTGACCAAGTGAATTTTTGGCCAACCATCAATTCAAGGATATACTTTTCATATTTAAAGTCCATTTTGGTCATGGGATCAAAGAGATTGAAGTTTGGGTTGAAACTTGTTCTTGAAGAAACCCTAAAAGTTACTAATTTGGGAAAATAAGGACCTAATTTCAAAAAAATCATATTTTATTCACCCTTGATCAAGAGGATGCAAATGAAATATGCTTGGAAAGTTAAGAGAATGATCTTTCACCTCATTTTTGTTTCATGTCAAAATTGGCAAGGAATCAAGAGTTATGGACTTTTGAAGTTACAAAATTATAGGTCATTTTTCAAAATTAGTGAATTTCAAGATAAATTTTGAGAGCCTTAATGGATTAATTTGAAAAAACTATAAACTAAGGGTTTGTAGATATTTTCAATACCTTTCCAAATTGTGCTCATTTGTGTCAAAATTCAAAATCATGAGCAAGTTAAGAGTTTTGGAAATTTGAGGCATTTTATTGAAATTTGGCAAATATGCAAAATGGCCAATTCATGAAAACTCAGGTTTCAACCATTCTATTTGTTCCTAACCCAACCCATGACCTATTTGTGATTTGCTAAGGCCCATAATATCATCCATTTCATGTTCTATGGACCTTGGTGTTTATTTGAATGAAAAATGCAAAAATGGTCCAAACTTACAAAAACTCCAACATTCTTTGATCATGTGGAATTAAGGGCCAGGGTTTTAAGTACAATCTTCTGAAGTTATTTGGATCAAAAAGCGCATAAGAATCAAGAGAACGCACGGGAAAAAGGGCTGATTCAGTATGCACCTCATTTTTGGCCAAAATTCCCAATCCTACCCTCCAACGGTTTTAATGTCTGATTTCCACTTCTAACCTTTTCTACAAACTCTATATAAGAGGAAGCAAGCAAAGAGAGAGAAAGAAGACGCGCCATTTGCAAGAATTCCAAATCTGAGATTTTCCTTCTTCTTCTGCAACTTGATTCGATTCTCTCAATTCCTTGGTGTTTTCTTCAAAATTCTTGTGGATTCTACTTCAGCAAAGCAAGTAGATCAAGCTAGCACCATTTGTTTGCATCTGGAGTGAAGGAGACAGTAGATCACTTTTCTCCTTGAGGTAATGATTCCAAACTTTGATTTCTGAGATGCACTTGTTTATTGAGATGTTTGAGCTTGGATTCATGTTCAATGATGTTAATGGAATGTTTCTGAAGCTTTATAGCGTTTAATTTGATGAATTATGCATGATTGGATCCTCTGAAACTCGCGATTCAGAATGTTTTTGTTCATATTCATGACTTGATTGTGGACAATGTGGTTGATGATTCGATTTGATTTGAATTGCTATGGATTCCTTGCCATGCTAGCATTGATCTGCCTTTGATTTCATAAAAAATGATGCAAAATTGAGTATGATATGTTGATCTGAAAGTGAGCCCTAAATATGGATGTTGCGCGCGCTTTTGAACTTTCCAGAGGTTGAAGATGATGTGGTGGCACATCATGATTGGTCTGTTTGAATTTTTTGGTTTATTTGAATTTTTGTTTTATTTGACATTTTGTTTAATTTTGTTTTCTGATCAAAACACATTCAAAAATCACAAAAAAAATTACCATAGGTCAACATTATTTTCTAGTATTTTTCATATTTTTTTAGATTTTTTTTAAATAATTTGATTGGTTTAAAAAATTTCATAGCTTTAATTAATAAATTGTTTAAAGTTTATTTTTATTTTAATAGTCCTATTGATCTAAAAAATCCACAAAAATTATTTGAGACTCCCAAAATAATGTAAAAATTGATTCTGATTTTGGTTCATCATTTTTCCTATTTTTGATTTAAAATTTAATTTCAAAAGGTTATTTGTAATATTTGTTTGTTTTTTTATTTTTAATACTTCTATTAATTCAAAAAATCCCCAAAAAATCATGTAATCTTGTTTTTAATCATGGAATCTGAATATATTTTTACTTGACCTTTCTCATGATTTTTGGTTATGGTTTGCATTTTCTTGCCCTTAAATAATAATTCAATTATTAATTGTTTGTTTTTTTATTCTTAATATTTTCCTTTTATCCAAAAAATTCACAAAAATTCAGGGGTGTGTGTTTTTGGCTATAATATTTGAATATAATTTTTTCTGGCCATTTTTATGACTTTTTGATTTAAATTTTTATTTTGATATGTGAATATTTGTTAATGACATAATTGTTTGAGTTTAATTCCATTTTTTTGTATTTTCCTAATAAAAAAAATGTGAAAAATATATTTTCTGACATTTAGGGTTTCTTGGTGTTTTGCATGACCTTGGTTTAATTTGTTTGAGTTTTGGTCTTATTTAATCAATATTTAGGATTAAAAGTCAAAATCTAGGGTTTTGTTGCTTATGGTGCAAGTTTCATATTCAAAACCTTTGTGCCTTGGACTTTTCTTGGAATTCAGGTCTTGTTTATGGTTCATGAATGTGTTGGGGATTTGAAAACCATTTTTCTTGAATCATTTGCATTGGTTTGACATTTTTCCATAAATTTTTTTGAAAACTTGTCTAGTTTGGTAGTTTTTACCAACTAGTTTTGAACTTTGGACTTCATTTGGTCTCCTCCTCAATCATTCATGAACTTAGGGCTTGCATTCTGACTTCTAAACACTTCCAAGATGTTAAGATATTTTTGGTTTGAATTATGGGTCCTTGTTTCTATTTTTGATATAATTTTGAAGTGAAGGTACCCAATCATGTTTGCATGTCTTGTTGCAATTTGTTTGATGGCCAATGAACTTAAGTGAGGCCTATAATTGGGAACCTAATGAACATGTGATTCTAATTGTCCATATTACCTTAAGCCATTTAACTTATAAGCTTCATGTTTGAATATTTTGAACCATCTAATGCATTATTTAGGTTTCATTTCCTATTGTGTTCATGAAGTTGTGATTGAATTAGTTATGCATGATTAAAATATTTTTTCTACTGACCTCCATGGGTTTTGTTCATATTATTCTCAAGCTCTTATGATCCTTTATTGATACTCAATTGTCAATTCAACATGGTGATAGGAAAAAGCAACATTCCTCTGATTCTTTTGACCTAATCTATGCATATGCTTGTCTCCTCTTGCTTATAATGTCTAATATTTGGTAATTTCCACCATATTATTCTCACTTCTTCATCTTTTGGAATGCTAACTTGGTTGTTGAATATGCGAGGTACTCTGAGAAAGTTGCCACTTTTGGATTGAGGCTTTTGTGTTCCACTTTATTTGTGGAACACAGTTTATTATATTGGCATTATTTTCGTGTTTGGCATGCTTGATGGTTTATGCAGGATACACATATCTATGATTGTGAATGCCATACACTTCCCATGGGATTTGTTCATATCTGATAAATTACTTACATCCTGATGGTGTAATTTCTGACTTGATTTGACTACTGATGCCAGCTTGCTTGAAGTTTCTCTGGGTTTCTTTTAGTCTTGCTTGGTTGCTACAGATAGTTATCTGTTTGGTATTGTACTACTTCCTTTCTCCCATTTTCATTTTGCATAATTCTCTGACTGCATGATGGGACCTCTGTTGCTGATATATGTTAGGAGGCCCTCTAGTTTTTGTTTGATTGCATGTGTTGTGTTTATTTTTGATCGATGAGTCACTCAATTTAGAAATTGAGATCACGACTTCGCTCTCATTGCATGTTCCCTATAGGATGTTTATTTCTTTTCTTCTTTAATTGTTGATCGATGAGTCACTCAATTTAGAAATTGAGATCACGACTTCACTCTCAATGCATGTTCCCTATAGGATGTTTATTGCTTTTCTTCTTTAATAATTGATCGATGAGTCACACAATTTAGAAATTGAGATCACGACTTCGCTCTCATTGCATGTTCCCTATAGGATAGTTTTGTGGAGCTTCCATTGGCATGTTTGATTAAGGCAGGAATCCATGTATGCTAACATAGGATAGAATTTTCCTTTAACCTCAACCTTAGGGTCAACCATTGTATGATAACATTAGGGATAGTGCTAGGCTAGTTTCCCTTAGTTATTTTTCCTTTCTTTGCATTCCGCATTTTAAAACAAAATTGTTTTCTTGGAAAATCATAAGACACCTCTAATGAGCTCAAACCATACTTCAAAGTAAAAGATACAAACCAATTTTACTTTGTATGGGTGCCTCTTGGCTTTGCTTTTAAACTTTGTTTACCGATGTTTCGCCATCGCACATTTGTTTAAAGCCGATGTTTCCCCATTGCACATGTTTGTTATCCTACATTGATCCTCAATATCATTGTTACGTGTGATGTTTCGTCATCTGTTTTATTGATGTTTCGCCACCTTTGCCATGATATACTGTCATCTCTTTGCCAATGTTTCACCATTGCACATTTGTTTAAAGCCGATGTTTCGCCATCGCACATGTTTGTTATCCTACATTGATTCTCAATATCATTGTTAGGTGTGATGTTCCGTCATCTGTTTCATTGATGTGTTGCCATCTCTGCCATGTTATCTCTTATCCTATGTTTCTCCATTGCACATTTGTTTAAAGCCGATGTTTCACCATCGCACATGTTTGTTATCCTACTTTGATTCTCAATATCATTGTTAGGTGTGATGTTTTACCATCCGTTTTATTGATGTTTCTCCATCTTTGACATGTTACTTTGTTATCATTTAGTCAATGATTTACCATCTCTTTTGTTTGTTGTTTTACTTGATGTTTTGCCATCTTGACTATCTTTGTTTGTCTTAATTAAAAAACACAAACCAACCAAAACACATAATCCGAACTACGGCTGCTCAGATTCCTTAAAAGGGATACGTAGGCATTGGGGTAGGGCCCAACCGAGCACAACTTTTATTTTCCCTACATTGTTTTCTTTTTTCTTTCGCATGCATTCCCTTTTCAGTTGTAAGCCATAGACATAGGATTTGACCACACCCATTAGATTATACAACAAGAGTGGATACCGTAGAGTACTACAGGCGCGTGGGGTGCTAACACCTTCCCCTCGCGTAACCGAATCCCTTACCCAATCTCTCGGTCGAAAGACCGTGATTTCTCCCTTTTCAGGTTTTCTCGATGTTTACCTTTCCCTCTTGGCGGGATAAAACGTAACAATTAGGAAACCTGCGTTGAATTGTTTCATAACCTCAGCCTTGGTCTTTTAAGACATCTCGGGACTCATACGATGAACCTTCTACTTTATAGGAGGACAACCTTTCTTCATCGCTAAACGGTGAAGTACAATATTAGTATCAAGCCCTGGCATGTCCTCATACGACCAAGCAAAGATCTAAACATAATCACGCAACATCTGGATTAAGCTCTTTTTGACACTGTCTTCTAGGTTTCCACCTATCTTTATTTCTTTCTTGTCCTCTTCAGTACCAAAATTTATAACCTCGATTGGCTCTTCATGTGGTTGTATGGCTCTTTCTTCTTACATTATCAACATAACAAGCTCTCCAGGTATTTCACAATCTTTCTCACCTCCATCCTCGACTTGGCAGATCAGATTTTTGAAGTCATAATAGGAAATAGAAAAATTCTTATCAATGGGATCCAGGGTGGGTATGGATCTGCAATTTGTTGTGTGGGTGTGTGTAAGAATACATAGCTTTTTTGAAAACAATAAAGTAAAAGAAAGACAAAGAGTACAAAATATGAATGCAAACGTCCAATGATTTATTAAATGAAAATATGCTGATGAATAATGAAAAACCCTAACAAATTGACGGTTGTGCCCCGGGTAAGGCACAAGGCTTAAATTTTATTGTTTAAATTACATAACCAAAACAAACTTAAAAGCAAGAAAATAGAAAATAATATTTACTCCTGACTAAAGGAGATTGGTATAAAGTCTTCAGCCTTCCAATTGTTTAGCCCACTGCTGGTAGTAGGGAAGATCCAACTGTGTATGTCACAATCACTATTAGCATCTTCTACAGTGTTGACATAATTGTTGTGAACCCCATTGTTGTTTATGTGGAATGGAAGACTCCTAGAATTAGCACGAGCACGACAGAAAGCCCTCTGAGCTTGTGAGGTGAAACCCAAACCAAATATGTCAGATTTATATAGGAATATCGGGGAGCTGACCCCAAACAATGCAACCACCTTCTTCAACCACATCCCTAACATCTTTCAGGGAAGCCATTTTTGATTGGATCTTAGGGACAGTAGAAGCAGCTTTATCAACAACTTCAATGGTCTGGAAAGGGGTCTAGAAGAACTCACCATCCATCTTAACATACTTGAAAGAGTTCAAATGGCTCACCATGTATTCTTCTTCACGGAAAACTGTAACAATCTTTCCCTTCACAAGATACTTCAACTTCAGATGTAGGGTAGAAGTAACAACACCTGCCCCATGAATCCAAGGGCATCCCAGCAAACAAGAATAGGATGGACGAATATCCATCACATAGAAAGTAGATTCGAAGACCTGGGAACCCACTTTGATTAGGAGATTAACCTCCCCATGCACCCATTCTCTTTGAACCATCAAAAGATCTTACCACAATGTCACTGGGGTTTAACACAATCCCCTCGCATTCAAGTTTGTCTAAAGCAGCTTTTGGCAATATGTTCAATGAGGAACTTTTGTCCACTAATACATGAGATAAGGTAGTGCCCCTACACTCAATAGAGACATGCAGGGCCTTATTATGGTCCCTTCCTGTGGGGGTTAAATCAGCATCAGAAAAGCCTAGCCCATTATCAGATGTCAGATTAACAACACAATTTTCAAATTGATCAACAGAGATTTTCATCGGTACATGAGCAGATTTCAGAAATTTCGCTAAAGCCTGAGCATGGGCTTTAGAGCATAATAACAGGGATAACATAGATATTTTGGAGGGAGTCTTCCCTAACTGTTCAACAATTTTGTAGTCACCTTTTCGAATAATCTTCTATATTTCTTTTATCTCTTGCTTGGAGGTGTCTTCGACAGCGACCTCATTTGGCGCCTCAGTCTGGAAAGGCTCAAGCATATGTTCTTCGTACTGAGTCTCAGTAGTAGTAGTAGTGATACGAACTAGTGTAGTAACTGCCTTCGGAGAGATCTCTGGAGAGAAAACACTTCCACTTCTGGTAACCTTATTAGTCCCAGCAATATTGCCAACATCGGGATTAGTAACTTTAGCATTTTCATCTTTAACAGTTAGTGGTTCTTGCTTGACGCCATGGTAATAGACTTCAGCTTCATAATTTTAAGGGATTTCCTTATTAGAGGAATATGTAATTGGCCCATGCACAGTAATGATTAAAGTAGCAACTCTAGGTTTGACAATAATCTTCACAGGATCCTTAGAAGTGATTCTTATAGGAGTATCGGAAATTGTAGACACGTCTTCAAGATTCAGGTCTTGGGATGTACTCTCCACACGAGGAGTCTTCTCAAAAGGAATTTTCTAAAATAGAATCACATGGTCATCCATTAAACATTGAATACCTTTTTCAAAAATGCACAACCATTGGATTGGGATGCACAATAGTAGTAGACTTTAGCATAACCCAAAAATAAATCAACTTGCAGTAACTTTTCCTTAACAATCATCAGGGAAGTAGTCAAATAATTCACAGTAGAAACATAAGAAACATCTTCAATAGCATTAAAGCCCTTGTCATGATTGGGCATAGGTGCATTGGTCACTTTTGGAATCCCAGGAGGATCAAATTCAATTTCCTTAGCATCAATCATGTCTTGGATCTTATTCTTTAGAGCACAAAAGTTGCTACTGTCATGCCCGGGGCTGTTAGAGTGATACACACATCTTGCGTTGGAATTGTAGCGGGGAGAGGAAGTGTTGGGATTCTGAGGAGGTTCTCTCAATGTAACCAGCCTTGCCTTCAACATGTGTTGTAATGCTTGAGCCAACGACATGTTGATTTTTGTAATCTATCTCCTGGGTGCATCCTGCCTACGTTGGTTATTCTGTTGTTGTTGTTGCACTGGCGTAGGATTAGAGATCAATACTTCCCCACAGATTGGTTGTGGTCACTCTTATTACGATCCTTATGGTCGTACACATCGTTGGATTCTCTCTAACTATTATAAGCCTTCTTCTTAGTATTTGACGATGTGGCCACCTGAATTTTACCGCTTCTGATTTCATTTTCCACACGCTCCCTGGTCAACATCAGTTTAGTGAACCCAACTGAAGAACTTCCAAGCAAATTATTATAGAAAGGACCGGTCAGTATACTCATGAACATATCAACCAACTCTCTATCATCCAAAGGAGGTTATACTCTACCCACAAGATCTCTCCACTTTTTTCCATATTCTTTGAAACCTTCCTCGGAACCCATGGACATACTCTGCAATTACATGTAGGTTGGTGCCAGATTATAATTATATTGATATTGTTTGTAGATGGTTGCGGCCAAATCTTCTGAAGTGTGAATATTGGCACTTTAAAGTTGATAGTACCATTCCTGTTGTGTTCTAGACATACTCTCTTGAAATAAATTCAGCCACAACTTCTTGTCAGCAATGTGCAGTTGGATTTTCCTAACATAAAACCTCAAATGCAGCTTTGGACAAGAAACTCCATCATACTTAGAAAAGACATGAGTTTTGAATTTAGGAGGGATGACAACTCCTAAAACCAGACCCAAATCATCAAATTTCAATCCAGGCACCTTCTGGATCTCCATAGCTCTCAGACACTTATACTTCTCACCAGCAGGGGGATATTGCTCATCCAGGTAATCATCTTCCTCTTTATCAGGAATTTTTTCCGAACCAGGACTGCTTCTTTTAGTTTTCACACTCTTACCATCTTCATCTTGTTTGTCATCTTCATCGGATGGGATATTAAGATATCGAGCTTTCTTGTTAGGACCTCTAAACCTTCTTCCCATGTTAAGGATGCCAATTGGCTTCTTTGTCTTCTTCTTTTTCTCACCTATGACAAGTACTTTAATTTCTTCCCGTCCATTGGCTAAGTTCAGGAACATCTGTTGGAATTGAGCACTCTGAGCTTGGAGATCTTTGACTATTTATTCAAGATCCATTTTTTATGCTGAAATAAATAGCAAGAAAATGAGAAAACCTGTCTTGAGAATACCTGTTATGATATGCATGACATGTAAATGTATATGCAATGTTTGCAAGAATCTTATGGGATTAAAATATTGGAAAAATAATATGGTTGCAGCTTTGTCTTGAAGAACTTTGAGTTTTCATCTTTGAACGTTCTTATATCATAATCAAGTTACCCATATCAAGTGGATCCTAGCCTCTGGCTCAAGAGAACGTATTTTGATCTTTGACAGTATCTGGTTAAAGGAAAATAAATCCTCTTGCCCATTTCTTATGATAATCCTGCACCAAAGGTTCATAAGATCCTTGAAATGGTTAGTAAAAATTCCATGTCATGATGGTATGATGTTATGATGTCGTGTTCATGTTAGATAGATATAAAACACAAACAAGTCACGCAAGAGTCTTAGGTTTAAAGGCTTTCATGAGGTCTAAAGGTAAGTACCCTTCTCCATTGAAGTTATGTTGGCTCAACCTGTCCTGAAAATAGTAATCGAGTTCTAGGAATCTCATATCATCGATCTTTCTCGCAGGCTTTATTTTAGTACAACAACTGATTTTCCACCAAAACATCCCGTGAGTCGAATCTCAATGAGTGTAGCATCGAGTGTCAACCAACCTTGGACTCCACGAATGTCGTCCATCTCACTACCTTCTAATGGCCAAGATGGGTCAATTAAGGTTCTAAAAGTTAGTTAGTGATAAGGACACCACACGGAAGCCTAATGTTATCCTCGAATGACTCAAGGAACATCAATATAATCCAAAGTGTCGCAATAACCGTAGCCATCACTTCAACCATATCAGTCTACGGTGTACAATTTTCATGATCTATTGCTACTTACCTAAGGCATCCCTAGATCCAGGTGTAGGATCTTACAAGCAACAATAAACCCAAACAAAAACCCTTAAAGTAAAGCAAGCAAAATAATCAATTAAAGCAAATAAAGTGACCTAACCTTAAGGTAACCCCTCTTTTTTAAGTTAGTCCCCAGCAGAGTCACCAGTTTTGTACTACAGTGAGAGAACTGGCTTTTTTTAATTTTATCCAAATGTGTGGATAGAAAGAGTCACTGCCTAGGAGGGGTCGCTGCCTAGGGGAATGATCTCAAATTCTTTGTTTAGGATTGGATGCATAAGATCTGTAGATTCCCCCAGGCTCATTGATGAGGACAAGCCTTCTTCATTGAGCATGGGTTTGTTCCCCTTTTTCTGCTCTCTGAGATCTTCCTTTGTAAATTTGTTGTCTATGTCGATCGTGTCGATATAGAATAGTGGTTTTCGGCTCTTCAAAACTGTCAGGGAGAGCAGGTCTATTTACTGACCTGGGTTGAGTGGTAATGGATCTCAAGCCCTTAGAAGTTGCTTCGAAACATCTCCTGGCTTCTTGGATGTCCCCGTGCAGGGTAGCGACGAGGCCGTTGGCAGTGTAGTACTTCATTTTGAGGTACACCGTGGAACGTATTTGTAATATGTTGGGAGAACTGACTTGTGATGTTTTGGGTTTGATCATAATTGTTGCGGTTAGCAAAAGTCTCTATCGACTTTTCTTTTATGCAATGAAGAAAAGGGTGAAAAGAACAGAAAAGACCTTTGAGATTATTTCTTGAGTTCGGGGGGGGGGGGGGGGGGGTAGATTATGAAAAGGGAAGGTGTTAGCAACCTTTTCATCCATAGTTATTTATGGGTTTTTAGTTTCTTTCTAGATCACTTGATTTTGTTTGAAAGTGTGCTTTGTGGTGGTTTTTGAAAGTGATTTTGAAAAGGAGCCTTCGTTTAGGAAAACTTTGTAATGGTTCTCGTTTTGTAAGAACGTATACAAAGTGTTGGACTTTTGAAAATATTTCATGTTTTGAAAGTGTTTGGTGTGTGTTTGTTTTGAAAGTGAGCAAGCAACTAAGAACTATTCTACCTACTCAAAGGTCTTTTGTTCATTTCTCTCATTTCCTTTGATATTGCTATCTTACCATTGATTGGTAAGAAGCCTCATCTTTGGATGTGAAGGGACGGGCGTGGGTCATTGTATAGTCATGATAGAAATGTTGTGAGATATCTTAGAATGTCTCTTGAGGGACTAAGATCATTTATAAGGCAACATTCGTAGCATCATCGAGGGACTATGATCTTGTATTTTTGATTGTTTTTGCTAAGACACCCCATATGCATAACATGACCATTTTTGAGGCAACAAGTGGAGTTAACCCTAGAGGTGTAAGTTTGCATAGTGTGTTTGATTTCCATACATTTAATCTTTGATTAGGGTTATCTACTTGTTGATTTTTATCTTCCCATACAAATCCTAATTACTAGCATTTATATGAAAACGATAAATTGCAAAAAGTAAATTTACTACGCTATTACATCATTTGGGGATGGGGTATACAAATTTACAAATGGAGATTGCAAGAAATTAAACCTAATTATCTATTACAACCATATTGAAACTTGAATAATGTACAGGAATTGAAAGGAATATAATGTACAAGGATATAAATGGAAAAGAAATGGATTTTGTTTGGATTTTGTTAAGAAATAACCTTGGGTTTAACCTAATTATCTAAAAGAAAATAATTAATTAAAATAAGTAGAATTAAACCCTAGTTTAAAAGAAATAAAATTAATCAAGAAAGCATTTTTAGGATTTTTTAGAAAAGGTTGTAAGTTTAATCAAAATAGTATGGAAATTAATTAACTAAAAGAAAACCTAAATTTTAATTAAAAAAACTAAACCTAAATCTAATTATTAATTTATTAAGAAAAAGAAATTAAGTTTTTTATAAGAAAAATGTTTTGTCTTTTTTTCCTTTGAAAAATAAAATAAGAATATAGTATAATAAATAACATATTTTTGTCCTTTTTTATTAATAATAATAATATTAATATTAATATTAATGATAATATAAATAAAGAAAAAGAAAATAAAAAAACATATAAAAATGAGGTTAGGGGGTGTAAAACAGTTTTGGGTATCGTATTTAAAGTAAAACAAATTTGATGTTTTTTTGTCTGGCCCATTAGTGTTTTTGTAAACATAAAAAATAAAATAAAATAAAATAAAATAAAATGGACTGCGTTGTCAAAAGGAAACAAGGGGTCAGAATAAGTAAAAAAGCTAAGGCCCAGTTGTGGAGGCCAAGGCGCGCTGGCTGCTTGCAAAACAAAGGAAAATGTTGAAAAATATGAAAAAAGGCAGCGTTGGTGCTTGAACCCATGACCTTGACCATAAACGTGCCCTGCCTTGCCACTGGGGTGGCTATACATTCGTTAACTTAAACAAAACCATAAATATATATTACAAATCCATTCCTAGAAATGAACTTCATCTTCAACCTCTAGCCAGGGTCCCTGTATCTCATTCATTTCTCATCCATTCTCAAAACTTCCAACATCAAACTTGTTAGAAATTTTACAAGGATTTCAGAAATGTAAACAATTTGGACTAACAATAAAAGATGAGCATGTATTTCTAAAAGTACCAAATCCTGACCTAACTTTTTTCAGAGATTCAAACTTAAAATTCTCTAAGCTCAGGCAATATAAATCAAAACTATGGATATGTACAGCTTCAAGGCAATGATATCTACATTTTGTCTTTGAAAATGAAAGCCTAACAATGCCTAAATGAAGAGATGAATGTTCAGAAAAATACCTCGGAACTGGAAATCGTGAAATGAGTTTGAGCTACTTTCAAAGAGTTGTGATGATCAGGTTAGCTTCCTTGGACCTCTTGGAAGCTAATGCAATGCTTAGCTTGAGCTATGGATGGCTGGAATGGTCTGGAGAAGTCAAGTTGCAGACCTCTGTTTTTGGTTATGGAGGATGGTGATGGAGATGTTACAGTTCCAAAACAAGGACAAGGATGAACTATATTTGAGGTATAGAAGCTTTGCAAATGATTTTGAGGGAAAACGCACGAGGGAAATGAAAGATAGAAGTTCAAGGTCAGAACTGTGTATCAATGGTGTTTTTTGAGCAATTTCTGGTTTGTGAGTGTTTGAGAGAGTTTCAGGGGCTTAGCATTCATGTCCTAGCTTGCAAATAGTGTATTTACTTATAGGCAAAAGGTTTTGAGCCTTGAAACAACTCAGCATTTGAATATACATGTTTAAGCTCATTATGTGATTTTTTTGACAAAATAAGTTTCCATGACTTGTAATTGGTTCATAGAGTTTTTAACCACTTTAAACACAATACCTCTGACTTTGTGGATAGAGTGTACTCAAAGAAAACAAGTTAGGAGCTCAAGAAGCTTACTTTGTGCATAAAGCTTACTTTACAAGAATGGATATGTTACTTTCTCCCCAAAATGGCAAATTGGTTTGGACAAAGCTTGAAACACTTGGATAAGGGCATAATCAGTTGTGTAAACCATTAATTATGGAGTGAAAAATAAGTTTGAGGCCTGCAAAGTGAGGATTATGCAGCATGGCTATGGATTTGGTTCATGTTCATCACAAAATATGTCTTGCAAAACAAGTTTGAAACCCTAACTTCTTTCCTCTGATTCTCTTAGCTCAAGTATGGTCTTGATGAGTTCTTGGACATTTTGGAAAGCTTGTAACATCCTATACAACCTTTATGTTGGACATTTTTGAAGATCCAATTTGGAACTAGGTGAAAAGTTTCCATGAAGTTAGGTCAAAATCTTGACTACAATACTCAAAATTTCACTAAGTATTTTAGTTTCATGGACATGTCTTCATAAATTTATAACTTGAAATCCAAGCATTACTATAAAAAGTTATGCCCTGAAATGTTTTAGATCTCATTGAGATCTACAACTTTCATGTTGGAAGTTTCCCTTGAATCATCTTGCATCATGGTGGAAATTTGGCACAAAGTTATGAAAAAATGTTAACTTTCTAACACTTAGAAAAATTTCTAAGTCTTAGAATTTTGACTTTTCAAAGATGATTTTGACTTTTTAATTTATTGATGAACAAGTTTAATATTTTGACATGTCTTGATGAAATAGGATTTTTTGAAACTTGATTTTGGTCAAAAAGTCAAAGTTTGACTTTTCAGTGTATAGTTAACTTTTCATCAGTTGACTGGAATTCATCTATCAATCCAATGATCTTGAGAGGTGATTTGAACTGTGAAATTAGGTCAAGATGGTACATTTGAATCCTTGAGATAATGTCGTAAACCAATAAGTCATTTTCTTGGTCAAAAGTCAAGAACTGAGCCTTCTCAATCAAAACCCTAATTTTGATCATTTTGCCCTTTTGGTGTTCTGATCAATTTTATTTGAGGAATTGTGATCCAAACTTGATAAATTGATATATATGAGTTCATAACGTTTCTATGGATAAAAAATTATGAAGTTTGACTGCCAATTGACCATAATTGACGTTTTATCCAATACAGCTGATTTTAGTCATCTGATCAAATGACTGAGCAATTTTGTGATTCAAGACTTGAAACTTGACATGAGAAATCTTGAGGGTTCCTAATGATCCATGAAAGTCATTTGAGGCCTTGAAAGTCCAATTGTCCTTGTGAAAACTCAAACCCTAATTTTGAGTTGTTAGTGCTTTAGGAGGTGTCTTGAGCTGATCAAACCTTGTGTAGTCTTGAATCAATGGAGATCTTATGAGAGATTTCTTGAGAAATAAGAGGGAAAATTTTAGGGTACAACAACTGCCCCTGTTCAATCTTCTTAAACCTGAAGAGTTAGATTGATGAGTCCGCCATTCGTGACTTGAAGGTGGAAGATGAATGAACACTAGATTGCCCAGAAATTTGCACTCGATGATGTGTTAGTGTACTGTGTAGGGAATGGGCTTAGAGATGCCATTTAGAGGGATGCCAGAGAGTTGTCGGAGATGGGCTTACATATTCCATCCAAAGGTGATTGTTGACGAAAATTAGACTAAGTCTAAATTTTGACTTCAATTAGAGAAGAATCAGAATAAATCTTTGGAGTGATTTATGTGAACCAGAGAAAATGTCTACGGAAAAGGAATCAAGATAAACCATTGAGAGATTTAAACTAAATAGCAGATGTAGTGGAATGAATATCAGAATGTTATCCATAAATGGATTGTATCTGGATTGTATCTAGAAGAGTGTATAAGCAGGAGCCCGTGTAGGATTGCTTCAGCTGGTCATGCAGATAATTGTCCTGTCTGGTTTCAGGTATTAATCTCTGACTTGAGAAAGAAAGATGGTTTTCCTGGTTGTTACAGGTATTAATCTTTAATCTCTTCGTGTAGACAGTTTTCTTGGCTAGTTACAGGTGTTAATCTACAATTAGTCGTCCACAGATAGTTTTCCTGGCTTGTTACAGGTATTAATCTAGAACTTGGAAAGGTTGGTTATTGAGATAGTTGTCTTGTCTGGTTTGAAGTATTAATCTCTGACCTGAGAAAGAAAGATAGTTTTCCTGGCTTATTACAGGTATTAATCTTCAATCTCTTCATGTAGATAGTTTTTCTGGCTTGCTACAGGTGTTAATCTACAATCTGTCGTCCACAAATAGTTTTTCTGGCTTATTACAGGTATTAATCTGGAACTTGGAAAGGTTGTTTGTTGAGATAGTTGTCCTGTCTGGTTTCAGGTATTAATCTCTGACCTGAGAAAGAAATATAGTTTTCTAGGCTTGTTACATGTATTAATCTTCAATCTCTTGACGTAGATAGTTTTCCTGGTTTGTTACAGGTGTTAATCTACAATTAGTCATCCACAAATAGTTTTCTTGGATTGTTACAGGTATAAATATGGAACTTGGAAAGGTTGGTCATTGAGATAGTTGTCTGTCTGGTTTATGGTATTAATCTCTGACCTGAGAAAGAAAGATAGTTTTCCTGGCTTGTTATAGGTATTAATCTTCAATCTCTTCATGTAGATAGTTTTCCTGGCTTGCTACAGGTGTTAATCTACAATCAGTCGTCCACATATAGTTTTCCTGGCTTGTTACAAGTATTAATCAGGAACTTGGACAGGTTGTTCGTTGAGATAGTTGTCATCTCTGGTTTCAGGTATTAATCTCTGACCTGATAAAGAAAGATAATTTTCCTGGCTTGTTACAGGTATTAATCTTCAATCTCTTCATGTAGATAGTTTTCCTGGCTTGTTACAGGTGTTAATCTACAATAAGTCGTCCACAGATAGTTTTTCTGGCTTGTTTATAGGTATTAATCTGGAACTTGGAAAGGTTGTTCGTTGAGATAGTTGTCCTGTCTGGTTTCAGGTATTAATCTCTGACCTGAGAAAGAAAGATAGTTTTCTAGGCTTGTTACAGGTATTAATCTTCAATATCTTGACGTAGATAGTTTTCCTGGCTTGTTACAGGTGTTAATCTATAATCAGTCATCCACAAATAGTTTTCTTGGATTGTTACAGGTATAAATATGGAACTTGGAAAGGTTGCTCATTGAGATAGTTGTCTGTCTGGTTTACGGTATTAATCTCTGACCTGAGAAAGAAAGATAGTTTTCCTGGCTTGTTACAGGTATTAATCTTCAATCTCTTCATGTAGATAGTTTTCCTGGCTTTCTACAGGTGTTAATCTACAATCAGTCGTCCACATATAGTTTTCCTGGCTTGTTACAAGTATTAATCTGGAACTTGGACAGGTTGTTCGTTGAGATAGTTGTCATCTCTGGTTTCAGGTATTAATCTCTGACCTGAGAAAGAAAGATAGTTTTCCTGGCTTGTTACAAGTATTAATCTTCAATCTCTTCATGTAGATAGTTTTCCTGGCTTGTTACAGGTGTTAATCTACAATAAGTCGTCCACAGATAGTTTTTCTGGCTTGTTTACAGGTATTAATCTGGAACTTGGAAAGGTTGTTCGTTGAGATAGTTGTCCTGTCTGGTTTTAGGTATTAATCTCTGACCTGAGAAAGAAAGATAGTTTTCTAGGCTTGTTACAGGTATTAATCTTCAATCTCTTGACGTAGATAGTTTTCCTGGCTTGTTACAGGTGTTAATCTACAATCAGTCATCCACGGATAGTTTTCCTGGCTTATTTACAGGTATTAATCTGGAACTGTTGAAAATTATTGATGATAGCTATCTGTTGATTGACTTTTTCCTGAAAAGGTAAAACGTTAGCCATATGCAATTTCATGATGTATGAAATGCATTATGTAATGATGTTCTAGAAATGAAGCTATGTTGTATACATATATCATGTATGTTAAATGATGTATGTATGTGAAATATTGTTGAAATGTTACTTTGTCTGGGAAAATAAATCCTTGACAAATGTTTGGGAGCCTTGGAAAAATCCCAGATCGCTGTTGTTGATGAAGTGTATGCTCCTCTTCGGACCTTGTTTTTGGATGTTTCCACTTGGGGATTCCTCTTTTGTTGTTTGAGGAAAAACTTTGTTGGGGAATACTGGCTTTGCTTAAGAAGGTTCTGTGGAGAATGTTGATCTCTGTTTGGGGGAAAACAGTTCAGGAGTCTTAGTTGTCTGTTTCTCTACTGGGGAGTTATCTCTTGAATGGAGAGGAAGAATGTTTAGTTGTTATCTGGTCGGATTCCCAGCTTCACAACAACTTGCTGGTTATAAAGAAGTTAACGGTTATCTGGTCGGATTCCAGGCTTTGTAGTAACTTACTAGGGAGAATTGTAGAAAAGTCTACTAGGGAAGAGGAGTTTTAGTTCCTTGATTTATAGCAATCAGAGAGGCAAACTCAAGCTGGGGAATCTGTAGTTTGTTGGGGAAATAAACCTTGTCGCCAGTCTGTTGGGGAGGAGTCTTCAGAAATTGAAACCCTGGCTAAGGGTCATCCTATGAACAGGATTTTGGGGGAGATTTATCACTTCCCCCTAGTAGTAGGTATTTGTGGCACTGCCAGTAAATATTTGACTGTGCGTATCCCTTTGTTGGGATTTGCATTCAATGCCCCAAGTGATTCAGATGGAGACCTACCCCTGGTATATTCAGCATTTCTTAAGAGATTTCTCGGAATCTCGACTGGACTGCTCCAGGTGTGTTAGATAGCGACATGCCATGCCCCCTATTGCTTATAAGAGATATGTTATTGGAAGTGTATTCCCACTTGAAATGATTTTGCTCTTTGAGAGGGTTTTTTCACTGGATATTCGTCGTGCGAATTTCTCTGTTATCAAACAAATAGCCATATGCAAATAACGATATTCAAATAATGCAAAGTTTATGCTTGTCTTGAAGTCTTGAAAATGTGTTTTTAGCAAATAAAGAATTTTTGCAGGAAAATTCAACTCAGGATTTAGAGTAAAGCCTTACAGGAGTCAGGATACCTTTTGTAACAATATGCTTTCAAATTAACCCGTGCTTCAATTAGAACTTTTGAAGGGTTGTAACGTGGCTTGGTTCACGGTTTAAGAAACAAAGGATAAAGGCTCAAATTTTATTTTTACCCACCCGTCCATCATGATGTTCTTCAGTCCTAAACTCAGTTAATTGTGTGTTTGAACTCCAATTGAGTCTGAAATGACGTTTTAGTGATGGTTCAGACAAGTTAAGTTTATCGGAAGACATTCATTTTTGCAACATTTTTCATGTTGTTGAGGATTTGCAATGACCTCTTTTTTTGATTTATTCTCCCTGATTTTTCCTGACTGTTCTTATTTTGAAATTACAGTCAGCGTGATGCCTCAATTTTTCTTAAGTCTCCTTTGTAGGTTTTGACTTAAAGGAATTTTTTTGTTGAGAAATAACGACTGCCTATGTGATAGGGAACCATTACCGTCTTTTGATTCCAGAGGAATGTTTATGATGTCATTCGTTGTATTACGAAGTGAAAGTTTGCGACTTAACATGCATTTGAATTAACTGAGAGACTACCCTGCCCCATGTTTTGATTAAAGGTTTCAATTTATGTAAGAAGGAAACTCCTACTTCTTTGGCTCAAATGGGTTGACTAGGGATTATCTTCCTTATGACTCTAGTGTTTAGGATTTGAAAGAACGCCTGTACATCGTCATCAAGGTCCATTCAAAAGCATATTGTATGAGATCATGGCATTATTTATGTCATCCTCCCTCTTAAGGCTTGTAACTTTTAAAACAAGAGTCGAGTATCATAAAGGGAGTAAACAGCATAGTTTAAATGTAATGAAAATGAATGGACCAATTCAAGAAAAACATATGCAATGCATTAATGAAACAAATTTTGACATTAATAGATAAATGTTTGAATAAAAAAAGAAATTATAACTGAAAATTCAAATGAACAAAAGCCTCTTTATCTGAACTTGTCATTTCAGGTGGTGAGCCTTTGAGGGACGACAAAAGAATTCAGTCTGACCATCTTGTGTGAATTTCAGCACTCCTTCGTTGATCAAGTCTTGAATCTTATTTTTCAATGCCCAACAACTATTTGTATCATGTCTAGGACTATTGGAACAATATGCACACTTTGTATCAGGATGATTGTTAAGAGCAGTCGTATTGGGATTTAGAGAAGGATCCCTCAACGTAATCAACTCCATCTTCAACATGTGTTGTAATAATTTATCCAATGACTTGTTGATGTTAGTAAACTATCTCTCGGGCTTATTTTGCCTTTGCTGATTTTCCTGTTGATGTTGACGAGGTTGTTGTTGGGCCCATGACGTGGCAGCAATTCAGAATGGTATGTTTTCCCTTGAACCAACTTCTTGTCTCATGGGCGGCTGAGTAGTAACTTGATCCCCAATCTTGACCGTTTGTTTCATAAGGTTGAAACCTTCTTGATGAAGTTGGTTGACAAGCGCTCTCAAATCTTCTTGTCCTTGAGCTAGGTTTTGGATAAGAGCCATCTAGCCCACCAGTTGTCCCATCATTTGGTCCTTCATTATGGATATCTCGGTTTGTAGCCTCTCCAACCGGTCATCTCTGTCGTCCCTAGAGTTTCCCATGATCATTCCCCTGGTGAGGAGCGCCTTCACCTCTCCTTGTCCCTTAGATAGGTTCAAGAACATCTCTTGAAGTTAAGCATTTTGAATCTGAATGCTCTTGATGGTCTGTTCTAGGGTCATCCTTACTAAAATAAACAATAAGAAGATAAGGATACCTGCATGGGAGAAACCTGTCATGATATGATGCATATTATATGGATGCAATGTTTTCAAGGACTTAAGAAATTGAAATTTGTCTAGACAAAGAATGAACAAACGTCAAATTGCATTAATTAGTTCAAAATGGTTACAACGTGCCCCTTGGGATTACAAAATAAACCTCTACAACAAAAAGGTCGAACACATCCTCTTCGGCGGAAGATAGACGTTTAAGCTTTGTTCTTCATGGAGTAGCTTTGTAAGCTCCAAAACCTTTTTCTAACTAGCGTAGAATTGATCTTCGAAGGCGTCTCATTCTTCTTTTAAATGAATCCAACCCTTTTGTAAGTCTTCAAGAGAAATAGGTATGTTGGGATGGAGGACAGTATACGGGACTTCTCCTTCAGCAACAAGCTCCACGATAATAGGTAGGATGGAGGGGTAAGGCATCACGAGCTTCTGAGCACGGGTTCGTACCCACCTAAGATAAGGTTCAAGGGAAATAGAGTTCTTGTGTCCCAGCATTTTACTGTCCACTTTTTTACCATCCTCCAAGCTCGTATAAACCTCTGACGGCAACCTTGATCATCGCTCTCGTAGTCAAATACCACTCCTTGGATGAGCATGTCATAAGGACCATCTCTTCGGGCATAACCAAACTGTCGCAAGGCTAAGCAAGGGTTGTAAGTGATACCTCCCCTAATGCCAAGTAGAAGGACATTTGGGAATTCCCCACAACGATCAATGATAGAAGTATCCGCCAAGGATCCTGAACACCAATGGATATCAGAGTGGGTGAGGGACATCATCCTTTGAGACCATGTCAATATTTGCTCGTTCTTCAATGTTGATCGAGGTAAGTGCGAAGTGAACCACTTGGCAAGTAGGGGAATAAAACACAAGAGAGTACCTCTTTTCTTCATGGTACGAGTATGGAAACAATGTGAAATGTCTCCCAGCAAGGTAGGTATAGGATTACGAGAGAGAAAGACTTTGATGGAATTCACATCTATGAATTGGTCCGAGTTGGAAAATAAAACCAAACTATAGATGAGAAGGGCCAGGACATCCTCAAAGGCTTGAAAATACAAATCTTCCCAAAATGAATGAGCCCTCTCCAATAAGAACTTGGATAGGAACCCTTGAACTCCACTTCTTGTCTCCCAATTTGCTACAATGTCGGCTCTCTTCAAATCCAGGGCTTCGACAATGACTTCAGGTTTTGGAATCCCTTCTAAACTGGTGAATGGTGCTTGATCAAGCACGGGCACTCCTAATAGCAAAGATAATTCTTCTAGTGTTGGCACTAACTGATAATCAGGGAAAGTGAAGCAATGATACATGGGATCAAAGAGTTGGAAGAGTATGCACATCATCTCTTCTTGGAAATTTGAGGTAGTCAAGCTGAGGAGTCGACCTTATTTCTTAGTGAAAGGAGAGTCTTCAGGTACCCTTGACGCTAAATCTTGGAGTTGAGGATGTGCTTTCATAAATTGTATTCTAATGGTATTTCTTCGGACAGAGTTCATGGCCCAGAAAACACAAACAAAGATAAATTCCTAAATCCCTGAAATGGTTAGTGAGAATGTGTATGATGTTATGATGTTTATGATGTTATGTACAAGTAAGGAAGTTGTTATGTACACATAAAGCAAACAAGTTCTTAGGTTTAGGATTTCATGGAGTTTGTAGGTAAGTACCCTCTTGAAGTTTTAGTTGGCTCAAACATGTCCTAGTAATAGTAACTGGGTTCTAAAGGGTCACAATATCACTGGCTTTTCTTTTAGGAATTGTCTCAGCATAATCAATCTTTTCTTGTGGCCGAGATATCCCAAAAGTCCAATCTCAATGAGTGTAGTATCAAGTATCAACCAATTTTCAGGCAACATTTATAGCGTCATCGAGGGATTGTGATCTTGTATTTTTTATTGTTTTTGCTAAGACATCCCACATGCATAACATGACCATTTTTTAGGCAACAAGTGGAGTTAACCCTAGAGGTGTAACTGTGCATAGTGTGTTTGATTTTCATGCATTTTATCTTTGATTAGGGTTATCTACTTGTTGATTTTTACCTTCCCATACAAATCCTAATTACTAGCATTTATATGAAAGCGATAAATTGCGGAAAGTAAATTTACTACGCTATTACATCATTTGGGGATGGGGTATACAAATTTATAAATGGGGATTGCAAGAAATTAAACCTAATTATCTATTACAACCATATTGAAATTTGAATAATGTACAATAATTGAAAGGAATATAATGTGCAAGGATATAAATGGAAAAGAAATGAATTTTTGTTTGGATTTGGTTAAGAAAGAGCCTTCGATTTAACCTAATTATCTAAAAGAAAATAATTAATTAAAATAAGTAGAATTAAACCCTAGTTTAAAAGAAATAAAATTAATCAACAAAGCATTTTTAGGATTTTTTTGAAAAGGTTGTAAGTTTAATCAAAATAGTGTGAAATTAATTAATTAAAACAAAACCTAAATTCTAAGTTAATTTTAATTAAAATAAAACTAAACCTAAATCTAATTATTAATTTATTAAGAAAAAGAAATTAAGTTTTTTATAAGAAAAATGTTGTCTTTTTTTGTATTGAAAAATAAAATAAGAATATAGTATAATAAATAAAATATTTTTGTCCTTTATTATTAATAATATTAATATTAATATTAATATTAATGATAATAAAAATAAAGAAAAAGAAAATAAATAAAAATACAAGAATGAGGTTAGGGGATGTAAAACAGTTATGGGTATAGTATTTAAAGTAAAACATATTTGATGTTTTTTTGTCTGGCCCATTAGTGTTTTTGTAAACATAAAAAAACAAAACAAAATAAAATGAAATGGGCTGCGTTGTCAAAAGGAAACAGGGGGTCAGAATAAGTAAAAAAGCTAAGGCCCAGTTGTGGAGGCCCAGACGCGCTGGCTGCTTGCAAAAGAAAGGAAAATGTTGAAAAATATGAAAAAAGGTAGCGCCGGGACTTGAACCCATGACCTTTACCATAAACGCGCGCTGCCTTATCACTGGGGTGGATATACATTCGTTAACTTAAACAAAACCACAAATATATATTACAAATCCATTCCTAGAAATGAACTTCATCTTCAACTTCTAGCCAGGGTCCCTGTATCTCATTCATTTCTGATCCATTCTCAAAACTTCAAACATCAAACTTGTTAGGAATTTTTCCAGGATTTCAGAAATGTAAATAATTTGTACTAACAATCAAAGATGAACATGTATTTCTAAAAGTACCAAATCCTGACCTAACTTTTTTCAGAGATTCAAACTTAAAATTCTCTAAGCTCGGGCAATATAAATGAAAACTATGGATATGTACAGCTTCAAGGAAATGATATGTACATTTTATCTTTGAAAATGAAAGCCTAACAATGCCTAAATGAAGAGATGAAAGTTCAGAAAAATACCTAAAGAACTGGAAATTGTGAAATGAGTTTGAGCTGCTTTCAAAGAGTTGTGATGATCAGGTTAGCTTCCTTGGACCTCTAGGAAGCTAATGCAATGCTTAGCTTGAGCTATGGATGGCTGGAATGGTCTGGAGAAGTCAAGTTGCAGACCTTTGTTTTTGGTTATGGAGGATGGTGATGGAGATGTTACAGTTCCAAAACAAGGACAAGGATTAACTATATTTGAGGTATAGAAGCTTTGCAAATTATTTTGATGGAAAACGCACGAGGGAAATGAAAGATACAAGTTCAAGGTCAGAACTGTGTATCAATGGTGTTTTTTTGAGAAATTTATGGTTTTTGAGTGTTTGTGAGTGTTTGAGTGCCTTAGCATTCGTGTCCTAGCTTGCAAATAGTGTATTTACTTATAGGCAAAAGGTTTTGAGACTTGAAATAATTTAGCATTTGAATTTACATGTTTAAGCTCAACATGCGATTTTTTTTTACAAAACAAGTTTCCATGCCTTGTATTTGGTTCATAGAGTTGTTAACCACTTTAAACACAATACCTCTGACTTTGTGGATGGAGTGTACTCAAAGAAAACAAGTTAGAAGCTCAAGAAGCTGACTTTGTGCATAAAGCTTGCTTTACAAGAATGGATAGTTACTTTCTCCCCAAAATGGAAAATTGGTTTGGACAAAGCTTGAAACACTTGGATAAGGGAATAATCAGTTGTGTAAACCATTAATTATGGAGTGAAAAACAAGTTTGAGGCCTGCAAAGTAAGGATTATGCAGCATGGCTATGGATTTGGTTCATGTTCATCATAAAATATGTCTTGCAAAACAAGTTTGAAACCCTAACTTCTTGCCTTCGATTCTCTTAGCTCAAGTATGATCTTGATGAGTTCTTGGACCTTTTGGAAAGCTTGTAACATCCTTTACAACCTTTATGTTGGACATTTTTTAAGATCCAATTTGGAACTAGGTGAAAAGTTGCAATGAAGTTAGGTCAAAATCCTTACTACAATATTCAAAATTTCACTAAGTATTTTAGTTTCATGGACATGTATTCATAAATTCATAACTTGAAATCCAAGAATTAATAGAAAAAGGTCTTTCCTACAATGTTTTAGATCTCATTGAGATATACAACTTTCATGTTGGAAGTTTCCCTTGAATCATCTTGCATCATGGTGGAAATTTGGCACAAAGTTATGAAAAAATGTTAACTTTCTAACACTTAGAAAAATTTCTAAGTCTTAGAATTTTGACTTTTCAAAGATGATTTTGACTTTTTAATTTATTGATGAACAAGTTCAATATTTTGACATGTCTTGATGAAATAGGATTTTTTGAAACTTGATTTTGGTCAAAAAGTCAAAGTTTGACTTTCCAGTGTAATGTTGACTTTTCATCAGTTGATTGAAATTCATCTGTCAATCCAATGATCTTGAGAGGTGATTTGAACTGTGCAATTAGGTCAAGATGGTGCATTTGAATCCTTGATATCATGTCTTAAACCAATAAGTCATTTTCTTGGTCAAAAGTCAAGAACTGAGCCTTCTCAATCAAAACCCTAATTTTGACCATTTTGCCCTTTTGGTGTTCTGATCAAATTTCTTTGAGGAATTGTGATCCAAACTTGATCAATTGAAATATATGAGTTCATAATGTTGACATGGATAAAAAATTATGAAGTTTGACTTCCAATTGACCACAAGTAACTTTTTATCCAATACAACTGATTTTAGGTCATCTGATCAAATGATTGAGCAATTTTGTGATCGAAGACTTGAAACTTGACATGAGAAATATTGAGGGTTCCCAATGATCCATGAAAGTCATTTGAGGCCTTGAAAGTCCAATTGTACTTGTGAAAACTCAAACCCTAATTTTGAGTTGTCAGTGCTTGAGGAGATGTCTTCAGTTGATCAAACCTTGTGTAGTCTTGAATTAATGGAGATCTTATGAGAGATTTCTTGAGAAATGAGAGGGAAATTTTTTGGGTACAACAATATTGCTATTAGTTCATCCAGAGTGGGCTTTCCAAAGATGCACTGATATAATGACGGGCAATCAATGACGAGGAATTGGGTCTTGATGGACCTGACCTTCTCTCAAACCCTAAAAGTAATGATAAGTTTAATATATCTCCAAGGTTTAGTGATATAACCATTGAATCCTTGGAGATCAGAGCCCACGTACGGGGTCAGATGTGCCTCATTCAGCAACAAGGTAGCGAACAACTGGGAATAAAATATATCAACTGAGTTGCCTTGTTCGACTAGGATGCGCAAGTTCGCATTACAAGCTTGCACGAGCAAGGAGATGCTAGAATTAGGGGACCCTCCAGGCAACTCTTTCCGATAGAATGCGGGGGGTGAGAGCCTCCCATAAACTTGTCGAGGATGGAAGTCATGTCAGAGTTAGCTTCCATTAAATGCTCAAATATTCTATTTATTGAGCCTATGGTGCACTTCTTAAAGCCATCGCCTGATATGACCATTGATACTGGGAATGACTCCCACAGACTGGGCTATGAGAAGTACAATGGAACTTCCTCCATGCTGGGGAAACAAAAATCTTCCGACCTCGTGATGCCCATGGCGATAGGCATGATGGATTTATATGGGAAGGCCCCTTATTTCTTCAACTTGTTTAGATTCAGAGACATCTTCCCGGCGGGATTCCTTCTTTCTGTATTGTTTGAGATGCCCGTCCCGAATGAGGATCTCAATGGTATCCTTGAGGTGGATGCAGTCTTCCCCCGTATGCCGGTGACTTTTATGAAACCGAAAATACTTGATTTTGTCCATTCCTGGCTTGGAAGGTGTTTGTCGGGGGAAGCGAACCCCAGCTTGCTTGAATTCTGAGTTTATGCAGTCGGTCAGAATCTTCTCGTGTGAGACGTTGAGAGGATTATAGTCATGAAAACGACTGGGCGTCCCCTTGTAGTATCGAGACTCCTGGGACTTGTCATCTCTTCTCTTTTCTCCTCCCAGACGGGATGTCGAGGGCTCTTCATTTTTTGAGGCCTTTGCATTCTCTCTATGTTTCGAGTCTTGCGTGTTGTTGACTGCCTCTTTTTCCTCGTACTAAAATATATATATATATATATATATATATATATATATATATATATATATATATATATATATATATATATATATATATATATATATATATATATATATATATATATATATAAAATCAGAAAAAAATAAATAATTAAATATATAAAATGAAATTATAAAAATAAATAAATAAGATGAAATTGTCGGGGGGTATAATTTTAGTTATAAAGTAATATTAGAGGGTGCCAAATAGAAAGGGCCTGAATTCAGATTTTGAATTCAGGCCCCAAAATGGCCAGGGGGTGTTAAATTCAGCGTGCCCCAAAAGGTCATCCTTGGGAGTCCGTTTGGACTCGGTGCCCGCGGGTGTATTGGTTTTAAGATGGACACACGTTTTAAGGCGTACGATTAAGATCTAGCGGATAAAAGGTGAGGGAGTATGATCGTTATGGTGAGTTACCCTCATAGAATTATAATTCTAATATATTTTCTATAAAAAAACAGAATGTCATTTTTTTACCAAATCCTCTTCATCTCTCTTCTCTTGCCAAAAGCACAAACCATAGACCCTCTTTTCAACAACAACATCGATTCATCCTCCTCCTCTCTATAACCACGACAAAAATTTGCAAGCCCTTGCTCTAACATCAAACACGGCAACAATCAAGACAAAAAATGCTATGTGATTTATTACCTCATCGTGCTTCTTCGCGCTTCGCTTCCGATCTGAATTCTTTCTAATCCCTCCTCTCTTGTTCTTGACATGTACAATGAATGAAAGCCTGGAGCGGCGGTGATTGAAGGACAATTGGTGGTGATGGTATCGCTAGCGGCGGCGGTCAGAGAGGCCTTAGCGGCGGCTTGCGATAGTGATGAGAGCGGAGAATAGGAGAAGTAAAAAAATCTCTGTAAATTTGATCGCTAATTTTTCTATCTTATTGTATTTTTTTTCTTACTGTATTTTGTTATTGTCTCTCCTCCTCTTTCTCACTGGGCTGCAATTTTCTTTCCTCTTTACTGTCCTCCTTTCTCCCTCCGTAATCTTTTGATTTTATAGCAATTTTAGGTTTATCAAATTAGGAAAATAAGGGTTTATCAATTTTAGGAAACAATTTTGAATTTGGTCTGTAAATTATTGAACTTTGCATTGATTTGTATATGATTCTGTATTGATCCATATTAAAATGTTTCCAGTTTTGTTGAAAAGTGTCTTTTGTGATTCAAGTCATTTCTAGATTTGTTTAGGAATTGTATTTTGCAATTACTACGTTTTGATATAGTTTCCTTGTTGGAAGAACATGTCTTCCTTTACTCACACGCGCGGACATGATTTCTACAGTGGGCGTTAGGGGGGTTGATTTGGGCCAACAACATTTGGGTCTGTGTTTTCTTTTCAATTTCACAACGGGCTAAAACAAATTGTTATCTAAAAAAATGAAAACTGGGCCTGAGCAAAAAAGTTGTATAATGGCCCTCTTTCTTTAAAAAAACGTTTTTTCTTTGACACACATAAAAAATGATTACAAAAATCATAATATTAATAATAATCGAATAATAATAATAATTAAATAATATTAATAATAATAAAATAATAATAATAATTAAATAATATTTATATTAATAATAATTAAATAATATAACAGTTGTGGTGTCAATAATGATAAAAAAACTCTGAAATGGGGTACCTGCTTTGGGCCTGTTATTGTAAGGCAAATATTTTGACAAATAAAAACAGTTTTTTTTCAAAAAGGAATGGGCCTTTAAAAAAAGAAAACATATTGTATTAAAAAGCTAAGTGGGCTTATGCAACTCAAACATACCTGGCCTTTAAATAAGGAAAATTTGTTTTCAAACACCCTCCTTTGTATTCGCACTGATTTTAAAAACTATGGTCCTTGTCTGATTAAGAAAGGCCCATGACCCTTTTTACAAAACAAACCCCTCCTTAATTATAAATACTCCATAGAAATAAGACTATATAATATAAATCGTTTTAAAACCTAAACCTAATGTAGGACAAATTTGGGGTATGACAGCTGCCCCTATTTAATCATCCTCGATTGAATAGTGCGAGAATACACAGGTCTCGTACGTTATGATCGGAAGTTTATTAAATACTGGAAAACCCAAAAATTTGCCTGAAAGATTATAAGAACACGATGTACATCGTTCCCATGAGTGTGAAGAATAGGCATAGATGATGTATGATTTTACCAGTATTTGACCCAAAGTTGATTAAGATTCGATGACGCAGATAACTCGTCGGTATCTTGTACGATTTTGCTTATTTACCGTAACCTAGGAGGTAAATTAAGTTTGAAAAGCTGACTTACTAACGCTAGGAGACTAATATAGTAACCTTGTGACATAGATTTGGAATATTCATTGCAACCCGGGGGAAGAATAAAACAAAGTTTAGTAACACACTGCTGCATGGAGACTGATGCAATAGATTATGCAAATTTTGCTATGTTTATTATAACCTAGGGAGTAAACAGTACGAGGATGAACATGTGCATTTATCACAACCTAAGGGATAAAAGAAAACAGGGATGGGCTTATGTTATCCATCGCAACCTAGGGGATGAATAATATAACCTCGAAGATTCGCACATCTATCGCAACCTAGGGGATATACAATTGAAACAAACTTGAAACCAAATATTTGGAACTTGGAATGATGATGTTAGTTATGTTGTTTCAACCAAGGATTCGATAACCAAATGAAATATACTATATTTGAAGCGATGGAACCCAAAATTCACAATGAGGTTAGTTTGGTCGTCTCAACCATAACCATCAACGTGGAGAAAATACCCCAAACTCATGATGATAATGGTCGCATCGTCTCAACCATTATCAACATGAAGAAAATAAACCCAAAATTCATGATGATATTGGTCGTGTTGTCTCAACCATTAGCAACATTAAGAAAATAAACCCCAAATTCATAATGATATTGGTCGTGTCGTCTCAACCATTATCAACATGAAGAAAATGAACCCCAAACTCATGATGATATTGGTCGTGTCGTCTCAAACATTATCAACAAGAAGAAAATGAAACCCAAATTCATGATGATATGGGTCGTGTCGTCTCAACCATTATTAACTTGAAGAAAATAAACCCCAAATTCATGATGATATTGGTCGTGTCTTCTCAACCATTATCAAATGAAGAAAATAGACCCCAAATTTATGATGATATTAGTCGTGTCGTCTCAACCATTATCAACATGAGGAAAATAAACCCCAAATTCATTATGATATTGGTCGTGATGTCTCAACCATTATCAATATGAAGAAAATGAACCCCAAATTCATGATGATATTGGTCGTGTCGTCTCAACCATTATCAACATGAAGAAAATAAACCCGAAATTCATGATGATATTGGTCGTTTCGTCTCAACCATTATCAACACAAGGAAAATAAACCCCAAATTCATGATGATATTGGTCGTGTCATCTCAACAATTATCAACATGAAGAAAATGAACCCCAAATTCATGATGATATTGGTCGTGTCGTCTCAACCATTATCAACATGAAGAAAATAAACCCCAAATTCATGATGATATTGGTCATGTCGTCTCAACCATTATTAACATGAAGAAAATTAACCACAAACTCATGATGATATTGGTTGTGTCGTCTCAACCATTATCAACATGAAGAAAACGAACCCCAAATTCATGATGATATTGGTCGTGTCGTCTCAACCATTATCAACATGAAGAAAATAAACCCCAAATTCATGATGATATTGGTCGTGTCGTCTCAACCATTATTAACATGAAGAAAATGAACCACAAACTCATGATGATATTGGTCGTGTCGTCTCAACCATTATCAACATGAAGAAAATGAACCCCAAACTCATGATGATATTGGTCGTGTCGTCTTAACCATTATCAACATGAAGAAAATAAACCCCAAATTCATGATGATAATGGTCGTGTCGTCTCAACCATTATTAAGATGAAAACAATAAACCCAAAATTCATGATGATGTTGGTCGTGTCATCTCAACCATTATCAACATGGAGAAAATGAACCCCACATTCATGATGATATTGGTTGTGTCGTCTCAACCATTATCAACATTAAGAAAATAACCCCAAATTCATGATGATATTGGTCATGTCGTCTCAACCATTATCAACATGAAGAAAATAAACCCCAAGTTCATGATGATATTGGTCGTGTCGTATCAACCATTATTACCATTATTAACATGAAGAAAATGAACCCCAAACTCATGATGATATTGGTCGTATCGTCTCAACCATTATCAACATGAAGAAAATAAACCCCAAATTGCTTTATAGTTTGAACTAAAAGTTTGCACAGATAAGCCTTCTAAAAATGAACCCCAAGAGAATCGTATTTTTAACCAAAGTAGCTTTGCAAAATGCCATGTAATCATAACTCCCTAAATTGATGTGCGATCCAAGTGTGATGTATGCCCCAAATGTTTGTATGTTTTATGCCCCAAATGTTTGTATGTATATGCCCCAAGTATGCTTGTATATGCCCCAAATTATTTGCAAATGTTTTTGATGATTCTCCTTTCTCTTAATCACCAACTCCCCAACGTTGTTTGTTTCCAATTGTCGTATCTCCAAGTTGATTCGAATTTGGTGAAAAGATGTCGGGGAGATCTTGAGGTATGTATCGTAGGCGCAAGCGTAGGTATGGATGTGGACATGGATGTTGGCATAGTCGTGGACGTAGGAATATGCATAGAAATAGGCATGAATGTAGCCGTGTGTTGTACCCCAATTTTTGCCCCCTAAGATCCCGTCATTATACCATATTGTTTCAATTACAACAAGATCACATTAGGGCTTTTGGTTCTTCTCCCTATCTTTAGCCTTGCTCTTTTGAAGAGTTACCAAGCACCTTGGCTTGTTTTCTTTTTTGATCATGAATATTTTGATTTTATTTTCTTTCTATAAGATGCAGTGTTGGTTTTCCTTACTTGGTAATAATGTTGGTAAAGGCAATGAGGTTTAGCAGGTTGCTTCATGAGTTCATGAGTTTATTTCTGTTGTACCCCAAAATTTGCCCTCCCATATTCTTCAAAGTTTTGACAAGCATCATCTCAATTTGCTCAAGTCTACTCAAGGGTTGCACAGTTCAAATACCCTCCTAAGCCAGTCAAATTAGGGTTTTGGTTCTTGCAAGGAAGTTGAGGTTTTCAAGGGCTCAATCAAGTCCCATATGCTCATATACATTGTCAAGCACCTACATGTCAAGTTTCAAGGCTCACAAGGTCAAGTTGCACAGTCAAAAACCCTAATTGCTTCACAATCAACTATAGGGGTAAAATGGTCATTTGGAAGTCAAAAGTCAAAATTTTTGGTCAACATCTTATTTTGAGGCCACAATCATCATTTTATCAAGTATTTATCATGATTCCTCAAGCATGGCTCAAAAATCATCAAGGCGTCAAAAGTTTCTATTTTTGGACAGCTGAAAAGTCAACTGTACCTTGACCAAGGCATAACTTTTTCATGGTTCATCAGAAAAATCCCATCCAATGCTCATTTTGAAGGGGATGACATTTCCTACAACTCATCTTCACATTCCAAATCCAAGAAATGCTCTCACAAAAAGTTATCAATTTCAACATTATAGGTCATTTTCAAAAGTCAACAAAAAGGCACTCTAAGTCAAAGACCATAACTTGAGATTGGTAAATCAAAATGACAATGGGACCAAAGGCATTGGTTAGAGGACTTCAATACCTTTCCAAAATGTCCAAGAACATGTTCATATGATCAAAATTGAGCAAGATATGCATTGGAGAAGTTGGGAAACTTTTGTGAAATGGCCAAAGTCAACTATCCTTGAAACTTCAATTTTTGACAAAAGGGCCCACTTTTTTCCACTTGGTTCAGCCTTGTCATGCCACCCACGTGTCCCATGATTAATTTCAAGATTAAACATTAATTTTTCTATTTTTTATTTAATTTTATTGATTTAATTCATTTTAAATCCATAAAATTCAAAAAAATTAATTCAATGATATCTTGTGGTTTGAATGACCTTGATGAAGCATAATGCACCTACCAAATTCGTGTAAGGTCCATTTTAAGCATAAAATTCAAATTTGAACAAAATTGGCAAATTACTTTAATGGTGGTTATGGAGAAATCCAAAGTTTAATTGCAATGGTTAAGAGCTCATAATAGTGACTGATTCTCACTCATTACTATATATACAAGCCTTGCAAGCCTCATTCAAAAACGAAAAAAGTGCACAAACGGCCAGAGCAAAGTTCAAAATTTGTCAAAAAAAGTGTGAGATCGAAAGGAGTTTTGCAAGCATTTTCAGGCCAAAAGGAGAACGTGACTCTCTTCTTTGCCATACCCTGAAGCTAAAGCAACCCTTGCCACGTCCTAAGGTCCATTATCAAGCACTGTAAGTATTCCCAGGTCCCCTCAAAATCCCATATTATTTTTTCTTACATACTTGTGTGCAGGCTTCAAAGAAGGCTTATCATGCGCCTCACAAATCCAAAGCGCCAAGTGTCTCCAAGTGCAAATCCAATGGCCACAAGGGAAGGAGCATCATGTTCTCAGGTCAACACAGGCACAGGAAATCTCCAAAGTCAAACAAAGCTGGTTTCTTGATGGGTTTCAGATTCCAATCAAAACACCCCAATCTGGCCCAAAACCCCCCTTGGGTTTGCAATTTTTATTTTGTCATTTTTATATTTTGTTTGTCTTATTTTATTTTTTCCCTTTTATTAACTATTAACATAACTAACTATTTTTCATAAAAAATCAAAAAAAGAACTAATATTATTATTATCATTAATGTCATTTTATTTTTGTAAATAAATACTAATAAATTGAATTAATTGTAATTAGGCAAACTTTAACCTTTTTTCTTAATAATTAAAATAAATTTAGAATTAGGTTTATTAACTTTTAATTTTAATTCCTTTATTTTATTTTCATTAAAAACATAAAAACGCAAAAACATTTTTTCTTTTAATAAATTAATTAATTAATTTAATCTTTAGTTTTAATCTCATTTAATCACAAAAAGGACAAAAAATTCATTTCTTTTCTTAAAAGGGTCAAAACCCTTAAGATGTTCCCGATTTAATTCTCGCGCGCATTTATTTTGATTATTTATGTAACTGTCTCCAGATATGTAATAGTTAAATAGGTTTTTACCGCTTTATTTAATTTCTCGTACTTATTTACCAAAACGGATTTTTGTCTTTGGCGATGTATAGACCCGCGCCTTGTAATAGTTAGAATTTACATTTCTGCAATTTACTTTCCGCACCCCTAACCGTTAAATGCATGAAAGAATGTATGTAAATAAAATTAATCAGTAGCTCACAAATAACATGTACAAAGACAATTAACTGAAAAACAACACACAAAGCACATGCCACTCCTAGGGTACGCTTCACTCGTTGCCTCGAAACGTGGTCATCAAGTATATGACGTCTTAGAGGTCACCCTTTGTCTAAAGATCCAGTTGCCTCGAAACGATTGCCTCGGATAAAAGGATCTAGGACATCAGGGTTACTTCTAAGGTGTCCTACCATTGCTTTGGTGACCATACTGTCCCGATAATCAAATTGACCCGAACACCTCCAACGACGGTGCTACCTACCTCTCAATGGTGGGATAGCACTATCTACAGGACTCTTACACAGCCTAATTCCTTAGAGTAGGTAGATTTCTCTTAAGTACTTGCTCTTTTCAAAACAAACAAAAATACTTTTCACACCTACAGTTTCTAAAAGTTTTTTCAAACAAATTTTTCATACACTCTTGAGGACTGATACAAGAGTTACTTAGAAATCTTTCAAACGAAACTTTTTCAAAACCCACTCACACTTGAAAATCAAACAAATTTTTGAAAACATAAGAGCAAGTACCTAAGAGCCCGTGGATAACCACGGATAGAAAGGGTGCTAACACCTTCCCTTTCTATAAATCTACCTCCCGAATCGAGAAACATTCTCATAAGGAATTTTGCTGTGCTTTTGTCCTTTCCATGTTGGAGAATATAAAAGACGGTGGCGACTCTTGCTTACCGCGACATTTCACGAAACCAGCTTAAAAACAGTCAGTTCTATTTCCACCGATCACAGAACTGGCGACTCTGCTGGGGAATTAATAAAGTGAGGTGTACCTTAGGAATAGTTCATCATCATGTTTTCAATTGCTTGATCTGTTTGCTTTAAAATTGCGGGCCTGTTTTAGGAGTTTCATAGATCCTAACCCCGATCTGGGGGATACCTCTTAGAAAGTAGCAACAAACTGTGAGGGAACTGTGCGGGGTATACCGACACGGTTGAAGCAGTTTTCTATGTTGATGTGGCTCTTTGGTGAGTACCAGTAACCCTTGGGTCAAGTCAAGGAGAGTACGGGGCCGCCGCGTGGTGTCGTGAAGCATCAACTGACCTTAGGAACCTTACTTGACCATCCTGGCCTCTTTAGGGGTAGTGAGATGACTGACTTTGGTGCAGTCCGAAGTTGGTTGATACTCGATACTACACTCATTGAGGGATGTTTTCTTGGAATATTTTGATCACCACTTCAGTGGCTAAATCAAAACAATGAACATAGAAAATAACCCAATGATTTTGAGCTCCTTAGAACCCGGTTACTTTTGATAGGACAGGTTTGAGCCCACCAACTTCAAGAGGGTAGTACCCCAAACTTCATGCTGGCCTAAACTCTAAGGGCTCTTCTGCGTGACTTGTGTGCCTTCATATTTGGACTACTTGCACATTCTTGTTACCTAACACATGAGTTTCTTGCAGGGTTTGTTTACAGTCCTTAACCTGGACTCATAACAGGGTTTACTTACATCACTCCACGCATAGCATAACATCATACCATCATACCATTGCATACATCCTACATAAGGACTAATCCATTTCAAGGATCTCAAGGGCTTGTGATGTAGGTCATGATGAATCAAAGTGTCTAGCAAGGGGCAAAGGGGATTTATTTTCCTCTAGCCAAGGTTAATGACTTGAGTCAGGGGCTATGACCCACTCGATATGGTGAGCCTTGACTCTTAAAGAAGGACTCTCAACAAAATGAAGTTCCTTCAATCAAGCTGCCAAATTCAAGTTCTAACAATCTCTCTTGTTTATCCCGCGAGGTCCTTGAAAACATCGCATGCATACATACATATCATTGCATTACAGGTACTCTTTCCCACAGGTTGCTTAACCTTCTTCGCTGTTTATTTCAGCAGTCATCATGAATCCTGAATCATCCAATGAACAAGCTATCAAGGCCCTCCAGGCCCAGAATGCCCAGTTCCAAGAGCTGGTCATGAGCTTAGCCCAAGGACAACAGAAATTGAAGACTCTGCTTTTGAAGAAAAAGAAGAAGAGGATTGTTTTGTTCAACCCTAGATGCAGATATGGGAATACACTGCAGAATGAAGCTGAGCGGACTACTCCATCTGTTGGGGAAGGCAGTCACCAAGAGGGAAGGGTTCCTAGTCCTGTAGTCTCTGACACCGAGACAGATTTCAATGATGAACAGTACCCTCCTGCTGAGGACAGGTACAAGCAACTAGAGGACCGTCTAAATGCCATGGAGATTCAACAGGTGCCTGGGTTGGACTTTGGAGACCTAGGCTTATCTTCTGGGGTGGTGATCCCTCACAAGTTCAAAGTACCTGCCTTTGCAAAATACGACGGGGCTTCCTGTCCTAAGTTGCACCTTCGTTCATACGCAAGGAAGATCCCGCCTTACACGGCAGACAAGAACCTATGGATCCATTTCTTCCAAGAAAGTCTTTCAGGGACTCAGCTCGAATGGTTCTATCAGCTGGATGGAACCAGTATTCGTAACTGGGAGGACCTGGGAACTGCTTTTTATAAGCAGTATCAATATAATGCCGACCTCGCTCCTACGCGTACCCAACTCCAGGGTATGTCACAGGGGACGGGTGAAGGTTTTAAGGAGTACACACAAAAGTGGAGAGACCTGGCGGGCAGGGTGCAGCCACCGTTGACTGACCGTGAGCTTGTGGATATGTTCCTGGGGACCCTATCTGGTCCATTCTTCAACCATCTGATTGGAAATTCTTCTGCTGGGTTTACAGACCTAATCTTGAATGGGGAAAGAATTGAAGCCGGTATCAAGTCGGGGAAGATACAGAATAGTGATTCCTCGAACACTGAGAAGAAACCGTCCAAGAAAGAATCTAGTGCTGTCAACGCAGTAGTTATCTCAAAACTGGCCGGTGCTCCTCAACATCGCAACCAACAAAGGGAAGAGAGACCTAAAAGGCAATTCACTCCCCTCGGCATGACCTTGTCCCAGATATTGCCACAGCTGCTGGAGACCAAGTTGGTAACTCTAAGGGACCCTCCTAAGAATCCCAACAGGACACCTTCAAGGTATAACCCCAACGTTCGCTGCGCTTATCATTCTGACAGCCTGGGGCATGCTACAGATGATTGTTGGACTTTGAGAAACAAGGTTCAGGATCTGATCGACGCAAAGGAAGTCCAGTTCGACTCTCCAGAGACTCCCAATGTGATCACTGCTCCCTTGCCAAAACGTGGCTAGGATTAGAATTTTTTTGTTCATTTGAATGTTCAAGTTGTATTTTTTCTTTGATTGTTCAAACATTGTATTCATGTCAAACGTTGTTATTTCATTAATGCATTACACATGTCTGTTTTGAAGTAATTATTTCGTATTCACTATACGCAAACTGTTTTCATATTTTTGTGATGATCAACTCTTGATTGAAAAATTCTAAGCCTCTTGAGGGAGGATGACAAAAACGATACCACAATTTACCGTATGATTTTGAACAGACCCCGCTGATGAGGTACAAGCATTGTTTCAAATCCTAAACACTGGAGTTATAAGGAAGATAATCCCTCGTTACCCCCTTTGTTGAGCCAAAGAAGTAGGAGTTTTCTTTTCACAAAAAAAAATTAAACCCTTAATCATAACCTGGGGCAGGGTAGTTCTCTCAGTTGATCCAAGTGCCCAACGAATGGCACCAAAAAAGTCCTTACAAAACAAAAGGCAGTGATGGTTCCAATAATCATAAGGACGGGCAGTCATTATCCCTCAAAATAAACGCCCATTAAGTCAAAACCTATGAAGGAGACTTACAAAACTGGGGCATCCAGCTGACTGTAATCACAAAAGAAACAGTTCAGGCAAAAAACAGGGATAACGAAATCAAAAAGAAAAGAGGACTTGCAAACCCTCAACAAGGAAATGACTGCCTATTCAAAATAAAATGTCAACATCCGAACCATCATGGGAATATTAGGACAAAGACTCGAACAAGGTCTAACGCATGATCAACTGAGTTTAGGTTTGAAGAACATCACGAAGAGCGGGTGGGTACAAATATAATTTGAGCCTTTATCCTTTGTTTCTTAAACCGTGAACCAGGCCACGTTATAACCTTTAAAAAGTCCTAGCGGAAGCATGGGTTAGTTCAAAGGCATACTGTTACGAAAGGTATCCTGACTCCTTAAGGCTTGCTGTAAAATAACGAGTTGACATCACAGTTTACAAAATTCACTTGTTTTTACTAAAAAATACATTTGCAAAAAAAACTTTGAGACAGACATACGCTTTGCATTCTTAAAATAATATTGTTTGCATATGACTATTTGTTCAACAACAGAGAAATTCGCACGAAGAATATCTAGTGAACAAAAGCACTCCCAACCAAGGGGCAGGGCGTGATCATTGTCCATCATCTGGGGCAGTTAAGTCAAGATTCTGAGAATCTCTCAAAAGGCCAACCAGCTAGGGGAAAATCTCCGTCTGGATCACTTGGGGCATTGGACGATCAAACGAAGATCTTCTGGTGGCATGGTAACACTGCACTACTGACAGTGACAACTCCTGGCATCCTGAGAGCACAGACATAGTCGGAAAAAAACACTACGCATAAGCAAAGACCCTCTAGGTTGACACACCTAGGTAAAAATAAGGGATGAAATGAAAAAAAATCTGTACACCCTGCAAGTCGAAAACCTGAAAAGGCGGCTTGGGCAAAAATGGGTATCCCGGTGGACTGAAAACCCAAAAGGGCGGTCCAGGCAAAAGTTAGGGATCAAAAGCGTACGACTATGTTCCGTCATCTCGTCACTTGCCTACCAGAAGAATATTTGTCAACCGGCAGTCATCAAGCGCCTCCACAGGTATCTTCTCCCACAGAAACAGGGGCAGTAATGAGTTGTCTAAGCGATCTAGTTGCTCTTTCCACCAAGGTACCAAGGTAGGTTCTCCTGAAGAACGTAACCAGGATACCTTCACTCCCCATTAAGTAAGACAAGATTAAACAACTCTCCCCGAGCATAGTTGGTCTCCCATCAACCCTGAAAAGGCACAACATCTCCAGCAAGTCAGCAACACTCTCCCCAAGCAAAGTTAGCCTACAGTCAACCTTAAGGAAGTTGGGTATCTCCAGAAAATCTCAATACTCCCCAGCGGAGTATACAGATTATTCCTCAGCAAGCATCCCCGACAGTCTTAATATAAGATTGTTCCCCGATGGAATACAAACATCCAGTGGGGCCATTCCCCAGTACAGTCCAAAAGTCTCCCCAGGAAAGTTGAACCAATCTCCCCAGTAGATTCTGGAAGCTTATCCCCAGTAGATTCTGGAAGCTAATCCCCTGCAGAGCGCAAAAGCATCTCCCCGACTTTATTCAAAGGTCATTCTCCACCAGAGCCTATAACTGGGTTATCCTCAGCTAATTACCACGGAAAGATCGTCCTCGGCGAAGTTCTTCCTATCCCCAGCGGAGTTCATCAAATTCCTCAATATAACTTCTCAACCGAATCCCCATCGAAGTTATCACCAAATCTCAGCGAAGTATCTCTTCCCACAGAGTAATTCCCCGCAGAGTAATCTCTTCAACAAGTTTATTCCCCAACGGAGTCGTCTTCTCCTACCGGTTTATTCTTGTAATCATCATCCCCAGCGGAAACGAAGAACTCTGTTCTTCAACATCAGCCCAGGATTCAACTTCCTGGCGTGCGTCAAGGATTTACTTTCCCAGAAGAAGATACATTCATAAACATCACATCATGATACATGCATATGCGCATCATGTCATACAATCTCGTTTATGTCGAGAACATCATTGCTTGATCTATATCATGCATTGCATACGACTGACCTTTACCTTTCAGGAAGGATACAGTTAAATAATCAGCTACGTCAAAGTAGACAAATACAGTCAAAAGAGACCAATCCAGTCAAAAAATACAAATCCAGTCAAAGAAGACAAATCCAGTCAAAGAAGACAAGTCCAGTTAAATCCCAAAGGTTTTTCTGATGCTCATCCAGTCAAAGAAGACATGTCCAATTAAATTACTTCCTAAAGTCAAAGAAGACAACCCGTCATTATAGACACCCGTCATTATAGACACCCGTCGTTATAGACACTCGTCATTGAAGACAACCCGTCATTGAAGACAACTCGTCATTAAAGACAACTCGTCATTGAAGACAACTCGTCATTGAATACAACTCGTCATTGAAGACATCTCGTCATTGAAGACAACTCGTCATAGAAGACAACCCGTCGTTATAGACACCCGTCATTATAGACAACTCGTCATTGAAGACAACTCGTCATTGAAGACAACCCGTCATTATAGACAACTCGTCATTGAAGACAACTCGTCATTGAAGACAACTCGTCATTGAAGACAACTCGTCATTGAAGACAACCCGTCATTATAGACAACTCGTCATTGAAGACAACTCGTCATTGAAGACAACCCGTCATTATAGACAACTCATCATTGAAGACAACTCGTCATTGAAGACAACTCGTCATTTAAGACAACTCGTCATTAAAGACAACTCGTCATTGAAGACAACTCGTCATTGAAGACAACTCGTCATTTAAGACAACTCGTCATTGAAGAGATCTCGTCATTGAAGACAACTCGTCATAGAAGACAACCCATCGTTATAGACACCCGTCATTATAGACAACTCGTCATTGAAGACAACTCGTCATTGAAGACAACCCGTCATTATAGACAACTCGTCATTGAAGACAACTCGTCATTGAAGATAACTCGTCATTGAAGACAAATCGTCATTGAAGACAACTCGTCATTGAAGACAACTCGTCATTGAAGACAACCCGTCGTTATAGACACCCGTCATTATAGATAACCCATCATTATAGACAACTCGTCATTGAAGACAACTCGTCATTGAAGACAACTCATCATGAAGACAACTCGTCATTGAAGACGACTCGTCATTGAAGAACACTCGTCATTGAAGACAACTCGTCATTGAAGACAACTCGTCATTGAAGACGACTCGTCATTGAAGATCACTCGTCGTTGAAGACAACCCGTCCATGAAGACAACCCGTCCAAAGAGACAACTCGTCAAGAAAGACAAAACCTCCTCTGGTTCAGTTAAATCCTAAAGATTTTTCTGAGATAACCTGTCAGTAGAGACAACCCATCAACCTTTTGAAGTTCCAGATTCGATACCTGTATCTAGCCAGGGCATGTCTGTGAGCGACTGAGTGAGGATCAACACCTGTAACAGGTCAGGAAATTATCTTTCTCAGATACACAAGTTCTCACTAAGGAATATCTTACGCGATCGACACCTAGATGGCATCTATAAGCCCATCCACATACCAACAGTCTCCAAATGGCATCTATAAGCCCATTCCCGACAAGATTCTGTCACATCTCCAGATGGCATCTATAAGCCCATCCTCCTATCCACCATCTCTCCAAATGGCATCTGTAAGCCCATTCCCGCCATCACACTGCTGATACTCTACTATGTGAGTGCAAATTTCTGGGCACTTTAGTGTTCAATCATCTTCCACCTTCGGATCACGAAAGGCGCACAAGCCAATCTACATCCTCAGTTCTAAGAAGATTGAACAGGGGCAACTGTTGTACCCCAAAATTTTCCCTCCCATATTCTTCAAAGTTTTGACAAGCATCATCTCAATTTGCTCAAGTCTACTCAAGGGTTGCACAGTTCAAACACCCTCCTAAGCCAGTCAAATTAGGGTTTTGGTTCTTGCAAGGAAGTTGAGGTTTTCAAGGGCTCAATGAAGTCCCATATGCTCATATACATTGTCAAGCACCTACATGTCAAGTTTCAAGGCTCACAAGGTCAAGTTGCACAGTCAAAAACCCTAATTGCTTCGCAATCAACTGTAGGGGTAAAATGGTCATTTGGCAGTCAAAAGTCAAAATTTTTGGTCAACATCTTATTTTGAGGCCACAATCATCATTTGATCAAGTCTTGATCATGATTCCTCAAGCATGGCTCAAAAATCATCAAGGTGTCAAAAGTTTCTATTTTTGGACAGCTGAAAAGTCAACTGTACCTTGACCAAGGCATAACCTTTTCATGGTTCATCAGAAAAATCCCATCCAATGCTCATTTTTAAGGGGATGACATTTCCTACAACTCATCTTCACATTCCAAATCCAAGAAATGCTCTCACAAAAAGTTATCAATTTCAACATTATAGGTCATTTTCAAAAGTCAACAAAAAGGCACTTTAGGTTAAAGACCATAACTTGAGATTGGTAAATCAAAATGACGTGGGACCAAAGGCATTGGTTAGAGGACTTCAAGACCTTTCCAAAATGTCCAAGAACATGTTCATATGATCAAAATTGAGCAAGATATGCATTGGAGAAGTTGGGAAATTTTTGTGAAATGGACAAAGTCAACTATCCTTGAAACTTCAATTTTTGACAAAAGGGCCCACTTTTTTCCACTTGGTTCAGCCTTGTCATGCCACCCACGTGTCCCATGATTAATTTCAAGATTAAACATTAATTTTTCTATTTTTTATTTAATTTTATTGATTTAATTCATTTTAAATCCATAAAATTCAAAAAAATTAATTCAATGATATCTTGTGGTTTGAATGACCTTGATGAAGCATAATGCACCTACCAAATTTGTGTAAGGTCCATTTTAAGCATAAAATTCAAATTTGAACAAAATTGGCAAATTGCTTTAATGGTGGTTATGGAGAAATCCAAAGTTTAATTGCAATGGTTAAGAGCTCATAATAGTGACTGATTCTCACTCATTACTATATATACAAGCCTTGCAAGCCTCATTCAAAAACGAAAAAAAGTGCACAAACGGCCAGAGCAAAGTTCAAAATTTGTCAAAAAAAGTGTGAGATCGAAAGGAGTTTTGCAAGCATTTTCAGGCCAAAAGGAGAACGTGACTCTCTTCTTTGCCATACCCTGAAGCTAAAGCAACCCTTGCCACGTCCTAAGGTCCATTATCAAGCACTGTAAGTATTCCCAGGTCCCCTCAAAATCCCATATTATTTTTTCTTACATACTTGTGTGTAGGCTTCAAAGAAGGCTTATCATGCGCCTCACAAATCCAAAGCGCCAAGTGTCTCCAAGTGCAAATCCAATGGCCACAAGGGAAGGAGCATCATGTTCTCAGGTCAACACAGGCACAGGCAATCTCCAAAGTCAAACAAAGCTGGTTTCTTGATGGGTTTCAGATTCCAATTAAAACACCCCAATCTGGCCCAAAACCCCCCTTGGGTTTGCAATTTTTATTTTGTCATTTTTATATTTTGTTTGTCTTATTTTATTTTTTCCCTTTTATTAACTATTAACATAACTAACTATTTTTCATAAAAAATCAAAAAAAGAACTAATATTATTATTATCATTAATGTCATTTTATTTTTGTAAATAAATACTAATAAATTGAATTAATTGTAATTAGGCAAACTTTAACCTTTTTTCTTAATAATTAAAATAAATTTAGAATTAAGTTTATTAACTTTTAATTTTAATTCCTTTATTTTATTTTCATTAAAAACATAAAAACGCAAAAACATTTTTTCTTTTAATAAATTAATTAATTAATTTAATCATTAGTTTTAATCTCATTTAATCACAAAAAGGACAAAAAATTCATTTCTTTTCTTAAAAGGGTCAAAACCCTTAAGACGTTCCCGATTTAATTTTCGCGCGCATTTATTTTGATTATTTATGTAACTGTCTCCAGATATGTAATAGTTAAATAGGTTTTTACCGCTTTATTTAATTTCTCGTACTTATTTACCAAAACGGGTTTTTGTCTTTGGCGATGTATAGACCCGCGCCTTGTAATAGTTAGAATTTACATTTCTGCAATTTACTTTCCGCACCCCTAACCGTTAAATGCATGAAAGAATGTATGTAAATAAAATTAATCAGTAGCTCACAAATAACATGTACAAAGACAATTAACTGAAAAACAGCACACAAAGCACATGCCACTCCTAGGGTACGCTTCACTCGTTGCCTCGAAACGTGGTCATCAAGTATAGGACGTCTTAGAGGTCACCCTTTGTCTAAAGATCCAGTTGCCTCAAAACGGTTGCCTCGGATAAAAGGATCTAGGACATCAGGGTTACTTCTAAGGTGTCCTACCATTGCTTTGGTGACCACACTGTCCCGATAATCGAATTGACCCGAACACCTCCAACGACGGTGCTACCTACCTCTCAATGGTGGGATAGCACTATCTATAGGACTCTTACACAACCTAATTCCTTAGAGTAGGTAGATTTCTCTTAAGTAGTTGCTCTTTTCAAAACAAACAAAAATACTTTTCACACCTACACTTTCTAAAAGTTTTTTCAAACAAATTTTTCATACACTCTTGAGGACTGATACAAGAGTTACTTAGAAATCTTTCAAACGAAACTTTTTCAAAACCCACTCACACTTGAAAAGCAAACAAATTTTTGAAAACATAAGAGCAAGTACCTAAGAGCCCGTGGATAACCACGGATAGAAAGGGTGCTAACACCTTCCCTTTCTATAAATCTACATCCCGAACCGAGAAACATTCTCATAAGGAATTTTTCTATGCTTTTGTCCTTTCCATGTTGGAGAATATAAAAGACGGTGGCGACTCTTGCTTACCGCGACATTTCGCGAAACCAGCTTAAAAACAGTCAATTCTATTTCCACCGATCACAGTTTCCATGCCCTAGTCAATATAGCTTGAGGAGTTCAAACTTCACTATTGGAGTGGTTTTGGAAGAGATGGTATGAAAAGGCTTACTTTGGTTCAACATATTCCAAAGTTATCAAAATTGATTCAAAAGTACAAAGGGGTTGAAGGAAGAAGTTGTCATGATTGGACAGGGTCTTGTTCCTATTGGTCACAAGAGCATATTTCTCTCTAATTTCAAGATATGGAAGTGGTTTTGGTGCCTATGAGTCCTCATCATCATCCTAAACAACTTTTATTCACAAAGAAATAGTATTGGCATAAAAAGTTTGTTCAAACTTGTCAAAGTTCCTCCAAGCATTCTCTTGATCTAGAGGCTAGGGTTTTGAACTTCAAAGGAGCATATCTTGCTCACCTTTTGGTATTTTTGAGTGATTCCAAAGACATCTTTCTCTTCACAGAGTTACCAAAAAATAACTTCAAAAGTTCCAAGGAGTTTTCATGTGGAAGGAACTTGGTGAAGAAGAAAGATTACAAGTCATCTAGATGAATCCACAATTTTCCATATGTGACTTCAAATGGTCATAATTTGGTAAATTTTTATCACCTTGATTCCATTCTTTTTCCATGATGATCTTAAAGATGTGTACTTTATGCCTTCTTTTATGTGCAAAATGAGAAAATGGATGGAATTTTCCTTAAGAATGCAAAAGATTATAGGTCATTTCATGATTTTGGGCCAACTTCAACAAGTCATAACTTGCTCAATTTTTAGAGATTTTGAGTGGTTAAAATTTAAAGATATCATTCAAGAGATCTACCTCATTCCATATTTTTTGGTCAAGAGCAAATTATAAGTGGAAGGCCATGTTTGGATACAAAAGATTATAGGTCATTTTTAAAGAAGAATTTGAAATATTTCTAAGTATGGAAAGTCAACTCCTTTTCTTCAACTTTGACTCCATGTAACTTTCAGCTCAAGCATCCAATTGATTCCATTCTTTTTCTATTGCAAAGCTTGTAACCTCATCTTTCTAAAGCACCAAGAATTATGCCCTAAGACCCCTTGAGTTGGAAAGGCTATTGATTTGAATTGGGTAACTTGAAACTGAATTTTTCACAAAGTCGGGATTTTGAAATCTTTGTTTTGGCTTCTAATCACAAGTTTTCCACGCATTTTTGTTTCTATTCATGCTTATCAACTTGCCAGAAGTGATTAGCATCATGAAGCACACGATTTGGCTGAGTTTTGGTCAAGTTTGAGTCACACTTTCTTCATGATGCAGACCAACACGAATTCCCTCCAAAATGCATCATTTTCTCTTTCTCTTGATCCCATTTTCTTCCCTATAAATAGAGGGTCATCCCCCATCCATTTTCCCAAGCTTAGATAGCCAGAATCACCCTGCCAAACTTGTTTCACAACCCATAATTCAGTAACTTCGAAATCCATTCTCAAGCCTTTTTCAATCCAATTTTTCCCTCAATTCACCTTCCTTGATCTTCCCTGAAGCTAACCATATAATTACATTTAAGAATCATGCCCTATACTGTTCCATAGAAGTCCAGTTTCAGAGCTCTGTAACTCAACTTCAATAGGTAGATTCCTTCATCAATTCTTTAAAACTCTGATATCATTGTGTTGCTCTCATTGCTCTGGTTCTAGTCGCAACACTTACATTTCACTGGAAATACATTTTGACCATGAATTTTCAAATCTCTTTTCAAAACATTCGTTCCAAATTGCTTGAGCTACAGTTTATATAAATTTGGCGCGAGGGTGTGGTTGTTTTCGTCTTGAAGAGACGAAGCGATTGGCATAGGTCTGAGCTTTTGATTTTACAGTTTGAGAGACCTGCAAATCACGTTGGCTAGAGGTTGAAGATGACCTATGTGTCATCTTCCAACCAATGATGGCACGCCACTTGTTATTTTTGAAAATCTGATTTATATTTGATTTTGTACATTATTCACTAATGACCATGATATGCACAGCGCTCCAGATCCCTTGGATTTGATTACTAACGTGTTTTGACTCTCATCCAATGGTCCACATATTTTACTTTTATTTTCTTTTTCTTATTTTTATATTTTAATTGTTTTAAATTTCAAAAAATCATAGAAAATTCATTTTTAGTCCAAAAAATCTGAAAAAATAATGAAAAATATTTTTGATTATTCTCTTCTTGATTTTTATTTTTTTCATAATTTAATTTTGTATTTTGGTATTTTTTATAAATTTCACACTTATTTTTTTTGTTTAAAATGTTTAAAAATACTTTTATACATTTTTTAGTTCTGGAAAAATTATGGAATGATCCAATGATATTGTGACAAATATTAGTGACCTTATTTTATTTTTGTTTCTGACTTTACTATTTTTTACTATTTTTTGTTTATTTTACCCATTTATCTTAATTTTAAAAATAGTTTATAACTTTAAAAAATCACCAAAAATTTTGTAAACTTACTTGGCCTCTTTTCTGATTTTTTCTATGGTCTTATTTTTCATTTCTTGACTAATTTGAACATAATTGACATTTTCCTCCTTATTTTCTATTTTTTAAAACATTTTTAAACCTTTTAATGTATATATTAAATATGATATTATTTTGTGATTATTTTCTGGCTGTCTTGAGTTGATTTTTTTGATCATGACTTTATTAACATTATTGGATCTTGGGTGTTGAGTTCATCTCCACCAAAATGGATGAATGATTTTAATAATAGTTTGATTAAATTTTTAATTCAAAAGTGGTTTATTCATCTTTTTTCCCTAATCCTTCTTCATCTCATCCCCTTCTTATTGCACTAAATGTTATTGGAGCATGATCTCTATATCATGTCTCAAAACAAATGGTGCATAAATTGCTATTGACCGGCCTCAAAATAGGTGCGACTTCTATATAAGTCCACTTACGATTGCTTAACATAGTGCTAAATTTTGTCCCGATTCAAATAAATGATCATTCGTTGCCCAAACTTATGATTGCAAGCCCAAGTATGTTAATTTGATCTCTTTGATCCAATAACCTTGAGATTCATTGTGTGGAGGCTTTGGTTCTACCAATCCTCCAATGGATCTACAACACCTTTGGTCAACGCGGATCACTTAAACATCGTTGATCATTAAATGGTACTTATGAGAATTCCAAATGGATGATATACTTGACAAAAATCAAATGCAACTTATTGTGTGGAGGCTTTGGTTCTACCAATCCTCTAATGAGTTTCAAGATGGTCATCCAACTAACCACTAATTATTGACTTGTTTTATCTTATGCTTTTATTCTTTTATGCTTTATGTACTATTTATTTTTTTAGCATTTTCATTTCATGCCATTTTCATCTTTGCTCATTTGAGCATTTACATTCTTGCTATTTTTTACTTTGCTCACTTGAGCTTTTCTTTTCTTGTCTTAAGATACTTAATAATTAACATAAACCCTAAAAAAAACTCTTAATGGTACTTGGACTATTTGGTTACTATCCTTGACATTATGGAGCATGGGACTTTTTCTTGGACTTAGGATTAGAATCCTTGGCCTATCTTGGAGATCTTGTGATCTTTATCTGACTATTTTGTCTGGAGTTCTTGCGGTTTACCTCAAGATATTAGGTTTCTTGTTTGTTTTTGTATGCAGGTTTTTGTAATTACATTCTTTGTCTGTAATCTGGAATTCACCCGTATACAGCCGTTACTCTGCCTAATTTTTGTGAAGACTTAATACACTTCAAGAGGTCTAGTATCTTTGCTTGCTTGGTTTCAATCCAAAGAATGGGAATTCTATCTTGGCTCATAATGTCAATATTTGGCTTCTTGTTGGTTAGATGGATCTTATCCTTAGCTTTTACCTTATGCTTTAGGATAGTCTCTTCTTCTCCTCCCATCTTCTTTAATTTCAAAAATCTTCTCCCTCCTTTTTAAACTCTTCTTGTTTTGAAACTTAAACTACTTTCATAATAAACTTGGACTTACGCCCGTGCATTTTCAAAATATTTTCATAATAAACTTCAATCAATTTAATAATACTTTGACACTTTTTGTGAGAAGACTAAAAGTCAATCAATCTCATTTCAAACCATTTTTCCACTTTGGTTTTTAACTTTAAACTTTTCTCAAAAGGTTAGACTCTTGTCAATCCTTGTAGTGATGCAAACAACTATACTTCTATAATATGTAGTGAAGAGATATATTTTCCACTTGGGTATTGAGTGAGGCATTGTTGATTTTAAGATCCAAGCCATATCTTTCACTTTGAGATGATTCAAATTCTCCTTTCTCATGATTGTGGGTAGTAAGTATGTTTTCCACACGGACAATGACGATGATGTCTTATCTCTTAAAATTAACCAATACACTTACATTTTAAAATTTTTAAAAGAGGAACTACGTGTACCCTGATCCCATATTGCACGAAAGGTGGTACGTAGGCACTAAAATTTCGCAACCGCGGTGGGTGCAAAAATCATAAAAAATATATTTCTTTTCTCACCTCCACCATCCATTTTATATACAACACATTTTATAGACAAAATATACAGATTTTACAAAGAGGTTCCTGCGGAGTACCGTAGATGTTTAGGGTGCTAATACCTTCCCTTTGCATAACCAACCCCCTTACCTTGAATCTTTCCCCATCTTTTGGGTTATTCTTTCTTTTCCCATTCCTTTAGAAACAATAAAGCGCGGTGACAATTTTTATTTTGATTTGTATAAAGTCTAGTCAATCCAATGGTTTAGTCTTGAACATTTCTACCGCTACAGAAAAATGGCGACTTCACTGGGGAAAGATTGACCTCTTGCTGGTCCATCCCTAAGCGGGTTAAGCCTATCTTTGTTTATATTTGTATATGTGCTATTGTTGTTTATGTGTTATATTTTGTATATATGTTTGTTTGGATTTTCCTGGTTTTCATGGTGCTTGGTGATTACTCATAAGTCTTATACCTGGACTTGGGAAAACTTTAAGATAGGATGGGCGGTATAGTCATGTTAACTTTGAGGGAGTAATCCCCAAAAAGGAGGCATGAGATCCCACACTCAATGGAGGCCCCTTTGACTGTAGTGTCGTTTACCGAGTAATCGGGAAGATGTACTGCTTTCGACCTGGGAGCCTGTTGAAACTGAGGACCGTAGAATACCAAACCCATCTTGGCCTTTTAGGTGTAGTGCGGAAGCTATGACGGAGTAATCCGGAAATAGTTGTCACGCGATACTATGCTCAGACGAGTCTTTCTTCAGAATATTACTAATTACCGAGTTAATCAGGAAATTGGTAATATCCGAAGGAAGGATGTATACTCTGGGAACCTCTAGAACCTTGTTCGGAAGGTGATAACTCTTAGACCAACACCTTATGGGTAGTACCTTCGACCTCATGCTCGTGACGTTGAACCTATGAACCCTATATGTGTGATCTTGTGTGTGATTGTTGCATCATGCATCCATGCACTCATAAGCATCTTTTGGAGAAAATAATATTTCAAGGGATTTAAAGGTTGACTATTTGTGAATATCTCAGGTACTTTTAACCATGGATTCTGGAAAGAGAAAGACCGGGAAATACAGTTTCAAGAATCCCAAGATAGATGAGTTGGTCAGTCTAATTCCATAGATTGAGTGTCCTACAGACTTTCAGAAGAAGTATGGATCCATCATTCCTCTCATGAAGCTGAAGATGAAGGAGGGTATTCTCTCGACCTTGGTCCAGTTCTATGATCCGGTGTATCACTGTTTTACTTTTCCCAATTACCAGTTGATGCCTACACTAGAGGAGTATTCTTATCTATTGGATTTACCTATTACAAATCGTGTTCCTTTTACTAGTTTGGAGGGCAAGCCAAAACCACATGAGATTGCTGCTTTGATTCATCTAGGGAAGTCTGAGGTGGAAGCCCATATGACTACTAAAGGAGGGATTAGAGGATTACCAGCTCATTTCTTATTGGAGAAAGCTCGTTACATTGCCATAATGAAGAGTACGGTTGCTTTTGAGGCCATCTTTGCTCTGCTTACTTATGGGTTATTCTTATTTCCTAATGTGGACAAGTTTTTCGAAATTAACGCTATCAAGATTTTCATGATTGGAAACCCGGTTCCTACACTGTTGGGTGATACTTATTACTCTGTTCATCTTCAGAGTTCCTATCATGGGGGAATGATTATTTGTTGCACGCCTCTGTTGTACCGGTGGTTCATCTCTCATATGCCTCAGTCTGATGCTTTTTGGGATGTCAAGAAGGAACCCCGTTGGGATCCTAAGATCATGGAAGTTACTCACTCGGATATTGATTAGTATCATCGAGCTTATCAGGATGTGGAGATTATTGACAGTTGTGGTAGTTTCCCCAATGTGCCTCTTCTTGGTACAAATGGAGGAATTAACTATAACCATGTTCTTGCACGGCGACAGCTTAGTTATCCGATGAGGGATAAATCGAATAGTATTAATTTGAGTAGTTTCTTTCTGAAGGAAGGAGAAGACCACAGGGAAGCTAGGGAGAAGATTGTGAAGTCCTGGCATCACATTCATAAGAAGAGTAGGAAGGATTTGGGACCCAGGGGTGGTGTTTCTTTGGAGCCATATCTTTAGTGGGTCCGATCGAGAGCCATTCAGTTGAAGATGTCGTATACTTGGGAGACACCCATGCCTGATCTATTTGTGAAGACCGCTCCTCCTTTATTAGATGATCTAGAAGAACTGCAAATCTCTTTGGTTAGGATGCAACAGGAAAGGGATGCTTGGAAGAACAAGTTCCAGACTTTAGAGAGTTCCTACAGAGAAGACCTGAAGGAGAAAGATGATTTGATCGAGATCCTTGAGAGTCGAGTGGTGGAGTCTATGGAGAGGCAAGGGGATTTATTTTCTCCTAAGCCTCAAACAGGTGCTGATTGCTCACTTCCTAATTCAGATGATTGGAAGGAGGTTGCCATCATACATGCAGAAGAAAACCAGAGGTTGAGGGCTCAGATTGCCAGGCTCACAGGGAAACGCCAACGTACAGATTGATCTCCATCAGTTCTTTTTCCCAGGGTTTTAGATTGTATTTTCATCTTGTACTTGGGATAATTGAAACTTTTAATCCATTTTAAAGTTATTATAATAAAAAATTTCAGTATTTCAAACACGTTATTATTTTGATGTTTGAAATATGTCTATAAATCTTAAATCCCTTGAAATATTAAATAATGGAATAAAAATAATCATATGAATTGCATGACATGCATCATATTGCACATATTTCTTTCATTTATTATGCATATCCAGGTGCCTTACCCAGCTTTTTACTTCATTCAGCAAGCTGACTCATCACTACAACACTCAGGCTAATTTCAAAAAGAAGATGGACAACTTGGAACAGGAGAATCGCGAGCTGCGCGAAGAAGTTTCTGCTTTGAAGGTCAGCCTGGCCAATCTGACTACTCTGATGGAAGCTCTAGTGGTTGCTCAGAATCAGCCACTGAGTGTTCAACCTCAACCAACAAGGGCAAATACTGAAGTTCCAACTGTTCTTGTATCCGCTACTCCAGCTATTGTTCAAAACCGTATGCCTCAAGGTTATCCGTGGGGAATGCCAGAGAATTTTGCACCTGAAGGTTTCAATCTGGGCCCTCATGATGCTCCGATGGTTCAGACTATTTTTACTCTGGCACCTCCTGTGGTGCATGTTGTTCCTGCTGCACCTCCTTCGGTGAATTTGATTCTGTTTGTTAATGAAGATGTGTGTCGTCTTTTCCCTCCGCCGAGTGAAGACTTGGGTCTTTATGACAGAATGGATGATTTCCAAGAGCATTTTGATAGAATGCAAAGAGAGATGAAGGCTCTTAGAGGAAAAGAGCTATTTGGGCAGAATGTGAATGAGCTGTGTTTGGTCCCGAATGTAAAAATACCTGCTAAGTTTAAGGTCCCAGACTTTGAGAAGTATAAGGGAAACACTTTCCCTCGTGATCACTTGGTGATGTATGTGAGGAGAATGTCTACCCACACCAATGATCAGCGTCTGTTGATTCACTTTTTTCAGGACAGTTTGACCAGCGCATCGTTGAAATGGTATATGAGTTTAGAAAATGCCAACATCCATACTTTTAATGATTTGGGAGAAGCGTTCATCAAACAATACAAATACAATGTGGACATGGCGCCCGACCGTGACCAGCTTAGGGCCATGGTTCAGAAAGACAGGGAATCGTTCAAAGAGTATGCGCAGAGATGGCGCGAAGTGGCTGCCCAAGTGATTCCTCCCATGGAAGAGAAAGAAATGACTAAAATTTTTCTGAAGACGCTAGGTGCTTTGTACTACGAAAGGATGGTAACAAGCGCACCAAGTGATTTTACAGAGATGGTAGGAATGGGTGTCCGCCTAGAAGAGGCTGTAAGAGAAGGCCGTTTGACGAAGGGTGAAGGATCTGGAGGTGTGAAGAAGCCATCTTATGGGTTTTCCAAGAAGAAAGAGGGGGATATAAATGTTGTTATACAAGAGAGAAGGGTAAACGCTCCTAGAAGGAATTATCAGCATCACCAACAAGTCGCCTCAGTTACTCCTATTATGAATGTCGCTCCGACTACCGTTGCTTATCAAAGACAATCCCAACAGGGGAACCAAGGGAATAATCAGAGAAGGGAGAACTATGACCCTATTCCCATGAGCTATGCAGAACTGCTACCAACATTGATTCAGAAGAAGTTGGTCCAGACACGACCACCTCCCGTCGTGCCATCACCATTGCCTTGGTATTATAAGGCGAACCAAACGTGTGTTTTTCATCAAGGAGCACTAGGGCATAGTGTTGAGAACTGTTATCCTTTGAGGACTGAAGTGCAAAGGTTGGTGAAGTCTGGAATTCTATCTTTCAAGGACATGGGACCTAATGTGAAAGACAATCCTCTACCCAAGCACGGGGGAGTGAATGTTGTGAATATGGTTGCCGATTATCCAGACGAATTCCGTATTTTTGACATTAATCTGGTTAGAGGAGATTTGGTGAAGATGCACGCAGACCTCTGTGAATTCAGTTACTATACGCATGACCACGTCGGTTGTGCTGTTTGCAGTACAAATATACATGGTTGCGAGAAGATAAAGGATGATTTATAGGAGATGATAGATGAGGGTTTAATCCATATAATCAGGCCTAGGGAAGAGTATGAAGAAGAAGTGAATATGGTTTCTGGATGTCCTGATGAATTCATAAATTTTGATGTGGAGTATTTGAATGAGGATCTCATGCAGTTGCATGCTACTTTCTACCGTACTACTGGTCAGGTGGAATACCAATATGGATCTTGCATAGTTTGCTGTCGAGACCTCCGAGGATGTTCTATTGTGAGAGAAGGTGTTCAGTTGCTGTTAGACAATGGAACTATCAAGATTATAGGTTAGAGGGGTGATTATCATGAGATTAATATGGTTGAAGTTTGTTTAATGGAAGAAGAGTCAGAGGAAGAGTATGCCTCTGCGGATAAGTATTTCTCTTCAAATGAAGATTCGTTTTACCGGAAATGACTTTTTGATGACTGATTGTGTTGAAGAAGGGGTAAACGTCATTGTACCTTGTTTTGGTGCACCAGCTCATCTTGAAGTGGAGTACCATAGCAAACCAGCTGTTACCCCGTTGGTAATTAGTCTGCCAGGTCCTGTTCCCTATAAATCAGATAAGGTTATGCCTTACAAATACAATGCTATGATCTTAGAAGATGGGGTGGAAGTTCCTATCTAGCCAATACCTGATATTGGTAATATAGCTGAAAATAGCAGGGTGACCCGTAGCGGTCGTGTGTTTGCGCCGGTTGTACGAAAAGATGTTGTTGCTGGAAAGAAAATTGTTGAGAATGATGAGCCTAAAAAGGCTATAGGAGAGACTAGTGGAGCTACATTAGAGAAATAAGTAGATGATATTTTGAAGATAATTAAGATGAGCGACTACAGAATTGTAGATCAGCTATTGCAGACTCCTTCAAAGATATCTATCCTAGCTTTATTGATGAACTCCTCCGCTCATAGAGAATCATTGATGAGAGTACTAGACCAAGATTTTATGGAGAGTGACATGCTATTAGATCAATTCAGCAGCGTAATTGGGAACATTATGTCATGTAACAACTTGAGTTTCTGCGATGATGAGTTACCAGATGAAGGGAGGAATCACAACCTGGACCTCCACATATCTATGAACTGCAAGAATGATTCACTATCCAATGTGCTAATTGATAATAGATATGTGTTAAATGTTATATCGAGGAGTACTCTCATGAAGTTAAAGTATCAAGGAGCACCTATGTGCCCGAGTGGCATCATTGTGAAGGCTTTTGATGGGTCGAGGAAATCTGTCATCGGTGAAGTGGACTTACCCATCCATATAGGACCACATTTGTTCCTAATAACCTTCCAGGTCATGGACATTATTCCCGCATATAGTTGTTTGCTAGGACGACCATGGATACACGAAGCAGGGGCTATCACTTTAACTCTGCATCAGAAGCTAAAATTCGTGCGTAAAGGGAAGGTAGTGATCATAAATGGGGAGCAGGCATTGTTGATATCCCATCTATCCTATTTCAGTATTGTAGAAGCGGATGAGGCTGTTGTTGGAACCCAGTTCCAAGCCCTATCCATTGACAACATAAGGAGAAATGAAAATTATGTGGTTTCACTGAAGGACGCGCAACAGGTTGTGCGCAATGGTCATAATGCAGTTTGGGGACGGCTTGTGGATCCACCCGTGAACAAGAATAGAACTGGTTTGGGTTTCTCTTCGAAGATTGGAAAGGCGAAAGTTTGAATTCAAAGTCTTCTGTGAACAGTTATCATGATGTTTTCCGCAGCGGAGGCTACCTCCATCCAATTGGTTATGGAATTAATGCTGATGAAGAGGATAAAGCAGAGCAGGAAATACCGAATTATGTAACGCATGGAGTCCGAGTTCAGAACTGGGTCACCATTGATGTTCCTTCTTGCATATATGTTTCAAAGTAATTTGTTTTATTAAATCTGTTTCTTTCTTTTGAAAAGCTTTCACTTTGCCCAAGGTGGAAGTATTAATGTTGTATGGCTTATCTGTTTGCTATGACTTTTGAGATCATTAATAAAAGTTGTCTTTGCTTCCAAAATTATGTATTTATTCTTTGCTTTTTCTTGGGAAATGGTAATAAAAAAAAACCTTTCAAAATAAATAATCACTGAAAATTAATCTGCATGATCACTTGTTATATGTGTCAGTTTCTCAAAGCAATCATAAATCATATGTGCAGATTAATTAAAAAACCCGTTGAATACAATGACCCTGCACCCTCTCCCAACTTTGAATGTCCTGTTTTTGGGGCTGAAGAAGAAGATTATGATGAGATTCCGAAAGATGTTTCATGGCTGCTTGAGCACGAGGAAAATACCATTCAGCCATACAAAGAGCCTTTGGAAGTGATTAATTTGGGTTCAGAAGAAGATTTGAAGGAAGTCAAGATTGGAGCATCGTTGCATCCCGATGTAAAGAGCGGGTTGATTGAGATGTTGAAAGAGTATGTGGATATTTTTGCTTGGTCTTATCAAGATATTCCTGGTCTAGATACAGATATTGTCGAGCATCGTTTCCCGTTGAAGCCAGAGTGTCCACCAGTTAAATAAAAGCTGAGAAGAACCCACCCAGATATGGCAGTAAAGATCAAAGAGGAGGTCCTAAAGTAGATTAATGCTGGTTTTCTTGTGACGTCGGTGTATCCTCAATGGATTGCCAATATTGTCCCAGTACCGAAAAAGACGGAAAAGTCCGCATGTGCGTAGATTACAGAGATCTAAACAAAGCTAGCCCAAAAGATGATTTTCCATTGCCTCACATCGACATGTTAGTGGACGGAACATCAAAATTCAAGGTATTCTCGTTCATGGATGGATTTTCCAGGTATAATCAAATAAGAATGGCTCTAGAGGACATGGAAAAAACAACGTTTATCACACCCTGGGGAACATTCTGTTACAGAGTGATGCCCTTCGGGTTGAAGAACGCTGGTGCAACGTACCAGAGGGCTATAACAATCTTATTCCATAATCTGATGCACAAAGAAATCGAAGTATATGTTGATGATATGATTGCCAAATCCCAAATTGGAGAAGGGCATATAGAAGATTTGTTGAAGTTGTTTAAGCGTTTGAGGAAGTATCGTCTCCACTTGAATCCAAATAAATGCACCTTTGGTGTTCGATCGGGGAAATTGTTGGGTTTCATTTTTAGCCAGAAAGAAATCGAAGTTGACCCTGATAAATTCAAAGCAATTCAAGAAATGCCAGCACCAAGAACTGAAAAGCAAGTCAGAGGTTTCCTCGAGAGTTTGAATTACATTTCCAGATTCATCTCCCACATGACCGCAACGTGTGAACCGATCTTTAAGTTGTTAAAGAAAGATCAAGGTTGTGTGTGGACGGATGACTGCTAAAGGGCATTCGATAGTATTAAAGAATATCTGCTTGAACCTTCTATCTTGCTCCCTCCCGTAGAAGGAAGACCGTTGATTATGTATCTAACAGTGTTAGATAAATCCATGGGTTGTATTCTGGGACAACGGGATGAAATAGGGAAGAAGGAGTTCGCCATTTATTATCTCAGCAAAAAATTCACTGATTGTGAGTCGCGGTATTCCATGCTAGAAAAGACATGTTGTGCTTTGGCCTGGGCGGCAAAGCGTTTGCGGCAGTATATGTTAAATCATACCACTTGGTTGATCTCCAAAATGGATCAAATCAAGTATATTTTTGAAAAGCCTGCTCTTACTGGGAGAACTGCCCGCTGGAAGATGTTGTTATCCGAATATGATATCGAGTACCACACTTAAAAGGCTATTAAAAGTAGTGTGTTGGCAGATTACCTTGCCCACCAACCAGTGGAAGATCATCAGTCTGCAGAATATGAATTCCCCGATGAGGATGTGATGTTCCTGAAAGTGAAAGATTATGATGAACCATTGCCTGAGGAAGGCCTTGACCCTGAATCTCGTTGGAGTATGGTTTTCGATGGAGCGGTGAATGCTTATGGTAAAGGAATTGGTGCTGTGATTGTCATTCCTCATGGATCGCACATTCCTTTTACTGCAAGGTTAACATTTGACTGCACTAATAATATGGCGGAATATGAGGCTTGCATCAAGGGTCTTGAGGAAGCTATTGATCTCAGAATCAAAATTCTGGATGTGTATGGTGATTCTGCTTTGGTAATAAATCAGATCAAAGGAGAATGGGACACTCGTCACCCTGGCTTGATCCCTTACAAAGACTATGCTAGAAGATTATTACCCTTCTTCAATAAAGTTGAATTCCATCACATCCCTAGAGATGAAAATCAAATGGCGGATGCTCTGGAAACTCTGGCTTCCATGTATCAAGTGAATACTTGGAATGATATACCCCGTATTACAGTTCGACGGCTAGATAGGCCCGCTCATGTGTTTACGACAGAGGAGGTAGCAGATGAAAAACCTTGGTATTATGATATCAATCATTTTCTTCAGACTCAGGAATACCCGACCGATGCGTCGAGGAAAGATAGAAAGACACTGAGAAGATTGGCAGGCAGTTTCTTCCTCAGTGAAAATGTGTTATACAAGAGAAATTATGACATGGTCTTGCTCAGATGCATGGATAGACTCGAAGCAGACATGTTGATGCATGAGATTCATGAAGGTTCATTTGGCACTCATGTTAATGGATATTCGATGGCTAAAAAGATTCTAAGGGAAGGTTATTATTGGTTGACGATGGAGTCTGATTGTTACAAATTTGCAAAAAAGTGCCATAAATTCCAGGTTTATGCAGACAAGGTTCATGTACCTCCGACACTTCTCAATGTGATTTCCTCCCCATGGCCTTTCTCTATGTGGGATATAGATATGATCGGGATGATAGAACCCAAAGCTTCTAATGGGCACCATTTTATCTTGGTAGCAATTGACTACTTTACCAAATGGGTAGAGGTTGCTTCATATGCCAATGTTACCAAATAGGTGGTTGTGCGTTTCATCAAAAATAATCTTATATGTCGATATGGTGTGCCGAGCAGAATCATCAGCGATAATGGCTCGAATTTGAACAACAAAATGATGACAGAACTGTGCGAAGAATTCAAGATTGTCCATCACAATTCATCTCCATACAAGCCAAAGATGAATGGGGTTGTTGAAGCTGCTAATAAGAATATCAAGAGAATTATCCAGAAAATGGTTGTTACTTATAAGGATTGGCATGAAATGCTCCCTTTTGCTCTGCATGGATATCGAACATATGTTCGCACTTCAACATGAGCAACCCCGTTCTCCCTGGTGTATGGAATGGAAGTTGTACTCCCTATCGAGGTAGAGATTCCCTCATTGCGTGTGATAATCGAAACCAGGTTGATAGAGGCTGAATGGGTCCAGAACAGGTTTGACCAACTGAATTTCATTGAAGAGAAGAGAATGACAACTTTATGTCATGGGAAGTTCTATCAGAAAATAATGAAGAAAGCATTTGATAAAAAGGTAAAACCTCGTGAATTCAGAGAAGGCGACCTCGTGCTCAGGAAGATCATGTCTTTCAACACTGATTCTAGGGGCAAGTGGACTCCCAATTTTGAAGGCCCGTATGTTGTCAAGAAAGCCTTCTCTGGTGGTGCATTAATTCTTGAAACTATGGATGGAGAGGAGTTCCCACGTCCCATGAATGCTGATGCAGTCAAGAAATACTTTGCCTAAAGAAATAAAAGAACAGCTCGCTAAGTTGAAAACCCGAAAGGGCGGCTTAGGCAAAAAAGGAGCATCTCGGTAGGCCGAAAACCTGATAGGGTGGTCTAGGAAAAAATTATAGACATAAACATAATAAATTTCCCGCTAAGTTGAAAACCCGCAAGGGCAGCTTAGGCAAAAGTTAGGGATTTCTCTTGGCAAGTAACTACGTCAGACAAGACTTGATCGTTGAAGCAACAATCTTCTGGGATCCTCACCATACTTCAACAAAAGCTGCTGCTCAAGATTTAAAAAGTTGTTAGGGGGAATAGTGGTCATTGTATTTCAATGTATCTTTTCCATTATGTATTACCATTTCCCAAACTTTGTAATCATCCATGGAGTCTCGCCATTCGCAGACTACCATTCTATTAATGAAATTCGAGCTTTTGCCCAATTCTTTTTGTTCTTATTTTATTTAGCTTACAAAGACTCCATTTATTACTGATGATAACTTTCAAAGCAGAAAGATTAAAAAGCAAAATTGACTTTAAAAAAAAAGAGATCTTTACAATTCAATTTACTTTGATATTTGTGATGACACGACGACAACAAAAATGGTGATCCCAAGAATGAGCAAACTCCGGTTGTTTTAAGAAGTTTTATTTCCCTCATGAAGGTTCTCTCAGGTTATTTTGCTGGTATGTGCACGATCTTTGTGTGTTTCTTAGGTAGTTGAAGACGATAACAATCAGTGTAAGGTGCAGTATTGGGTTTGTGATCCCATTGTCTCCAGTCAAGTTGTGGCTCACTTTTGATTTTGGGTTTGCATGGTCAGAAGCCTCTGCCCAGATTCCCCCGCAAAATCTTCCCTCATATGATGAAAGGTTTTATTCCCTTGGTGTGCTGAGATGTCGCTCTTTTTGCAGTATTGGCACTAATGTGGACTTCTTGATTCCCCGGGAAGGCTATCCCAGGGAATCTTATGTTGGAATAAGTGTTCATGATGTAAAGTTTCAATCCACATTTTTCTCCAGGGAGGTAGGTTTGAATTCCCCAGTGAGGTTTGGTTGTTTCGGTGTCAGTCTGCTTTATTTGAGGCTGGTCATGAAATCTCCAATAGGCATGTTGTGTTTGAAGACAAACTGTTTCTCCGATGAAGTCGGAAGAAGGAAGTTCTATCTCGGTATCTGTTTAATTTGTCTACCTCCAAATTATATTTCTCTCTAGTAAATTTAAAGGCATGCAATAGGTTTGGTTTCCGCAGTTGTCCTTTACCTTTCTTAGAATGATCTTTCTGATTGAAGTTTAGCCAAGTGTTGTTATTACCTAAGGCGGTTTTGTTTATTCATTCCTACTGATTGTGTATCTTTTTTACCAGCATATGAATGATAGCACTCATACATACATCATGCATGGCTAAAATTGACAAATCATTGTTCATTGACATTGTGTTCTGACCTTCCTGTAGCGCTTTTGTCTTAGTTGGATCCGGTTTTTCCCTCTTGAGTTTATTTCTCAAAGGATGCATCTTCGTTGACGGTCTTGCTTCAGTTTATTTCTGATTTAGATCCCTGGTTGCATGACAACATTAGTTACTTTGGATTTCTGAAAACTTTGAGTTTTGGTTTGTGCATTTATTTTGCACGAGAAGACTTTATCTCCTCAACAGGAATATCGTGGCATTTCCTCGGGAAGTCATATTTCTATCCCCAGAAAGTCATTTCTTTTTTCAATTCTCCATAACAACAAGTAACAAGTCTCTTTATTTGAGACAACTTATGTTTGATCTTTTTCAGGCATATTTCCTTGGTTAAAGGAGAAGTTGAGACCCGCTCTAGGTGAAACACCAGAATTTTGGGTAAAACTATGATATTTTCTCTTTCTACCTTCAGTGAACGTTGTTAAGACATCGGCAATGAACGTCGGTGTTTGTTATCTTTTTGCTATCATCAATGAATGTTGATAGTTCATCGTCAGTGAACAGCGATGATATGATATATTTTCTCTTTCTACCTTCAGTGAACGTTGGTAGGACATCGGCAGTGAATGTCGGTGTTTGGTATCTTTTTGCTATCTTCAGTGAACGTTGATAGTTCATCGTCAGTGAACGGCGATGATATGATATATTTTCTCTTTCTACCTTCAGTGAACGTTGGTAGGACATCGGCAGTGAACGTCGGTGTTGGTTATCTTTTTTCTATCTTCAGTGAACATTGATAGTTCATTGTCAGTGAACAGGGATGATATGATATACTTTCTCTTTCTACCTTCAGTGAACGTTGGTAGGACATCGGCAGTGAATGTTGGTGTTTGTTATCTTTTTCTATCTTCAGTGAACGTTGATAGTTCATCATTAATGAATGGCGGTGATATGATATATTTTCTCTTTCTATCTTCAGTGAATGTTGGTAGGAAATCGGCAGTGAACGTGGGTGTTTGTTATCTTTTTTCTATCTTCAGTGAACCTTGATAGTTCATCGTCAGTGAACGGCGGTGATATGATATTTTCTCTTTCTACCTTCAGTGAAAGTTGGTAGACCATCGGCAGTGAACGTCGATGCTTGTTATTTTCCTCTCTGATTCAGTTCTTTTGGTCCACCAGTGATTTATTTGCCTGGTGGGGTTTCTCCTTTGTTTCTTCATTTTTGTTGCATCCCCAATGATACTTTGCATCTCTTTGGTATTGTTCATATGCATTCATATGCATAAGCATTTGCGTGGCATCTTAGGACAAAAATAGGGTTTGTTTTATATTTAAGTATCTTCGATCACGTCGACATGAAGATTTTTAACCTTCGTATCCCCGGATAGAAGAAACTTAAATAAGGGCAGCTGTTGTACCCCAATTTTTGCCCCTAAGATCCCTTCATCATACCATATTGTTTCAATCACAACAAGATCACATTAGGGCTTTAGGTTCTTCTCCCTATCTTTAGCCTTGCTCTTTTGAAGAGTTACCAAGCACCTTGACTTGTTTTCTTCTGTGATCATGAATATTTTGCTTTGATTTTATTTCTAATAAGATACAATGTTGGTTTGCCTTACTTGTCAATAATGTAGGTAAAGGCAATGAGGTTTAGCAGGTTGCTTCATGGGTTCATGAGTTTGTTTTCATGCCCTAGTCAATATATCTTGAGGAGTTCAAACTTCACTATTGGAGTGGTTTTGGAAGAGATGGTATGACAAGGCTTACTTTGGTTTAACATATTCCAAAGTTATCAAAATTGATTCAAAAGTACAAAGGGGTTGAAGGAAGAAGTTGTCATGATTGGACAAAGTCTTGTTCCTATTGGTCACAAGATCATATTTCTCTATAATTTCAAGATATGGAAGTGGTTTTGGTGGATATGAGTCCTCATCATCATCCTCAACAACTTCTATTCACAAAGAAAGAATATTGGCACAAAAAGTTTGTTCAAACTTGTCAAAGTTCCTCCAAGTATTCTCTTGATCTAGAGGCTAGGATTTTGAACTTCAAAGGAGCATATTTACTCACCTTTTGGTATTTTTGAGTGATTCTAAAGACATCTTTATCTTCAAAGAGTTACCAACAAATCACTTCAAAATTTCCAGGGAGTTTTCATGTGGAAGGAACTTGGTGAAGAAGAAAGATTACAAGTCATCCAGATGAATCCATAATTTTCCATATGTGACTTCAAATGGTCATAACTTGGTCAATTTTTATCACCTTGAGTCCATTCTTTTTTCATGATGATCTTAAAGATGTGTACTTTATGCCTTATTTTATGTGCAAAATTAGAAAATGGATGGATGTTTCCTTAAGAATGCAAACGTTTATAGTTTATTTCATGATTTTTTGCCAACTTTAACAAGTCATAACTTTCTCAATTTTTGTATATTTTGAGTGGTTCAAATTGCAAGATGTCATTCAAGAGATCTACTTCATTCCATCTTTTTTGGTCAAGAGCAAATTCTAAGTGGAAGGCCATGTTTGGATACAAAAGATTATAGGTCATTTATAAAGAAGAATTTGAAATATTTCTAAGTATGGAAAGTCAACTCCTTTTCTTCAACTTTGACTCCATGTAACTTTCAGCTCAAGCATCCAATTGATTCCATTCTTTTTCCATTTCAAAGCTTGTAACCTCATCTTTCCAAAGCACCAATAATTATGCCCTAAGACCCCTTGAGCTCGAAATGCCATGGATTTGAATTGGGTAACTTGAAACTGAGTTTGTCACAAAGTCAGGATTTTGAAATCTTTGTTTTGGCTTCTAATCACAAGTTTTCCACGCACTTTTGTTTCTAATCATGATTAGCAACTTGCCAGAAGTGATTAGCATCATGAAACACACAATTTGGCTGAGTTTTGATCAAGTTTGAGTCACACTTTCTTCATGATGCAGACCCACACGAATTCCCTCCAAAATGCATCATTTTATCTTTCTCTTGATTCCATTTTCTTACCTATAAATAGAGGGTCATCCACCATCAATTTTCCCAAGCTTAGATAGCCAGAATCACCCTGCCAAACTTGTTTCACAACCCAGAATTCAGCAACTTCGAAATCCATTCTCAAGCCTTTTTCAATCCAATTTTTCCCTCAATTCACCTTCCTTGATCTTCCCTGAAGCTAACCATATAATTACATTCAAGAATCGTGCCCTATACTGTTCCATAGAAGTCCAGTTTCAGAGCTCTGCAACTCAACTTCAATAGGTAGATTCCTTCATCAATTCTTCAAAACTCTGATATCATTGTGTTGCTCTCATTGCCCTGGTTCTAGTTGCAACACTTACATTTCACTGGAAATATGTTTTGACCATGAATTTTCAAATCCCTTTTCAAAACTTTCCTTCCAAATTGCCTGAGCTACAGTTTATATAAATTTGACGCGAGGGTGTGGTTGTTTTCATCTTGAAGAGACGAAGCAATTGGCATAGGTCTGAGCTTCTGATTTTACAATTTGAGAGACTTGCAAATCACGTTGGCTGGAGGTTGAAGATGACCTACCTGTCATCTTCCAACCAATGATGGCACGCCACTTGTTATTTTTGAAAATCAAATTTATATTTGATTTTGTACATTATTCACTAATGACCATGATATGCACAGCGCGCTAGATCCCTTGGATTTGATTACTAATGCGTTTTGACTCTCATCCAATGGTCCACATATTTTACTTTTATTTTCTTTTTCTGATTTTTATATTTTAATTGTTTTAAATTTCAAAAAATCATAGAAAATTCATTTTTAGTCCAAAAAATATGAAAAAATTATGAAAAATATTTTTGATTACTCTCTTCCTGATTTTTATTTTTTCACAATTTAATTTTGTATTTTGGTATTTTTTATAAATTTCACACTTATTTGTTTTGTTTAAAATGTTTAAAAATACTTTTATACATTTTTTAATTCTGGAAAAATTATGGAATGATACAATGATATTGTGATAAATATTGGTGACCTTATTTTATTTTTGTTTCTGACTTTACTATTTTATACTATTTTTTGTTTATTTTACCCATTTATCTTAATTTTTAAAATAGTTTATAACTTTAAAAAATTACCAAAAATTTTGTAAAATTACTTGGCTTCTTTTCTGATTTTTCTATGGTCTGATTTTTCATTTCTTGATTAATTTGAACATAATTTATACTTTCCTCCTTATTTTCTATTTTTTAAACATTTTTAAACCTTTTAATGTATATATTAAATATGATATTATTTTGTGATTATTTTCTGGCTGTCTTGAGTTGATTTTTTTGATCATGACTTTATTAACATCATTGGATCTTAGGTGTTGAGTTGAACTCCACCAAAATGGATGAATGATTTTAATAATAGTTAGATTAAATTTTTAATTCAAACGTGTTTTATTCATCTTTTTTCTCTAATCCCCTTCATCTCATCCCCTTGTTATTGCACTAAATGTTGTTGGAGCATGATCTCTATATCATGTCTCAAAACAAATGGTACAAAAATTGCTATTGACCGACCTCAAAATAGGTGCGACTTCTATATAAGTCCACTTAAGATTGCTTACCATAGCGCTAAATTTTGTCCCGATTCGAATAAATGATCATTCGTGGCCCAAACTTATGATTGCAAGCCCAAGTATGTTAATTTGATCTCTTTGATCCAATAACCTTGAGATTCATTGTGTGGAGGCTTTGGTTCTACCAATCCTCTAATAGATCTACAACACCTTTGGTCAACGCGGATCACATAAACATCGTTGATCATTAAATGGTACTTATGAGAATTCCAAATGGATGATATACTTAACAAAAATCAATTGCAACTTGTTGTGTGGAGGCTTTGGTTCTACCAATCCTCTAATGAGTTCCAAATGCAAGTTTCAAGATGGTCATCCAACAAACCACTAATTATTGACTTGTTTTATCTTATGCTTTTATTCTTTTATGCTTTATGTACTATTTATTTTTTTAGCATTTTCATTTCATGCCATTTTCATCTTTGCTCATTTGAGCATTTACATTCTTGCTATTTTTTACTTTGCTCACTTGAGCTTTTCTTTTCTTGTCTTAAGATACTTAATAATCAACATAAACCCTAAAAAAACTCTTAATGGTACTTGGACTATTTGGTTACTATCCTTGACATTATGGAGTATGAGACCTTTTCTTGGACTTAGGATTAGAAACCTTGGCCTATATTGGAGACCTTGTGATCTTTATCTGACTATTTTTTCTGGAGTTCTTGAGGTTTACCTCAAGACATTGGGTTGCTTGTTTGTTTTTGTGTGCAGGTTTTTGTGATTACATTCTTTGTCTGTAATCTGGAATTCACCCGTATACAGTCGTTACTCTGCCCAATTTTTGTGAAGACTTAATACACTTGAAGAGGTATAGTATCTTTGCTTTCTTGGTTTTAATCCAAAGAATGGGAATTCTATATTGGCTCATAATGTCAAGCTTTGGCTTCTTATTGGTTAGATGGATCTTATCCTTAGCTTTTACCTTATGCTTTAGGATAGTCTCTTCTTCTCCTCCCATCTTCTTTAATTTCAAAAATCTTCTCCCTCCTTTTTAAACTCTTCTTATTTTGAAACTTAAACTACTTTCATAATAATCTTGGACTTACGCCCATGCATTTTCAAAATATTTTCATAAATAAACTTCAATCAATTTAATAATACTTTGACACTTTTTGTGAGAAGACGAAAAGTCTATCAATCTCATTTCAAACCATTTTTCCACTTTGGTATTTATCTTTAAACTTTTCTCAAAAGGTTAGACTCTTGTTAATCCTTGTAGTGATGCAAACAACTATACTTCTACAATATGTAGTGAAGAGAGATATTTTCCATTTGGGTGTTGAGTGAGCCATTGTTGATTTTAAGATCCAAGCCATATTCTCCACTTTGAGATGATGCAAATTCTCCTTTCTCATGATTGTGGGTAGTAAGTATGTTTTTCACACGGACAATGACGATGGTGTCTTATCTCTTAAAATTAACCAATACACTTACATTTTAAAATTTTTAAAAAAGGAACTATGTGTACCCTGATCCCCTATTGCACGACAGGTGGTACGTAGGCACTAAAGGTTCGCAACCTGGTGCAAAAATCATAAAAAATATATTTCTTTTCTCACCTCCACCATTCATTTTATATACAACACATTTTTATAGCCAAAATTTACAGATTTTACAAAGAGGTTCCTGCGGAGTACCGTAGATGTTTAGGGTGCTAATACCTTCCCTTTGCATAACCAACCCCTTTACCTTGAATCTTTCCCCCTCTTTTGGGTTATTCGATCTTTTCCCATTCCTTTGGAAACAATAAAGCGCGGTGGCGATTTTTATTTTGATTTGTATAAAGTCTAGTCAATCCAATGGCTTAGTCTTGAACATTTCTACCGCTACAACATGGACGTGGAAATCGGCGTGGGCATGGACGGGGACATGAATATTAATGTAGTCGTGGACGTAGGCATGTGGATAGAAATAGTCGTGGAAGTGGACGTAGGAATGATCTTGATATTTTGTGTACGTCATGCTTGATGTGAGGCTCTTAATGGGAAATATACTGCAGTGATTTCCAAGGAATCTATTGCCGAGATTCTGTCGAAAGATTTCCTCCTGCCGAGGTTTTCTAGAAAATCATATGCCATGATCAACCAGGGGAATCTACTGCCGAGATTTTGTTGAAAGATTACCTCATGCGGAGGTTTTCTAGAAAATCACCTGTCGTGATCAACCATGGGAATCTACTGTTGAGAAACTATGTAGAATTGGTAGCTTTATTGTCGATGATGATTTCCTTCACATAAAACGAGGTTTCATTCTATGCGTGCAAATTTTATTGGAGCATGAAATGTAATGATTAATTGATGCATGTAATGATTGATTGATGCATGAATTGATTGATCTATGTAATGATAGATTGACGCATGAAATGTGATGATTGATTGATGTACGTAATGATTGATTGATGCATGAAATATTATGAATGGCTTGGATATATGTAATTGGATGTTGGACTTTAAAATTCGAATGCGTAGTTGGGCTTTTTGAGATACGCTCAACCCATGCTTTCAGAATACATAGATGAATGATATGATAGTATGGTTTGGTTTTGGATCTAGGAGCCCTAATGCATGATTTATGCAACCTTATTCTTTATGATTATGACTTGGATATTTTTTGAATGGTGCCGCTGTGATGGGTCGTGGATGATTAAAGCATGGAGGTTGTTTATGCAACAAGTTTTCTTGTCACATTATGGTTGAGTATTTTGCTTTCATGATTCCCTGATACTTGTTTCAAACTCGAAGATTGCTGACGTAGAAGAGAGGTCCCCTAGAAGTTTGTGAAAGTATGAAGAGAGCTTGCTTTTGTATGGACTATTTTTCCAAATTTGTTGGTAGGGTCCTAGAGGAGATTCTCTTTGATATGATCTTGGAAACAGTTTGAACATAATGTGAATGACCCCACTATTTTGCATTATGCCCTTGATTAAAAGACTCCTGAAAATGCTTGGATTTGATTGAGCCTCGGAGTGGTTTGACCCAACATTCGAATTTTGAAAGACATGCACCTCAATCTCCAAGATCTAGAGGAAGTATCCTTAGAAGGAACTTAGACCTTACCATGAACTTGTCATAGGTTTCCCCATGTATTTGAAGCTTTGAAAAGTTTGTACTCGAAGTTTCTTGAAGAATTTGGACCCTATGTGGAGTAGGATGAACTTGATACGCACTGCCCCAACATTTGAATCTCGGAAGGCTACCCATAATCATCAATGCCTTGAGAAGCTTGTTAACATGAGGAAACCGAGTTATACCCTATTGTTATATGACTTGACTAAGGAATGCTTCTTCGAAGGGTATGCCCCTAATTGAATAATGCTTTGAAATTTGATCCAAATTGATTGAACCTCAGAATGCTCACCTCTTGTCAACAGTATCTTCATGTGATATACCCCCATGATCATTAGTTTATGCCCTTGTTTATAGGGATCCCCTTGGAGTCTTTTTCCCCAGTAAGGAGGTTCTTGGAAAGGATGGCCTTTGATCAGACCTTTTTGAAATTTATTTGATGCTAAGTATTGCTTCGTAGATAAAAGTGTACATTTTGAAAAAGTAATTTCGTTTGATGCACATGCACGTTATTGAAATGGATTATTTGAAAAGAAATGGAAGATTAGAAGATGAATATTCGAAGAAGCGAAGTAGTTAGAAATGATTTTAACAAACATAGGAGTTAGTTTAACACAAATCTTGCTGCATATGCTTTCATAGTGAACCTAGCCTCAATTAGGACTTTTAAAGGTTGTAACGTGGCCATGGTCCATGGTTTAAGAAACAAAAGATAAAAGGCTAAAAATTTATTTAGCCCACCCCTTTCTCCTTGATGTTCTCCAATCCTAAGTTTAATTAATCCAATGGATGTGTTTAATCCCCAAGAGAAGTTTTGTAGTCGCGTAGATGATGAGAAGCGTAGGCAAAGATCCAAGCGCTGATGAAAAGCCTTGATAAGATCTGAGCATTGATAAGATTCAAGAGAGGATAAGATCCAAGCGCTGATGAGAAGCCTTGATGGTTCTTGAGATGGAAGTCACAAGATTTTTCTCCAATTTATTTTTTTCAATCCCTTATTTTTGCATGGACCAATTTTTTTTGAATTTTTTTATCCATCGGGATGCCCTAATTTTTACCTTATTCAAGTATTGATATGCTTTGAATTGGCGGGTTTTCTCTATATTTTTGAATATTTTTTTTTGCTTTTGCTTTTGAAATTTTGTGACTGCCATGCTGATTGTTGTAAGCTTCGTCTTCATCGTTTCTTCGATCTTGATTGAGGAAGAAAGATGTCTTGGAATTTATTTTATTGATTCTCAATCTTGAATGATGAATGTGGGGAAAATGATATGCTAGAATCTCTGCTTAGGTTGTTTTCTCAATGTTGTATCAAGGAAAGAGATATGCTTGAACCTTTTCTTACATTGTTCTCTCGATGATGTATCGAGGAAAGATATATGCTTGAACCTTTGCTTAGATTGTTTCGGTTCTCCTGGGATTTGAATGCATCTTTGAATTAATTGAAATCTACCCTGCCCCTGGTTAAGATTAAGGGTTTTTTAGAGAATAGAAAGAAATCCGACTTCTGAATCGAGGGGGTTAACTACATATTAACTCCTTATTTATCCACTATTTAGGAATTGAAACAATGCCTTATATCGTCATCTAAGCCTTACCATTAAAAAGCATACATCAGCAAAATTTGATTATTTTGTATTTCATCATTCTCCATCAAAGTTTGTTAATTTAAAAATGGAAAACAAAGAGTGAAAATGGAAAGTTGATGATTTTTTTGTGGAAGGAATCGTTTTCAAAAACATGCATGCTTATTTTATTAGAATTACTTGACCAAAAAGTACAGAGTTTATGACAAATAACACTCAACAAGAAAGAGATTACAATTTGAAATGATAAAATCCTAATGATTTAGAGATAAGCTTTATTGTTGATCCACTGACTTTAGGGGATGCTTCGTAGTTATTGGACTTGTCAGATCATGGGCATGACCATTAACTTATCTTGGGCATACTTATTTCATTGATAGGACAATTGCTCTTGATGTAGAGGAATCACCAATGGTAATGGCATTTGAGGTGTTGTGTAGGCCTATAGTTGTCATAGTGAAGGGCTTCCTTCTCTCTCCAATAAAACTTGTAGGACCAAGCTCCATTGAGTCTCTAGTATATAATCTCCTTCTTCTACAGTTTCAGACTTACTTAAGCTCATTGGCGAGTATCAAGAAATCGACTAGAAAATGGATGATAGTTGGATAAGGGCAAAGGTCAAAATTCATGAAATGAAAATGTATGAATGTACGAAAATGCATGGGTATGAAAAAAATTTCGCTTTTAGGTATGCAAAAAAAGTTTCATGGATATGAAATGCGATGCAGACGTAATTTGATGATAGACGTAGGGGTACCCTGTACAGGTTTGATGATGATATCCTACTCTGACTCAGAAATTGAGATAGACTGGGACTCCTTAGGATGAAGATGATAAAATACATAGATTTGATGATGTCCTACATTATCTTAGAGATTGAGACAAGCAGGGATTCCCTAAGGATTATGGTAAATGAAAGACGAAGAGGAGTCCATACAGGATAAGGATAACAACATAGACAAAAGTTCCATAGACTAGTAGGAGGTGAAAAGATAACCCTTGTGGGTTTAAAGATTTTAGTGAGACTTGTGAAAGGTATCCTTAGAAGGTAGGTTCTTAGTATTGACCTACGAATATTCTACCCTCCCTATAAGGTTGTTTCCTTAAGGGTATCATGAATAACACTAGAGGGAAAGGCACAAGTGCTTCCCTTAAGCGGAGTCTCTTTACAAACCGAAACTTTCGTCTCTAGGTCATGAAAGGTCTCATCACGAGTTTTTGGTTTTAAAGGTCGTACAAAGAGTCATAGGTGTCATTCCAAAGTTTTACTTTTCAAGAGGATGTCTCTCGATAGGTATTCCTTTTGTGGAATTCCACCGACTCTAGGTAAAGTCGTCGTATAAACTCGTAGGGTTGATGTAACCCCTTGTCTAATAGACGAACCTTCTTTCTAAGGGTTTTTGAAAATATTTTTGCGAAAATAAAATCCCACCACAGGTAAATAATATAATGAATAATAAAAATAAGCAAAAAATAAATAAATAGTTAAATGAGAAAGAAATAAAAACCCAAAAATAAGAAAACCCTAAAACCTAAAGGAAATACTTCTAAACTTAGGGTTGAGTCCCCAGTAGAGTCGCCAGCTGTTGCAACTGATTTTTTAATAAGAGTCGCCACCCTTAATTTTTATCCTAAAGGAAGGGAGTATAAAGGAATAACCCTAAAGTTCAGAGATTCTAGATTTGGACTCGGTTATAGACGAGGGGAAGGTGTTAGGAACCCCTCCTCTACCTTGTTCACAATGATACTAGGTTTAGAAGTGTGTGTTGTACCCCAATTTTCCCCCTAAGATCCCTTCATCATACCATATTAATTCAATCACAACAAGATCACATTAGAGCTTTTGGTTCTCCTCCATATCTTTAGCTTTGCTCTTTGAGGAATCACCAAGCACCTTGACTTGTTTTTCTTTTCTGATCATGCATGTTTTGTTTTAACTTTCCTTTTAATTAATAAAATGCAATGTTGGTTTGTCTTACTTGTTAATAATGTAGGTAAAGGCAATGTGGCTTAGCAAGTTGATCCATGGGTTCATGAGTTTATTTCCATGCCCTAGTCAATAAAGCTTGAGAAATTCATACCTCACCATTGAAGTTGTTTTGGAATAAATAGCATGGAAAGGTTTATTTTGGTTCACCACATTTCAAAGTTATCAAGATTGATTCAAAAGTACAAGGGGTTAATTAAAGAAGATGCCATGGTTGGGCAAGGCCTTGTTCCCATTGGTCACAAGTGCATATTTCTCTCAATTCTCAATATATGGAAGTGGTTTTGGTTGCTATGAGTTCTCATTATCATACTCAACAAATTCTATCTACAAAGCAAAAGTGTTGGTACAAGAAGGTTGTTTAAAATTGTCAAAGTTCCTCAAAGCATCTTCTTGATCTAGGAGCTAGGGTTTTGAACTTAAAAGAAGTATATCTTGCTCATCTTTTGGTATTTTTGAGTGATTCCAAAAACATACTTCTCTTCAAATGGTTATTAACAAATCACTTCAAAATTTTCAAGGAGTTTTCATGTGGAAGAAACTTGATGATGAAGAAAGATTACAAGTCCTCCAGATGACCCCCAACTTTACATGTGTGACTTCAAATGATCATAACTTGGTCAATGTTTATCACCTTGATCCCAATATTTTTTCACAATGATCTTGAGTATGTGAACTTTATTCCTTTTTTTATGTGAAAAGTGAGAAAATGGATGGAGGATGCCTTAAGGATACAAAAGATTATAGGTCATTTCATGATTTTTTGCCAATTTCAACAATTCATAACTCTCTCAATTTTGGCATATTTTGAATGGTTCAAATTTCAAAATGTAACTCAAGAGGTCTATTTCATGCCATATTTTTTGGTCAAGAGAAAATTCCAAGAGGAAGGCCATGTTTGGATGCAAAACATTATAGGTCATTTTGAAGAAAAACTTGAAATATTTGAGTATGGAAAGTCAACCTCTTTTTCCCAACTTTGCCTCTTTGCAACTTTCAGCTCAAACATCCATTTGATTCCATTCTTTTCCCATTGCAAAGCTTGTAATCTCATGTTTCTAAATCATCAAGAACCATGCCTTAAGACCCCTTGAGTTGAGAATGTCATTGTTTCAAAAGTGGTAACTTGGAATTGAAGTTTCATCGCAAGTCAGAATTTGAATTTCATGTTACAACTTCTAACCCTCAAATTAGCACGCGTTTTGGGTCTAAACATGATTAGCCAACTTTCCCAAGTGAATTAGTGCATTAAAACGTGTGTTTTGGATGAGTTTTGACAAAAGAGAAGTCACACTTTCTTCATGATGCAGACCCACATGAATTCCCTCCAAATTACATCATTCACCCTTCCTTTTGATCTCATTTGCTTCTCCTATAAATATATGAGCTATCCCATTCATTTTCTCAAGCTTGAACAGCCAAATCATTGTTCAAGCTTGAACAGCCAAATCATCGCTCCATAACTCACTTTTCTGCAACTTCTAAATCATTGTTCAAGCCTTTTTCTATCAATTCACCTTCCTTGATCTTCCCTGAAGCTAACAGAAGAAGAATCGAGCCTTGAAACCTTCTGAATTGATCTGACCAAGTCCATTTACAGAGCTCTGCAACTGAACTTCAATAGGTAGATTTCTCTATCAATTCTTCCAAACTTTGATATCATTATGAAGCTCTCATTGCCCTGATTCTTGTGCTTCTTACAATTTTTAAATCCATTGAGAATTGAGAGAGAAATCTCAAATTGAAGGTGCTCGCTATTTTCTAGGTTTTTGATTCATATCTCTTTGCATACCTTATATAAATTTGGCGCAATGGTGATGTTAGGATCATCTTGAAGAGACGAATCCAATGATACTAGTCTGGAATCCTAATTTTTTCATTTGAAGGATCTCACAAAATCTCCATTGCAGGGCATCTGGAGGTTGAAGACGATGTCATGTCTCGTCTCAGCCAATGATAGCGTGCCAAACGTTTTAATTTCATTGATTGCCTTTTTTCTGATCCTATGCGTATCTCACTAAGGTCCATATCAAGCACAGTGCATCTGGTCCATTAGATCAGCTTACTAACGCGTTTTGACTATAATGTGATGGGTTATATTTTTTTGGTTTCATTTTATTTTCTGATTTTATGTTTTAATTGATTTAATTTTCAAAAATTCATAACTCTTTTATTTTTTTATCCAAAAATTATGAAAAAATTCACAAAAATACTTTGAATTATTTTTGATCTCATGACTGTTTTTTCACATTTTTTTTGAGATTTGATATTTTTTATATTTTTGCATTATTTGCTTTCTTTTAATTACTTTAAAAATACTTTCTATCATTTTTTAATTCTAAAAAAATTCTTAAATATCATTTTACATATTTCTGACTTTTTGAAAATTTTATGAAATTTTATATTGATGTTTACTATTTTTTGATCTATTTTCTATTTGTTTGAAAATTTTTAATTAGTTTAAAAATAGTTTCTGACTTTAAAAAATTACCAAAAATTTTATAAATATATTTGAGTCTATTTCTGATTTTTCTATGACCTTATTTCTTTTTTATGAATCAATTTGAATATAGTTGATATTTTTTCCTTTATTTTCATTTTTATTCATTTTTAAACCCTTTTCAACATATATATTAAGTGTAATATTATTTTGTGATTATTTTCTGGCTGATCTTGGGTTGAATTTTTTATCATGAACTTTATTAACATCATTGGATCCTTGGTGTTGAGTCCAACTCCATAAAAATGGATGAATGATTTTAATAATAGTTTGATTAAATTCTAATTCAAATGTGGTTTGCATATTCTCTCCCACTCTTCTTCATCTCATCCCTTTCTTATTGCACTAAGTGTTATTGGAGCATGATCTCTATATCATGTCTAAAAAAAATGGTGCATAAATTGCTATTGACCGGCCTCAAAATAGGTGTGACTTCTATATAAGTTCACTTACGATTGCTTAACATAGCGCTAAATTTTGTCCCGATTAGAATAAATGATCATTAGTGGCCCAAACATATATTTGTAAGCCCAAGTATGTTAATTTGATCTCTTTGATCCAATAACCTTGAGATTCATTGTGTGGAGGCTTTGGTTCTACCAATCCTCTAATGGATCTACATCACTTTTGGTCAACGGGGATCACTTAAACATCGTTGATCACTAAATGGTACTTTTGAGGATTACAAAATGGATAATATACTTGACGAAAAGCAAATGCAACTTGTTGTGTGGAGGCTTTGGTTCTACCAATCCTTTAATGAGTTCCAAATGCAAGTTTCAAGATGATCATCCAACTAACCACTAATTTCTTTGACTTTATTTTATGCTTTTATTTTTATGCTTTATGCACCATTTACTTTATCATTTACATTTCATGCTATTTTTCATCTTTGCTCACTTGAGCCCCCTTTATATTCTTGTCATTTTTGTTTTGCTCACTTGAGCTTTTTCTTTTCTTTTTTAAGATACTTAATAATCAACATGAACCATAAAAAACTTTAATGATACTTGGACTATTTGGTTACTATCCTTGGCATTATGGAGTATTGGACTTCTTGGACTTAGGATTAGAAACCTTGACCTATGTTGGAGACCTTGTGACCTTAATTGATATTTTGTCTGGAGTTCTTGAGGTTTACCTCAAGACATTGGGTTGTTTGTTTGTTTTGTGTGCAGGTTATTGTGATTACATACTTTGTTTGTAATCTGGAATTCTCTCGTATACAGCCGTTACTCTGCCCAATTTTTGTGAAGACTTAATACATTTGAAGTTTAGTTCTTTTAAGAGGTCTAGTATCTTTGCTTGCTTGGTTTTAATCCAAAGAATGGGAATTCTATCTTGACTCATAATGTCAAGTATTGGCTTCTTATTGGTTAGATGGTTCTTCTTCCTAGCTTTTACCTCATGCTTTAGGAGAGTATCTTATTCTCCTCCCATCTTCTTTAATTTGAAAAATCTTCTCCCTCCTTTTGAAAACTCTTCTTGTTTTTTAAACTTGAACCACTTTCATAATAAACTTGGACCTAGGTCCATGCATTTTCAAAACCTTTTCATAAATAAACATCAATCAACTTAATAATACCTTGACATTTTTGTGAGAATACTAAAAGTCAATCAATCTCATTTCAAACCATTTTGCCACTTTAGATTTTACTTTAAACTTTGCTCAAAAGATTAGACTCTTGTCAATCCTTGTAGTGATGTAAACAACTATACTTCTAGAATATGTAGTGAAGTGAGATATTTTCCACTTGGGTGTTGAGGAGGCATTGTTGATTTTAAAATCCAAGCCATATCCCCCACTTTGAGATGATGCAAATTCTCCTTTCTCATGATTGTGGGTAGTAAGTATGTTTTCCACACGGAAAATGACGATGATGTCTTATCTCATAAAATTAACCAACACACTTGTGTTTTAAAATTTTTAAAAAGAGGAACTACGTGTACCCTGATCCCCTATTGCACGGAAGATGGTACGTATGCACTAAAGGTTCACAACCGCGACGGGTGCAAAAATCATAAAAAATACTTCTTTTCTCACCTCCGCCATCTATTTTTTATACAACGTTTTATAGCCAAAATATACAGATTTAAAAAGAGGTTTCTGCAAAGTACCGTAGATGTTTAAGGTGCTAATACCTTCCCTTTGCATAACCAACCCCCTTACCATGAATCTTTCCCCCTCTTTTTGGGTTATTCGCTCTTTTCCCATTCCTTTGGAAACAATAAAGCGCGGTGGGGATTTTATTTTGATCTGTACAAGTCTAGTCAATCTAATTGTTTAGTCTTAAACATTTCTACCGCTACAGCGTAATGTTTTAGGAAATAGGGTTTTAATTGCTTATTAAAGAAAAAAGGGTTTGAATTTTAGTTAGCGAGACTCGCCACGAATTTAACCGTATGCCTACGTATCCTCTTATAAGGAATCATAGTCCCATTTTGTAGTTCGCAGTTTGCTTGGTGTTTTTTATGGATTACGCGGATATTTTAGTTTTTCTCGCACTTATTTCGAATGTGTGGACAATGGAGATTTTGAATTAAGCGCGAATTTAATTAAAAACACTTTGTATTCCTTTTTGAAAATTAATTTATTATAAAAATAGTTCGGCGATTGTTTGAATATTTTTAGACGCATAGTTGAGGAGTCTGATATAGCCCATTATCACGTAGCCAGATATTGGCCACGTATCGCTTGCGAATATTGTAGTTTTAATAAATTGCGGGTTTTAATATTTTGATATAAAATATTAAATTATGTTGTGAAAGTTATTTTTTAAGCGTGTGATTTTAATATGATTAAACAATATATTTTACTAAGTCTAAGATAATTTAATTATAATAATAAATAATATTTAATATTATAATTAAAATATAAATATAAACATATAATATTATAATTATTAAAATGTATATAAGAAATAAATAAATAGTTAAATATATAAAATGAAATTATAAAAATAAATAAGATGAAATTGCTGGGGGGGGGGGGCATGATTTTAGTTATGAAGGTCCTGAATTCATATTTTGAATTCAGGCCCCAAAATGTCCAGAGGGGTGTTAAATTCAGCGTGCCCAGTAAAAACAAAAAAAATGGGGGGGTTTGAGTAGCGGTTGGGCCAAGCCCAAAGGTCATCCTTGGGAGTTTGTTTGGACTCGGTGCCTATGGGTGTATTGGCTTTAATATGGACACACATTTTTGAGGCGTACGATTGAGAACTAGCAAATAAAAGGTGAGGGAGTATGATCGTTATGGTGAGTTACACGCATATGATAACAATTCTAATATATTTCCTAAAAAGAAAAAAACAGAATGTCATTTTTCGTTTTTCAAATCCTCTTCATCTCTCTTCTCTCGCCAAAAACACAAACCCTAGACCCTCCCTCCTTTCAACAGTAGCTCCAATTTGCGCTACCCCTCTCTGTCACCACGAAAACACTTTGCAAACCCTTCATCTCTTACATGAAACACGACAATAATCAAGACAAAAACTACGTGATTTATTACCTTGTCGTGGTTCTTCGTGATTCCCTTTCGATCTGAATTCTTTCTAATCCCTCCTCTCTCGTTCTTGACAGGTACAACGAATGAAAGCTTGGAGCGGTGATTGAAGGAAAATTGATGGCGATGTTATCGCTAGCGGCGGCGGTCAGAGAGGCCTTAGCGGCGGCTTACGATAATGATGAGAGAGGAGAATCGGAGAAGTAAAAAATTCTCTATAAATTTGATCGCTAATATTTCTGTCTTAGTATCTTTTTTCTTACTGTATTTGGTTACCGTCTCTCCTCCTCTTTCTCACTGGGCTATAATTTTCTTTCCTCTTTACTGTCCTCCTCTCTCCCTTTGTAATCTTCTTATTTTATAGCAATTTTAGGTTTATCAAATTAGGAAAATAGTTAATTTGTTGTTTTTGACTACTCTGTGTTTAATTAGGTTATATCAATTTTAGGAAACAATTTTGAATTTGTTCTGTAAATTATTGAACATTGCATTGATTTGTATATGATTATGTATTGATCCGTATTAAAATGTTTCCAGTTTTGTTGAAAAGTCCCTTCTATGATTCAAGTCATTTCCAGATTTTCTTAGGAATTGTGTTTTGCAATTACTGCGTTTTGATACAGTTTCCTTGTTGGAAGAACATGTCTTCCTTTACTCACGCGCGCGGACATGATTTCAACAGTGGGCGTTAGGGGCATTGATTTGGTCCAACAACATTTGGGTCTTCGTTTTATTTTCAATTTCAAAACGGGCTAAAACAAATTGTTATCTAAAAAAACAAAAATTGGGCCTGAGCAAAAAAGTTGTATAATGGCCCTCTTTCTTTAAAAAAACGTTTTTACTTTGACACACATAAAAAATGATTTCAAAAATCATAATATTAATAATAATCAAATAATAATAATAATTAAATATTATTATTAATAATTAAATAACAAGAATAATCAAATAATATTTATCTTAATAATAGTCAAATAATATAACAGTTGCAGTGTCAATAATGATTAAAAAAAACTCTGAAACGGGCCACCTGCTTTTGGCCTGTTATTGCAAGACAAACATTATGACAAATAAAAACAGTTTTTTTTTTCAAAAAGGAATGGGCCTTTAAACAAATAAAACATATTGTTTTAAAAAGCTAAGTGGGATTATGCAACTCAAACGTATCGGGCCTTTAAACAAGGTAAATTTGTTTTCAAACACCCTCCTTTGTATTCGCATTGATTTTAAAAACTATGGGCCTTGTCTGATTGAGAAAGGCCCATGACCCTTTTTACAAAACAAACCCCTCCTTAATTATAAATACCCCATAGAAATAAGACTATATAATATAAATCGTTTTAAAACCTAAACCTAATGTAGGGAAAATTTGAGGTATGACACCTAGTTACTAGCAGTTGAATATATACAGAAAATTAAAGGTGTAGAAAGTAAAGACCTAAGCTATTACAAGGCTTTGGGGAAATTACATAAAAAATGCGGGAAAGTAAAGTGCGGAATTTAAACCTAAACTATTACATCATGTGAGCAGTTACATAATAGAAAAAATATGGAAAGATAAATCTAAGCTATTACAAGAAAAAGTTGTGCGACCTATACAATTTCTCGAAGAAAATAAATAGCAAAAGAAATAAGAAAATGTTAGAAAAATGTTTGAATGTTTTTTATATTTTTTTAGAAAATAATTTAAATTTATTTAAATAAGGAAAACCCCAAGTCTAATTAATTTTAATTAATAAAAATACCTAAAGTCTAATTAGTTTTAATTTTAAGAAAATATTAGTTAACATGATTAATTAGTAAATAATAGAATGTCAAAATTAATTAATGATTAATTAAGAAAATAATTAGGTTTAATAATAATTAGGGTTAATAATTAAAATAGAAAAGAAAATAGGTTAGCAAAAATAAGGAAAAACACTGCATGGGGGTGGGTGTTGAACCTACGCCCTCCAGCCTTCACACTAACTTGCTTGCCACCCAGCCAACATGCTAGTTGTGTTTGTAGAATAGACGCTGCACCTTATATAGAAAACTTGTGTAATTTGGAAAAATAGCAAAAAAATATGGTGAAGCGCAGGATGGAACCCACGCCCTTTGAGGTAAGAAGTGACTTTGTACGCGCGCGCTTGCCACTTGGGTGACTGTTACATCCGGTAATCAAATGAAACAAAACAAATATATTATAAAACACGCGAACCGGAAAGACGTCAGCGCCCTAACTCCGGTCGTTTTCTCTGGTGAGTTGATTCTTGTACTCTGCATAATAACGCATGTAAGTGATCAATGAAGACCCTACCCCCTAATTTGAGGGCTGCAAACTCATTGGTGGCCTTGGTTCTTCCTAAATCGTCTTGTATAAAGAGGTATGAACAAAATAATGCAACACGATTCAACCATGGTGTTGCACGATTCTGGCGTTATATGCCTCATGCAAGGGGTCAATCTTGTATCATTACATATCAGGAACATATTAGAAACGTTAGTTCACATCAAAACATCATGAAAATTAAAATACGAATTTAAACAAAACATGAAATCGGTGATGCATGGGATGCATGTTTCAGGCCCTTTTGATCATCAAGAATGATCAAGGCTTACTCTGTAACACCCTAGGAGTTAATTTGAATTGATGGTTAGCCTTGAGGATGACTGAAAATAGGATTTCAAGTTTGCCCTATTCTTGACAAAATTTGATATTTTGAGATAGCGTTCTTGCAGGTTTTTTTCATGTCTTGAGTGTATGAATGAGTTGTGCTTATATAGAGGAAGAAATTAGGTTAAGACATGGGCTTGGACCTCATGTAAAACAATCTTTTGATTTTGTTTAAAAATAGGTCGGAATAAGACAAAACCATAAAGACTTGTTTCTCTAATAGGTTCACACGGTTGGTAATGAGATCTTAGGCCTCCAAAAGATCAGAATCAAAAGCCTTTTATGCCTTATACCTCCACTTACTATTTATTTGATTTAATTTGCATTTAAATGAATAAAAATTCAAATAAAAGAAATAAAAATCATAAAAAATGTGTGAATGGTTTTGGGGGTCCCCTAATATGTCATGAACACGTTTGAACTTAAAAAATTAGTCCCATTAATCCAAAGGCCCAAAATTGTTCAATTGAGGTTTCATGCAATTTCACAAAATTACCCAACTTGTGCAACTCATAACTTGCTAAATCTTTGTCATATGAAGGTGGTATTAGTCTTTTTGGAAATCTAAAGATGTCTCCTACAACTCTCATGTTGGTAATTTTTTCATTTGAATACTTTATCTTGATGTAAATTGCTTTGATAAAAAGTGTCTTTTTGTTGACTTTTAAAATGACCTTTAATATTTTGGCTCATATCTCTCAAATGAAGCATTTTTTGGCTATGAGCTTAGAGAGACAAAGTTGTATAGAATTGAATTTCCATCAAAATGTGATTTGGTTGAGTATTTTATGAGGAAGCATGTGAAAGTTATGTTTGGTCAAAGTTCAGTTGACTTCTCCTAAAGAAAACCCTAATTTAGCAACTTTTGACTTTTGATGAATCTTGAGTTTTCTTGATGATTCATGATCAACCCTTGATAAAAGGATGAATATGAGTTCAAAATTTGATGTTAACCAAAAATCTTAAAGTTTGATATAAGTTGACCACAATTGACTTTTTGTCCAATACAATTGATTTTCAATCATTTGAGCAATTGATTGAGAAAACTTGTTATGTAAGGCTTGAAACTTGACATGAGGATTATTTGAAGCACATGGGGAACCATAAGACTTACTTGAGGCATTAGAAGCTCAATTTTCTGTGAGAAAACCAAAACCCTAGTTGTAGGCCATTGCTTAGGAGGAGGATTCATCTTATCAATTCTTGAGTAATCTTGAGTACTTGAGAAACCTTAGGAGCATGAGAAGATATCTTGAATCATATTGTCTTTAAAATGGGAGGGCAAATTTTAGGGTTCAACTGAGGAGATACTTCTTCATGCCGTCAGTCGTTGAGACTTGTACGGCTTCCTGGTTGAAATGCTCAATATATGCCCGGAGGGACTCATCTTCCTTGGATGATCTCCTCCAGAGATGCTTCTGAGTTTGGGTGTCAGTGAGATGCCATAAAGTTCCTGGAAAATTGTATTCCCAGGTTCTTCCATGATCGGATGGATTCATCGGGAAGACTCTTGTACCACGTCATGGCCCCTTTCTTGAGAGTTGTATAAAAGAGTCAGCATTTGATTGCTCAACGAACTCCTTTGTAATAGAGAAGGGCGTCAATGTTTTCAATGTGCTTGTCAGCGTCTATTTTTCATTCATAGGTTCTAAAATGGGGAGGTTTCTCCAGACCGACGAGGGGTGTGGTCTCCATGATTTTTCTTGATAACGGGATGCGAGGCTCGTTGTTGTCGCTCCTCTCAAGAGATGGTGATTGGGAGTGGTGATCGCTCCCTCGTTAAGGAGAGGTACTCCTTCTAAACTTGGGTGACAGAGAGTGGTCGCGGTCAACCGGGTTTTCCTTTGTCTTTTTGGAGATCGAGGAGTGTTGATCTTTTTGGGGAGGCGTGCGACCTTGTCATACGTGGGACGGACATGCCTTGGTGAAGATGGAATGCAAGAGTCATAATGTCGGTGTCTCTGAGGAGGGGACTTTGACCGCTTCTTCTCCTAGGCCCCAATTCTCTTTCTTTGCTGCAGGATTAAGGCGCTGGTTTGATTAAGGGCAACGAGCAGTGCTGCCATGGCTGGGTAAGCATTTGATGGAATGTGAACTGGCTAGAGGACTTCTGGTAGCTCCTAGTTGGGGTTCTTAGATCTCTGATTGTCCAAGAGTTGGAAGTTGTCGCGTTCAATATCGATTAAGTCTAGGGACGGTGTCTGACCATCTCTTATATCGAAGATATCCTCTAGTTGAAGAAGTTATTGGCTTCATCATGTCTTGTGGATAGGAGAAAGTATAGTTTTTTCAAACAAATGATGGTTATCATTATCGTCCATGATTTAAAGGTATAAATGTATCTTTGGTCTTCAGTTTCGAGGAAGAAGGAAGACGGGGATGATAGCTTCCCATAGATGGTGCCATTGATCTTATCGGTTGATCATAACCTGAAAGTGGGCCTTGATGATGATGTTTACTTCACTGGAAATATAAGGAGGAGAGGGGGTGAACCTGCAAGGTACTCTGATGATCAAGTAAGAATGGGTGCAAAGAGATACAAGAAAGAGATTAGGGTTTTTAATATGAATATTGGATACCTGACCCTCACAGGTGTGAGGGTTTATATAATGCCCATGACACGTACCCATTGGTTCTTATTTTTAGGCCTAGATATTATGTTCCGTGAAAATAGGCAACTTCCAAGACCTGGTCAAAATGGGCAGTTATGCCCGTAACTAGTCGTTGCTCTGAGCAAGGATGAGATGATGGGCACACGCGTTTTGAGTGCTAGTATGGTTGCCTGCTCGACATGTACCGATCAGACCGGGGAGGGAGCTGTCATAACGGACATGCATAAGGCTCGAGGCATTACTAATTGTGTCGTTCGAGGGCATGGTCGACTAGGAATCTTGGGCCAGTGTTAATGGGCCATGCCAAAGGTATAAGCAAATTGGGCTAATTTTAGTCATTGGGCTAGTCCAGAATAGTAACTAGTATACCTTGGTACGTTGATTTTGTTAACTATCTATTAGTCAATATTCTCCCCCTGATCAAACCTATCAACAAAAGAAAAAGTTCTTCCATGATATAAAGCAATTCTATTGAGATGAACCCCTGCTTTTCAAAAAAGGAGCAGACGGCATATATCGGCGGTGTGTACCTGAAGAGGAGATTGAACCCATTATAACTCATTTCCACCCCGCACCTTATGGCGGGCATGCAAGCACATCTAAAACTTGCGCAAAGATCCTTCAAGCAGGCCTATACCGGCCAACCCTTTGGCTCGACGTTCATGCTTTCATAATCAAATGTGATTGGTGCCAGCGTACTGGAAACATTTTGAGACGCGATGACATACCCCTTAAGAATATTCAAGAAGAAGAGTTCTTTGGCATCTGAGGAATTGACTTCATGGGTCTATTTCCATCGTCCATTGAAAATAAATACATATTAGTTGATGTCAAATATGTTTCTAAATGGACCGAGGTTGTTGCCTCACCTACAAACGATGCACGAGTAGTTATCAGGATGGTTAAGAACTATATATTCCCTAGATTTGGAGTCCCTTACGTTGTCATAAGAGATGGCGAATCTCATTTCATATCAAGGATTTTTTAGAATCTCTTAGCAAAATATGTTGTGAAACATAGTGTAGCAACACCTTATCATCCACAGACCAGTGGACAAGTTAAAGTGTCTAATAGGGAAATAAAATAGATCCTAGAGAAAATTGTAACCATCTCTAGAAAGGATTGGTCCTCTATACTTGAAGACGCATTGTGGTCCTATAGTACTGCCTATAAGACCCCTATAGGAACAACTCCCTTTAAGTTAGTCTACGGGAAATCATATCACCTACCTTTCGAACTAGAACACAAAGCATATTGGGCCATAAAAACCCTGAACACAGATTATTTAACAGTTGTTCACAAGCGTATATTAGACATCCATGAGTTAGAAGAAATTTGGCATGACGCTTACGAGAATGCTATAATTTTCAAAGAACGAACCTAAGCATGGCATGATAAGAAGATCGCGAGAAGAGAGTTTAATATAGGTGACACAATACTTTTATTCAACTCTAGATTGTGACTTTTCCTAGGTAAATTACATTCTAGATGGTCTGGTCTATTTGAAGTGACAAAAGTCAAGTAATCTGGTGCAGTTAAGATTTGAAACCAGTCAACTAGTCCTTTCATTGTCAATGGATAACGATTGAAACACTATAGCAGCAGTGATAACCCTATTACGTATGATCTCCATACTTTAATTGAACCACCTCATATTACTATTACAACCTGATTCTCGCATTGGTCGAGCTATCAACGTTAAACAAAGTGTTGCATGGAAGGCAACCGACGAGTTTTTTTTAATTATTTTATCCATAATCGGTTTATTTTAAATTTTAGTTAATAAATTTATAACTTATGTGTGTTTTATTTTCAAGACTACTGCATTTTCCATAGCTAAATTTATCCACTAACATTGTTTTAAGGTGCAGACATCCAATGAGATAGAGATCGTTTTCAAAAACATGGCCCAATAAAGGCACTATGAAGTCTTGGCAGAGAGAACCATTTCACCAACCAGATAACCTGACTTCCCTAGCATAAACACCCAACCTATAAGAACTTGAAATTTGAATTCCTCAGTTCCTATAGTTATAACCCTCGTGTAGGAATAGACCAAGTCAGAGGCCTAGCCATCTTTCGACTTTATGGGAAAGAATACTGACTCACACATGATAAGTTCGTCAGGCTTTTAGCACTTCAGCATGGACCCCTAGCTTAGGTGGAGGTGCTAGAAGGTGATGATATGCAATGGAAGCTAGGATTTTCTGGGGGGGCATTACTAAATATTACCCTCCTGACTATGAAAGAATGAACCCACCCCTCATCCATAATCATGCCATCAGGTATTTCCAGCGGGTTATAGCCCAAACCCTTTTTGGAAAAGCTGAAAACATTAGATCGGTAATTAAGGAAGAAGTATTTTTTATGTTCAATATGTTCCAGTCTTACCCAATTCACTTTGATTCCTTCCTAATGGTAAACTTAACCAAAGTTTCCAACCAGGTTATTGAAAACATCTATGTTGGTGGTCTAGTCACCCATATTGCCATAACTTTAGAACCCCGCAACCTAATTTCTCATCTAGAACATTTTTATGGATATAACCTAATAGATACTGGCCATTACCTAAACTATAGTTTAGTTAGGTGAGAAGGGCCTAACCAGTTTAAACTTCTAATTAATTATGAAGCGGTCCACCATTTCACCTTACCTAAACATGAGTTTACTACTTCCCATAACTGTAATAACTAGTGTTAACTATTAGAAAACCAAAATGAATGCCCAACCCCACCTAGGACTCCTCCTGCTCTTGAATATCACCCTGCTCCTCACTCAGATGTCCTTTCTTCACCCTCATCCTCAAATCCGGCATACACACCATGATATATATGAGCTCAACGCTTTATGAAGAAAAGTCATGGCCATTCGACATGACCTAAGAGAACAAGCTGACATACTGACCAAACATATGGACCATCTCTTCCGAGATATTTATTCATTGAGGAGATCTCATGGCCATTATGGACCTCGATCTGATACACACCAGATTCTTTCCTTCTTTTCTCACCTTAGATCAAAATATTAGGGACAATGTTTGGTTTAAGTGTGCGAGAGGAACTTTACTTGCTTTCTAGTTAGACTTCACGCTTTCTTTATTGCTTTCTAGTATTTCTTTTGTTTAGTTTTAGTTTGTTTTATTGATACATTGCATGTGTTGTCGAGTTTTTATGTGTGGTTTTTGCTGTTTATTGAATATTTTCCTTTTTCTTGAGCCATACCAAAAAATTTGCAAAAAGAAACAGTGCTTGTTTTGAATTTGTGGATGTTGTACCCCAAAATTTTCCCTCTCATTTCTCAAGGAATTTCTCACAAGGATTCTCAAAATTCAAGCTTTCACAATTACAATTGGATTTTTCAGCATCAAATTAAAGAGGAAGCTGTTAAAAAAGGGAAAAATAGATAAAAATAATATTTTTGACAAAATTGGAGAAAAATGAGTCTTCTTCGATTCACCTCCTTCGATTGGCCTTTTGGCCTCTTTTGATGCAAGATTGGCTAGCATCCTTTGATTGGGCAATGGCTTTTGACACGCTGGATTTGATTCACAAGGCATGACTTTCCTGCATGCCATCTTCGGTTACATCTTTGGCCTCACAGGATTCATAGTGCAATGGTTGCCTGCATGCCTTTTTCATTTGAACGTTTTATCTCTCCATGCTTGTTTTGATCCACGAAGTAATGGTTAGCTGCATGCAGCCTTCGATTGAGCCATAACTCCTTTTTTGCGTGCAAGAGGCACCCACAAGGCCAGCAGGAACAAGGCAAGATCCTCTTGTAGCCTCCTTCAATTCCAAGGCAAAAAGCTTCCTTTTGGCATCCTTCGATTGTACATTTTGCCTCCTGCATGCCTCTTTTGAATCTGGGCATTTTTGCTTCCTACATGCCTCTTTCGTTTGGGCATGTGGCCCTCCTTTGATGCTAGCCTAGCATGCCTCTTTCTTTGGGCATGTGGATCCTTTCATGCAAGTCTTCATTTGAGCATTGGACTCTTGTATGCTTGCTTGGAGTCACAAAGTTTAGACCTCCTGCATGCAGGCTTCGACGGGGCATTGGCTATGATTACACTAGCTTCGACTAGACACATTTCCCTTTAGTATGCTTCAATTCCACCCTTTACAACCTTCAGCCCACATGGTTGGTGGATTTTAATGGCATACATAGGAGTCCCTGTCGAAAGATATACCTTACTAGACCATTCGAAGAATTGCATAGTCCATTCGAAGGACACATTTAGGCCTTTCAAAGATACATACATGACCCCTTCAAAGGACATGTCTGGGTGTGCCATTCGAAGGACATGTTTGATGGACCATTCAAAGGACTTACAAGACCCACCTTAAGGCATACTTTGGTGACCCATCCAAGGGGCACACATTTGGCTCTTTTGAAGGATGCACAAAAGTGACCCATTCGAAGGACGCTTGTTGGAGGAAAATAAAATAACATTGTTGGAAGAAGAATCTGGTCGAAGGGGGTCAAAACGAAAGGATGAAATATTCAAAAGATGCTTTCTGCCAAGTTTAGGCCTGGTACACTAGCCATAACGCTCCAAAATTGCTGCGCAGCAGTCCTGAAACACTGCCCCATTCTTGCACCAAAATGCCATACGAACACTGCCCCTTAAAAGCTACAAAAAGCAGTTTACACAAATTGTTCAAATTGTTTTATTTTCCCTCCAAAACTTCAGTGAGTTTTTCCTATAAATAAGAAGCTCCATAACATGTATAAGGGGCTGGACAACACATCCAAGGACTTTGAGGGTGTGGAGAAAAAATTTATCAAACACTCTCAAACACTTAAACACATACACCAACCTAGAATCTAAACATTTGCCTCTTTCGAATCTGAAACATCCCCATACTTTGTTTTTCTTCGAATCCAGTAGAAAGAACATCACACTTGTTCTTCTCCTTCGAATCCAGCATTAGAAACGTCATCCTTGTTTCTTTCCATCAAATCCAGGGACATCAAAGGCATCCACTCAAGGTCTAGCACACGTTCCAGCTTCACACAAGGTAAGTCACTCTTAACTTTGAACCTTTTGTTTCTAACATAACATGTGAATAATCTTTCCTTTCGTTTCAAACATGTACATCACATTTATTTCCTTTTCGTTTCCACCCTTTTAATTTGTTTTCATTGCTAACCCTTTAGTTTTGCTTCTTGTTTTATTAAACATGCTTTAAGAACTAACCTAGCCATAAGACTATTCTAGCATGGCCTCAGGTCATGTTGCTATTTAAAATCCCAAATTAAAGAAACAGGAGGAAAGAAGTATGAAACGAAGCCTTAGGCTTGCACACTGACTTTCAGGCCCTGGTCGAAGGAAGTAGAAAGTCATTCTACACCTCACTACTTCAAGGCCCCAGTCGAAGGAAGCCGGAAGGCAGACTGCATCTCATGCTTATTCCAGGCCCAATCGAAAGGCACTCCCTCACTACTTCCAGGCCAAATCGAAGGGAGCCATAGAAGCAGAATCGAAGAGTTCTTCTGCCCAAATCGAAAAGTCCATTTTTATTTCTTTATTTTATTTTGTGTTTATATTTTCTTGCTATTCAATATGGTTGTAATAATGTAGGATTTATTTTTCTTCATTTTTATTGCCTTTGTACAAATGTTAGTAATTAGGATGTATGGCAAGATAAAAACAACAAGTAGACAACCCAAAAATCAAAGACAAAATGCATGCAAATCAAACACACTATTCACACACATGCACCCCTAGGGTAATCTCACTTGTTGTCTTGGAGAAATATTCATGTCCCTCGAATATGGGCGTTTTAGCAAAGACCCTTGATAAAAGATCGTAGTCCCTCGATAACCCTCAATGTTGCCTTTGGTAAACGATCTAGTCCCTAAACGACATTGCTAAAACGTCCCATAGGTTATCTTCAATGACTATACAAACGTCCCACGCCCGTCCCTTCACTTCCAATGATGGGGCTTCTTACCAAATCAATGGTAAGATAGTAACATCTAAAGGAGGAGGAAAGGAACATTAGACTTTTGAGTAGGTAGGATGCTCCTAGGTTCTCGCTTTCTCACAAAAAAAACATTTTATACACCAACACTTTCGTTTGAAACATTTTCAAAAGACAAAGCTCTTTGTATGCATTCTTATAGAAACAAGAATCATTACAAAGAAACTTTTCAAAATCCCTTTCAAAAACAAAATCCACAAACACCTCTTTGAACTATTTTCAAAACCAACACTTTGTATGTGTTCATATATAAATGAGAACCATGACAAAGACGTTTTTCAAAATACTTTCAAAAACCATACCACAAGCACATTTTCAAACAAAAGCAAGTGATCTAGAAAACAACTAAGAGCCCGTAGATGACTACAGATGGAAAGGGTATTAATACATTCCCTTTTCATAATCTACCCCCGGAACTCAGGAAGTAAAGGTCTTTCCTTTTCATTTCAACTTTCCTTTTGGATAAAAGAAAAGTCGGTGGCGACTCTTGCTATCCACAACAATTGCGATCAAACGCAAAACACCCAAGTCAGTTCTTCCACCGTATTACAAAACTGGCGACTCTGCTGGGGATATACTTAAAAGTGGGGTTACCTTAGGTCTAGATCACCTTTACTATGTTTCTTTGTTTGACTTGCTTGCTTTATAATATGGTTCCTTGTTTAGGCTTATTTTGATCCTCTACCAGGATTTGGGGCACCTTTTAGGTAAGTAGCAATAGATTGTGGAAACTGTGTGGGGTATACCGATATGGTTGAAGCAATGGCTATGTTAGTGTGACACATTTGTTGGTACCGGTAGCCCTTGAGTAGTCAAGGAGAATATGGGGCCGATGTGTGGTGTCATAAAGCACTAACTGACCTTAGAACCTTAATTAAACAACTTGGCCATTAGGAAGTAGTGAGATATCCGGCTTTGGTGCAGTCTGAAGTTCGTTGATACTCGATGCTACGCTCATTGAGATTGGACTTTTGGGATATTTCGGTCGCTATTAAAGAGGCTTACGCTGAAACAATGCCCGATGAAAAAAGATCAGTGATATTAAGATCCCCTAGAACCTGATTACTGTTAATAGGACAGGTCGAGCCAACTAAACTTCAAGAGGGTACTTACCTACAAACTCCATGCAAGCCTAAACCTAAGGACTTGTCTGCTTTGTGTGTATATGACTATTTGTACATAACAACTTGCTTGCTTTGCATACTTGTACATAACATCATGACATCATACCATGGAATTTTCAATAACCATTTCAAGGATCTCAAAGGCCTATGATGTAGGGTCATGTTGCACCAGACGCCTATCAAGGGGCAAGAAGATTCATTCTCTAATCAAATGTCGTCAAAGACCAAAGCATAGTAACTTGAGTCAAGGGATATGATCCACTAGACATGGTGAGCTTGACTCTCGTGGAAGGACATCCACCAATACGAAGTTATCCAATCAAAGTTGTTGGTCAAAATTCAACTTCTAACATCTTCTTGTGTTTACCCCGTGAGATCCTTGAAAACATTGCATCCACATTGTAGCGACTAGTTTTTTAATCAGAGCCGCCACTATTATTTTTTATCCTAGGGAAGGGAATCTAACAGAAAACCCTAATTCGCAGACAGAGATTCTAGGTTTCGGACTTCTTTAGACGAAAGGAAGGTGGTAGGCACCTTTCATATACCTTGTTCACAAGGATACTAGGTTTTAGGTTTGAGTTGTGGAAACAGGATTTAAATTTTATTAGGGGAAGGGTTTTAATTTTTAATAGGGGAACTCGCCACGATTTTTAATCGTATGTCTATGTATCCTCTTATGAGGAATCAGAGTCACAATTCGTAGTTTGAATGGGTTTGTGTTTTTTAGGGGTTGCAAACGTACTTTGAATCACCTCGCATTTTGGCCGGGAGTAGTGATTGCGGCGATTTTGGCTAAATGCGCAGTAAGTCAAAATTTGCTTGAAACCCTTTTGCAAAAATAGTTGTTTAGATTAATTTGTTGCGAAAAATAGTTTGAGATTTGTTGATTGTTTTTTATAGATGTTAATTGCAAAAGATCTTATTAATGCCTAGCATATAAAAAATATTTATGTAAATACTATAAGAAAATAATATGCAATTTTTGATGTAAAAATAATTAAGGTAATATAATAAATAATATTCACAATGAAATTAATAATTATAAATAATTACAAAAATAGAAAAGTAAAAGAAAAAACAATTTATGAACATGGGGTTGCATCTTCTGGTTGTTAAGCCCTAGCAAAAACTTTGGAAAATAAGGGATGTTCTGAAAGGGGTATAAATTCTACAAGGGATGCAGGGAAATTGACTGCGTTTTGGCCCCATTCGTAGAACTTCTGAAGAGGCACGTTGTAAGCTAGTTAGCAAAGTCAGAAAATAGGGACGTCAAATTCTGGGCTAATCCCACTACTCAGAATTTCTGGAAAAAGGGCTGACATAAAGTATATAAGTCTAATGCTGATTCGGGACAAGGAAAAAAATATGAAACCTGGGTCAAGCCTAGTCAGAATTTCTAAAAAGGGAACTACATCTGATCGTAAGAAATCAGCGTGAATCTATGCAATCAGAATACAAAACTATCTACAAATCTTTTCTATAGTTTCAGCCTGCATATGTTCTTTTGACCCTACACAGCATGAAAACAGTAAAGAAACAGGTTAAAATTTGTTACCCCTTTGGCGCTTTTACTTATGATTCTGGCGCGTGTTTTGATGTCCTTTCCTTCTTCTTCTGTAGATTCTAGTGACAGCAGCGGCAGAAGGTGGAGCAACGGTGATTGAAAATAGGGTTCCAGATATTGGAACCTCAGTTACTCTTCTACGTGTTCTTCTTCTGGGTTTTCGTGAAACTCTTGTGTTCTTCCTATTCTTGTTCTTTCTTCAAGCGTTACTGTATTGCTTTTCTCTGCAAATTCCTCTCTCTCCTCATATTCTTTTTATCCTTTTTTCTCCCCCTCGTTTTCTAATTTGCTCCTCTATTTATAATGTTCAATTTTTGGGCTTGGACCATGGCTAGAGCAAAGATTGAGGATAAAATTAAAAATATTTGATTGGAATTGATCCTCTATGGAAGATTTGATTGAAATTGATACAGTGCACGTCTAACAAATTTGGGCTTGGGTTGCTTAGCCTATGAAACTCTGAGTTTGGGTCGTGGAAGATAATATGATTTTGCCCTTGCTTACAATCTGACTCTGCTAGAAGATCTGATGTTCCAGTTCTGTATCAGCACTAGCTTGTGCGTGATTCTGGCTCTGATCTGCACAACTTTTGTGTTTATTTCTGTAAAGAAGAACTTCTGGGATTTCTATCTTAGCAGTTCTGATAGGTCAGCGCTTGATCCATACAGCCTAGCATTTCTTCGTTTGCAGTCAAAACTTCTCCCTTTATTCAATTGGGCCTAGAATTTAATTCTTCCCTTTTCTTTTGCATACTCCCGAATTTAATTTTCACCCCTCCTTTAAATAACAATTAAATCTTCTTGATTTAAAATATACCCCTTGATCTTGAATAAAGATAGTCCATCAGATATTGTTGTACCATCTTTAATTAAAATAAAAAAGGATCGCGTAGGTAGGACAAATTTGGGGTATGACAACTGCCCCTATTCAATTATCTTCCAATCGAATAGCGCGAGAAAACGCAGATCTAGTGCATTTTGATTGGGAGTTTATTGAATACTTGGAATATCCAAAATTTGTCTGACCTACTCATAAGGTTATGCTGATATAGCACACCCTCATGAGTCTTGAAAAAAATAAGTGAAACCAATGATATATCGCTCACCAGGGTTTGAAGTAACAGGTTGGATGAGGAAAGTACATTGAGACTTAGAGGCAATGTACGGAGATTTGCGAATACGTTGAATCTTAGAGGCAACATAGTGAGCGGTGAGAGTACATTGAGGCTTAGAGGCAATGTACGGATTTTTGCGAATACGTTGAGGATTAGAGGAAAAGTAGTGAGCTAAGAGAGTACATTGATGCTTAGAGGTAATGTACGGAATTTGTGAATACGTTGAGGCTTAGAGGCAACGTAGTGAGCTGAGAGAGTACATTGAGGCTTAGAGCCAATGTACGAAGTTTTGCGAATACGTTGAGGCTTAGAGGCAACGTAGTTAGCGGTGAGAGTACATTGAGGCTTAGAAGAAATATGCAGAGTTTGCGATTATGTTGATGCTTAGAGGCAACGTAGTGATCTGAGAGAGTATATTGAGGCTTAGAGACAATGTACGGAGTTTTATGAATACGTTGAGGCTTAGAGGCAACGTAGTTAGCGGTGAGAGTACATTGAGGCTTAGAGGCAATGTACGGAGTTTGCAAATACGTTGAGGCTTAAAGGTAACATAATAAGCTGAGAGACTACATTGAGGCTTAGAGGAAATGTACAGAGTTTGCGAATACGTTGAGGCTTAGAGGAAATGTAGTGGGCTGAGAGAGTACATTGAGGCTTAGAGGCAATGTACGGAGTTTGTGAATACGTTGAGTCTTAGAGGCAACGTAGTGGGCTGAGAGAGTGCATTGAGGCTTAGAGGAAATGTACGGAGTTTGCGAATACGTTGAGGCTTAGAGGAAACATAGTGAGCTGAGAGAGTACATTGAGGCTTAGAGGAAATGTACGGAGTTTGCGAATACGTTGAGGCTTAAAGGCAACGTAGTTAGAGAAGAGAGTACATTGAGGCTTAGAGGCAATGTATGGATTTTTGTGAATACGTTGAGGCTTAGAGGAAACATAGTTAACAGAGAGAGAGAGAGAGAGTACATTGAGGCTTAGAGGCAATGTATGGAGTTTGTGAATAGGTTGAGGCTTAGAGGCAACTTAGTGAGCTGAGAGTACATTGAGGCTTAAAGGCAATGTACAGAGTTTGCGAATACGTTGAGGCTTAGAGGCAACGTAGTGAGCTGAGAGAGTACATCGAGGCTTAGAGGAAATGTACGGAGTTTGCAAATACGTTGAGGCTTAGAGGCAACGTAGTTAGCAGAGAGAGTACATTGAGGCTTAGAGGCAATGTATGGATTTTGAGAATACGTTGAGGCATAGAGGCAACTTAGTGAGCTGAGAGTACATTGAGGCTTAGAGGCAATATACCGAGTTTCGTTCATTATTGCATGGAGACTTAGGTAATGGACTACTTTGATAGGAACTCATCACTGCATGGAGACTTAGGTGATGGGATGAGTGCGTCACGGCATGGAGACTTAGGTGACAGGTTGAATCGTAGCAGGAATATTTGGTTGATTGACCCTTGGATGATTGAATCGAGGGTGAGATTGTTTGTTCGATGTATGATACATGTGTATGCATGCGTATTTAAATGTTTTACATGCATGTATAGTGTATGTATTCTTTAGATATGCAAAATGTATGTATGAAGACGTATGCAGAATGCGTGTATGTTTTGTATGTGTGCCTTGAAATGTTATGCAGACTATTTCCAGCATTCTCTCTTTTAAACCATTGGCTCAGAGTTACCAATCCCTTGGCGTTGCATGTTATGTTATCGTAGCTTCGTTGATTTTGAATGCAGTGAACAATGTTAGTAGTATTTTGAACATTGATTTTCTGTATTGTAAGTTCTAGGGTAGAAGTATGTATTAGGCACAGACTTTTTGAGTTGTGAGCACAGACACAAGCGTGGACAAATGCATAGACTTTGTGTTACCGGTGCAAGCATAGGCACAGACATAGACGTAGACATGTGCATGGACGTGCTCGTGGATTTTCTTTTGATGTTTTTCTAACCAAAATGCTTTTTCGATGTTTTGTCAAATGCTTTTATTTGTTAATTTCCCCAAAATGATTTCAGGACAATATTCACAAGTAATAATCGTAGTATTTTGTAAATAAGTCAGAAAAAACATAATTTGAGATATGTAAAGAAAACAACTATTTTATTGATTATGCCTCTGAATAGGCGGGTGTATAGGATGCAATTCCTAGAAAAAGGTGATTATAGAAATTTTCAAAATTGTAAATGGCAATGAAAATGATAATTGTTACTGTTGTCTCCCCAATATCCTTTTGATAACCCTTATCTCCTTTGTTTCTGAGTTGTATGATTCTGATCTATTTCTCCCTTCATGGTTTGTAGTTGTAGTTCTTAGATTGCAGTCTTTTTGTTATTTATTTCTTTGTATGAAATCCCTAACTTTTTCCTGGATTTCCCTTTCGGGTTTTCAATCCACCGGGATAATTCTTTTTGTTTGTATGCCCCTAATTTTTGCCTGGATCTCCCTTTAGGGTTTTTGATCCACTAGAACGCTCCTTTTTGCCCAAGTCGCCTGTTTAGGGTTTGAGCTTAGCGATATTTTTATACATAGTATTTTTTGACTGCGTCCGAGTTTGCCGGATGCGGTAGTTCTTCCCCATCCATTGTTGTGAGCATAAGACCACCTCCGGAGAAAGTTGTTTTAACTATGTAGGGACCTTCGTAGTTGGGTGTCCATTTACCACACGAATCGAGGCGAGGTAGCAGAATCTTCTTGAGCACTAGATCCCCTTGTTTGAATATTCGAGGGCGGACTTTCTTGTCGAAGGCTCTCTTCATCCGCTTTTGATGTAGCTGACTATGGCATAGAGCTATCAATCGTTTTTATTCAATAAGGTTGAGCTGATCGAGACGTGTCTGCACCCATTCTTCTTCTTCCATCTTTGTTTCCATTAGAACCTGAAATGATGGTATCTCGATTTCAACTTGAAGTACTGCCTCCATGCCATATACCAGTGTGAAAGGAGTCGCGCTTGTTGATGTACGTACCAAAGTGCGATAGCCATGTAGAGCGAAGGGAAGCATTTTGTGCCAATCTTTGTAAATTTTCACCATCTTATGGATGATTTTCTTGATATTTTTGTTGGCTTCTTCGAAGGCCCCATTCATCTTTGGTCTGTATGGTGAGGAATTATGATGCTCGATTTTGAAGTCATCGTACAGTTCCTTCATCATTTTGTTGTTTAAATTGGACTTGTTATTTGTAATTATTCTTCTTGGGACACCGTATCTGCATATAATATTCTACTTGATGAAGCATTGTAACCACTTGGCTTGTCATGTTGGCGTAAGACGCCACTTCTACCCATTTGGTAAAGTAGTCGATGGCTACCAGTATAAAACGGTGTTCGTTGGATGCTTTCAGCTCCATCATGCCAATCATATCAATTCCCCACATTGAGAATGGCCAAGGAGAGCTCATGACATTTAGAGGAGTTGGTGGCACATTTATATTATCAGTGTATATCTGACATTTATGACATGTCTTCGTGTATTGATAACAATCAGCTTCCATTGTTAACCAATAATACCCTGCTTGCAAAATCTTTCTAGCCATGGCATGCCCATTTGTATAAGTCCCAAAAGTACCCTTGTGGATTTCTCTCATAAGTGTATCCGCTTCTTGCTTCTCCACACACCTGAGTAGTACCATGTCGTAGTTTCTTTTATATAGCACCCCATTACTTAGAAAGAATTTTGAATCTAACCTTCACAGGGTTCGCTTGTCAATGATAGAGGCATTTTCTGGATATTCCTATTTTTCCAGGTATTTCTTGATGTCGTAGAACCAAGGCTTGTTTTTTGGTCCTTCTTCAATAGCAAGACAATGTGAGGACTCTTTGAAATGTCTAATTGTGATGTGTGGTTCATGATTCGGCCATGTTACCTTGAACATAGTTGATAAAGTTACCAGGGAGTCTGCCATTTGATTTACTTCTCGCGGGATGTAGCTGAAAGTGATCTCGGTGAACTCCTCGACCAATTTCAAAACATGATCTCGATACTGAATCAGTTTTGGGTGTTTTGTATCCCATTCGCCATTAACCTGATATATGACTAATGCAGAGTCCCCAAATACTTTGAGGTGCTTTATTCTTATATCAATGGCAGCTTCCAGCCCCAGTATGTAAGCTTCATACTCGGCAATATTGTTGGTGCAGTCGAAACACAATCTTGCGGTATATGGCTTGTGATAATTCTTTGGAGAAGTCAAAACTACCCTTATGCCTTGCCCTAATGCATTTGAATCCCCATCTAATGTGAGTTTCCAACGTGCCCCCGGTTCTGGTCCTTCGTCGGGTCCTGGTTTTTCATAGTCGGCTATAATCATGACATCTTTGTCTGGAAAGTCAAACTTCATAGGCTGGTATTCTGGAAGCGGTTGGTGATCTAGATGATCAGCTACTATACTACCCTTGATGGCCTTCTGAATGACATATTGGATGTCGTATTCTGATAATAGCATTTGCCATCGTGCGATTCTCCCGATAAGAGCTAGTTTTTCAAACACGTATTTTAGAGGATCCATTCTCGCTATTAACCATATAGTGTGGGTTAACATATATTTCCTGAACCTCTTGGTAGCCCAAGCCAATTCGCAACAAGTTTTCTCGAGGAGTGAGTACCTGGTTTCGCAATCAGTGAATTTCTTGCTGAGGTAATAAATCACATGCTCCTTTATGCCTGTTTCATCCTACTATCATAAAACACAGCTCATTGATCCTTTGTGCACTGTCAGATACATGATGAGTGGTCTTCCAGGGATTGGAGGAATTAAGATTGGTGGCTCTTGCAGATACTTTTTTATCGTGACGAAAGCTGTTTGAAAATCATCATTCCATACTATCGTCTGATCCTTTCGTAATAACTTGAATATCGGCTCACATGTGGCTGTTAGATGCGATATGAACCTTGAGATGTAATTCAATCGCCCTAAGAAACCATGCACTTCCTTTTCTGTCCTCGGTGCTGGCATCCCTTGTATAGCTTTTACTTTGTCGGGGTCCACTTTGATACCCTGCTGGCTTACAATGAAACCCAATAATTTGCCTGATCTGACGCCAAATCTACACTTGTTCGGATTTAACCTCAGTCTGAACTTGCGTAGCCGTTCGAATAACTTTTGTAAATGTATGATGTGTTGCTCCTCCATATGGGATTTGGAAATCATATCATCTACATACACTTCAACCTCTTTGTGGATCATATCATGGAATAATGTGACCATTTCCCACTAATAGGTTGCACCTGCATTCTTAAGACCGAATGGCATTACTTTGTAGCAGAAAGTTCCCCAATGTGTCGTGAAGGTAGTCTTTTCCATGTCTTTGGGCGTCATTTTGATTTGATTATAGCCCGAGAATCCATCCATGAGTGAGAATACTGAGGCTTGAGCCGTGTTATCCACCAGAACATCTATGTGGGGTAGCGGGAAATCGTCCATAGGGCTTGCTTTGTTCTGATCTCGATAATCCACACACATGCGTACCTTGCCGTCTTTCTCGGGTACTGGCACAATGTTAGCTATCCAGGATGGATAATCTACCACTGCTAAGAACCTTGTGTCAAATTGTTTAAGAACCTCTTCTCTGATTTTGTTGGACATATCTGGATGAGTTCTCCTAAGTTTTTGCCTAACTGGAGAACACCCTTCTTTGAGAGGTATTTTGTGCACCACGATCTATGTATCCAAACCTGGCATGTCCCTGTAAGACCAGGCGAATATATCCACATACTCATGTAATAACTTGATCAACTTGTCTTTGACGCTCTACTCCAATATTGCCCCTAACTTGATTTCTTTCGGATCTTCCCCTGTGCCCAGATTAATGGTCTCGATAGCCTCTTGATATGGTTGTATTTTGTCAGCCTTTCGTTCTATTTCTCTCGCCATTCCCTCAGAGAGTTCAATATCTTCATCATCGTCCTCTTCGGCTTGGTTGATAGGAGCATCAAAATTATATCGGGTCGCAACAGTAACATTATCGGTGGTTTTGGGCATGGATCTACACATTTATCATGTTTTGGTGCAGATTTTAGTATGAGTTTTTGAAAATGCATATGCAGAGAAAGTATTGCCATTTTTAATTTTTAAGGAATAAATGCAAGAGAAAGACAAGGGTCTTGATTGAAAACAAAATATAACTTTTATTGATTGTATATATTGTCTAAAACAAAATGGGGAACCTCTACAAGCAACCCCTATGCCTCGGGCTTGACATAGGTTCTTTCAAAAACAAGAAAATTTACTTAGGAAAGAAAAAGATCTCGGGAATCTCCACGGCAATCTAGCTTTTGATTTCTTCTCCTGGAGCTCACTCCCGGATAAAGTCCGTTGCCTTTCTGGTGTGAACTTTGTTGGATATCATTGCCACGTGTCCTCCATGCTTTGTTCCCTTGTTGACAAAGGTCTCTTGAATCGGCAGGAAGCGTGCTTTGCCTTTTGGAGTAGCTTTCAATGATTCATAGCCCAATCCAAAGCGATTCTTCTTCTCAGGGATTTCTGGGAGCTTTCCCCAGTCTTTTGAGGCATCACATCCCATGGTTGCTTACAGATCTCTCCATGATGTCACCTTTGGCTTATTACCCTTCTCGACTAGTAAAGTCACCATTGAAGAAATTTCCAAGGCTTGGAATGGGGTAGCTATACAGTCTCCGTCGGTACTGATATATCTGTATGATTCAATGTGACTTACAAAGATATCTTCCTTGCCATCGATTTTGATTAATTTCCCTTCAACTAGGAACTTCAATTTTTGATGCAGGGTCGAGGTGACTGCCCTTGCTGCATGGATCCAAGGTCTCCCTAGTAAGCAAGTGTGTGCTGGTTCTATATCCATAACCTGGAAAGTGATATTGAATATATGCGGCCCAATTTTAATTGGCAGATCCACCTCTCCTAACACTGAGCTTCGAGAATCGTCAAATGCTTTTACTATTGCAGAACTTGGCCCCATCGCGACATCATCTATAGTTAACTTTATTAGGCTGGAATTTGGCAAAACATTGAGGGCAGAACCGGTATCAGTGAGAACCCTGGATAAATGGGTAGTACCTATTTGCATAGTAATGTGGATTGCCTTGTTATGAGCTCGACCATGTGGCGGTAATTCATTGTTGCTGAAACCCAAGTATGATTCGGATGTTAGGTTCGCTACGACATTGTCAAATTGATTTACTGAAATTTCTTCCGCGACATGAGCTGAACTTAGTACCTTCATGAAAGAGTCTCGGTGCGCTTCAGAGTTAATGAGTAGTGAGAGTATGGAGATTTTTTCCGGAGTTTGGTGAAGCTGATCCACCACTCGGTAATCACTTCTTTTGATCATTTTCAGAAATTCTTCTGCCTCTTGATCAGTAAATTTTTTGCTTGGAGGTTATGTTTCTTGATTTGTATCTATTACTGCTTTTACTTTGTCCTTTGTTGGAGCCTCATCTTTCTTCTTTGGTGGTTCAGCTCCAAAAAAGTTGCCCACTTCGGGTCATACCCTCTGTCCCTGCTATATTAGAAATTGCAGGTCCCTAACTTGGTGAGGGTTCACTCTCTTGTTTCACTCTATTAATATATACGGCCGAGTCATAAATCCATGGCACTGCTTTGCTACTTTCATAAGGGATGGGTGAGGGTCCCTTAATCACCATTGTGGCCTTTGGAATAGTTGGTATTAGGAGAGTCTTCTTGGGTTCCATCCTTGTGGTCTCCGTCGATTCTTCCCACGAGATCACTAGAGTTTTCTTGTTAAGATCTGGGCCTTGGCAAGGGATTACCGATGGCTTCTTTCCTTCAATCGAGGCTACATATTTTTCTTCAGGGTATGGTCTGAATTGTACTATCCCCTGGTCCATTAGCTTTTGCAAAGTTCAATCAAAGGCTTTATTATGTTCCAACAGGAAACCATATTCGACAGATATTCTTTCAACAAGTTGATTGGGGTTTCTGCTTGTCTGATTGCCCCAAAGTCAGTGACTACTTCAATTGCATTTATTGTCGGCCCTCTATGCGGAGGCATGGGATTTGTCTTGATGTTAGGTTCCTCATAGGTGATATCTTGAGATTCTAACAAGTCCTACACTTTGTGTTTGAATGCCCAGCGTTGCTCTATGGTGTGCCCCGGAGAACTAGCATGGTATTCGCATTTGGCATCAGCATTATACCTTCATGGGAGTGGCCCGAATGGAGGAGCTAGAGGTTTGATTTCCCCCAATGATGCCTTAACCAAGTGTTATAATAACTGGCTGGGTGGCATAGAGAGTGGATCAAAGTTTCTTTGTGGCCTTTTAAATCTATATTGTTGCTTCCCTTGCAGGATCGTTAGTGGTTGTGATGCCCTTGGCTATGAGGCTACAATGTTAATTTCTCCCTCTTTTATTTTCGGGTAATTTGAAGCAGGTCTTTTTGGATTATGGGGAGCATTTGATGATCCTCCTGATATATTCCCACTTTATATTTCAATCTCGATTCTTTCTCCGATAGTCACTAGATCTGAGAATCCTGAAGAGGTACTCCCCACCTGTTGTACCCCAAAATTTGGCCTCCCACATTTCTCAAAACATTCCAAGAAAGATTCCCAAGTTGCTCAAAGTAGCCCAAGGGTTGGCCAGACAAGCTCTCTCCTAAGGCAGTCTACTTCAAATTAGGGTTTCATGTTGCATCAAGATACTTGAATCCAAGTGATACCAAATGCTCAACATTGTCCTAATATTTTCTCAATATCATCCATGTCAAGTTTCAACCCTTGCAGAGGAAGTTTGCTCAGTCAATTGCTCAAAGGTCCAAAAATCGACTATGCTAGGGCAAAAGTCAACTGTGGCCCACATACAGTCAAACTTCAAGATTTTTGGTCAACACCCTCATTTTGAAGTATATTTAATCATTTTATCAAGGGTTGATCATGATTCATCAAGGATTGCTCATAATTCATCAAGATTCAAAAGTTGCTAAATTAGGGTTTTGTAGGAAAAGTCAACCCAACTTTGACCAAGCATAACTTTCTCATACTTTATGATAAATGACCCATCCAAAGCTCATTTTTAAGAGTATGAAATTCTCTAAAATCCATCTTCATCTCCCAAGTTCAAAATATGCACTCACAAGAAGTTATGAATTTGGACATTATAGGTCATTTTGAAAAGTCAACAAAAACACCTTTTTTGTCAAAGCTTCATACATGAGCATGTAATATCAAAATGAGATGAGACCAAAAGGGTTGCTTAGAGGACATCTCAAGATTTCTAAAAAGTCCAATAACACCTCCAAAGAGTCAAAAGTGAGGAAGTTATGCATTGTTGAAGTTGACCTTTTTTGCAAAATTGCCAAAAATCAACTATCCCTAAAACTTCAAATTTTGCCAAATGGGTCCAATCTTTTTCACCTGTTTTGAGTTGGCAACATAGCCCACGTGCTCTAACCCTTGCCACTTGTCCATATCTTATTTTTATTATTTATTTTGATTTTTATTTGAGTTAATTTAATTTAAATCAAAGAAAATCATATAAAATCCAAGACATTGATAACAAGGGATTTTGTGCTTGTTTCAGGCTTTATTACACAGCTAGCCATCATTCAAATTCGCATCAAGGCTTGTGTGCACAAAAAGATTGGAAATAAGCCAAATTTGGAAGGTTTTCAAAGCAAATCAAATCAAATCAAAAGGCATTGAAAGAGAAGGATTTTGATCAGTTTAGCAACCCTAATTCCTTCACTAATACATATAGACTGCGTGCAGATCAAAAGAGAGGTTAGAAACAGGCGTGTGAAAGAGAATCAGATTTGAAAAATAAGCAAAAAAGTGTGAGATCAAAACCCCACTTAGAAGCATTCTCAAGGCTCGTGACTGATTCCAATCGCTTCCTGACACTCTCAGCAACCTAAAGCTATCAAGAACAAGTCCGTTCCAGCCCCTAAACGCGCTATAAGTCCATCACGACACACCCCTGTTCTTGAATTCGCATCTTGTAATTTAGGCATTGTTGACATGAATTGATGACATATTCTTAATCTATAGAGCATTTGCAAACTTTCTGCATTATTCAATTTCATTTATATGGCCTGTAGCGTTAATCACCATTGTTAGGTTTTCGAGCTTGGTTTTAGGGCTTTCAATTTCAGGGACAATTGGCCTTGGTAATGGGTACAGTTGTGATCAGGAGGACGAGACGAATCTAACCATGGTGTTAGATGTTATTTCCATGGCCCATGGAAGATTTTGGAAACGTACAGACTTGTAGCAACAGACTTTTGTCTGTGGGTATATGTGTTCTAGCTTTTATCCACGGTACAGGGAAGAAGACAATGAGTTGTCATCCCACCATTGGCTTGTTTGAACTTCGCGCCAGATCTCCACTAACGTTTTTTTTATATATATTATTATTATTGTATATTTTATGTACAGCAAAAACAAAAAGCCCCAGTGGTGGCCACGCAGGTTCTCAAGGCGTTAGAGGCTGGAGGTCAGGGGTTCGATCCCTGCCTCCAGCATTTGCTATTTTTTTCATTATTATTTTAGGAGATTTAATGCGTGCAAAGCCAAGATGCCCATCATACTCCCCCATCATCCAACGCGCCAGATGGCCAGATGGCCAGATCTGGTGGCCACCACTGGGAGTGCACCATAGGCCAAGTCAAACATGCCATACAGGATTGCAAAAGTCAACGTGGACCATCCCTAATGGGCCCAGGAAAATTGTTGTTAGGACCCCCAATTCAGGCCCATTTTCTCATCCTTCTCTTATATTTATTTTTTATTTCATTTAATTACTTATTATTTTTACTAACCAATAAAACAATTTTCTTTTTTATCAAAAAAAATCACCAAAAATATCTTTAGGTCCAATTAAATTTTAGATATTTATTTTTAATAAAAAAAATCAACTAATTTAATTAGGTTTAATTAATTTAGACAACTTTAATTCTTTTGTAAATAATTAAAATCAATTAGAATCAATAGTTTTTTATTACTAACTTAATCATTTTATTTTTTTCCTAAAATAACAAAAAAACCAAAAATATGTCATTTAATTATTGTTCATTAATTTATTTAATAACCAATTAATTTAGTATTTCATTTTAAGACTTAATTTCTTTTCTTAAAAAAATATTAAAAACAAGAAAAACATTTTCTTTTAATTAGGAGGGTCATAACCCTAATTTCGCATTCAATCTAATTTTCTCGCGCGCTTTACTTGTTATCCAATTATGTATCTGCTCCCGGTTTGTAATAATTTAAATTAGGACATTTATTTATTTTTACCGCTTTTAATTTCAAAGGGTTTGTTTTTGGCTATGTAAATACCTGAAGCCTTGTAATAGCTTAGTTTAAATCCCGCATTTTAAATTCGGCAAATTATTAACTACTAGATATGTGAAAAATTAGGGTTTGCACGACAAGAATGTATGACTAATCTTAAAACAGTTAGATCATTCTAAACATGTGCAAAGATAAATAAATCTGAAACTGAATCACTCGTACATGCGCACTCGTAGGGTACACTCCCACTTGGTTGCCTTCGGTAACGGTCATTGAGTATAGGTTGTTTTAGAGGTCGCCCTCTTTCCTAAAAGATCATAGTTTCCTCGGAAAGTTGCCTCGGAATTGTTGCCTCGGATAAATGATCTAAGACATTAGGGTTACTACTAAGACATCCTAACATTGCTTTAGAGACCGTATGTCCCTCTTTCGAATTGACCCTCAAACTCCAACGACGATGCTACCTACTCACTAATAGTGGGATAGCATTGTCTAAAGGAAACAAGCATAGAACGATTCTTTTTTCGAGTAGGTAGATTAGTTCTTAAGTACTTGCTCATCGAAAACAAACTTTTTCACACTTACACGAACAAGTTTTCAAAAACACTTCATTACACTCTTGAAGACAGAAGCAAGAGTTAATTCGAAGTTAAAACAAAAACTTTTCAAAACCCACAAACACAAAGAAAACAATTTTGAAAACAATGAGCAAGTACCTAAGAGCCCGTAGATAACTACGGATAGAAAGGATGCTAATACATTCCCTTTCTATAATCTACCCCCCGTACTCAGAAATATCTCGAAAAAGGAATTTTTCTGTGCTTTTTTCCTTTCCTTGTTGGATAAAATAAAAGTCGGTGGTGACTCTTGCTTACCGCGACATTTTGCAAAAACAAACACAAAACGCAAACCAGCATTCCAAAAACAGTCAGTTCTTCCACCATATCACAGAACTGGCGAATCTGCTGGGGAGATAATAAGTGGGGTGTACCTTAGGAATAGTTCATCAGATTGTTTTCAATTGTTTGATTTGTTTGCTTTATTTTGTGGGCTTTGTATCGGAGTTACTATAGATCCTAACCCGGATCTGAGGGATACCTTTTAGGTAAGTAGCAATAGACTGTGAGGGAACTGTACGACGTAGACCGACACGGTTGAAGCAGTAGCTACGTTGGTGTGACACTTTAGTTGGTACCGATATCCCTTGTGGAGGAACAAGGAGAGTATGGGGCTTCTAAGGGGTCATTAAGCATCAACCGACCTTAGAACCTATAATTGACCAAGTTGGCCATAGAAAAGTAGCAGTATGCTACACTCATTGAGACCATACTCTCGCGATGATTTCGGCCGCAAGAAAAGATTGCTAAACTAGAATTATGACCGATCGAGGATGGTCAGTGATATTGAGAACCTCTAGAACCCGGTTACTATTACTAGGACAGGTTGAACCAACTAAACTAAAAGAGGGTAATACCTAAACTACATGCCAGCCTAAAATTTAAGGGCTATTGTGTGACTTGTGTGCTTTCAACTTGAACTACTTGCACATGTTTGTTATCTAACAACTTGAGTTCCTTGCAGGTTTTGTTTACAGTCCTTATCCAATACCTTGGATTTCTTGCCAGATTTACTTGTTTACATTACCTCGTACTTTTGCTTAAACGCATAACATACACATCATAACATCATGCCTTAACATTTCCTTAACCATTTCAAGGATCTCAAAGGTTTGTGATGCAAGTTATGGTAAATCAAATGTCTAGCAAGGGACAAAGGGGATTTATTTTCCTCTAGCCAATGTCATCTAGATATTAAAACACGATAATTTGAGTCGGTGGCTATGACCCACTCGATATGGTGAGCTTGACTCTTGAAGAAGGACACTTAACAAACGCGAAGTTTCTTCAATCAAATTCTAACAGTTTCTTGTTTACCCTGCAAGATCCTTGAAAACATTGCATACATATCATACATATCATTGCATAACAGGTCTCCCAGTACAGGTCTCTCATGTTCTCGTTGTTTATTTCAGCAATGGCTCTCCAACAAGACAACAGAGAGCTTCAAGAAACTCAGTTCAGGGACATTTTCCTAAACCTATCCAAGGGGCAGGAAGAGTTGAAAACACTCCTCGTTGGGAATTTGGTCAAGAAAAGTCCCGAAGACAATAAGGACGAACGGCTGGCACAACTGTAAGCTGAGGTAGATGCAATAGGAACCCAAATTCTGGGGAAGATGGCTCTTATCCAAGGCTTAGCCCGGGAACAAGAAGTTGAGAACCATTATCAAACGGCTTCATCAAGACAGATACAACAGTATGAAGCAAACAGTCGAGGTCGGGGACCAAGTCATTAATCAGCCTCTAAGAAGACAAGGGTCTGGTGTGGTGAAGAATGGACCTCTCCAAATTGCTACTACATCACGGGTCCAACAACAACCTCGCAAAATACAATGGGTTGATATGCCCAAAAGGCAGTTCGCCGAGCTCAACATGCCGTTGTCTCAAGCTTTACAACACCTGTTGAGGTTGAATCTGGTGACGTTAAGGGACCCTCCTAGGAATCCCCACATAGCCTCCCCAAGGTACAATCCTGATGCAAGGTGTGCATACCATTCCAACAGCCCGGGGCATGATACCGATGACTTTTGGGCATTGAAAAACAAAATTCAAGACCTGATTGATGAATGAGCATTGGAATTCACACAAGATGGTCAACTGGAATGCTTCTTCCAATCCTCCAAGGCTTACCATTTGAAGTGACAAGTTCTGACAAGAAAGGTTTTTGTTCTTTAGAATTTTCAATTTGTAATTTTCTTTTGATTGTTCGAACATTTATTCATGTCAAACTTTGTTACTTTATCAATGCATTGCATATGTCTGTTTTGAATCAATCCATTCATATTCACTATATTCAAATTGATTTCCCTTTTGTGATGTTCAACTCTCGATTTAAAAACTTTAAGCCTTTAGAGGGAGGATAACGAAAATGATATCAAAATCTCTACAGCATGCTTTTGAACAGACCCTGCTGACGAGGTACATGCGTTGTTTCAAATCCTAAACAGTGGAGTTATAAGGAAGATAATCCCTAGTCAACCCCTTTGAGCCAAAGAAGTTGGAGTTTTTCTTTTCACAAATTAAAACCCTTAATTATAACTTGCGGCAGGGTAGTTTTCTCAGTTAATCCATGTGCACAATGAATGGCATCAAAGAAGTCCTTCTGAAACAAAAGACGGTGATGGTTCTGTATAATCGTAAGGACAGGTAGTCATTATCTCTCAAAAATAAAGCCCATTAAGTCAAAACCTGTGAAGGAGACTTAAGAAAAAAAACGGAGGCATCCCGCTGACTGTAATCACAAAAAGAAACAGTTCAGGCAAAAGACAGGGATAATGAAATCAAAAAGAAAGAGGTTATACAAACCCTCAACAAAAATGATTGCTTGTTCAAAATAAATTGTCAGTATCCGAACCATCACTGGAATATCAGAGTAAAGACTCAAACGGGATCTAAATGCACAATTAGCTGAGTTTAGGATCGAAGAACATCACGAAGAACGGGTGGGTACAAATAAATTTGAGCCTTTATCCTTTGTTTCTTAAACCGTGAACCAGGCCACGTTATAACCTTTAAAAGTCCTAGCTGAAGCATGGGTTAGTTTGAAAGCATACTGTTACAAAAGGTATCCTGACTCCTATAGGGCTTGCTGTAAATCCTGAGTTGACATCACATTTTACAACAAAAAAACTTATTTTACTAAAAAACGCATTTTCAAAACTTCAAGACAGACGTAAGCTTTGCATTCTTAAAATAACATTGTTTGCATATGACTATTTGTTCAACAGCTGAGAAATTCGCATGACGAATATCTAGTGAAAAAAAACCTTCTCAATAAAAAGGACCACCTCAAGTGGAAAAACACTTCCAACCAAGGGGCACGGCAGGATCATTGTCCATCATTTGGGGCAGTCAAGTCAAGATTCAATGAATCTCTCAAAGATGCCAAATAGCCAGGGGCAGATCTCCATCTGAATCACTTGGGGCATTGGACATGAATTCCAGCAACGAATCTTGTATGATCAAACGAACATCCTCTGGTAGTGTGGCAACACAACACTACCGACAGTGACAACTCCCTACACCCTGAGAGCGTGGACATAGTCAAAAAAATATTGCGCATGAACAAAGACCCGCTAGGTTGACACACCTAGGCAAAACAAGGGCGTCCCGGCGAACCAAATGGTTCGGGCACAAATTAGGGATAAAAAAAAGATTTGTACACCCGGCAAGTCAAAAACCTGAGAAGGCAGCTTGGGCAAAAAAGGGTATCCCGGTGGACTGAAAATCTGAAAAGACAGTCCAGGAAAAAGTTAGGGATTAAAGCGTACGACTATGTCTCATTATCTTGTCACTTTCCTATCAGTAGAAGACTTATCATTCTGATCGGTAGTTGCCAAGCACCTCATAGGTTGGAATAATACTCTATCCACAAGGCCTCCGCAGGCACCTTCTCCCGCAGATACAGGGGCAGAAAATTATCGATGCAAAGTCATTGTCATATCCTCAGCCCGCGTCCCAGTAACATCTACACTCCCCGTAGAGTAAGAAAAGGACAGTGGTGTTAATTCTCCCCAGCTGAGGCTCGCAACCACGAATGGGTCGGTAAGATTCTCCCCAAGCAGAGTTTATCTATCACCAGCACTAGAAGATTATCCCCAGTGGAGTCTGGAAGATTATCCCCAATAGAGTCTAAAAGATTATCCCCAGTGAAGTCGCCATTGGAAAATCATCCTCAGCGGAGTTCATTCCTTTCACAGACAGAAATTCAATCCCCAACAGGGTTCACTGTCACCAGCAACAGTAATTCATCCCCAGCTGAGTTTTATTTCTCCAAATCAACAGATCTTCTAGCAGAGTATAGACTCCCCACATAGTCATTTCCTCGTCAGTCCATTCCCCAGCGGAGTTATTCTCTCCTGCAGGATTATTCTCCCAATCATCTTCGGTCGTTATCTCCAGCGAGCGAAACTCTTTTCTCCAGCAGCAATCCGGGATTTATTTTCCCCAGCTCAAAACACTACATTTCCATACATCATGACACATGCATATACGCATCATACAACACAATCTCATTTATTTTGAGAACATCATTGCTTGATATATATCATGCATTACATACAGCTAACCTTTACCTTTCAGGAAAGATATGATTAAATTCTCACAAAGTTTAAGATATGAAGCTTTTACCTCAGTTGAATTACGGACGAGTTCCTAAATCTCAATAGAGATGTTTCCTCAACTGAATTACGGACGAGTTCCTAAATCTCAGCAGAGATGTTTCCTCAGTTGAATTACAGACGAGTTCCTAAATCTCAGCAGAGATGTTTCCTCAGTTGAATTACGGACAAGTTCCTAAATCTCAGCAGAGATGTTTCCTCAGTTGAATTACGGACGAGTTCCTAAATCTCGGCATAGATGTTTTCTCAGTTGAATTACGGACAATTTCCTAAATCTTGACAGAGATGTTTCCTCAGTTGAATTACGGACGAGTTCCTAAATCTTGATAGAGATGATTCCTCAGTTGAATTACGGACAAGTTCCTAAATCCCGACAGAGATGTTTCCTCAGTTGAATTATGGACGAGTTCCTAAATCTTGATAGAGATGATTCCTCAGTTGAATTACGGACGATTTCCTAAATCTCAGCAGAGATGTTTCCTCAGTTGAATTACGGATGAGTTCCTAAATCTCAGCAAAAATGTTTCCTCAGTTGAATTATGGACGAGTTCCTAAATCTCAGCAGAGATGTTTCCTCAAGTGAATTACGGACGAGTTCCTAAATCGCAACAGAGATGTTTCCTCAGTTAAATTACGGACGAGTTCCTAAATCTCGACAGAGATGTTTCCTCAGTTGAATTATGGACGAGTTCCTAAATCTCGGCAGAGATGTTTCTCCAGTTGAATTACGGACGAGGTCTTAAATCTAAGCAAAAATATTTCCTCAGTTGAATTATGGACGAGTTCCTAAATCTCAGCAGAGACGTTTCCTCAGTTGAATTATGGACGAGTTCCTAAATCTCAGCAGAGATGTTTCCTCAGTTGAATTACGGATGAGTTCCTAAATCACAGCAGAGATGTTTCTCTAATTGAATTACGGACGAGGTCCTAAATCTCAGCAAAAATATTTCCTCAGTTGAATTACGGACGAGTTCCTAAATCTCAGCAGATATGTTTCCTTAGTTGAATTACGATCTAGGTTCCTAAATATCAGCAGAGATGTTTCCTCAGTTGAGTACAGACGATCGAGTTCCTAAATATCAGCAGAGATGTTTCCTCCGTTGAGTACGGACGATCGAAGTTCCTAAATATCAGCAGAGATGATTCCTTAGTTGAGTACGAACGATCGAAGTTCCTAAATATCAGCAGAGATGTTTCCTCCGTTGAGTACGGACGATCGAAGTTCCTAAATATCAGCAGAGATGATTCCTCAGTTGAGTACGGACGATCAAAGTTCCTAAATATCAACAGAGATGTTTCCTCCATTGAGTACGGACGATCGAAGTTCCTAAATATCAGCAGAGATGATTCCTCAGTTGAGTACGGACCACCAAAGTTCCTAAATATTAGCAGAGACAACTCACCAGCAGAATAACGGATGGTGAAGCTCCTAAAGTTCTATTTCTCTCAACAAAGATCAATCTTCCCCAGCGGCATCTTCCTCAACGACAGGTATACAAGCTCTCGCTAAGGAATCCCTTATGCGATCGACACTCCTTCGGATGGCATCTTTAAGCCCATATCCTGTCATCAATCTCCAAATGGCATCTGTAAGCCCATTCCCGACATCACAAGACAATTACCACTTCATGCAGGTGCAAATTTCTGGGCACTCTAGTGTTCAATCACCTTCCACCTTCGGATCACGAAAGGCGCGGAAGCCAATCTACATCCTCAGGTTTAAGAAGATTGAACAAGGGAAGTTGTTGTACCCAAAAAATTTCCCTCCCACATTTCTCAAAACATTCCAAGAAATATTCCCAAGTTGCTCAAAGTAGCCCAAGGGTTCGCCAGACAAGCTCTCTCCTAAGGCAGTCTACTTCAAATTAGGGTTTCATGTTGCATCAAGATACTTGAATCCAAGTGATCCCAAATGCTCAAAATTGTCCTAATATGTTCTCAAGACCATCCATGTCAAGTTTCAAGCCTTGCAGAGGAAGTTTGCTCAGTCAATTGCTCAAATGTCCAAAAATCGAATGTGCTAGGGCAAAAGTCAACTATGACCCACATACAGTCAAACTTCAAGATTTTTGGTCAACACCATCATTTTGAAGTATATTTCATCATTTGATCAAGGGTTGATCATGATTCATCAAGGATTGCTAATAATTCATCGATTCAAAAGTTGCTAAATTAGAATTTTGTAGGAAAAGTCAACCCAACTTTGACCAAGCATAACTTTCTCATACTTTATTATAAATGACCCATCCAAATCTCATTTTGAAGAGGATGCAATTATCTACAACCCATATTCAGCTCCCAAGTTCAAAATATGCACTCACAAGAAGTTATGAATTTGGACATTATAGGTCATTTTGAAAAGTCAACAAAAACACCTTTTTTGTCAAAGCTTCATACATGAGCATGGAATATCAAAATGAGATGAGACCAAAAGGGTTGCTTATAGGATATCTCAAGATTTCTAAAAAGTCCAATAACACCTCCAAAGAGTCAAAATTGATGAAGTTATGCATTGTTGAAGTTGACCTTTTTTGCAAAATTGCCAAAAGTCAACTATCCCTAAAACTTCAAATTTTGCCAAATGGGCCCAATCTTTTTCACCTGTTTTGAGTTGGCAACATATCCCACGTGCTCTAGACCTTGCCACTTGTCCATATCTTATTTTTATTATTTATTTTGATTTTTATTTGAGTTAATTTAATTTAAATCAAAGAAAATCATATAAAATCCAAGACATTGATAACAAGGGATTTTGTGCTTGTTTCAGGCTTTATTACACAACTAGCCATCATTCAAATTCGCATCAAGGCTTGTGTGCACAAAAAGATTAGAAATAAGCCAAATTTGGAAGGTTTTCAAAGCAAATCAAATCAAATCTAAAGGCATTGAAAGAGAAGGATTTTGATTAGTTTAGTAACCCTAATTCCTTCACTAATACATATAGACTGCGTGTAGATCAAAAGAGAGGTTAGAAACAGGCGTGTGAAAGAGAATCAGATTTGAAAAATAAGCAAAAAAGTGTGAGATCAAAACCCAACTTAGAAGCATTCTCAAGCCTCGTGACTGATTCCAATCGCTTCCTGACACTCTCAGCAACCTAAAGCTATCAAGAACAAGTCTGTTTCCTCCCCTAAACGCGTTTTAAGTCCATCACGATACACCCCTGTTCTTGAATTCGCATCTTGTAATTTAGGCATTGTTGACATGAATTGATGACATATTCTTAATCTATAGAGCATTTGCAAACTTTCTGCATTATTCAATTTCATTTATATGGCATGTAGCATTAATCACCATTGTTAGGTTTTCGAGCTTGGTTTTAGGGCTTTCAATTTCAGGGACAATTGGCCTTGGTTATGGGTACGGTTGTGATCAGGAGGACGAGACGAATCTAACCATGGTGTTAGATGTTATTTCCATGGCCCATGGAAGATTTTGGAAACGTACAGACTTGTAGCAACGGACTTTTGTCTGTGGGTATAGGTGTTCCATCTTTTAGACACGGTACATGGAAGAAGACAATGAGTTGTCATCCCATCATTGGCTTGTTTGAACTTCGCGCCAGATCTCCACTAACGCTTTGTTTTTATATATTATTATTATTGTATATTTTATGTACAGCAAAAACAAAACGCCCCAGTGGTGGCCACGCAGGTTCTCAAGGCGTTAGAGGCTGGAGGTCAGGGGTTTGATCCCTCCCTCCAGCATTTGCTATTTTTTAATTATTATTTCAGGAGATCCAATGCATGCAAAGCCAGGATGCTTATCATACTCCCTCATCATCCAACGCGCCAGATGGCCAGATCTGGTGGCCACCATTGGGAGTGCACCATAGGCCAAGTCAAACATGCCATACAGGATTGCAAAAGTCAGCGTGGACCATCCCTAATGGGCCCAGGAAAATTGCTGTTAGGACCCCCAATTCAGGCCCATTTTCTCATCCTTCTCTTATATTTATTTTTTATTTCATTTAATTACTTATTATGTTTACTAACCAATAAAACAATTATCTTTTTTATCAAAAAAAATTACCAAAAATATTTTTAGGTCCAATTAAATTTTACATATTTATTTTTAATAAAAAATCAACTAATTTAATTAGGTTTAATTAATTTTGACAACTTTAATTCTTTTGTAAATAATTAAAATCAATTAGAATCAATAGGTTTTTATTACTAACTTAATCATTTTATTTTTTTCCTAAAATAACAAAAAAAACCAAAAATATGTCATTTAATTATTGTTCATTAATTTATTTAATAACCAATTAATTTAGTATTTAATTTTAAGACTTAATTTCTTTTCTTAAAAAAATATTAAAAATAAGAAAAACATTTTCTTTTAATTAGGAGGGTCAAAACCCTAATTTCGCATTCAATCTAATTTTCTCGTGCGCTTTATTTTTTATCTAATTATTGTATCTTCTCCCGGTTTGTAATAATTTAATTAAGACATTTATTTATTTTTACGGCTTTTAAATTTCAAAGGGTTTGTTTTTGCCTATGTAAATACCTGAAGCCTTGTAATAGTTTAGTTTAAATTCCGCACTTTAATTTCTGCAAATATTCAACTGTTAGATGTTTGATAATAGAGTTTGCATGACAAGAATGAATGGCTAAATTTAAAACAGTTAGATCATCCTAAACATGTGCAAAGATAAAATAATCTAAAATTGACACACTCGCACATGCGCACTCCTAGGGTACACTCCCACTTGGTTGCCTTCGTTAAAACAGTCATTGAGCATAGGTTGTTTTAGAGGTCGTCCTCTTGTCTAAAAGATCATAAGTTGCCTCAGAAAGGTTGCCTCGGATAAATGATCTAAGACATTAGGGTTACCACTAAGACATCCTAACATTGCTTTAGTGACTGTATGTCCCTCTTTCGAATTGACCCTCAAACTCCAACGACGGTGCTACCTACTCACTAATAGTGGGATAGCATTGTCTAAAGGAAACAAACATAGAACGATTCCTTTTTCGAGTAGGTAGATTAGTTCTTAGGTACTTGCTCAATCAAAACAAACTTTTTTTCACACTTACACTCTTTTACGAACAAGTCTTGAAAAACACTTCATTACACTCTTGAAGACAGAAGCAAGAGTTAAATCGAAGTTAAAACAAAAACTTTTCAAAACCCACAAACACAAAGAAAACAATTTTTAAAACAATGAGCAAGTACCTAAGAGCCCGTAGATAACTACGGATAGAAAGGGTGCTAATACCTTCCCTTTCTATAATCTACCCCCCGTACTCAGAAATATCTCGAAAAGGGAATTTTTCTGTGCTTTTTTCCTTTCCTTGTTGGATAAAATAAAATTTGGTGGCGACTCTTGCTTACCGCGACATTTTGCGAAAACAAACGCAAAATGCAAACCAGCATTCCAAAAACAGACAGTTCTTCCACCGTATCACACCACCACTTTCTCGTAATACAGCCCTTGCAAAGTCCCCATGAATATATCTACTAATTCCTTTTCTAATAGTGGTGGTTGCACACAGGATGCCATCTCCCTCCATCTTTGTGCATATTCCTTGAAGGACTCTTCTTTCTTCTGGGACAGATTTTGGAGTTGCATGCGGGTAGGTGCCATATCCAGGTTATATTTGTAATGCTTTAAGAAAGCATTAGCAAGATCTTCCCATGTTTGAATATGTGTTTGCTCCAATTGCATATACCATTCTAAAGATGCCCCACTCGGGCTATCCTGAAAATAGTGAATCATCAGCTTCTGATTATGGGCATGGGCGTGCATTTTCCTGCAATAAATGCGTAGATGATTTCTGGGACAGGTGAATCCCTTGTATTTTCCAAAGTCAGGTGCTTTGAACTTTGGTGGAATTACCACATCAGGAACTAGGCCCATTTCGAGAGGGTCTACCGTGAAAGCGTCAAAACCTTCCACAGCTTTTAATCTTTCCTCCAGAGCTTTGTACTTATCTGCCATCGGTGGATTGTCAACAACATGAGTACCAGTCGTATTTAAGGGTGCCTGGTTGGTACCCTCTGGGTTGCGGTCTTCGTATTGTAGGTCCAAGTAGTTGTTTGTGTTGTTGACTGGGATTTATAGGGTCCCTGCTTTTAATGGTGATGGGAAAAACCCTTCAGTCTCAGCTTCTTGTTGGGCCATGACGGACTTTTAGAGTCCTGCATCTGGTTCTTTCCTTGGTTGGTAACCGCTTGATGCACCAATGGTTTGGGATACTTCTTCGAAAGCTACCCTGGGAATCTAGTCCTGCCTGTCAATGATGTTCTTCAGAGCTAGGAGAACTTGACTCAGATCTCCCTTCATTGAACTCACATCACCCTTTACTTGGTTAAGATCTTCTTTGAATGCAGCCTGAGTCTCCTCAATTTGTTCCATTGCTTTTTGTCTGGTAGGCCCTTGTTTGATACGGAGGCCAAGGAGGTGGAGATCTTCTTCTACCAATGGTTTACTGGAGAGATTTTACGAGAGATGAGTTTTGATATGATATACAGGTGTTTTATGAATGCATGCATGCAGATGAATGCGTATGAACATGAAATGTCTTATTCACTTAGGTACACAATTATCTTTTGTTTATTATTATTTTATTTGGTGATTGTCTTTGAAATGGATACGCAAAAGAGATACAAAAACAGAATGCCTTTATTGAAAGTAACATAATCCAGATATTGAAAAATATTACAACTTTGAATCAAAACTTGTTTACATAAACATAAATGAAGGGAGATAAATCTTCTAGGTGCGCCTGCGGATGTGTGCTCTGAAACCATCAACCATTGCTCGAAAAACATGGAGAAAGTCTTCAACATCCTTTGGAAGAGGAACCATCATGCTTTCTGCATCTCTAAGACTTCTATGGATATCCTCGATAAGATTGTTCGCCAAGAAGACAAGTTTTTCATGTCTTTCTTTATAATACTGGTACTCTTGATAAAGATGTGGGATTATCTTATGGTTGTCTCTCCCTGCTTGGGCGATCTTGACATACTGCTCTTCCCAATACATCTTTTCATCCCTCATTTCTGTATAAAGTCTCATATGAATATGGAAGTCTTTTTCGAGACCCTGTAATTCTAGGCATACTTGTTCGTATTCTCCAGTTTTCTGAACCAATAGTCCTTGTGCCTCCATCCTCTTGAGGCGTTCCTTATTCTCAGCTTCTTGGATGACTTACAATCCAGTGGTGAGGTATTTTATTTGCTCTTCTTGGTCTAAGGAAACTTATGTTAGACCGTGGATCTGGGCTTTTAGGTCTTCCTCGAGTACCTTCTTATCACGTGTAGCCTTTTCATACCATCTGGTTAACTTTTCATTTTTCGCAGCAGCATCTTCTAACCTTTGGTTGTAGGAATCCAGATTGAAGGTTGCACTTAGCAGCCCTTCGGTTGTACACTTTCGCTTGAGACTCTCCTTCTTCAATGCTTTTTGATCTCTCTTAATTTGTAGGTCCTTAGACTCAAGTATGAGATGCATCTGCTTCTTCTCTTTGGTTAGATCGTGAAGGTTGAGTTCTAACTCTTTATTTTCCCTTTGAGCTTGCTTTAGGGCATTTTTCAAATGTTCAATTTCTTCCAAGGATATAGGAGTGACATCTGGGACCTCTGTCTTGTGCCTTGGATCTATCTTAAAGGGAAACTTGATAGTCTGTACCTTATCTCTGACCCATCTGGTGTAAGGCTCTCTTTCTACACCATTATTTCTTTCAACTCTCCTCTTATTGACCTTATTCCAAGCTCGGATAACCTTGTTGAGCAACTCTTGTTCCTTTGTATCCATGTCGTGGATGATCGATGATCGGAGTTGTTCGTCCGTAGGTCTGTCTTCCAAGGGATACCCTAGTTGTCGCAGGGCTAGAGTAGGGTTATAATTAATACAACCTCGTGATCCAATCAACGGGACATTGGGAAAGTCTCCACAGCTAATAGTGATGTCACCAATATCTAGCTTCCTTGCATACCATAGTACCGTGTTTGCAGTGAGAGACTTTAATTTCTGAGGCCATTCACATTTGGCCAGCTTCGGAATCATATAGCCTTATTTGTAAAGATAGGTCATGAACCAAGAATATGGGAGTGGAATACAATAATTCAAAGTTCCCTTTCTCTTTTCATACATCACATGCAAAGTGTAATAAACTTCAGCAAGTAGAGCAGGAGTTGGATCAGTATTAAAGACTTCCGCGCCCTAAAATATGCTAATGGCTGCAGGGCCAATATAGTCTGTGGTCCGAGGAAATAAAATTACACCAAATACCAGTAGCCCCAAACAATCAACACATGACTCTCATTCTTTATCGTTAGCAAATTCAAGTGCCTTAGCTTCCAAGTATATCCTTTTGATTCCTTGTATCGGGCCCTCCCGTCGGTAATTTTGCATTAACTCAGGGTAGGGGAACCCTAAGCCTTTTGCTAAAACCTTGACTTCAACAGTATTGTCTGATACCTACATAGGCCTTCTCTTTGGAAAAGTTCAGAATTTTGTCAAATTCTTCCAGAGCCGGTGCTAGCTGGAAATCTTGGAAAGTAAAACATCTCAGCAGAGGGTCGTAGAACTGAATGAGGGCAGATACATCATCTATTTGAACATCTACTTTGGTTAAGTCAATGGTATACCCATAGCGACGAGCATACATCTTCAGAGCTCTCTCAGATAACTTCCCCTTTATAGTTTTGATTTCCGAAAGGTCGGGAAGGAAGGCACTGACGCATACAAGTTGTTTCCCTTTGGTATCCATTTTTTGTTTAGACAGTCCCCAAAAAAACTTGATATTATTATCTTTCATTTTGGTACACTGAATAAGACAGATAAAAGACGCTACTAATGAATATATTACAAATATGAATGCATGAATGTATGGATGTGCAGTTTAGTGGCGGGGTTTTGTGGTAAGTACCCTTAGTAGGTAGGTTCCTTAATTTTGACCTATGGTTGGTTTACCCTCCCGAAAGGTGGTTTTCTTAAGGGTGCCATGAATAACACCAGAGGGAAAAGGCGCAAGGGCCTCCCTTAGATGGAGCCTCTTTACGGACCAAAACTTTCATCTCAAAGTCATGAAAGGTCTCGTTATGAGATTTTAGGTTAAGGTCATTACAAAGAGTCATGGGTGACCTTCCAAAGTCCTACTCGTCAAGAGGATATCTCTCGATAAGTATTCCTTTTTCGGAAGTTCACCGACTCTAGGCGAAGTCGTCACATAACCTCGCAGGGATGATGTACCCCCTAAGCTAATAGACGAACCTTCTTTCTAAGGGTTACTGAAAATATTTTTTTTTGAAATAAAAATTCCCGCCACAACGTAAATATATGATAAAAATAATTGACAATAAATAAATAAATGCAATGAATAAATGAAAGCAATAAATAAATAAAGCATTAAAAACCCCAAATCAAAAAACCTTAAAACCTAAAGTTGAAGTCCCCAGCAGAGTCACCAGCTATAGCGATTGGTTTTTTAATCAGAGCCACCATTATTAGTTTTTATCCTAGGGAATGGAATCTAACAGAAAACCTTAATTCGCAGACAGATATTTTAGGTTTCGGACTTCTTTAGACGAAAGGAAGGTGTTAGGAACCTTTCATCTACTCTGTTCACAAGTATACTAGGTTTTAGGTTTGGGTTGGGGAAACAGGACTTAATTTTATTAGGGGAAGGGTTTTAATTTTTAATAGGGGAACTCGCCACGATTTTTGATCGTATGCCTACGTATCCTCTTATGAGGAATCAGAGTCCCAATTCTTAGTTCGTATGGGTTTGTTTTTTTAGGGGTTGCAAATGTACTTTGAATCACCTCACATTTTGGCCGGGAGTAGTGATTGCGGAGATTTTGGCTAAATGTGTAGTAAGTCAAAATCTGCTTGAAACCCTTTTGCAAAAATAGTTATTTAGATTAATTTGTTGCGAAAAATAGTTTGAGATTTGTTGAGTGTTTTTTATAGATGTTAATTGCAAAAGATCTTATTAATGCATGGCATGTGAAAAATATTTAATGCAAATAATATAAGAAAATAATATGCAATTTCTGATGTAAAAATAATTTAGGTGATATAATAAATAATATTCACAATAAAAATTAATAATTATCAATAATTTCAAAAATAGAAAAGTAAAAGAAAAAAATAATTTATGAACAGGGGGTTGCATCTTCTGGTTGTTAAGCCCTGGCGAAAATTTTGGAAAAATAGGGATGTTCTGAAAGGGGAAGAAGTTCTGCAGGGGATGCAGGGAAATTGACTGGGTTTTGTCCCCAGTCACAGAACTTCTGAAGAGGCACGCTGTAAGCTAGTTAACAAAGTCATAAAATAGGGACGTCAAATTCTGGGCTAATCCCACTACTCAGAATTTCTAGAAAAAGGGCTGACAAAAAGTATATAAGTCCAATGCTGATTCTGGAAAAGGAAAAAAAATATGAAACCTGGGTCAAGCCTAGTCAGAATTTCTAAAAAAGGAACTACATCTGATCATAAGAAATCAGCGTGAATATATGCAATCGGAATATAAAACTATCTACAAATCTTTTCTATAGTTTCAGCCCTGCCTATGTTCTTCTGACCCTACCCAGCATGAAAACAGTAAAGAAACAGGTTAGAATTTGTTACCCCTTTGGCGCTTTTACTTCTGATTATGCCACGTGTTTTTTTGTCCTTTCCTTCTTCTACAGATTCTAGTGACAGCAACGACGGAAGGTGTAGCGACGGTGATTGAAACTAGGGTTCCAGATATTGGAACCTCACGTACTCTTCTGCGTGTTCTTCTTCTGGGTTTTCCATAAACTCTTGTGTTCTTCCTATTCTTTCTCTTTCTTCAAGCATTACTGTATTTCTTTTCTCTGCAAATTCCTCTCTCTCCACGTATTCTTTTTATCCTTTTTTCTCCCCCTCGTTTTCTAATTTACTCCTCTATTTATAATGTTCAATTTTTGGTCTAGGATCGTGGCTAAAGCAAAGATTGAGGATAAAATTAAAAAGATTTTATTGGAATTGATCCTCTGTGGAAGATTTGATTGAAATTGATACAGTGCACATCCAACAGATTTGGGGTTGGGTTGCTTAGCCTTTAAAACTCTGAGCTTGGGTTGTGGAAGATAATATGATTCTTCCCTTGCTTACAATCTAACTCTGCTAGAGGATCCTATGTTTCAGTTCTGTGTCAGCACTAGCTTGTACGTGATTCTGGCTCTGATCTGCACAGCTTTTGCGTTTATTTCTGTAAAGAAGAACTTCTGGGATTTCTATCTCAGAAGTTCTGATAGGTCAGCGCTTGATCCATACAGCCTAGAATTTCCTCGTTTGTAGTCAAAACTTCTCCCTTAATTTAATTGGGCCTAGCATTTAATTCTTCCCTTTTCTTTTGCATACTGCCGAATTTAATTTTCACCCCTCCTATAAATAAAAATTAAATCTTCTTAATTTAAAATACACCCCCCTTGATCTTGAATAAAGATAGTCCATCAGATATTGATGTACCATCTTTAATTAAAATAAAAAAGGATCGCTGAGGTAGGATAAATTTGGGGTATGACACACATACCATGCATCATATCATGACAGGCTTTTCCCACACAGGTCTCTCATCTGCTTATTTTTTATTTCAGTAGAGATGGATCTAGAACAGAATATCAAGGACATCCAGACTCAAAATTCTTAACTTCAAGAAATGTTCTTGAACCTATCCAAGGGGCGAGAAGAATTGAAAGCACTCCTCACTAGGGGCATGACCATGAAGAATCCTGAGGAGGACAGGGATGACCAGTTGGAACGGCTACAAACTGAGATAACCACAATGAAGATCCATATGATTGGCCAGATAGTGGGTTAGACGGATCTTATCCAAAACTTGGCTCAGGGACAAGAAGATCTGAGAGCCCTCGTCAACAAACCTCATCAAGATAGATGCAACCGCATGAAACAAAAAGTCGAGGTTGGGAATCGAGTCATTAATCAGCCTCCGATGAGACAATAAGCCAGTTTGATGGAGAGAGTACCTTTCCAAATTGCTTCCACTTCACGAGCCCAAAAACCACCTCGTAAACAAGGACATGGTAATCGGTGTAAATGGAATGCATCCAATAGGAAATATACCAAACTCAACATGCCAATTTTGCAAGTCTTTCTACACGTGTTGAATCTGAATTTGGTCACACGGAAGGATCCTCTTTGGAATCCTAACATTGTTGCTCCTAGTTATCATCCCAATGAAAGGTGTGGACATCACTCCAACAGTCTGGGGCACGATACTGATAGTTTTTGGACGTTGAAAAACATGATTCAAGACCTAATCGACAAAGGAGCGTTGGAATTCGCATAAGATGGTCAGCTGGAGTTCTTCTGTCATCCTCAAAAGCATACCATATGAAGTGACGATATAGGCGGAGGGATTTTCTGTTTATTTGAATTTTCAGTTGTAATTTCTTTGTTTGCTTAAACACTTATCTTTATGTCAAACTTTGGTTATTCTTATTAATGCATTGCATATGTTTGTCTTGAATTAATCCTTTCGTTTTCATTTAAACTATGTTTTTTAATCCCCTTGTAATATTCAACTCTTGTTTTAAAAAGTTACAAGCCTTTAGAGGGAGGATGACGAAAATAATGCCTTAATCTCATACAGTATGCTTTTGAACGGACCCTGTTGACAATGTACAGGCGTTTGTTTCAATTCCTAAACACTGGAGTTATAAGGAGGATAATCCATAGTCAACTCTTTTAATACAAAGAAGTAGGAGTTTTCTTTTCCATACAAATTGAAACTTTTAATCAAAATCTGGGGCAGGGTAGTCTCTCAATTAATTCAAGTGCGCGTCAGTCACAAGCTTTCACTTCGTATACAACGAATGACATCAAAAACTTTCCTCTAGAATCAAAAGACGGTGATGGTTCCCTACCAAATAGGCAGTCATTATCTCTTAAAAGAAAAGCCCACCAAGTCAAAACCTATGAAGAAGACTTAAGAAAAAATTGGGGCATCCTGCTGATTGTAATCTCAAAATGAGAACAGTCAGGCAAAAATCAGGGATAATAAATCAAAAAAAGGGGATCACTACAAATCCTCAACAACATGAAAAATGTTACAAAAATGACTGCCTTCCAACAAACTTAACTTGTCTGAACTATCACCAAAACGTCATTCCAGACACAATTAGAGTTCAAATGTACAATTAACCGAGTTTAGGACTGAAGAACATCACGAAGAATGGGCGGGTACAAATACACTTTGAGCCTTATCCTTTGTTTATTAATCTGTGAACCAAGCCACATTACAACCCTTTCAAAGTCATAATTGAAGCATGGGTTAGTTAGAAAGCATACTGTTACAAAAGGTATCCTGACTCCTGTAAGGCTTACTCTAAATCTTGAGTTGAATTTTCTTACAAAAAAATTCTTTTATCTTGCTAAAAAAAAATTTCAAAACATCAAGACAAGCATAAAATTTGCATTATTTGAATATCGTTGGTTGTATATGGCTAATTTTTTGACAGCGGAGAAATTTGCACGATGAATATCCAGCGAACGAAAGCTCTCTCAGTGAACAAAATCACTTCAAATGGGATGACACTTCCAATGACAAATCTCTTATTAAGCAAAGGGGCATGACACTTCACTGTCCAATACATCTGGAGTAGTCAAGTCAAGATTCCGAGAAATCTCTCAAGAAGTGCTGAGTAACCAGGGGCATGTATTTATCTGAATCACTTGGGGAATTGAACGTAAATTCCAACAAAGGGTTCTGTACGGTCAGGCAAACATTTCATGGAAATACTATAAACACTTTCTACCAGGGGCAGTGAAAAATATCCCACAAATTCCTTTTCATAGGGTGATCCCCAACTAGAGTTTCAATCTCTGAAAACTTCTCCCCAACTGAGTTGATCTCAAGAATCTTCGAGGAGTTCTGCCAAAAGAAAGCACCTCTCCAACAGATTGGCAACAAGGTTTATTTTCCCAACAAACGGAAAGATTTCTCAGCTTGAATTTGCCCCTCAAACTATCACAAATCAAGGGACCCCAACTCCTCTTCCCCAGTAGACTGCTCTGCAATCCCTAGTGAGTTACTGCAAACCCTGGGAGACAACAAGTTAACAGTCAATTTCTTTGTCCCCGACAAGTTGTTAACTCCCTTTCTCTTCCATCAAGAGATAGCTCCCCAGTAAAGCAACGGATAGCTAAAACTCCTGAACTCTTTTCCCATCGGAGTTTCTCCTCAAACAACAAAACAAGAATTCCCAGCAGAAACATTCTAAAAACAAGGTCTAGAAAGGTGTGCATACTCTTCATCCCCAACAGTCGTCCGGGATTCAGCTTCCCAAAACTCTCCAGGACTTGTCAAGAATTTACTTTCCAAGACAAAATTACATTCCAACAGCATTTCATGCATCATATTTACATACATGATAAATGCATAATCTCATTTATTTTGAGAATATCATTACGCAATGCATTTCATACATCATGACATTGCATACAGCTAACTCTTTACCTTTTCAGGAAAGATCAATCAGCAGAAAATTATCATCAACAAATTTTCGACAAGACAGGACAACTATATGTGAACAAATCAATTGTAGATCAATTCCCGAAACATGATAGGGTGACTATCTACATGACAAATACTTCCTTCAGACTTATGTTGGTTCAGTTTAAATCGATCAATGGTTTATCCTGATTCATTTCATGTAGACATTTTCTCTAGTTCAGATAAATTGCTCCAAGATTTATTCTGATTCTTTCCAGTTAAAAAATATTCAAGATCTCTGGTTTTGTTTAAATTAATCAATGGTTTATCCTGATTCCTTTCTGGTAGACATTTTCTTTGGTTTAGATAAATCGCTCTAGAGATTTATTCTGACTCTTTTCCAGACCTCTGTTGGTTCAGTTTAAATGAATCAATGGTTTATCCTGATTGCTTTCCAATATACATTTTCTCTGGTTCATATAAATCGCTCCAAGAATTATTCTGATTCTTTTCCAGACCTCTACTGGTTCAGTTTAAATCGATCAATGGTTTATCCTGATTCCTTTTTGGTAGACATTTTCTTTGTTTCAGATAAATCACTCCAAAGATTTATTCTGATTCTTTTCCAGACCTCTGTTGGTTCAGTTTAAATCAATCAATGGTTTTTCCTGATTCCTTTCCGGTAGACATTTTCTCTGGTTCAAATAAATCGCTCCAAGATTTATTCTGATTCTTTTCCAGACCTCTGCTGGTTCAGTTTAAATCGATCAATGGTTTATCCTGATTACTTTCCGGTAGGCGTTCTCTCTAGTTCAAATAAATCGCTCCACGATTTATTCTGATTCTTTCCAATTAAAGAATATTCAAGACCTATGTTGGTTCAGTTTAAATTGATCAATGGTTTATCCTAATTCCTTTCTGGTAGACATTTTCTCTGGTTCAGATAAATCACTCTAAGATTTATTCTGATTCTTTCTAGTTAAAGAATATCCAAAACCTCTACTGGTTCAGTTTAAATCTATCAATGGTTTATCTTGATTCCTTTCCGGTAGACACTTTCTCTTATTCAGATAAATAGCTCCAAAGATTTATTCTGATGCTTTCTAGTTAAAGAATATTCAAGACCCCTATTGGTTCAGTTTAAATAGATCAATGGTTTATCTTTATTCCTCTCTGGTAGACATCTTCTCTGGTTCAGATAAATCGCTCTCAAGATTTATTCTGATTCTTTTCCAGTTGAAGTCAAGTTTAGACTTAGTCTAATTTCTGTCAACAATCACTTTTGGATGGCATCTATAATCCCATCTCCGATAACTCTCCATCATCTCTCGAAATGGCATCTTTAAGCTAATTCCCTACACAATCAACCACCACATCATTAAGTGAAAATTTCTGGGCACTCTAGTGTTCAATCATCTTTCACCTTCAAGACACTAATGGCAGACTCGCCAATCTAACTCTTCAGGTTTAAGAATATTGAACTGGGGCAGCTGTTGTACCCCAAAATTTACCCTCTCATTTCTCAAGGCATTTCTCACAAGGATTCTCAAAATTCAAGCTTGCACAAGTACAATTGGATTTTTAAGCATCAAATTAAAGAGGAAGCTGTTAAAAAAGGGGGAAATAGATTAAAAATAATATTTTTGACAAAATTGGAGAAAAACAAGTCTTCTTCAATTCACCTCCTTCGATTGGCCTTTTGGCCTCTTTCGATGTAAGCTTGGCTTATATCCTTTGATTTGGCGTTGGCTTCTGACACGCTGGCTTTGATTCACAAGGCAGGACTTTCCTGCATGCCACCTATGATTGCATCTTTGGCCTCACAGGATTCACAGTGCAATGGTTGCCTGCATGCCTTTTTCATTTGAAAATTTGATCTCTTCATGCTTGTTTTGATCCATAAAGTAATGGTTGGTTGTATGCAACCTTCGATTGAGCCATAATTACCTTTTTGCGCGTAAGAGGCGCCCACAAAGCCAGCAGGCACAAGGCAAGAGCCTCCTGTAGCCTCCTTCGATTCCAAGGCAAAAAGCCTCCTTTTGGATTCCTTCGATTGCACATTTATCCTCCTGTATGCCTCTTTCGAATCTAGGCATTTTTTCTTCCTGCATGCCTCTTTCGTTTGGGCATGTGGAACTCCTTTGATGTCAGCCTAGCATGCCTCTTTCGTTTGGGCATGTGGATCCCTTAATGCAAGTATTCGTTAGAGCATTGGCCTCTTGTATGCTTGCTTGGAGTCACAAAGTTTAGACCTCCTGCATGCAGGCTTCGACAGGGCATTGGTTATGTTTATGCTAGTTTCGACTGGACACATTTCCCTTTAATATGCTTCAATTCCACCCTTGACAACCTTCAGCACACATGGTTGGTGGATTTGAAGGGCATACATAGGAGTCCCTGTAGAAGGATATACCTTACTAGCCTATTCGAAGAATTGCATAGTCCATTCGAAGGACACATTTGGCTCTTTCAAAGACATACATGACCCCTTCAAAGGACATCTCTGGGTATGCCATTCGAAGGACGTGTTTGATGGCCTATTCGAAGGACTTACAATACCCACCTTAAGGCAAACTTTGGTGACCCATCCAAGGGGAACACATTTGGCTCCTTCAAAGGATGCACAAAAGTGACCCATTCAAAGGACCCTTATTGGAGGAAAATCAAATAACATTGTTGGAAGAAGAATCTGGTCGAAGGGGGGTCAAAACGAAAGGATGAAATATTCAGAAGATGCTTGCTGCTAAGTTCCAGCCTGGTAAACTAGCCATAATGCTCCAAAACTGCTGCACATCAGTCCTGAAACACTGCCCCATTCTTGCACCAAAATGGCATACGAACATTGCCCTTCAAAAGCTACAAAAAGCAGTTTACTCAAATTGTTCAAATTGCTTTGTTTTCCCTCTAAAATTTCAGCCAGCTTTGCCTATAAATAAGAAGCTCCATAACATGTATAAGGGGTTAGACAACACATCCTAGGACTTTGAGGGCGTGGAGAAAAAAATTATCAAACACTTAAACACATACACAAACCTAGAATCTAAACATTTGCCTCTTTCGAACTTGAAACATCCCCATACTTTGTTTTCCTTCGAATCCAGTGGAAAGAACATCACACTTGTTCTTCTCCTTCGAATCCAGCATTAGAAACGTCATCCTTGTTTCTTTCCATCAAATCTAGAGACATCCAAGGAAGCCACTCAAGGTCCAGCACATGTTCCAGCTTCAAACAAGGTAAGTCACTCTTAACTTTGAACCTTTCGTTTCTAACATAACATGTGAATAATCTTTCCTTTCGTTTCAAACATGTACATCACATTTATTTCCTTTTCGTTTCCAACCTTTTAATTTGTTTTCATTGCTAACCCTTTTAGTTTTGCTTCTTGTTTTATTAAATAGGCTTTAAGAACTAACCTAGCCATAAGACCATGCTAGCATGGCCTCGGGCCATGTTGCTATTTAAAATCCCAAACGAAAGAAATAGGAGGAAAGAAGTATGAAACGAAGCCTTAGGCTTCCACGCTGACTTCCAGGCTCCGGTTGAAGGAAGCAGAAAGTCAGGCTACACCTCACTACTTCCATGCTCCAATCGAAGGAAGCAGGAAGGCAGATTGCATCTCATGCTGATTCCAGGCCCAATCTAAAGGCACGCCCTCACTACTTCCAAGCCAAATTGAAGGGAGCCAGGGAAGTAGAATCGAAGGATTCTGCTGCCCAAATCAAAAAATCTATTTTTCTTTCTTTCTTTTATTTTATATTTATATTTTCTTGCTATTCAATATGGTTGTAATAGTGTAGGATTTATTTTTCTGCGTTTTTATTGCTTTTGTACAAATTTAGTAATTAGGATGTATGGCAAGATAAAAACAACAAGTAGACAATCCAAAAATCAAAGAAAAAATGCATGCAAATCAAACATACTATTCACACAAATTCACCCCTAGGGTAATCTCACTTGTTGCCCCGGAGAAATAGTCATGTCCCTCGAATATGGGCGTTTTAGCAAAGACCCTTGATAAAAGATCGTAGTCCCTCGATGACCCTCAATGTTGCCTTCGGTAAAGGATCTAGTCTCTAAACGACATTGCTAAAACGTCCCATAAGTTGCCTTCTATGACTATACAAACGTCCCACGCCCGTCCCTTCACGTTCAACGATGGGGCTTCTTACCAAATAAATGGTAAGATAGTAACATCTAAAGGATGAGGAAAGGAACATTAGACCTTTTGAGTAGGTAGGATGCTCTTAGTTGATCGCTTGCTCACAACAAAAACATTTTATACACCAACACTTTCATTTGAAACATTTTCAAAAGACAAAGCTCTTTGTGTGCATTCTTATAGAAATGAGAATCATTACAGGGACACTTTTCAAAATCCCTTTCAAAAACATAATCCACAAACACCCCTTTGAACTATTTTCAAAACCAACAATTTCTACGCGTTCTTATAGAAACGAGAACCATTACAAAGACGTTTTTCAAAATACTTTCAAAAACGAAACCACTAGCACATTTTCAAACAAAAGCAAGTGATCTAGTAAGAAACTAAGAGCCCGTAGATAACTATGGATGGAAAGGGTGCTAATACCTTCCCTTTTCATAACCTACCCCCCTAACTCAAGAAGTAAAGGTCTTTCCTGTTCTTTTCAACCTTTCCTTTTGGATAAAAGAAAAGTCGATGGCGACTCTTGCTATCCGCAACAATTGCGATCAAACGCAAAACACCCAAGTCAGTTCTCCCACCGTATTACAATGGGCTATTAGACAAGCTTAGGATAGGTTAAGGAGACTTGGGAAATATCTTGAAATATCGGTATCGTCTTAACATCGTAAATTTCTATATTATAGAGATCGGTCTGGATAATTGTTATGCCCTAGCCTTAAAATTTCACCGCAAAATAAGTCCTTAAGTAGTTTATTTTAGCAGTCGACACCATCTTAAGCCTGCTCTACGTAGGGAGATCGATGAATATAAATGAATAATCCTAATTTTTCTGCTATAACTAATTGATAATAGGGAATGCAACTTCTAAGTTAGGTGACTCCCACCCGGTCGCTTAACCCAACGATTGTGGAAATTGCAAAAATATAATAAAATACCCTTTGTTGGTTGTTTAGAGGTTTCTGGTGCTAAACTTGGTATGGAGGATTACGGTTCAATCCTACGCAACTACAATAGGGAAAATAAAGGGGTTATACCAATTAATGTACTAGAACCACATGCAAAGGATCAAAATCACTAATCGGTTGCCTAATTATGAGTATGTACGAATAACGAGCTTAATATGATTTCACATGAATGATAAAGAATGAAAAAATGGGATGAGTAAGTTAGGATTAAGCAAAATAACAAGATACAAATTGGTTTGTATAGGAGGAAGACTTATGTTCATAAACTGTGGAATGTGTTATTACGATGCCCTTGTTTTTGTGAATTAGTACCTATTGACATAACCTTGTTCAAAGTAAAGTCTTTAATTCTAAAGTAGCTATCGAGTGTCACTGTTTACTTTCATTTTTCTTGAGGACAAGCAATGGTTCAAGTGTGGGAGAGTATGATAACACCAAAACACATTATATATTTGACTCGATTTACATATGTTTTGTTGTTGTCTTATCTCCATTTCTAGTATTATGTAAGTATTTTGTCTATATTTTAGGTATTTGACCAAATGGGAGTCGTACGCGAAGAAATAAAGTAATTCAGATGAAAAACAATGAAGAAAGGGGCATAATACACTCAAGGCGACCACCATGGCATTCACCATAGAGGTGGCCATGAGTGGTCCACATGCCAACAGTCACAAAGACCAAGTCATGTTCATTTTGTGAGCATGGAGTTCACCATAAGGGTGTGGCGGTCGCCACACCTTGTAAAAATGCAGCAGTTACAAATGGGATTGGCTTGGTCTCTCATTCACTTTATTCACTCCTATATTTTCTCCAATGAATCTAGCAACTTCCCACATGATATTTTAGATCTTAGTACATTATAAGTAGGTGTTAAGCTTCACTTTTTGGATTATCCAAGCTTAGTACAAACTTAAGCCATATAATGTTGCATTGTGTAAGCTTTAACTCTTCACATCAGAAAGTTATAGCATTGTAAATTGAGTTTGTATTGAGTTTGGATAAACCTTTGTAGAATTTTATTCTTACAACCATTTTATTTCCTGCATTCAAGTCTTTCTGTTGATTTACTTCCTATACCAGATTATAGTCTCTTCGAAGCAGGTTTTTATTAATCGTATTACTTTTATTGTATCGTCTCTTTATTTATGTGCACTGAATTTGATTTAAATTATTTTCTATCAATTTCATGTTTCCAACCTTACATTTTATGCCTATTATGTTTTATTCCATGATCGAATCAATCATTTTGTCGGATGTTATAATCATGTCTAGCTAAATTATAAGTGTTGGAATGTGAGGACTGTCGACTCGATGGTACTCTAAATTGTTGTTCTTTGATAAATTATTATGGGATTGTTTTAATTTTATCACAACTTTTCTAAACTTAATTTGGTCGATTGCTGCGAAAGTAGAACCATTTATATGTCGGGTAAGATTGGAATCCGTCTTGTACAAAAGATTAAGGTTGTTTAGTTTTTAATTGATAAATATCGTGATACCTCTTTGTTAATTAATTAGAAAGTTATTATTTTTTAGAATGTTTTTTAAACACATTTTCGGACGCATTTATGAGTTTAAGGTACGTTTGGCCGAGCCAACACCGAGAACCCTTTAAAGTCTAATTTTCCAGTCAAAATTACTTTTCATCTGAATAAAAGAAACTTATTTCTAAAAAAGGTATTTACTTCTTTAAAGAAAAACGTGTCGTTGACGATTCCTTTTTAATTAGTTTTTCTTCAAAGAAGAAAACATCGTCACATATGTAGTTTAATTTAGGAACAATAAGATTATCAATGAATAGATGAGATCCACATTCCTGCATTGTATTTCTGGATTAATTATATTATTTTATTCTACTTTACTTTTTGTATCTCCAATTATTATTTTAATTGCCTTAGATAAACATCATAGCAATAGAAAATGATAGCTTGACTATTAGTTCTTTCTAAGTTCGACACTCTTTGTATTACTCTGATACTTTTCATACAGTTGTTAAATACCCCATGATTCGTGTTGTTATTTTTTTTTTGTTTTGTTGTTGTTATTGTTGTTGTTGTTGTTGTTGTTCTTCTTCTTCTTCTTATTGTTATTGTTATTGTTATTGTAATTGGTGTTCTTCTTCTTCTTGTTGTTTTTGTTGTTCTTATTCTTGTTTTTGTTGTTCTTATTGTTGTTCTTGGTATTCTTGTTGTTGTTCTTGTTGTTCTTACTATTGTTGTTATTCTACTGCTTCATTTTTTATTTTATTAAAAGACAGACAACAATGGTTGTTTAATACAATTGTGGTTGTATATAGCATGTTATCCAGTTTACTACCACAGGCAATAGACGACAATGATAAATGACCCACTTACAACCACACCCTACCTAACAATAGTTGTTCAATCGTTATTATAGGTCTTTCACAACCGTTGTTATATGTGTTTTTCGTAGTAGTGAGAGGGAGATGAGTGTATATGTGATTGATATAGGGTGACACGGTTGAGTTGAAGGAATTCACCGTTAGAGAAATGTCACAAATGTGGATGATAAGTGCAAATTGTAGTTATTTTGTATATACTTTTTATTTCACTTATCAATACTTTTGTTAATATTTTGTGAATAATCCCCTGCTTTGCTGGTAAATTAGTTTAGTTTCATATATTTATGTTTTTGTGTACATAGTGTATCGTTTGATAGTTTTGTATTTTCATTTTTGTAGGTATTCAAGCATTATTGGAGCATTGAGAATAAAGTCCAAATGGAGCTCTAAGATGTGCATTTGATCAATAAATGAAAAAGGCAAACGGAGAAAAGCCATTGCAAGTTGTGCAGAATGGGCAACAAAAGTTATTGTTCTGGTGTGCATCATTGGGAGAAGCTCAGGCGACGAGCTTGCGGTTATGTGTTGTCGGGAAATGGAGGGGCGAGAGGAGTTGATCATTTTCCAGTTTCCTCTACCTTGCTTCGCTGATGTGTCGTCGGGCGAGTAATAAAGGTGTCGTCAAGTGAAGCTTTCCTTCGTCGGATGATGGAAGATATTTTTTCCTAGTTGCAAGCATGGCGTAGGCTAGGGAAAATAATAAAGGTGCATTATTGGGGGACGCAATTCCTGCATCGGGAGATGCATGCAGAACATGTTTTATATTTATTTCATTTTTCATTTCATTTGTAAGGTTATGGATTTGGGGATAGTTTTAGCTCCCAAATTCATCAACCCTCATTTTTCCTTAGGGTTTTAGCTCAGAAAACAACATTGAAGCTTGCATACGGATAATCCGGGGTGGATTAGTCTTCGATCGGTGCTGACAAACTGGGAGATTTGTGGTTCATTTTTTTAATTCTTTGTGTATTCTTTTTTTGTTGAGTTTGTATATATATTTACTTTGATTTCATGTATATTTGTTGCCCATGGCGTTGTATAAAACTTGCTTTGTAAATCTTTGTCGATTCTTGTCCTAAATTTTTGCTATGTGCTTGGGATTTGGGTTGTTGTAGACATATATTGCTCGAATTCTTATCTAGGATGATTATCTAATAGTTTCTATATTCTTGATATGGATTTAGTTCTATTATTAACTTAGGTGTTTGTTATTAATGTCTTTGTGTTGGTTGTGTCGTTCTGACAGATCGTCGACGCGATTAGGACGATTGACTTTTGTATTGTTGAGGTTGGTTGAGAGATCGCCACTAAGGTGATATAGGTGGTGTTGTGTTTGATACATGATGACGTTGATTAGTATCATAGGTTGAGTATAATTGGTCGATAGATTTAAGTCCGAGGATTGGATTATAGGCATACCTAATAAGTTTCCCCTTGGAAGAATGAATTTATTTCATATTGATGCCTTTTACCTTTCCGCACAAGCAAACCATTTTAACCCAAACTCATAAACGTGAGATATTTGTTGGGGAAAAATTCAGTAGCACTAGTCCATGTGGAGATGATACGATATAACCTACATCATCCTAAAAAAATACTTACTTATGTTTGCCTTTTTACCGCTTCAGCAAAATGGCTCCGTTGTCGGGGATTGTGTTTTTAATGGATTGCATCGCGATAATTTCTTTGTTTTTGAATTTTCTAGATATTGTGTATGTTGTCTATTTTCACTTATTTATATTGATACTTATATATGTTTACTATACTTGGGAATTTGTATGTGTTTTCTTTACTTGTTAATGTCGTATGCTTGTTTGGTTCCTTTCACATTTGCTTGTGTTTTGGTTAGGAATAGCCGGGCAGAAGCAACTTGGAGGAATATGTATAAATAACAGGCATCGAGCATACAACATAAAACAAACATGTTTTATTGTTTTTCACTTTGTTAGTTTAGGTAGTGTGTTTATTGTTGTTTAAACAAGTTGAAATTTGACATGTTCTAAATTCTCAAATCTTCACTTTTCAACTTGTTTAAACTTCCGAGAGCTTTCTTTTATTATCTTAAGAAAATGTGTATGTGTTGTAAATTCTATGAATTTTTGTTGTTTGAACTCCAATTTTGGTCTGGTAACTTGAAGTATTTTGAGGTAATTGTTCGAATTTGAGTGTTTCAACTTGCGGAGGTATAGTAATGATAGTTTTTAAAGTTTGTACACATTAGATACTCGTTTATTGCTTTCTATAGCATAACATGTTTAGGAAACTTTTCATTTGTATAATTATCATACCATTCATTCTTTTTGCATCACTTGATCATGACTTGAATCACTTTAGTTCCCTTTTTACCCCCAAATGTGAGGAAGCTTTCCATTGTTCATATATGTTGGAAGCCACAATTCTTGTTTTAGCTGGATTTTATTATGTTTAATCTTTTGTTTATGTTAATTGTATGAAAGCATGAAAGTGATCAAGATTTTTTGTTTGATTTTGAGCATAACTACCTTGCCAAATAGTCATTTTACCTTGTGAGTGTGTGAACTTTTGTTAACCCCGTTTGAGCCTTTTTGTCAATGTCCATGTGATTTTTGAAATTAATACTTGTCTATGAGTGTTTAGTTTTCCTTTTTTGAATGTATGTTGATTATTTATTTTCTTGAAACCTCAACTATGATTTTAGTTGAATTTTTACCTTTCCTTAGAAAGTATGGAGTATTCACTTTAATGTCGGTCGAATTCAAGTTGGAGAGAGAATTGTTTGCTTGCCCATGTGTGTATTACTATGAGGTTGTGAAAAAGAAAAGAAAAATAAAGAAGAAGAAAAAGTGAAAAGAATAGATTAGAAAAAATAAATAAAAAATAAAAAATATTTGATAAAAGAAAAACAAAGAGAGTATGGAATAATGTTTTGTTATTAAGTATGTGATTGGTTTAAAAAATTTGGGATGAAAAAGAAAGTTGATGGAAACTTTGATTGAAGTTTAGGCAAGTTTTTGTTTTGATAGCTTTGGAACTTATCTCTTGGTTGTTAAACAAGCGACATTACAACTTTTAAAATCCTTTGTGATTCTTTCCTTTATATTTTCAATGTGAATTTTTAAATGAATTCATAATTTAGTCTTTTGTTTGCAAGATTGTTGGATGAGTGTCTATGTCCCACACTTTTGTGTGTTCTTCATCTAGCGATGAATTTTCACCAGGTGTGATTCTTAATTAAGCTTGTTTTGTTTTAGAATATTTAGTAAAAAAGTTGTACTTAGGATTCGTTTCATTTACATGTTGTCGTTGTAGTATTGTGTTAAGTATGTACTTTACATGTGCGTTTTTGTTTGAACCATACATTTGTTTTCGTTTTTCAAACTTATTGATTCATGATTCTTTGGTTGATTCCTTCTGCGTCTTTATGTTTGTTTGGCCTTGTTTAAGGACAAACAAGTTCAAGTTGGGGAGAGTTTGATAAGTGTAAATTGTAGTTATTTTGTATATACTTTTTGTTGCACTTATCAACATTTTTGTTAATATTTTATGAATAATTCCCCTCTTTGTTGGTAAATTAGTTTAGTTGCATATATTTGTGTTTTCGTGTACATAGTGTATCGTTTGATAGTTTTTTATTTATTTTTATAGGTATTCAAGCATTATTGGAGAATTGAGAATAAAGTCCAAATGGAGCTCCAAGATGTGCAATTGATCACTAAATGAATAAGTCAAAAGGAGAAAAGCCATTGCAAGCTGTGCAGAATGGGAAACAAAATTTGTTGTTCTAGTGTGCGTCGACAGGCAAAGCTCTGGCGACGAGCTTGTGCTTCTGCGTCACTGGGCAATGGAAGGGCGAGAGGAGTTGATAATTTTCCAGTTTCCTCTACCTTGCTTCGCTGATGTGTCGCTGAGTGAGGAATAAAGATGTCGTCGGGCGAGGATTTCCTTCTTCGGGCGATAAAATATATTTTTCCCCAATTTCATGCATGGCCCAGGTTGGGCCAAGTAATAACGGTGCATAGTCGGGTGACATAATTCCTACGTCGGGTGATGCGTGCAGGATAAATTTTGTATTTATTTCATTTTACATTTCATTTGTAAGTATATGGGTTTGGGGATAGTTTTAGCTCCCAAATTCATCAACCCTCATTTTTCCTTAGGATTATCTTATAAAAAACATTGAAGCTTGCATATGGATGATCCGGGGTGGATTGCTCTTCGATCGGTGTTGACAAACCAGGAGATTTGTGGTTCATTTCTCTTCTTCTCTGTGTATTATTTATTTGTTGAGTTTGTATATGTATTAACTTTGAACTCATGTATATTTATTACCCATGGTATTGTATAAAATTTTCTTTATAAATCTTTGTCGATTATTGTCTCGGATTTTTGCTTGGTGCTTGGGAATTGGGTTGTTATAGACATATATTGCTCAAGTTCTTATCTAGGATGATTGTCTAATAGTGTCTAGATTCTTGAGATTGATTTAGTGCTATTATTCACTTGGGTTTATGTGATTAATTCCTCTGTGTTGGTTGTTTCGTTCTGAGAGATCATCGACGCGATTAGTATGATTGACTTTTGTGTTGTTAAGGTTGGTTGAGAGATCGCCACCGAGGTGATATAGTGAGTGTTGTGTTTGATATATGTTGACATTGATGAGTATTGTAGGTTGAGTATAAATCGTCAATAGGTTTAAGTCTGTGAAGAGTGGATTATATGCATACTTGATAAGTTTCTCCTTGGAAGGATGCATTTATTTTCTGTGGATACCTTTTACCTTTCCTTATAAACAAACCATTTTAACCCAAACTCATAAACGCGGGAGATTTGTTGAATGACAATTCAGTAGCACTAATCCTGACCTGTGGAGATGATACGATATAACATATATCACACTAAAATAAATACTTATTTTTGCTTTCCGCTTCAGCAGTGGGAAAAAGGAAAAAGTTAAGGGAATCAAGTAGGATGCGAAAATGGGTTAAGCTAACTAACAGGGACCTCTAACCTACCCTACACAGATCTTAGTTAGACCGGACTTTTTAGACTAAATATAAATGGTCTAGAATTTTTTATAAGCATATTTAGTTAAAATTGCTAGGTCTCAGACCAAAAAGAAAAACTTTTAAGCCTATCAAACTAGCCTATTAAAATCAATATAAATATTATTATTATTATTATTATTATTATTATTATTATTATTATTATTATTATTGTTATTATTATTATTAATATTATTATATTGTATTTTCTACTTTAGATTAAATTATAAAAACACAACTTAATTATCTGGAGTACTTAAGAAATTAAGGTGAAAAACGTCTTATGAACATTATCATAAGTTGTTTTTATAAGTTTTCTAAAACAAATAGTTTAACAAAATTTATGTTACTATATATTAGACTTATATTTAAATTGTTTAAACATTATTCGTATTGTTTATTTACGTATGGATAAATGAAGTATAATTTTTAATAGATTAACAAATCAATAAAAAATTTCAAACTCAAACCTAAAATTAAGCATATAATAAACTATAGCTCAAAATTATGCTTTAACAACATATCAACATAAGTTTGACAAAACTTAATTAGATTGAGCCTATTCCTAACTCTAGGACCAAGTGATTTCCAGTTGTGGTGTTAGAAGGAAGATGGGTATTTTTGGAGGCAAATAAAATTATATTAAATGATCTTACTGGTTGATCATAACCTGCAAGGTGACCGGATGATGATCTTCGGTCGGGTTGTTATGTGGAGGAGGGAAAAAAGGGTTGTACCTGCAAGGAACTCCAACGATCAAATCAGTGTGGGAGCAAAGAGATACAAGCAAAGTATTACGGTGTTAGTGGTGAATAGTGAATATTCGATACTTGGCCCTCACATGTGTGAGGGTTTATATAATTCCCCTGGCGCGTAGCCATTGGTTCCTGTTTTTGGGCCTGGATATGCGAGTCCGCAAAAACAGGTAACTTCCAGGACTTGGTCATACCGGGTAGGTGTTCCTATAACTAGTTGTTAGATCCAAGGAGGAGCTAGGTTACGGGCAGCGATCTGGTCGATTCCTGGTTGTTTGCGAGACTTGATGTCGAGCAGATTGGGAAGTGTACGTCAATCATCTTAGGTCGGTGCCGGTCCAGGAGGGCAATAGATCGATGTTTCCCGACAGAGAGCGAGGGAGATTCAGGCCACGGTCGTGTGGGCCGTATAAAAATAAGTGGTTATACTGGGCCCACTCTAGCAGTCAGGCCAATCCAGAACATTATCCCCCCAAGTTGTTGCTTCTGGGCATAGGAGTGATGACTTTAACACCTGCTCGTGGAACGGGGTGCATCGTATGGAGAGCGCGAGCATCATCCGTTTCGTTTTTCTCGTAGGGAGATGAAGATTTGGTCGTTCTGAGCTTTAAACTTGAAGAGGTAGCATGTTTCGGGTAGCATGCTAACGAAGCGGTGCAATGATGGCATAGGGGCTAGGGTGCAATAATGACGACCCTAGGGTTCCCCAGGCATGTGTCTCATACGCGCGGATGGTTCCAACTATAAATACGAGAGGAGTAGGTAGTTCTGTGTTTTTCGTTCTTTCTCCATACTGCTCATTGTTGTTCGCTTGTCGATCAGCATCGTTTCTTGAGATTCACCGCTCGCGCGCTGCTACTTTCAGCCTTCCTTCTTCTTTAACTGGTAAGATTTCAATTTTCTGTTGTTATTTGTCTTTTGTAGTTCATATTTTCATGATTTTCTTCTTAGAAATGCATGTGGTTAGGGTTTAGGATCCCGTCTGTTAGGGGGTTCCTGGGGAGTGTTGGTGGTAGATGGTGGTTCTATAGTTTAGAATCGTCGGAGCCGTCATGGATCCTCCCAAACATTTCTCGTCGTGTCATAAATGGTACTTTTGGGAACTAGGTCATTTTGCTGGACTTTTCTTGTTGTTACGTAGGTGGTCCTTTAGGGCCTAGGGCTCTTCCCCAGACTTCTGTTTGTTTATGCGCCTTAGTGACGGTTCTGGTCGAGGATACGGTCCTCGTTTATCAGCGCCCATTCACTTGATTAGTGGTGGAAGGATGGTTTTGGCATTACTGTCGAACTCATCTTTATCTTCTATTTTTCAGGTACTATGGTCGACAACGCCGGGGTTGACCTCTCGAGCAAATCTTCTGGATCTTCACGAATTTTTTCAGACAAGGCGAGTAGCTTGTTGAGAATTTTGGAGATTTCGTGGTACGAGCTGGATCAGCCCGAACAGCAAGTGGGGGAAGGTGATGTGGAGAATGCCTCTGTCGATCAAGGTGGCTTGTTTCCTCCTGGAGACGATGAGGATTCGCGGGCTTGGGTCGCGAATGATCCTTGGGACTGGCCCTCCTACTTTTTCTAGCATCGAGATGACCTCTTTATCTAGGTGTATGCACATGAGGGTGGAAACCGGGGAGAGTGGTCGTTGTATATTCCTGGAAAAGAGAGAAAGATCTTCTCGAAATATGATAGACAGTGTTAGAACAAAGTTTGATTCTACAACCCTTAATTAGAGTTTTGATGATAACAAACACAAAGAACAAATATGCACTCTAAATTTATGTTATTTTTTATACAGAAGTTCTGACTGAAACAGCATCAGAAGATAAGCTACAGAAGCTTTCAAGCTGAGGTAATCAGAATGTTCTGAAGAATGATGATCACAATCTGCGCTAAAGTAAAGAATACTCTGATTATGAACAGGTGTCTAATATACCATCAGATCTTCACATCTTTGAGTCATCAATGTTCTAAAGTAAAAGCAGCATGCAAGATTCTAGTTTTGAAGTGTTACTTTTCAATTAAGACAGTATCATATGCAACGGTTTCATTCAGACAAGAATCTTCTCAATATGGAAATAGCATTGAGTGTCCATTATCACGCTTTATGTTGGACAAGATTCCCACGCCTATATAAACAAGATTAAAGAACAAATCGTTCACGATTTGGAGATATAACTGCTCATACATCTAAAACACTGCAAACATTCACATTCACTCATACGCTCAAATTGTGTAATATATCACAGTAGTGATACAGTTTTTGTAACGAAAAACATAGTACACTGTAAATCATTTTCTTTTGATTAAGCTAGTTTTCCTTGAGATAAACCGGGTTTCGATTGTACTAAAGAAGACTTTGGCAGATGTCAAAGTAGTATTGTAATCAAGTTTTGATTAGTGAATTAAGTCCTTGTTGGAGAGAGGGGAAATCACCTTGGCGGGTGGACTGGAGTAGTTTGAGATCAAACAAACCAGGATAAAAATATCGTGTCTACTGCTTTTGATTTAAGTTTCAATTCAATCCCCCCCCCCCTTCTTGTGTTTTTCACTTCTTCAATTGGCATTAGAGCGCCTGGTTCTGAGTTTATACACTTAACCTTGTTAGTACAAGATCCAAGCTTTAGAAAAACACTATGGTGGGACCAAGCCAAAACATCACCAGTGACTATCATGAGGACGAGGACAGAATCAGCGGCAAACCTCCAGTCTTTGATGGAGAAAATTTTGACTACTGGAAAGACATAATTGAGAGCTTCTTTCTGGCTCATGATGCTGATCTATGGGACATGGTAATTGATGGATACGCACATCCTGTGGATGAAAGTGGTCAGAAGATAGATAGAAAAAGGATGTCTGACCAGCAAAAATGTGACTTCAGAAACCATCATAAATCCAGAACAATACTTCTCAGTTCCATCTCATACTCAGAATATGAGAAGATCTCAAACAAAGAGACAGCCAAAAACATGTTTGACTCTTTGAGAATGACGCATGAAGGCAACATACAAGTTAAAGAAACCAAGGCCCTTGCGCTCATTCAGAAATATGAAGCATTCAAGATGGAAGACAATGAATCCATAGAAGCAATGTTCTCAAGATTCAAGATTCTTGTTGTTGGGCTGCAAGTTCTTGACAACGGATATTCTACTGTTGATCATGTAAAGAAGATCATCAGAAGTCTACCAAGGCAATGGAGGCCAATGGTCACTGCACTTAAGATGGCTAAAGATATCAACAAGATATCTCTGGAGGAACTTGTTTGCTCCCTAAGAAGTCATGAGATAGAGCTAGAAGAAGACGAGCCTCAGAAGCAAGTTAAGCCTCTAGCATTAAAATCTAACAAAAAATATGATTCTAAGGTTTTGCAGGCTATGGAAGAAACCTCTGATGGATCCTCATCAGAAGAAGACGAAATGTCTCTTCTCTCCAGAAGGGTCAATCAACTGTGAAAGCAGAGACAAAGAAAATTCAGAAACTCGAGAAGATCAGAGAATCAAAATGAATCCTCCTCCAGACACATAAAGTCTGAGTCCTCCTCTGGACACAGAAGATCTGAAGCTTCTTCAGGTCACAGAAATTCAAATAACAAAGACATCATCTGCTATGAGTGCAATGAACAAGGGAACTACAAAAGTGACTGTCCAAGGCTCTATAAGGAGAAACCCAAAAAGAAGTTCTTCAAGGAGAAGAAGAAAAGCCTCATGGCAACATGGGACGATTCAGACACTTATGATGCTGACTCAGAGTCAGATGATGAAAGAGCCAACATAGCTCTTATGGAAAATGTGACAGAAGACAGCGAAGCCTCTGGTTCAGACTCAGAATCAGACACAGAAGAGGTATTCCCTGATTTCACTATGAATTTTACTAAAGCTGAACTTGCAGAAAGTCTGAATGAAATTTTGGAAAGGTATCAGCAGATCAGAGTCAAATTCAAGAACCTGAAAAAGGATCTTGTCTCTGACTGTGAAAGAGCTAAGAGTCTCAGATTAGAAAATTATGAGTTAAAAGAAAAGATTTTAAAATTGGAAAATGATTTACAAAACTCTCAGAAGGAAATAATCTCAGAGACTCTCAATAATACCGATAAGATCATCAAAGAGTGTGATCACAACTTTCAGAAGTTTCTGGCTAAAAACATAGATAGAAGCAAGATGGCTTCAATGATCTATGGAGTTAGCAGGAATGGCAGAAAAGGTACAGGATACCAAGGTAAGGTATCTCCACTTAAGAAAGTCATGGACCTAGTTATAAAATGCACACCACTAAAATCACACTTCACATACGGGCACACACATGACCTAAAATACACTAGTAATGATTACTTTGTCAAACCAAAATTCAAACAGAATTTTGGTAAAACTAATAAACTAGGACCTAAAAAGATATGGGTACCTAAGGACAAAATTATATATGTAGTAGATATCTTTAGCAGCAAGGCTAAAACACCAGTCATGGTACCTGGACTCTGGATGCTCTCGACACATGACGGGAAGAAAGCATATGTTCCAAAGCCTGGAACTTAAACCTGGAAGCTACGTGGGCTTTGGAGGCAACCAAAGAGGGAAGATCATTGGATCTGGAACAATAGGTAATGGTAATATTCCTTTTATCAATAATGTGCTTTTAGTTGATGGATTGATGCATAACCTATTATCCATAAGTCAATTAAGTGATAACAGTTATGATATAATCTTTAATCAAAATTCACGCAAAGTTGTTAGTCAGAAAGATGGAACTATCCTATTTAATGGAAAGAGGAAAAACAACATTTATAAGATAGAACTTTCTGAACTAAAAAGTCAGAATGTAAAATGCCTTCTCTCTGTCAACAATGAGCAATGGGTCTGGCACGGAAGATTGGGGCATGTTAGTATGAGAAGAATATCTTAGATTAACAAACTCAATCTGGTCAGAGGACTTCCTAATATGAAGTTCGGCTCAGATGCTCTGTGTGAAGCATGTTAGAAAGGAAAATTTGCAAAACATGCTTTTAAAGATAAAAATGTTGTTTCCACCTCTAGGCCATTAGAACTTCTACACATAGACTTATTTGGACCAGTGAAAACTGTGTCTGTTAGTGGCAAGAAGTATGGGTTAGTGATCATAGATGACTATAGCAGATGGACATGGGTAAAATTCTTAAGACACAAGGACGAGTCACATTCTGTGTTCGTTGCATTCTGTAACCAAGTTCAGAATGAAAAGGATCTTAGAATTATCAAAGTCAGAAGTGATCATGGTGGAGAATTTGAAAATAAAAAATTTGAAACACTTTTTAATGAAAAAGGCATCTCACATGACTTCTCTTGTCCTAGAACTCCCCAACAAAATGGAGTTGTAGAACGAAAGAACAGAACATCGCAAGAAATGGCCAGAACCATGATCAATGAGACTAACATTGATAAGATCTTATGGGCAGAAGCAATTAACACAACATGTTATATTCAGAATAGAATCTCTATAAGACCTATTCTGGAAAAGACTCCATATGAATTGTGGAAGAACAGAAAGCCCAACATTTCTTATTTCCATCCTTTTGGATGCACATGTTTTATTCTGAATACTAAAGATCATCTGAACAAGTTTGACTCTAAAGCACAGAGGTGTATTATGTTAGGATACTCTAAACGCTCAAGAGGGTACAAAGTATACAATACAGAAACACAGATTGTTGAAGAGTCAATCAGTGTTAGATTTGATGATAAGCTTGACCCTTAAAAGTCAAAGCAGAATGAATCTTTTGCAGATATAGAAGTTAAATTCACAGGTGCTGAAGACAACTCATCAGAAGTTCACAACAGAGACGCTCCAACAACTTCAGAAAGAAATGTTACAAGTGCTCCAGTACCTTCTGTTGATCAACTCGGGAAAAGGTTATCCAGAAGCAGCATAGCTCACCCAAAAGATAAGATCTTGGGAAAGAAGGATGATCCAATCAGAATAAGATCAACATTCAGAAACTCTGAAGAATCCCCCATGGGACTGGTCTCACTGATTGAACCAACAACAATTGATGAAGCTCTTCTGGATAATGACTGGATTCTGGCAATGCAGGAGGAATTAAACCAGTTCACCAGAAATGATGTATGGGATCTGGTTCCCAAACCAAAAGGATTCAATGTGATTGGAACAAAGTGGGTGTTCAGAAACAAACTGGATGAGCAAGGAGAAGTCATTAGAAACAAGGCACGACTGGTGGAACAAGGTTATAGTCAGCAAGAGGGGATAGACTATATAGAAACCTTTGCTCCAGTCGCCAAGTTAGAATCTATCAGACTCTTAATCTCCTTTTTTGTAAATAATAGCATCACTCTGTATCAGATGGATGTCAAAAGTGCATTCTTAAATGGTTACATAGATGAAGAGGTATATATGCACCAACCCCCTGGGTTTGAAAATTCCAAACACCCAGAATATGTTTGCAAACTAAAGAAGTCACTCTATGGTCTGAAACAAGCTCCCAGAGCTTGGTATGAAAGACTAAGTAACTTCTTGTTAGAAAAGGAATTCACCAGAGGGAAAGTGGACACAAACTTGTTCTGTAAGACATTTAAGAATGACATTTTAGTTTGTCAGATTTACGTAGATGACATCATTTTTGGATCCACTAAACCTTCTCTGGGAAGAGAATTTTCTAAGTGCATGCAGGCAGAGTTTGAGATGAGCTTAATGGGGGAACTTAAATTCTTTCTGGGCATTCAGATAAACCAAACTCCAGAAGGAACTTACATTCATCAGAGCAAATATGTCAGAGAACTTCTGAAGAAATTTGACCTCTTAGAATGTAAGCCCTCAAAGACTCCAATGCATCCCACGTGCATTCTAGAAAAGAAAGAAGTAAGTAAAAAGGTAGAACAGAAAATCTACAGAGGTATGATTGGATCTCTCCTTTATCTGACGGCTTCAAGGCCTGATATTTTATTCAGTGTTTGCTTATGTGCTAGATTTAAATCAGATCCTAGAAAATCTCACTTAATAGCAGTTAAGCAAATTTTCAAGTATCTGAAAGGTACTACTAATCTGGGTTTGTTTTATAGAAAGGCCAATAAATACAGCTTAGTAGGATTCTGTGATGTTGAATTTGCTGGAGACAGAGTAGAGTGTAAAAGCACTTCTGGAAGCTGTCAGTTTCTGGGAGACAACCTGATATCATGGACCAGCAAGAGACAATCTATAATAGCATTGTCAATAGCAGAACCTGAATACATAGCATTGCTGGATGTAGCACTCAAATGCTCTAGATGAAAAGTCAACTTGAAGACTTCAACATAATTGAGAGTAACATTCCTATCTTCTGTGATAACACTTCTTCCATATGTCTATCTAGAAATCCCATTTTGCATTCTAGGGCTAAGCATATAGAAATAAAACTTCACTTTATTAGGGGCTATATTTAGAAAGGAATTCTTACTTTAAAATTCATTGACACAGACCTTCAATGGGCTGATGTGTTTACAAAACCCCTTTCTGAAGATAGATTCAATTTCATTCTGAATCATCTCAGCATGAAATTATGTCCAGAATAAAATGTTTTATTTGCATATTCTAACCCTCAGAATTTTATTATTTTCTGTGAACATCTGATCAACTTGTCTTCAGAAGTTAGGAGTACAGTTGCATCAGAATCTATCTATGAAGAGTTCAGATCTTCATTTCAAGGATAGAGGCGTGCAGTTCACACCATCAAACATCTGTCATCCTCTCACAAGCTACCTTTTGAGGCTGAACACGCGTTCAAAATCTGAAGGGTCCAAGGCTCTGATTGGATGCATTGAGACACTTGTCATTGGTAACTATTCAATATCTCTCTAAATCCCCTAATTTCAGGTTTCATTAATTCAGTATAATCATTACTTATTTTCTCTTTCTTACTGGTTACGTTTTCTAAAGAACTTATATAAACTCAATTTACTATTTCATTCATTCACGTTTTACCACCTTCAATACTCTATGTTGCTCTAGTTTTTCAAAAACCCTTTCTATCAAATTATTTTCAAAGAATCCGTGTGAACAATGGCATCCTCATCAAGTCTCAAGAATCTTAATAGTGCTCCTGGTTCTTCATCAACTGAAAAATATGAGGAGACCATTAGAACACTACTCACTTCAGTTGACAACCTTGAAGTTATCTGTGAATTGATCATTGATTTTGAAGGCTTACAAGAAAATGGGTTTAATCTGTATGAAGATGTAACTGCACAGGGATGGAACAAATACTTTGATCGTCTGTTGGGTCTAACTTTTCCCATTCTTGTTAAAGAGTTTTTGATTCATTCTACTTCATCCAACCACTAGGTCACGTCATATGTTATGGGGAAGAAGATAGTGATTATAGAAGATTTGATTAGGAAACTCATTGGATACAATGGCGGCGAAGTCAGATGCATTGATATGGCTGATAAGTGTTCTGACCTAAAATTCATTACTAGGGTCATCTTCACTTCTGGACAGCCATCCAGCAAGATCAGATACTTGAAAGATCATTACAAAATCTGGGCTAGAATAATTCTTGGATGTATCAATCACAGGAAGCCTACAAGCTCTCCTAATTACATCAACATTGATCAGCAGTTCCTGATATACTTCATTGAAAAGAAGACCAAAATAAACCTTCCACATTTTCTCTTTAACCATCTCAGAACAAGTGTGAAAGAGACAAGAGAAGAAGAAAGAACTAAGAGGGATTGGATTCCTCTAGGAAGATTGATTTCAGATATTCTAACGGAAAACAGGCTGATAGAACATCTGACAGAGGCTCAAGAAATCAGTACTCTGGAAGCAACTGCTGGGAAACCTCTGAATGTCAAGAATATGAAGGAAATGAAGATTATTGAAAACATTAAGGAACCAAAAATTTCTTCTCATGAGGTCATCACTTCTAAGATAATCCCTCTGAAGGATTTTCCATTATTCTCTAAGATAGATGCCTCTCCAAAGATTATAGTCAGATACCTTGAAGCTTGCAAGGAAGATGGGACTATTCTAGAAATCAACATCCAAGACTTGCACAAGCCAGCTCCAGAGGTTGTGCTAAAGAAATCTAGAAAGAGGAAGGCAGCAGGAGAAGGATCCTCTCAGAGGACACCCAAAGCTGCAAAAAAGAAAGGTAACACATCTTTTGTTTTTGTTGTAGAATCAATAGCTATTCCAACATCTGAAACCATTCCCCCTCAACCAACAGAAAATCCTTCACCCCTAACATTTGAGGATTTTGACATAGAGTTTGACCCATCTGTAACTCTTGGAAATTTCTTAAATGAACCTCACTCCCCCAATCCAAATTCAGAACAACATAAACCAGAACTTGCAAAAGTTCTCTCTGATATTGAACTGTTTGATCAAGACTTTTCCTCACCTATCCTAGAAAATCCAAACACTCAATCTCAACAACCAGAAAATCCACAACCACCTTCTCCTCAACCAGAACATCAAAACCTCAACTCACCCCAACCAGAAAATGAAAACCCTCTCACTCCTCAATCTGAAAATCCATCTTCTGAAATACCTGAACCAGAAATTCAACACGCTACTGCAAACCAATCAGAAGACTCTCTTTCAGACTCTGATACCACTACCCAAATTCCTGGGATAACAGAACCTCTTACGGTTCGTTTACCTCTCTTCATTCATGATATTCCAGAAATACCTTCACCATATGAATCCATACCACCAAACACCCCTCACTCACTAATCCTGATTTCTGATTCTTCAACTCCCTCACCAATCAACCGTCCAGCTGACCACCTCAGAATTGTCATTGATCTAGAAGCGCTGGACCATCTAGCTTCCACCTCAAACAAAATTGCCATCCCCAAACCTAAACCAACCTTAACCAAATCAGATGTTGGTAAGAACCTGTTGATTTTTGAAACAGAAATACATGAATGGATTACTTCTTTGAAGCAAGCAAGTCAAGAGAATTCTAATCCTGTTGCTTCTGATTCTCTGTGGGAAAGATTCAGGAAATGGTTCAACTCTGAATCCCAGAAGCTGAAAGAATTGAGCTATGAAAGGGCTCAACAGAACTTTAGTCATCAGCTGAAAGCCTTCTAAGATCAAGTTCTAAGCCACTATGACAAGAAAGAAATTCTTTTGTTGGAAAATGCTCCCTGGAAAGAGAACCAACCTTTAGAAGCCACTGAACCAGATTCTAATAGTCACCCTCTGACTACTGCTCCAGAAAAGGTGATTGCAACAGAAGAAGTTGTTCAATCAGAAGAGGCTGCAGAGTGTTCTGAACGACATGCAACCCATGAAGATACATCAGCTTCGTCTCTAGTCTTGCTAACTCTGGAAGAGTTGAAGAAGGAGAATTCCTTAATCCATGCCAGACTGCATAAGCAAGAAGGCACGAACAAAGAGATCAAGGATATATTGGATAAACAAGAAGATACAACAAAAGAAATCAAAGATATTCTGGGAAAGAAGGAAGAATCAAGCACTCAGATTAAAAGCCTGTTGGAAGGTTTGTTCACACGACTTCCCCCACCTTCTTAGATTTTCTTTAACTGTTTATCTGTATTTTTCATCTTATCCACCTTGTTTCTGAAAAATGTCATTGCATTTTGTTTTCAATATAAATCATCTTTTTGACTCTGATTATATTGCTTTTTGATACCTGACAAAAATGGGGAGAACGTAAGATATTTTCAATAACAGTATACCGGGACAAAGTCTCAAACATTCTGAATACCTTAACCTCTATGTTTTCTGAAAAGCTTGAACAGGAACATACTCTGATAAGGACAGAAGGAGATGCATCAAAAGCTCTGACGAGAAGGTACTTCAGGGAAGTAACTCATCTCTATCTGAGTAATCAACTCAGGGGGATACTCTCTTAAGCTTTTTGTTCTATATTTTTCATTGAAAATCCTAGTTTTTGTCATCATCAAAAAGGGGCAGATTATTAGAACAAAGTTTGATCCTACAACCCTTAATTAGAGTTTTGATGATAATAAACACAAAGAACAAATATACACTCTTACTTTGTGTTATTTTTTCTACAGAAGTTCTGACTGAAACAGCATCAGAAGATAAGCTACAGAAGCTTTCAAGCTGAGGTAATTGGAATGTTTTGAAGAATGATGATCAGAATTTGCGCTAAAGTAAAGAATACTTTGATTCTAAACAGAAGTCTAATATACCATCAGATCTTCACATCTCTGAGTCATCATTGTTCTTAAGTAAAAACAGCATGCAAGATTCTAGTTCTGAAGCGTTACTTTTCAATTAAGACAATATCATATGCAACGGCTTCATTCAGACAAGAATCTTCTCATTATGGAAATAACATTGAGACTCCATTATCACGCTTTATGTTGGACAAGATTTCCACGCCTATATAAACAAGCTTAAAGGACAAATCATTCACGATTTGGAGATACAACTACTCATACATCTAAAATTCTGCAAACATTCATATTCACTCATACGCTCAAATTGTGTAATATATCACAGTAGTGATATAGTTTTTGTAACGAAAAACACAGTACACTGTAAGATGTGTTTCATCTAATATTCGCTTAAGTCCATGTGCAACTCCTCGACCCACATCTTCTTGGTTTCATCTAATATTCGCTTAAGTCCCTGGAGAATTACCCTGTTCGCAGATTCGACTTGGTCGTTCGTCTGTGGGTGTTCGACAGAGGCGAAGTATTGGGTGGTGCCTAGCTTGGGGACGAATTCCTGAAGGGCGTGATCGGTGAACTGTGTACCATTATCGGTGACTATTTTTTGTGGAATGCCGAATCGAGCAAGGATGTTTCTTTTGTAGAAGCGAAGGATGTTTTGGGCCGTAATTTTGGCCAGAGCTTCGGCTTCTATCCATTTTGTGAAGTAGTCGACCTCTACGACCAAATATTTATTTTGGTTGGTTCCTACAAAAAATGGGCCGAGGAGGTCCAATTCCCACTAGGAAAGGGCCAAGGAGAGGAGAGAGACTTGAGCTCGTTAGGTGGAGCTAGATGCATGTCTGCATGTTATTGGCATTTGTTGCATCTTTTTACATGTTATTTTGCGTCCTACTGCATGGTGGGCCAATAGTATCCTGCTCGTAAAGCTTTCCTGGCGAGGGATCTTCCGCCTAGATGCTGGCCTCTAATCCCCCATGGATTTCGAGCAAGATACAATATGCGATGCATTGATCGATACATTTGAAGAGGGGAATGGAGAATCCTCTCCTGTATAGTTTTCCTTCGACCAAAATGTACGAGCAATCCCTACGTCTGACGACGGCGGATTCTTTAGAGTCGGTGGGCAGCTTTCCTTTTCTGAGGTAGTCGTGTATGGGGGTCATCCAGTAGTCACTATCCCATATGGCGAATACTTCTAAGGTTGAAGGGGGTTTCTTGGTGCTTAGTCGAGGAAGAATTTCCTGTATCACCGACTTGTTTCCTCCCTTCTTCTTCATACTTGCTAATTTGGATAGGACGTCTGTGCGAGCGTTATGTTCGCGGGGAACATGCTACGCGTATAATGATTTGAATCTCTTCTTTCTTTCCTGGACTAGGGCTCAATATTCAGTTAGTTGGTCATTTTTGACCTGGTATTTTCCCCAGACCTGGGAAGCCACTAGTTGAGAATCAGTGAAGATCTTAACTTCCTCGGCTCCCAGATCTTCCGTCAGGCGCAAGCCCGCAAGGAATGCCTCGTACTCGGCTTGGTTGTTCGATGTCGGGAAGGGAAGTTCGAGGGAGACCTCAACCAAGGTTCCTTCTTTGTTTTCCAATATGATTTCGTTGCTGCTCCTGGTCGAACTGGAGGCATTATCGACGAATATTATCCACCTGTGTGCTCCGTGCGAAGGTCCAGGAAATTTCATTTCATCTATAAAGTTGGCCAATACTTGAGCTTTAAGGGCTTTCCTGCTCTCATATTGGATGTCGAATTCCGAGAGTTCTAGGGACTATTTTAACATTATACCCGCCATATCAAGTCTTCCAAGCAACTGTTTTATCAGTTGGTTTGTTTGGACGACTATGGTATGGGCCAAAAAGTAATGCCTAAGTATCCTCTCTATATTAACAAGGGCTAGAGCCACCTTATCAAATTTCTGATATCTCATTTTAGGGCCTTGCAAGGCTTTGCTTGTGAAATAGATTGGTCTTTGTCCTTCCGAAGTTTCTCTTATCAGCGTCGCGCTTAATGCCTCGGAGAAAAAGGCCAGGTAAAGGTAGAGGGTTTTATCTTTCTCTGGTCGAGAGATGACAGGTGTTTGGGATAACAACTGCTTCAAGTGGACGAGAGATTGCTCACATTCAGACGTCCATTTGAAAACTGCCTCTTTGCGAAGGAGTTTGAAGAGGGGGAGCGCGTGTTGGGCGGACTTCGCCACGAATCAAGAGAGAGAGAAATGAGCATGTCGTTCAAGATTTGGATGGACTTTTTCGAGGTGGGTGTTTGAAACTCAGAGAACGCTCGACATTTGTCGGGGTTCGCCTCAATGCCTTGTTCGATCAAGTAGAATTATAGGAACTTGCCTGCCCCGTACGCCAAAGGTACATTTTTCTGGTTGAATCGCATTTGGCACCTTCAGGCCTACTCGAACACTCTCTTTAAGTGGAGGGCCTGGTTGACCTCTTTCGTGGATTTGAAGATCATGTCGTCCATATATACTTCGAGAAGATTGCCTATCTCGTTGCGAAAGACTTTATTCATTATGTGTTGATATGTAGCGCCTACGTTTTTCAGGCCGAAGGGCATTACGTTGTAGTAATAGTTTCCTGATTCGGTCATGAAAGCAGTGTTATTTTTGTCTGCTTTCGCCATTGGGATCTGGTTATAACCGGAATATGTATCCATGAATGATAGCAATTTAAAACTGGCCGAGTTGTCGACCAGTTTGTCAATATTGGGAAGGGGATAAGCATCTTTTGGGCAAGCCCGATTGAGATCAGGATAATCAATACACATGCGCCATTTTCCATTATATTTTTTCATAAGAACTACATTCGACATCCAGGTTGTGTACTGGGCTAGTTCGGCAGCCTCCTTTTTTTTAGAGGATTGTTTTCTCCTACGCTGAACGACCTCCTTGAGGGCAGGATCTATAGTCAAGTGATGGCATGCGATTTCTGGATCTAATCCAGGCATCTCAGTTGCACTCCAGGAGAATAGGTCAGCATTCTCCCTTAGGTAAGCCTTCAGTACCCTTTTCGCCAAGTTGGGGAGGTCTGCTCCAATCTTCACTCCTCTGGTAGGGTTGTTTCCGTAGGGAACGAGCTCTAAGTCTTCATCCGGGATTAGTCGTGCATGATTTGAGAGTTCTTCGCTACCTGCAGATGGATTCGAACATTCACTTTCGACCATGGGCTTTTTTCCTTTCTTTCTTTCTTTGTTAAATGAGATCTTCTTTGGAGAAGTGAATGTCAAGGTCAATGGCGTCGACCCTTGGTAGTGGCTTGACTTCCTTGGAGTTGGAGGGTAGTGCATCCCCGGTGGTCATTTGAGGCTGAACGTTGATGGAACCGAGTCCTCTGGATGAAGCTTTAAAACATCTCCTTGTGGCTTGGATGTCCCCATGGAGGGTGGTGACCAAACCGCCAGCACTGTAGTACTTCATCTTGAGGTGCACGGTGGAGGGAACTACGATCAGCTCGGCGAGAGTTGGTCTCCCAAATATGCATTGGTAAAGAGACTGGCAGTCTATTACTAGAAATTGGGTCTTGATGTCTCTGGCCGTCGCTCCTCTCCCGAAGGTCACAATCATCTTGATGTATCCCCAGGGTTTTGTAGTCGCCCCATTGAACCCTTGGAGATCTGATCCAATGTACGAGGTCATATGGCTCTCATTCAACTATAGAGTGAAGAACAGTTGGGAGTACATAATGTGTACTGAGCTTCCCTGATCGACCAGAATGCGTTGCACGTAAAAATTCGTCATGCGGACCCTTATGAGCAGCAGGATGGTCGAGTTAGGGGCCTTGCCCGACAATTCTTCCCTGTATAATGCGAGAAGATGAGAACCTCCTCGGAATTTGTCTAGTGTGGAGTCCATGTTGGAGTTGGCCTCGATCAGTTGGTTGAATCTCCTCTTGACAGATTCCACTGTGTACGTGTTGAATCCCCCGTCGGAGATGACCATAGTAGCACAGAACAAATCCCAGGGACTATGGGAGGAGAAGTACAAAGGAACTCCCTCCATGTCCAAGAGGTAGAATTCTTTTGGCCGTGTGACACTCATGGCGACCGATATGGCGTTAATTTCGGGGGACTCTTTCCCCTCTTTGATATTTTTGGCTTCCAGAGCCTCTTCACGGGTGGCCTCTTTGTTTTTGTATTGTTTGAGGTGCCCATCTTGAATCAATGTTTTGATTGCGTCCTTGAGATAGATGCAATCTTCAGTATTGTGCATGTGGCTTTTATGGAACATGCAGTATTTGCTTGTGTCGGTTCCTTGTTTTGAGGGAGTTTGTCGGGGAAAGCGCATCTCGGCCTATTTGAATTTGGAATTTGCAAATTCAGATAGAATACGCTCCCTTAAAGTAGTCAGAGGGGCGTAGTCGTGCAATCTCCCAGCGGTCCCTTTGTAGTCCTTGGGGTCCTGGGATTTGTCTTCTCGTTTCTTCTCTCCTCGACGAGAAGTCGAGGGTTCATCATTTCTCGAGGGTTTGGCACTCTCTATGTGCCTTGATTCCTAGACACTGTTGGCGGCTTCCTTCTCATTGTACTGTATGTACGCTTGAGCTTTGAGGAGGACGGAGTCGAGCCTTGTTGGTGTATCGATAACCACCGCCTTGGCAAAGTCACTGTGGGGACAAAGCCCGCGCTTAAGGAGGTGTTTCTTCATGTTATCCATTGTAGAGACATGTATTGCTTCCTTGTTGAAGCGCTCGATGTACGCCCTGAGAGATTCATCCCTGCCTTAGATGATCGCTTCGAGTGAAGCTTCTGACTTTGGGTGTCGATGTAAGGTTGTGAAGTTCCTCGAGAACATCCTCCCAAGCTTCTTCTAGGAGGTGATGGATTCATCTAGGAGACTCTTGTACCAAGACATGGCTCCCTTTCTGAGTGTGGTCAGAAACAACCTGCATTTAATGGCTCCTCTGACCCCTCGGTAATCGAGGAGAGCGTCCATGTTCTCAATATGTTCTTCAGGGTCCGTCGTCCCGTCGTACGTCTCCAAAGGGGGGTGGTTTCTCTAGCCCGACCGAGAGAGGTGCTTCTGTAATTTCCCTTGACAACGGTCTACGGGGTTCTTCTTCGTTGCTATCTACCGGAGATAGAGAAGGGGAACGATAGTTTTTTCCCTGTCGGGTGTCGTGGTCTTGGTGGGGGGAGGACTCCTCCGGTGCTGCCTCAGCTTGGGCAATGGTGATCGACAGTGGTCGGCTTGGTGGTCGTCTTTCTTTCTCTTGGACGATATAAGGTCTTGATCTTTTGGTGGCGGCAAGCGGTCGTATTTCTTGAAGAAATAAATGTCGCATTTCTCCTTTGTTGGTGGAAGGCCATGCCTTGGTGGAGATATGTTGGGGGAATATCATCGTCGGGATCTTTACTGCTTTTATTCCCAGGCCCCCATCTTTTTATTTTGTTGCAAGATAAGGGTGATGGTTTTGTTGATGGCAGCGAGCAGTACTATGATGGCTGGATCAATGCTCTAAGGTATATGAACTGGTTATAGATCTCTAGAAGTTCCTCAGTAGGGATCTTGGGACGCTGTCCGTCCAAGAAATGTTGTTCGTCACACCGGGCGCTGATGGAGTATGGAGATGCAGTTTGACTGTCGCGAAGGTCGAAGTTATCCTCGAGGTGAGGATGTCCCATACCTCCGTCAGTCTTGTGCACTGGGGAAAGTGGAATCTTTCCTAGCAGGAGGAGTTCATCATGGTCAGCCATGATTGGTGAATGGAATCTTGAATATCTGCTTAGGTCTTTGAGTTTCAGGAAAGAAAGATGGGGAGAGCAGGTTTCTCACAAACGGCGCCACTGATCTTACCGGTTGATCAGAACCTGCAAGGTGGCCGGATGATGATCTTCAGTCGGGCAGTGATGTCAAAGAGGGGAAAAGGGGGTTGTACCTCCAAGGCACTCTGACGATCAAGTAAGTGTGGGAGCAAAGAGACACAAGCAACGTATTAGGGTGTTAATGGTGAATAGTGAATATTTTATATCTGGCCCTCACATGTGTGAGGTTTTATATAATTCCCCTGGAGCATAGCCATTGGTTTCTGTTTTTGGAACTGGATATGCGGGTCCACAAAAACAGGTAACAGCCAGGAATTGGTCATACCAGGCAGGTGTGTCTGTAACTATCCGAGATCCGAGGAGGAGGTTGGTTACGATCAGCGATCTGGTCAGTTCCTGGTTGTCTATGCGACTTGATGTCGAGCAGATTGGGAAGTGCTCGTCAATCATCATTAGTCAATGCCGGTCCAGGAGAGTAATGGATTGATGTTGTCCGATAAAGAGCAGGGGAGAATCGGGTCACAGTTGTGTGGGCTGTACCGAAAGAAGGGGTTAGATTGGGGCCTCTCTAGTTGTCGGGCTAGTCCATAACTTAATTAGACTAAGCCTATTCCTAACTCTAGGACCAAGTGATTTCCGGTTGTTGAGTTAGAAGGAAGATGGGTTTTTTTAGAGGCAAATAAAATTATATTAAATGATTAAGCATAAGACAAGCTAAAAATAAAGTACACATTTAAAAAACAAAAGATAGCAGGCAGGTGTAGCCAAAGCAAAATAGATCCAAAATCTACCAACAAACCAAGTCTAACTAAATAAAAAAGAGAAAAAAAAGGAAAACTAGATCAAAAAATGTGAAATGAATAAAAGCTCCATATATAGCAGAGAACAATAGAGAAGAGGGAACACAAGCCACAAAATAAACTTTCAATGATCCAAGCCAAAAATACGCATTGCACCCCGCACTTCACCATAAAACTAAAGCAAGCGTAACAGAGAGTTGCAACATAGCCAAACATAAACCTAAGCCAGCAAAGTCTGAAGCCAACAACTCACAGAAACGGGATGAAAAATGAACAAAAACTAACGGTGGAACCTAAGCTAAAAAAACAAGATCAACCCGAGGTCAAAAAATTAAACACTCCAAAGGTTTGGCCAACCAAATTCCTAATGAGTGGTTGAAACCTTTAGCTTTATGTTTTAGCCACTGCCACCAAAAAATTTTAATCTCCTCCAGTAAATATTCTTGATGAAGGTCTTGGTTGACAAAGATTTTATTATTTATGGCCTTCCGGATCTTCCAAGCAACTGTCGACCAGATGCAAGTGAGTCTTTTAGCATACGCTAATCCAGGACCGAAAAACCCTGAAAAATTATTGAAAAAGCAGTAGAATCTACTTGGGAGTTATCAGTACAGTTGGTCCACTGCATAAAGGAGGATTACACAAGTTTAACATGGCTGAGCCAGAAAAAGATATGGTTGGAAGATTCAATTTCTAGGCACCCGGAAGCATAATTTGACTATCCTCCCTCAACGCATCCCTCTTGTAGAGCTTTTCTCTAGAAGGATATTTATTTTGAAGAAGCCTCCACATGAAAATAGAGACATTTCTAGGAATTAAACCACTCCAAACTAGACAAGACTGAGAGAAAATTTCCAAAAGATTTTTTATCCTCAAAGAAGATTTGGTATGCTCCCTTTATCGAGTAACTAGTGTACTCAACATTGGTCCAGCACCAATCCCCACTACTCAAAGCATAATTCTGCTTGAAAACCAATTCTCTCGCTCCCCATCCTCTAATATCCAATAGTTGGATATCTCTCCACCAAATCGAACCGCTAAAAGGTCGGATAGGGTGGGGCTCAGATAAATTACCATATTTAAATTCTAACACCTTATGCCACAAGCTACATGATTCTGATTTAAAATTCCAAAGCAATTTTTTGACCAAAGATTCATTAGAAGCGCTCAAATTTCTTAACCCTAGACCTCCCTTATTTAAATCTCGAAAAATGAAATCCTAACTCACCAAATTTATATTTTTATCTAAATCATTCCTACCCCACTGAAAAATTATTTAAAAATAGATTTAAGATTACAGATGATACTCGACGGAACTTTAAATAAGGAAATGAAGTACACTAGAAGGGAAAATGATATTGATTTAATGAGAACTACTTTGCCTTGACGGAAAAATCCACTCAGATAATCTTCTTCTCACTGAATCTATAACGGGTTTCCACAAGGTTATTCTTCTAAGATTTACCATAATAGGAAGGCCATGGTACTTAAAGGGAAGACAGTCATTTTTGCAATTCAGAGAGTTTGATGCCTCATTTAACCAATCATGGTTTACGTTAATCTCAATGAGCGGGCATTTTTGAAAATTCACTTTAAGGTCATAATTTGACTCGAACGGCTTCAACACAACTTTTAAGATTCACACATTCTCCCAACTTTTTCTCCAATAATCATTGTGTCGTTGGCATATTGCAAATGTGAAATCTGATAGTCAAAGTCTTCAAAAATGACACCCTTAAACCTACCCAAATCCATTGTTTTCCTCAATAAGATATTTAAACCCTTCGTTGCAGTTAAGAATAAAAAAAGGATAATGGATACCCTTGTCTAAGGCCTTTCTCCATCTTGAATTCTAGAGTTGGAGTTCCATTAACTAGAATAGAGACCCTTGAAGAGTTGAGGCAAGAGTTAATCCACCCTCTCCATTTTTTATGAAAGCCCATTTTCTCCATTACTAAGCTTAAATAAAGTCCACCAAATCGAAAGCTCTATGGAATTCAACTTTAAAAAAGAAAGATTTCTTTTTTATTCCTCTTTGTATCATCCTCTACATTTTCAACCAAATTCCATCAAGGATTTGACGACCAGAAATAAAAGTAAACTGGTTTTCAGAGATCACCTCCCCAATAGCCTTTTTGAGGCAGTTAGCTAACACCTTTGCTATGACTTTGTAAATGCATCTTATTACAGAAATAGGATGATACTCATTCAAATTGTGATGGCAGTCAGGATTTGAGATAAGGACAATGTGTAACACCCTAAATTTTCGAGTAATTTTTTAATTGAATTTTATTCGTCTTTTACTTAATTTTTTTGGTGATAAAATGTTTTTTGTGATTTATTTAGTATTTTTTGGTTTATTGGAATTAATGAGATTTTTATTTAATTGAAATAAAAGATTAAATAGAAATGTTGAGAGATGGGTGGAAAGTAGTATTTTCATAAAATTGGTGGATTAAGGAATAAGTTACTAATAATTGAGGAAAGGTGTAGAATTATGAAAAATAGTAGTAGGCCATTTAAATAGATAAAGTTGGGAGAGTGGGGAATTTTATTTAATACGTGAAAGTGGAGAAAAGTGGGAAAATAGGCAAGACCTAAAGAGAACTCTAGGAGGGAGAAACCATAACAAAGACTTTGGATTTGCTGCTGGAAATTAAGGTAAGGGGGAATTACTCTAATATTGGTGTCAAATGCATGAAGGGTAGAGAGGGATCCTCACCCTCCTCTATATTTTTCTCATCTTTTTCACCATTGATGAAGCTTATGTGTTTTGGAAGAAGTGGTGTGAAAGTTGTGATAATTGTTGTGATTGTTATGAAATTCATGTTATATTTTATTGATGAATTTCGTGTATGATATGCATGTGGAAATCTGAGTTTGAATGTTCATGTTTATGGGGTTTTGGTTTGTTAAACATGTCCTTAGATTTGGAATAGGTTTGTGATTTAAGTGACAAAATTGTAGGGTTTTGATGGAATAAACAATGTATGATATATATATATATATATATATATATATATATATATATATATATATATATATATATATGTGTGTGTGTGTGTGTGTGTGTGTGTGTGTGTGTGTGTGTGTGTGTGTGTGTGTGTGTGTGTGTGTGTGTGTGTGTGTGTGTGTGTGTTTGTGTGTGTGCGTGTGATGTTTTCTGTTCGATTTGGGTGGCTGGGGGTAAAAATCGAATTTTGATGGGGCTCCAGTGGTGGAGTCGCATTTCTGGTTCTTTTGCAGATCCGAGTGTCCTTGCTTACCGAGGATGGAGCCTCACTTAGAAAGCCTTCACTTAGCAAAGGAGAGGCTCGCTTAGCGAGCGATGACAAATTCAATTGTTGTTTTGGCACGAATTATTGGGTTATTTCTAATTCCAGCAAATGTTGGTTGTTGTATTATCATGTTTGGTGATATAGTGAATAGAATTTATGTGCTTTAAGTGTTATGTGAACACTTTATTCAATGTATGAGCATATGTTGTTGAAAATGCGTGTATAATTATATGTTGTTGATGTTGCGATGTGTAATCTAGAGTGAGAGCTATTGTGATTGCCTTACGTGCTATTATGTATTATTTGAAGTGGAACTAGTTATTTAGTTTTACATGTATGTTGTTGTTATATGAAATGCATCATGTGTGTCGTGTTGGGAAGGGACGAATCGTTGGTCCATAAAAGGGGATCATGGATGAGTTTGGGTTCAAAGAGGAAACATAGTGAGTGGATGAATGTCATTAACATAACTCTGATGTACACGAAATGGTACCACATGCATTGAGTTGAGATGTTTGTTCTTATTGCATACTTAAACACGTTGTGATTGTTTTATTATTGTAAATAAAGTGTGTGATTGTTGATTTATGTAAATATGCTACTCGTGCTATATTTTGCACCGCTAATATATTTGAGCATATTCCCACACCTCTTTCGTTTTGTTTGTGTGGTGCTTTATACACTGTGGTACTGATACTCAGGAGGAGAAATAGTTGTTTTCAGTTGAAAGATAGCATTGAGGATTTAATTTATTCATTATTTACCATTTTCAGTTATTTTAGTTTTTGGTTGCTCTAATATGTAACAATGGGAACTAGTCATGTTGTTGGTGTTTGAGTTGATGTTGTTAATTATTTAAATTTTAATCAAGTACTTTATTTTGAAGAGATAATTTAAAGTATGTTTTTAGTGTTGAGATTCTATTGCATGTTTAGTTATTTTTATTTAAATATTTGGGGTTTTGAGGGAGTTACATAGTTAGTATTAGAGCAGGTCGGTCCATTCGGCTTAGCTTATGAAATTTGTTATGCCATGTGTGTGTGACATGTGTGTGAACACTATCAATGCTTGTGGTGTTAACTACTCTTTTATTTTCTATTAATGATTAGTAATTTGTATTGGCTTGTTGTGCATAAAGAAATGGATGGAGGTAGAAATAATGAATATATTGTTGATGCTTTATGAGTTTTGGCTTAGGTGATGGTGCAAGCGAACGAGGTTTTACAGGCTCAGTAGAATCAACAGGGAGTGGTTGACAAATTATATGGTTAGAGTAAGTTTCATAGGAATAATCCGCTTATGTTTAAGGGAAGGTACGATCCTACGGGTGCTCAGAGTTGGCTTCAGGAAATTGAGAAGATCTTTTGAGTTATGGTTTGCACTGACGACTAAAAAGTGTTTTTTTATAACACATATGTTGTCTGGGGAGGCTGGGTATTGGTGTGTGTAAGTGGTTGTTGTGAGCAATTTTGATAAAACAATGCTTTGATAATGTTTTTCTAAATGTCTTGACATTTGGAGCAAACTGTTTTGAATGATGTCAAAGAAGATGTCTTAACATCTGCCTCCTGAGCTGAACGCAAATCACATCAGTTTAAGTTTTTTATTTCCTGTTTTCATATGTGTCATAATTCAGGATTTGTGACTCATAGGCTGCGAAAAATATGGAGGAATATTTTTCTATTTGAAATATCCTTGTGGATTATATCTTGTACTGTTTTCATGGAAATATTCAAAAGGTTGAAATATTTGTTTTTCAGCCCAAGCCCATTGTTGCTCCTTTATAAGGACTTGCTTCCTTATTCATTCAATTGCATCTTTTGAAGAAGAACTCGTTCTTTCTATTTTAGAAGTCTAAGTCTTTTAATTGTAATACACTCTAGTATTGGTTTAATACTTGAGTTGTTATTTGAGTTGTTAATTGTGGATCATTCATAAGCTTTTAAGTATTGAATGATTGAAGTCTTTAAAACTTAATATTTTTGTAGTTCTTCACTATAAGTGATTAAAGGGATTTAAGGAGGGCCTCATACTTAGGTGTGTCCTAGGTAGAAGTATAGCACGGGCAGTGATTAAGTGATTAGATCGTAAACTGGTTATTTACTAAGGGTCTATAAATGGATACTATTTAGTGGACTTGTCCCTGGCTTGGTAGCCCCCAGAGTAGGTGTTTTTTTACACTGAATTGGGTTAACAATCCTTTGTGTTTTTACTGTTTTACTTTTGTTTCTTTTTACATTGTTCTCAGATATTTATATCGTGACATCTCCTTGGACATCTCATATCTGATACCAAAATTTCAATTGGTAACAGAGCAGGCATCAAGCTCTATATCTAGGTGAGATCCAGGGAAGATACTTTCTGGTACTATAGACAAGGAAGGAGTATTTATGAACAGACCACCCATTCTGGATGGAAGTGATTATAACTATTGGAAACCACTTATGGTGGCCTTCTTAAATTCTCTGGACAATAGAGCTCAGAAGGCTGTTTTAAAATGATGGAAACACCCTGTCAAATTGGGAGAAAATGGAGAACCGACTTTTGAGTTAAAACCAGAAGAAGATTGGTCTAAAGAAGAAGATGAAATTTCTCTTGGAAATTCTAAAGCCTTGAAAGCTATATTCAATGGAATTGATAAGAACATTTTCATATTAGTGAACACATGTGAAGTAGCTAAAGATGCATGGGGGATTCTTCAATCTACCCATGAAGGCACATCCAAAGTTAAGATGTCAAGACTTCAGTTGCTCACCACAAAATTTGAGAATTTAAGAATGAAGAATGATGAAAGTATTAATGACTTCCATATGAACATTCTTGAAATTGCTAATGCATCCAGTGCTTTAGGAGAAAAAATACCTGAAGACAAATTGGTGAGAAAGATGCCCATGTCTCTTCCCAAGAGATTTGATATGAAAGTGACTGCTATAGAAGAAGCTCAAGACATTGACAAAATGAAAGTGGATGAACTTGTTGGGTCCCTTCTGACATTTGAATTAAGCATCAATGAAAGATCTGAAAAGAAGAACAAAAGCATAGCCTTTGTATCAAATATTGAAGATGAAGAGGAGGACTGTGATCTAGATACATATGGAGGAATATCAATTGCCTTAGCTATGTTTGGAAGATAGTTTTAAAAAGTGATAAAAAGAATGGATAGGAACCAAATATCAAATGTCAATAACATCTCATCTGACATCCATAAGTCAAATGAGTTTGGAAGAAAAAGGGCTGAAGAAAAAAACCACTCAAGGGAAGGGAATACAATTTCATGAATGTGAAGGTTTTGGTCACATTAAAGCTGAATGTCCTACATATCTTAAGAAACAGAAGAAGAATATATCTGTTACTTGGTATGAAGAGGACTGAGAGAGTGATCTTGAAGAATCTTCCAAGTATGTTAAAGCATTGACAGGAAAATATGTATCTGAGGAAGAGTCTAGTCATGGGGAACTAACCTTTAATGATTTAGATTCTTCATACAAAGAATTATGTCTCAGAAGCACAGAAGTGTGCCTATAAGGGGAGAAACAGAAAGCCTTCATAACTCAGCTGAAGGCAGAAAGGGAAGAGCATCTAAAAACTATTTCAAATCTAGAAAGTGAAGTGACTGCTTTGAATTCAAACCTTGATAGAATGGTCAAATCTCTCAAGATGTTGAATAATGGGTCTGACAAATTAGATGAAATTCTTCAAGCAGGAAGAGTGACAGGAGACAAGAGTGGTCTAGGGTTTAATGAGAAATAGGAACCAAATTCAGAAGAACCTTCATTAGAGTCTAAACCAAGGATTTCAAATCAAATGTCTAAACATCTTTGTAAGAAAGGACATCATGGCAAAAATCACGGCAAGAAAAAGTTTAATCACACCAGAGGGAATTCTCATCCCTGGAGATGTCATCACTGTGGAAGGCTTGGTCATATAAGGCCTTTCTGTTTCAAGTTGTATGGATATCCTTAAACTACTTCTCTTCCCAAAATTGATCAAAATCCCCCAAATAGCAAAAAGAAGAAACAGTGGGTTCTCAAGACTAATGTTGCTAGTTTCATAGCTCGTACCTCTCTCAGAGTATCAACCAAAGATGAATGGTACTTTGACATTGGTTGTTCTAGACATATGACAGGTGTCAAGAATCTATTGACAAATATCAAATCTCATTCCACCAGTTATGTGACTTTTGGTGATAGAGCCAAAGGTAAATCAAAGGAGTTGGCAAGCTGGAATGTTCAGGAGTCCCCAAGCTTGATGATGTGTTACTCGTTAAAGGGTTAACAACAAACCTGATAAGTATAAGCTAATTGTGTGATCAAGGATTCAAAGTTAACTTCATTAAGGAAGAATGTCTCATTTGCAATGAAAAGAATGAATTTATTATGAAAGGAATCAGATCTAAAGACAATTGTTACTTATAGGTTCCCCAAGAGTTGAACTTCTCCTCAACATATGTTTTGGCCAAATAAAATGAAGCTAAACTATGGAATCAAAAATTGGGACACTTGCATCTAAAAGGAATGAAAAGAATTATATTTGAAGAAGTTGTGAGAGGGATACCTAAGCTCAAGATAGAAGAAGGAAAAGTATGTGGTGACTGCCATATTGGAAAGCAAACTAAGATATCACATCAGAAGATCCAACATCTTACTACATCAAAAGTTTTGGAACTTCTTCACATGGACTTGATGGGACCTATGCAGGTTGAAAGTCTTGGTGGAAAGAAGTGTGTATATGTTGTTGTAGATGACTTATCTAGGTACACATGGATAAGCTTTATTAGAGAAAAATCAGAAACTTTTGAAGTGTTTAAAGATCTATGTCAAAAACTTCAAAGAGAAAAAGATAGTCATGTCATTAGAATCAGAAGTGATCATTGAAAGGAATTTGAGAACAATAAATTTGTTGTATTTGTTATTTTGAAGGAATCAGTCATGAATTCTCTTCTCCCATTACTCCTCAACAAAATGGGATTATTGAACATAAAAATAGAACCCTTCAAGAATCTTCCAGAGCTATGATTCATGCTAAGAAGTTAACCTACCACTTTTAGGCTGAAGCTATGAATACTGTGTGCTATATCCATAATAGAGTCACTCTAAGGAAAGGAACTTCAGCCATCTTGTATGAAATATGGAGGGGAAGAAAATCAATTGTCAAATACTTTAAAATTTTTGGAAGTAAATGTTACATCTTAGCTGATCGTGAACAGAGGAAGATGGATCCCAAGAGTGATGAAGGAATATTCCTGGGTTACTCTACAAATAGCAGAGCTTACATAGTCTTTAACTCCAGAACGAAAGTTATGATGGAGTCTATAAATGTTATTATTGATGATAGAGGATGGAATGATGAAGAAGATGTCTTAGAAGATGTTGGAACATCTTTGTCTGATATTTAAACAGAATAAAATGACAGAAGTGTTAATTCTAATCCACCTCAAGAAGATCCTGAGCCTAGTCATCTCAATAAAGGGCCTTCAATTAGAACCCTGGGAGATCATCCTAAGGAGCTTATCATAGGAGATCTAAATAAAGGATTTACTACCAGATCAAAATAAGGGATATCAAACTCTTGCTTTATGTCAAAAATTGAGCCTAAGAATGTCAAAGAGGCCCTAACTGATGAGTTCTGGATTAATGCTATGTAGGAAGAGCTAGAACAATTCAGTAGAAATGAAGATTGGGATCTAGTTCCAATACCTGAAGGGACAAATGTGATTGGCACTAAATGGGTATATAAGAATAAATCTGATGAAAAAGAGGTGTTCACTAGAAATAAGGCAAGGTTAGTTGCACCAGGATACACTTAAATTGAAGGAGTTGACTTTGATGAAACCTTTGCTCCTGTGGCCAGACTTGAACCAATCAGACTACTCTTGGGAGTTGCATGCATACTGAAGTTTAAATTGTTTCAAATGGATGTAAAGAGTGCATTCTTAAATGGCTATCTAAATGAATAAGTTTATGTGGAACAAACTAGGAGATTTGTTGATCCAAGTTTTCCTAAACATGTGTACAAACTAAAGAAAGCTCTGTATGGATTAAAGCAGGATCCAAGAGCTTGGTATGAGAGATTGATAGAATTTCTTGGTGAGAACGGATATAGGAAAGGTGGCATAGACAAAACTATTTTTGTAAAGGAAGAAGGGAAGATCATGATTTCACAAATTTATGTTGATGATATTGTATTTGGTGGGATGTCAAATGAGATGGTTCAACATTTTATTAAGAAAATGAAGTCAGAATTTGAGATGAGCCTTGTTGGTGAATTAACCTGTTTTCTTGGTCTGCAAGTTAAACAAATGGAAGATTCCATATTCTTATCTCAGAGCAAGTATGCTAAGAACATAGTAAAGAAATTTGGGATGGAAAATGTCAGTCACAAAAGAACTCTTGCTCCCACACATCTGAAGTTGTCTAAAGATGAAAAAGGAGTAAGTGTGGATAAAAGTCTTTACAGAAGTATGATAGGTAGTCTTCTATATCTCACAGCTAGCAGACCTGACATTGACTTTGTTGTAGGGGTGTGTGCTAGATATCAAGTTGATCCTAAAGTTATCCATGCCAACCATGTGAAGAGAATTCTTAAATATGTGAATGGGACAAGTGACTATGGTATGCTATACTCTCATGGATCTAGTTCTTCCTTAATTGGTTATTGTAATGTCGATTGGGTAGGAAGTGATGATGATAGAAAAAGTACATCAGGAGGATGCTTCTTTCTGGGAAATAATCTCATATCTTGGTTTAGTAAGAAGAAAAATTGTGTGTCTCTATCCACTGTTGAGGCTGAGTATATTGCTGCAGGAAGCAGTTGTTATCGATTAGTTTGGATGAAACAAATGTTAATTGAATATAATGTCAAACAAGATGTCATGACATTATTATGTGACAATATAAGTGCAATAAAAATATAAAAAATCCCATTCAACACAGCAGGACAAAACATATTAATATTCGTCATCACTTTATAAGAGAGCTTGTTGAAGAAAAGATTGTTTCCTTAGAACATGTAGCCACTGAATTGCAACTGGCTTATATTTTCGCTAAGGCTTGGGATGCTAATCAGTTTGAGAACTTAATAGGAAAATTAGGGATTTTCCTATATGAGGGTTTTTAGCAATTAAAGGCGTGTGGGAATATCATTAAAGTGATATTATATTATTTATGTTTCCAACAAATCAAATTTCGAAAGCAATCATTACAAGACTATCTCAAATTGTTTTCCACACGCTATGAAATGACATCTTTCTACTCTCACAAACTCTTCATTCTCCTCTACAGAAAAAGAACCCTTTTCAATCTTCATCTCTTTTCTCAAAAATCTTCAAAGATGTCTCAACATCATACATCATCTTCCTCAAAATCTGTCAACCTCCCTGAGAAACACTTCGACAAAGGCAAATCCAACTCCCGTCCCATTTCCCTTTTACTTTGTGATTGAAATAAAGTCAATAAAAGTGGAAAGGGATCGCAATCGGCCCCCACACTTTCTAGTCTATGTCGTTCTTAGCTCACATTATACATTGATGCTTTAAACCGTGTTTATTCTTTCCCATTGAGTCAAATAAAGTGGAAAAGGGTTTGTAACCAATCCCCACACTTTGTCATTTGTTTCAACGATGTTAGCTCATGTTTATTTAAACATTGATGCTTCAAGTTGTTACTTGATATTGTTGCTTGAGCAAATCAAGTGGGAAGATTTCCTTACTCCCACTTCGAAATCCATTTGATTCTTTGTTTGTTTCAAGCCCGCGCTTTATTTTTGTTTTGGTTTTGTTTTGACTTTGTTCGATTGCACTTGTGTTTATGATTTTTCTTTAGACCTTTTCATGTTCCCTAAGGATCACTTGTTTCGTTCTCGATTCAAGGTAGACATTAGGTTTGTAAACCATGCATGTTAACTTAGGTATATGTTTCCCTTTGTTATCCAAAATATAGGACCCCCATTGCATGATAACATTAGGATTGTTAGTCTCCCTTAGACTTTTTCATTCCCCTTTTTGCATCTTTAAAACTAAAAATCTCTTTAACTTGGTTCAAACTTCAAAACACTCTAACATTATTAAACCCTTTTTCAAGGTTAAAAATACTAACTAATGCAAACTCTTTTTGTCTTCAGACTTTTTCTTTTAAAACCTTTTCGATAAGGGTATATTGTTTCAAGTTCGAGCAACATGGAAATGCTAAGTGTGTGAGGGGCTGAGCATAAGTCTCTTTATAAGTTGTAACGCCAAGAAAGAATTATAATCCTAACTGTGAGGATATGAATGTGGCATTATCCATAAAAAACATGAAACCAACCAAAACTTTTGAGGTTAACTATGAGTGCCTTGATCCCTATTGCAAGAGAGGTGGTACGTAGACACAAAGGTTTGCAACCGAGGCAGACGCGGCAAATAAAACCTTTTATTTTTGTACATAATACTCTACTTACATGCATTTTTCCCTTTACATCCTAGCTTTAGATTTAAGCACACCCTTTTAGATTAGACAACAAGAGTGGATCTCATGGAGTATCACAGATGTGAGGGGTGCTAATACCTTCCTCTTGCGTAATTGACTCCCTTACTCGTTCTCTTGGTCGCAAGACCTTGATTTCAGCCTCTTCATGTTTTCTTTGAGGTTTTCCTTTCCCTTCGGTGGGATAAATAAATATTCGATGGCGACTTCATTGTTTGTTTTGAGAGATTTATTTTCTCAGGTTACTTCAGCTGGCGACTTCACTGGGAACACTTAGTAAGTCAGCCCTAGCTCTTATTTTCTTTTCTTTGGGTGTTTATTTCTTTTAGCTTCATGGATTGTGGATATGTATATATTTTTATGTGTGTGTGTGTATATATATATATATATATATATATATATATATATATATATATATATATATATATATATATATATATATATATATATATATATATATATATATATATATATATATATATGTGCATTCACCTGCATCTGGATAATTGTTTCTATTATTTTGTACTGTTGTTTTGTTGTGTTGTTTCATTGGTGGAAGGGTGTTACATGAGGTAAAAGGCCCATTACCCAGGGCAGTGTTCACATAGGTTAGAGCGGATGCTCATGTCGAATCCTGTGTTTTGTTGACACGTGTGAGGAAGCATGAGATACCGCACTCAGATAAGGTTCTCTTAACAATGCCTTTGTCTTGCACCCTTTGTGCAGAGACGATATGTCAGAATAGAGGACTCCCGACTCTGGTTGCCACTAGAAACCCTGTTTTGATTAGAATTTACCCGTGAGGTGGGGTGAGAGTTCTTCTTATAGGTGCAAATGTTGATCTTTGATTCTTGGTTCTCTAGTATTCTTAAATGGTTCAGACCTTTGATCCTATTGTATGTGACTGTGACTTAATTATCCGCACAACATTGGTTCAGTTTGTGGAAGCCATGATCCCATTGCATTCATGAAACATTTTATTAACTGCATTTTGACATACATGTTTTCTTATTTCCAGGATCTCTAGTCTTTGAGTCTTGTTGGTTAGGCCACCTTTGAAGATGGATACCAAGAAGAGAGACAACCACATAAATCATATTTTTTACCAGTTCCCTATGCCAGTTCTCGATAATCTTCTCCTGCTAGCTAAGAGGTCTCCTCCCAATAATGTTGATACCTTTAAAAAAGATTATGTAAGAATTTGGATGTGTCTAAATTCGCCTCTCAGTGAGTACTAGAAGGATGCCCTCCAAGCTCTATTTCAGTTTTATGACCGCAACCTGAGATGCTTCATGTTCCCTGACTATCTCTTAGCACCGACTTTGGAAGAGTATTCCACCGTCTTGGATATTCCTATTTTGCATCAAGTACCTTTTCATACTTCTATGAAGAAACCTGATGATACCCAGATGGGTATCGCCCTTTATTTGGGAAAATATGTCATAAAGGCCAACTTTACGAAAAAAGGATCTGTGCATGGTTTTTATTTGAATTTTTTGTTGAAGGAAGCTAATGCCAAGGCTGATAAGAAAGACTAGAAGGGTTTCAATTCTATCTTAGCTTGTTGTATTTATGGGATATTTATGTTTCCCAATGAGATCAAGTTTGTTGACGAGAATGTTGTTGCCATATCCATGCAAAGAAATCATGTGCCCACTCTCCTAGGGTATGTCTATCATTCTATTCACTCCAAAATCTACAAGGGGAAATGTGATACGGTGGCAGAACCGACTGTTTTGAAATGCTAGTTTGCGTTTTGCGTTTTTTGTTCGCAAAATGTCGAGGTAAGCAAGAGTTGCCACATACTTTTATTTCATCTAACCGGAAAGGAAAAAAGCACAGAAAAAATCCTTTTTCGAGATTTTGAGTACGGGGGGTAGATTATAGAAAGGGAAGGTGTTAGCACCCTTTCTATCCATGGTTTTCCATGGACTCTTAGGTACTTGCTCATCTTTTAAAACTACTTGTGCGTGTTTGTTTTGAAAAGTTTTATTTTACTTCATTTTAACCCTTGTTTCTGTCCTCAAGCGTGTTACGAAGTTGTTTTTGAAAACTTTGTTTGAAAAGTGTTTGGTGTGAAAAAGTTCGATTTGAGCAAGTACCTAACATTTACCTACCTACTCGAAAAAAGATCGTTTATGTTCTTGTTTCCTTTAGACAGTGCTATCTCACTATTGAGAAATAGGTAGCACCGTCGTTGGAATTGTAAGGGTCAATTCGAAAGGGACGTACGATCACTAAAGCAATACTAGGACGTTTTAGTAATAGCCCTAGAGTCTTAAGATCATATGCGAGGCAACATTTCCGAGGCAACATTTCCGAAGCAACATTTCCGAACGGGACATTTTGTCTTTGTTTAGACAGGAGGGCAACCACTAAGACACGCTATACTTAATGATCGTTTACCGAAGGCAACCGAAGTGAGAGTATACCCTAGGAATGCACATGTGCGAGTGATTTGATTTCAATTATTATCTTTGCATATTATGGTTTTCTAGCCGTTTTAAATTATCATGCATTCTTGTCATACAATCCTATTAACATACATCTAAACAGTTAATATTTGCGAGAATTAAAATGCGAGAAATAAAACCTACGCTATTACAAGGCTTCGGGGAGGGGATTAATTACATAGCCAAAAAACCTGTAAAAGACGATAAATAAAGAAAATCCTACATTAAACTATTACATACTGTAGACAGTTACATTAATATTGCAAAAAATAATAAACGTGTGCGATGAATCGAATGCAAAATAACTAGGGTTTTGACCCCAACTAAGCCTAATTGTAATTTAAAAGAAAAATCATTTTTTTGTCGTTTTTTGTGTTATTTGAGAAAATAAAGTTCAATTGAATGGAAATAACCTAATCACTAATTAATTTTAGTTAAGAAAAAGAATAATTAAATTAACCTATTTTTTTGTATTTTTTTATTTTGAGAAAGAAATAAAAATTAAATCAAAAGTCTAACCCTAATTTTTCTAATTGATTTTAATTATATAAAAAAAGTTAGAATTACCCTAAATTAAATTAAACTAATATTAAATCAAATTTGATAAAATAAAACCTAATTCTAATTTTTTTGTGAAACTCTTGATTTTATGATTTTGTGAGAAAAATTAGTTAGTTTGTAAATTAAATGAATAAAGAAAATTAAAAGAAAAAAGAAATAAGAAAAAAAGAAATATAGAGAAAGTTAGTAATGAGCCTCATATTAGTAGAAATGGGGGTGTGAATCTGATCTCTTGGCCCAACAATTCCTGGCCCTTTTTGACTTTGCCAAATCCTGTGGATATGCTTGACTCAGGCGCATGGTGGACCTTCAAGGGTTAGCCTTGGATCTGGGGCGTTGATGGATGGGACGGGCAGATCTGGGTAGTACACGATGGACCCCCTTCCATGTAACACGCTGGATTGCCTATTCAAGAAAAGCAAGAATAAAATTTGGGACCTGGGGATCGAACCCAGGCCCTTAAGCATTCTCCCACTGCACGCTTGCCAACTGAGTTGGCTGTGTTAGTTGTATAAACAATAACAAATGAATATTATATGATAAAAACAAAAGGCTAAACTTTGAAATGGGCGAAATTCAAACTGGCAAATCAAGGTGCACCACGTATCCTTCTTCTTCCTCCCACCGTCGCTGTAAGTTTTGCAACTTTTACCTACGGACGTTTAAGCGTAGGTACAACCCCTGTGTATTTCCAAAACCTTGTACATGCATGATAAATGAAAACTAATGGTACCAATTAACTCGTTGCAACCTCACGAGCATCATTGTACCATTATCATTGTCCAATTTTCCCTGTACAAGAAATCCCTAAAAAGGAAACACGAACCCTAGCCATGGCAGCTTCATGTTTAGTCATCAAAAATTCAATTAAATATAACCATTAGCTTGCAAACAACTCAAGGATTATGAATATACCAATCAAACATGCTAAATATGCCAGAATCAATGTAATCGATTTCAGGAAAAGAGCCAAACTGTGTGACTGCTACTATGCATTTCAGGGCGTGGGGAAGCTTGCTAACGGTTGAAACACGATCCTAGGATATCTAGCAAACGATTGGTATGATTAAAATGGCTTGAGATGGCTTGAAACTTGGAAATTGGTTTGCAACTTTTTCTTGAATTTTTGAAATTTGTTTTTTGCCTTTGCACGCATCTAGCCTCTTTTTTTTGGTATGCATTTGTTCCTTATGTATACTAGAGTGCATTAGGGTTGCAACTTTGTATCAAATCTCTTCCAATTATGAATATTGATTCATGATTCAATCCTTGCAGCAAATCTTTCCAAAACAAGCAAACTCAATCTTTTTGTGTCCATATAAAGCCTTGCACGATTTGATCTTGTCTCCAGCTATATAATGAACCTAATCATGCATAAAATCTCAAGATTTAATTAGTTTTTGATATTTTCATTATTTTATATTGATTTTATTTGATTTAAATGAAATAAAATCAAAATAAATAACAAAAATAAAAGAATGACAAGTGGAAGGGCTCATGGGTCATGGGTCACATTACAAACTCAGTTCAAGCATAAAAAGTTTGGGCCCATTTGGAAAAAAATGCAATTTTGGACACATTTGACTTTTGGCAATTTTGCAAAAAGAGTCAACTTGGCCAATGCACAACTCCATCAATTTTGACCGTAGAGAGGTGTTCTTGGACTTTTTAGAAAGCTTAATATGTCCTCTAAGCAACCCTTATGGTCTCATATAAATTGAGTCTTCCATGTTCATGTATGAAGCTTTGACCCAAAAGGTGTTTTTGTTGACTTTTCAAAATGACCTATAATGTCCAAATTCATATCTTCTTGTGAGTGCATATTTTGAACTTGGTAGATGAATATGAATTGTATGGAATTACATCCTCTTCAAAATGAGCTTTGGATGGGTCAGTTTTGATAAAGTATGAGAAAGTTATGCTTGGTCAAAGTTGAGTTGACTTTTCCTACAAAACCCTAATTTAGCAACTTTTGGGTTTTGATGAATTGTGAGCAATCCTTGAGGAATCATGATCAACCCTTGATCAAATGATGAAAAATACTTCAAAATGATAATGTTGACCAAAAATCTTGAAGTTTGACTGTATGTGGGCCACAATTGACTTTTCCCCTAAAATAGTCAATTTTCAGGCCTTTGAGCAATTGACTGAGCAAACTTCCTCTGCAAGGCTTGAAACTTCACATGGATGATCTTGAGAACATATAAGGAAAATGGTGAGCATTTTGGATCCTTTTGAATCAAACATCTTGATGCAAAATGAAACCCTAATTTGTGGTAGACTGCCTTAGGAGAGAGTTTGTCTGGTCAACCCTTGGACTTCTTTGAGCAATTTGAGGACCTCACTTGACATGTATTGAGAAATATGGGAGGGAAAATTTTAGGGTACAACAGGAAAGGTGGAATTATTCCATTTGTTGTGCTCCATTGTTTTATTATTGGTTTAGAGGTAATCTTCCTTGTTGCGGAGCTTTCATTGATGCTAGCGTACTATAAAGTGGGCTCCAAGGCTGAAAGGGCTCACCTCCAAGGATATTAATTGGTATAGGCACGACTTGTCTAGGACCGAGAGTAAATAAGTGATCTTTCATTGCGAATAATCCTTTAATGAACCTCTCATGAGTATAAGAGGTGGCATTAACTATAATCCAACTCTTTCTCGAAGACAGTTGGGATATGCTCTGAGAGGACCACCTGAAAATGAGCACCTGCGGGAATCCTTGTTCTATGATGTTCCTGACATTATTGGATGGATGGATAGAGCTATCAAAGCTTGGAAAAGCATTCACTTTGAAGGAGGACAATATTTTGGTTAAAAATATCCCACGGGAATCGGATCAACTTGATGGCAAAGATCGTCGTTGGCCTTTTGCCATAGAAAAGCCTTTGTACCCTCAAGATTCGGATCAACCTGATGTTGTACCAAAAGGAGATATGAGATAGTGCGATCCCATAATCAATGATTGCTTGAGGAACGTGAGACTATAGAGGTAAAGTGTCTTGTGGCTACACAAGAGTAGACTAAACTAGCCCACCAACTCAAAAGTTTTAGCGGAGATATGCCAATTGTTGAAAAAAAGAGATTAAGGTCTGAACACAATTTTGTTTCTGTTGAAGATCACCAGAAAAGTGTTGTTGATATCAAAAAGAAATACAAATAGAAGTGCCAAGATTGTGAGATCCTTAAAGCGTCCAAAGCTGGCTCGGAGAAAAGGTACAAGATCAAGATTCAAGGGTTAGAGAAGCAACTTCTAGAAAAAGGCGCCCAGTTTGAAGAAGAGAACACCCGGAGGATTATAGTAGAAACTCGGCTCAAGGGGAGAAATACTCAACTAGCACAGGACATAGAAGAAATTGTGAAGCTCAAAATTCAAATGGGAGGACAAAGGTTCGCGAGTTATCCATTGTAATATGTTTAGATTTTGTATTTTTCTGTTTTCCAAAGGCCATCGTCAAGCTTGTTGATGGGATCTCTCATTTTCTATTGTAATACTCTTGGTACTGATATTTGAACTATTTGTAATCCTTCTTGTTCTGGTTTAATGAGAATCTGAATTTTTGGTGTTCACTATCTTGTCTCACTCTTGCTTAAGAACTTGAATCAAAGCTCATGGATCTTGGAAATATTTATACATGCCATTGCATGCATTATATGCACTCATTCATTCATAACATATCATGCATAACAGGTTACTCTAGCAAGTCTTATTACTTCTGATTTGGTTTTTTTCATAGATTGCTACTTTCAACTCTTACCGATATAACACCATAAATAATTCAAAGAGACAGATGGAACTGATACAAGCTGACGTAGTTGCTATGGGTGTCAAGATGGACACTCGTGTTGAACAGTTGATGGAGATGGCCCAGGCTATGGCTCTAAAATAGGAAGATTTAAGGGCTCTAATTGTGAGACCTAATGCAACTACAGATGAAGCGAATGGAACTTTGAATCCTCCTCTAAGAGATGCTGGAAATCTTGTGGGGGTTACTGCTAATCACCTTGCTGGTAATCCGGGTGGTCAGAATCTGAATGGTAATGCTGGTGTTAATCTTGGGAATGGTCCTGCTGGTAGCCTTGGTAATCCTGCTGGAAATAATTAGGGTACCCCTATGATTCAAGTTGTAGGAAATATGCCTTTATGCACTCCTCCTCGTCAGAATAATGAACAACCTTTTGTTCAGCGAAAAATTGGAAGAGTTGTTCTGATACGTATTCAGCAGCTTGAAGATGATAACTATGATGACTGGTATACTAATCATGAAGAACACATTGAATCTGATAGGAAGCTACGTATGCTCATGGAGTGTGTGAGGGCTTTTGAAAATCATGGAGCTATGGGTCTTGATATGTCTGATTTGGGATTAGTCCCCGGAGTGAAGATTCTTCCAAAATTCAAAGTGTCAGATTTTATCAAGTACAGAGGCATTTCTTGTCCTAAGACGCATGTTAAGTCTTACTATAGGAAAATATCAGCATACTCTAGTGATAGGAAGCTACTCATGCACTTTTTCCAAGACATCATGACTGGTGGTCTGTTGGATTGGTATGTGTAACTTGAAAGCTCTTGTTTTTGCACTTGGAGAGAGTTAGCTGAAGTTTTTGTTCTGCATTATCAATATAACAGTGACATGGAACCTACCCGAACTCAGTTGCAGAATCTATCGCATGGGAAGAAAGAGTTGTTTAAAGAGTATGCACAAAGGTGGCGCGAGATGGCAGCTCGAGTGCAGCCTCTTATGATGGAAAGAGAAATGGTGGACATGTTTACTAGCACACTGCAGGGGCATTTTATACTACTTGTAGCATTTATGACTCTTTTGCTGAGATGGTGACTTGTGATAAAAGAATTGAATTCAGAATCAAGATAGGAAATATTTGGGATCTTATGTATGCAATAATGCTGGTAATTCTAAGAAATATTTTGGTGGCTATCAAAAGAAAAAGGAAGGTGAATCCAGTGCGTTGTATTCCCGGAAAGGAAAAGGCATGGCTTATCAGGAGCCAGATCATCAGGTTTCTGCTATAACTATTCCAACTGCAGCACCTCAACGGTAAGCCTATGAACCTTGTCAGGGTAATTAGCAACAGAAGCCGAGAGTACCTTCGGGAAAGTTTGATGCACTTCCCATGTCTTATGTTAAATTGATACCTCGTCTACTCCAGTTGAAGTTGGATGATTTGTGCACCTTGAATACTAATCCTAAAAGAAGATCGTCAAACTTTGATACTAATGCCCATTGTGAGTTCCAATCTGGAGCACAAGGGTGTTTTACCCCAATTTTTCCCCTAAGATTCCTCTATCATGTCATATCATCACAATGCAACCAGATCACAAACTAGAGTTTGGGTTTTTCTCCTACTGCATCCGGTCTCTAGGTTTTCCTATGAGAATCACCAAGTACTTTGAGGCACCTTGAATTGTGTATCTTTGTACATTTATGTCTTTAAATAACCTCAAAATGTGTATATTTTATCTCTTGGAATATCATATTGTAGGTAATGACACAATTGCATTCATCTCACCATCTCCTAGCACAGAGGACCAAAACTAGGGTTTGGATTTTAATCAGGAGATCTTTGGATTTTTGGGTAATTATTGATCCTATACTTCTCTACATAGTCATTAGAATCTATCATTGGAAGTTTGGTCATCAATTTTGGCTTGAAAGGGTTTAATTTATGAAAGGGGTAAAATGGTCATTTTATCAGGAGATAGCTGAAATCAACTGTTGACCAGGTGAACTTGTGGTCAACTATCAATTCAATATCCTATTCTCACATTTCATGGTCAATATTGGCAAAAATATCAAGAGGAAGTGTGAATTGGAGATAACTTGTCAAGGAAGTCATTTGAAGTTTTAGAATTTTTCTAAGTATCCATATGGCTGAATTTTGATTGGCTACACCTTTCTCAATTTTTATTGAAAATGTGCAAACTTTATATGCCTAGAAAGAGGATGAAAAATTATCCAACTTTGTAGGAGAGGCCACAAGTCCAAAAAATGAAAAGAAAAAAGTTATGAAGCTTGGGAGTTTTTTGGCACTTAGTAAAATTTTGGTTAAAAATGCAAAAATTTGACTTCTTCATGTCCATTTTTGAATGACCATTTGGACTCAAATCAAAAAGTTGGCAACATGAAAGTTGAAGATTGAAGTTTTCTCTTCATTTTTCATTTAATAATCATCTCAAATGGTTAAGTGTAGATAAAGATATGGTGATTAGGATTTTGAGCTAAAAACTAAATTTTTGCCCAGTACAAGGCAAGTCACGCACGCTAGGCAGGAATTTCATCAAACATATTGTGGGCGCGCATTCATCATCTTATTTATATGAGAAATATTCATTATTTTGAAAAATGTCCAACATCAAAGATCAGGCCCTAAATGTGAGGAACAATTTTGCTTCAGAAAGTTTCTCCCTAAATTTTGAGATATAATTGAAAGAAGAAGGCATCATGCAAGCTGAAATTTTTGCCCAGCAAGGCCTCACGCGTGCATAGCAAGCCCAGTCAGGCTTGGCATTTTATCAAACAGCTTGTAAGCACACATTCATGGCCAAATATCTCATTGATTCCAGCTTCATTTTGAAAATGTTTGAACATGAAAGTTGGAGTGTGAAGTGTTCTCTCCATTTTTGATTCAAACTTCGTGACATTTCATGCATTGTGGAGAGAGATATAAGGGAGCAAAGAGATGTTCATGAAATAGCATATTTGCATGGGAGTGCATGGATTAATTTTGTGTCAACCAAGTTCCAATGTGCCATCTCATACCCCAGCATGCTTCACTTATCCAAAACGCACGTTTTTGCACTCTCAAACAACATAAAATGCACAGTCTTCATTTCTCTCACTCTCACTTCATTTTTCTTTTACTCTCTCTTTCTGCACTCTATGTAAAGCCAATTCATTCAACAAGAAAAGGGTTGGTGGGAAGATTGCAAGTCAGTAGAAAACTAGTCTCTCTCTCTCTCTCTCTCTCTCTCTCTCTCTCTCTCACGGGAAGCATCCCCTCTTATCTCTCTTTGGATTTCAAACTTCCACCATTATTAAGCAAGGTTCCACAATTTTCAAAGCTTCTTTACATCTCTCTCTCTACTCATCATATCTCAACCTGCAAGCTATTGATCTCAAGTGCTTGCTCTTTATTTGAGTTTAAGCTTCATCAAGTTCATTGCAAGGTAGATAATTCATATTTCTCACTTTTACTACAACCTTACGTGTTGTTTTAATCCATGATCTTTTTCCAAAATCAATAGCATATTCGTATTCCTGGCATTTTTGTGATGAATTTTCATTTTTGGATCGTTTAAATTGGTGGAGAATTGAAGGAGAAAATCAAGTTTGAAATTTGTTTGATGAATTGCTCAAAACAAAACCGTGTTCATGTAGCTACATTCGCGCGCGTTTTTCTCACTCACCAAGGCATCATTTCATGAAATTTTTTAACCTAGCATGTTCTACTAATTTCCCTCTTGAATGTTGATGTTTGAATTTTTGAATTTCATCAAGAGATGCACAAGATATCGTGACATGAAAGTAGTGTTACAAACTGGAAAAAAGTTGGATATTATGGCATTTGGTAGGGACAATGACATGTCCCTCTGTGATTGAACATGGCATTCTTTTTCTTTTACAGTGCATTTCTTAGAATTTTTTTTATTAATAACCATGTATTAAAAAAATATTTCGTAAATAACCGGGTTTCGGAAAAAATTACGCAAATAACCATGTTTGAGATGGCTCCACAAAGGAGGAGCCATCTCAATTGGCGCATGCACCTCCTTTTTTAAGGGAGGCGCCATCTCACTTGGCGCCTAAGTGCTTAGGGCATGCCCTAAGCCAAGTGAGATGGCGCCTATGTATAAATTTAGGGCAAAAAAATTTTTTTTTATTTTTTTTCCTGTGCGTTGCCTATTGGACAGAGATCAACAAAATGGACTTTTTATTAAAAAAAAAATAATTACATTCAATTGTATTACATTAAAAGAACAGTAAAAAAAATGGATACAAAAAATACTGGGAAAAAAAAAGATACATCAGTGATCCCCCGGAACCCGGTAATGACCTCCGGTTCCGCATCCCCGTCCTCGCCTTTCTCTTGCTGGGTGCCGTCGCGTTTCCTGCTGCGGCAAGGTCGATGGCCCAGCGAAGTCAATGCGATCCGAATCCATAAAATCAGTAAGATCTCCATATCTCGAAGATCCGCTCTGGTACAGTCGGTTACCCATACCCTCAAAGTTTGGTCGTGTTGGCGGTGGGTGGGGTTCCATGGTTGGTCGGTAGCATTGGTCGTCTGAGTATGGGGGGTAGAAAGGAAATGGATCTTGGGGTGTTTGGTATTGTGGATGTTGGGTTGTTTGGTGATATGGTGGTTGATGGTAGGTTTGGTCGGCTTGGTCATAATCTTCTGACATTCCCATATCAGGGCTAAGGCTGGATGTTGAGGGCGCCATATTGGGATATGTGGAAGACTGAAATTGTGTCTGGGGTATGTGGGTGTGCTGGTATTGGGTTTGGTATTGTGGTTGGGTTTGAGGCATATCCGGGTATTGGTAGTTTGGTGGTGATTGTGGTTGGTAGTACGGCATTTGATTGTAGTTGTGTTGTGGTGGGGAATGTGGTTATGTGTTTGTTGGTCTGTTTCTTCTTGGGGGTTGGTTTGAGGTTGATGGATTTTGGGTTTGTTGATGGGGAATCGAGGGTTGTGCCCATTGTGTGCGTGAGTCAATCAAGTACCTCGGATGAGACACGTGCATTTCTGGGTTACTAACTGTTGTACCCCAAAATTTGCCCTCCCATATTTCTCAAAACATTTCAAGAAAATTCACAAGTCCAACCCGGCGCGTTATATTCAGGTGTTCTTTCGCCAAGATATCTCTGATAACATATTCTCAAATTCAGGTTCGGCTCAAGAGTCAATTCTTTAAAGAAGGTATCCGAATGTGTGAGTTTTCTTGAATAAATATAGTGAAAAAATGTGTTGAAAGTGCAGTTTTTACGCGCTAAAAAATTCATAACTTGAAGATCGTGGCTCGTTTTAAACCCGTTCCGGTGACCAAAATTCCGTCTTGACATTATCTACGTTTTCATCTCTCACGGCTGGAAGCCAATTTCGATCAGAAGGTCTTCAAAAATATAGATTTATCAAGTATTTTCGTGTAGAAAATTTGTGACAGAAGTTTATTTGCGTCATGTTCAAAAAATCATAACTTGTTCGATTTTCATCGTATCGAGCTGGTTCTGGCGCCAAAATTTCACAAATTGAGTTGGCTACATTTTCACAGAAGGTATTGAGTTCAAACGGTATTCAAAAGGCCTTCGTTTTTTGCTCAGAGTCCGTGACACACTGAAAATCCTGAATGCTGAATATTATTTCATCTGGGCCGAAACTTCGAAAATTCATAACTCGGTCAATTTTTATCGGATTAGACTCATATTTTTACACAAGGTCCCTGACTTGTAAATCTACAACTTTGCTTCAAAAGCCGAGACCAAATTATGCACCGATCAATACCAGTTTTTTATTGAAGAACGTGTCAGAGTCGACACTGGAGCCCAAAATAAGTTTGTCTGAGCTGAAACTTCAAAAATTCATAACTAATTCACCGTTTATCCGATTGAGTCGATTTTCGGACAGGAGTTTGTTCTCGATGCCGGCTACATTTTGTTTTCACATTTCAACTTCAAAAAATGCACTTAAGTCCCTGAGATTTAGCCTGGAAAGTGACGAATTCAAGTGAATATTGGAGGCCCAATTGCACATTCAAAGCCCATTTGCTTTACCCTAATTTCCATTATAGAATCACCTTCTTTTCACACAAACCAGAGAAAAAAAAGAGGAGAAAAAGAGAGAAAAAACTTTGCCACAACACTGTTAGAATATAAAACTCTTTCAAGAACCCTAAAACCTTGAAATCCTTATTACAAATCCCTCTCTCACTACAAACAAGCCATCTCAGTTACAAACCAACATCTTATTACTTCTTCAGTAAGGGTAAGGCTGACTTGATCTCCATGATCCAAAGGGCATAAAAGCATTCATGTCACTACTTTTCCAGAACACAAATGGCCAAACCACTCCAATTCACCTCCAAAAAGGGGACAGAAACCCCCCAATGTATTGTATTTTCTTTCTTTTCCTTATTTTATTTATTTCAATTATTTCTTTTTTTAATTAATTTCTTTAATTTAACTTATTTTCATAAAATATAAAAAATAGTGAAAAACAGAAAAGTCATAAAAATCAAAATATATTTATTTAATTAATATTTTTTTGTAAATAAATTTCACTAATAATTAATTATTTATTTTTATAAATCAAAATTGCATGTAAATAATTAGATTAATTTTAGGTTTAATTTTAACATGTTTTTCTTAATAAATAAAAAAATTAGAATTAGGGTTAATATTTTAATTTCATTTAATCTTTCTCATAAAAATACATAAAAACATAAATACCAAAAACTCAAAAAAAAAAATAATAATTTCTTTTTTCTCTTTAATTTCATTAGTTTAATCATTTAATTTAATTTCATTAAAAAGGGTCCAACGCCCTCGTTTCCAATTTTAATTCCTATTCGTGCATTTTTATTTATTTCCTTCTTTTAAATATTTATGTAACTCTCCCAAAGCCTTGTAAACTTAATTTTTCGCACTTTATTTTATTTCTTTATTTACTTGCCGTCAAATCGGGTCCTGGATTTTAATTTTGGCGATGTGGACCCGCGCCTTTGTAATAGTTTAGAACTTTCAATTTCCGCATCTTTTTTAACTGTTAAATAAATGCATGCAAGAATGAATGACAAAAAAATAAAAAAACAAACGCATAGATCACCCATAACCTGACAAGACAAAAATAAATGAATGTGACACACAAATCACACACCACCCCTAGGGTACGCCTCACTGTTGCCTTGCCTCGAAAGGTGATCGTCGAGTAGAGGATGTTTTAGTAAGTCCTCATGATCCGGGAACCTGGCATGAGGGTAGCTTCTAAGGTGTCTTCCCATTGCTCTGGTGATCACCATGTCCCGAACCTCGAATTGACCCGAACACCTCCAACGGTGGTGCTACCTATCTCTCAATGGTGGGATGGCACTACTTTAAAGGACATCTACACAGACGAATTCCTTAGGGTAGGTAGACGACTCTAAATACTTGCTCTAATTTCGAAACAAAAATTCAAACATACTTTTCACACCGACACCTTTTCAAAAAGCTTTCGAAAGCAATTTTTCAAACACTCTTGAGGACCGATACAAGAGTCGAACTGGAATTTTCAAAGAAACTTTTTTTAAAACCCACAGTTGAAAAGCAAACAAACAATTTTGAACACACAAATGAGCAAGTATCTAAGAGCCCATGGATAACCATGGATAGAAAGGGTGCTAACACCTTCCCTTTCTATAATTTACCTCCCGAACCGAGAGCAATCTCTATAAGGAATTTTTCTGTGCTTTTGTCCTTTCCATTTGGAGAAAATAAAAGACGGTGGCGACTCTTGCTTACCGCGACATTTCGCGAACCAGCGTTAAACAGTCAGTTCCAGATCCACCGATCACAGAACTGGCGACTCTGCTGGGGAATATCTTTAAAGTGAGGTGTACCTTAGGATTAAGATCACTGTGTTTTCAATTGCTTTCTTTGTTTGCTTTAAATTGTGGGACTGTCTTGGGAGTTCTATAGATCCTAAACCCGGATCTAGGGGATACCTTCTTAGAAAGTAGCAACAAGGCTGTGAGGAAACTGTGCGGGGTATACCGACATGGTTGAAACAGTCTGCTACGTTGATGTGGCACTTTGGTGTGTACTGGTAACCCTTGAGTTCAGTCAAGGAGAGTACGGGGCCTCCGCGTGGTGTCGTGAAGCATCAACAGACCTTAGGAACCTTAATTGAACTATCTTGGCCTCTTTAGGGTAGTGAGATAACTGACTTTGGTGCAGTCCGAGGTTGGTTGATACTCGATACTACACTCAATTGAGGGTTGCTTTCCTGGAATATTTCGGTCGCCAGTTCAGTGGCTAAATCGAAACGATGAACAATGAAAGCAATCCCGTGATATTGGGACCCTTAGAACCCGGTTACTTCTAATAGGACAGGTTGAACCCACCAACTTCAAGAGGGTACTACCCAGACCCCATGCTGGCCTAAACCCTAAGGGTTTCTCTTGTGTGACTTGTGGGCCTTCCAACTTGACTACTTGCATGCTTGTTATCTGACACTTGAGTTTCCCTTGCAGGTTTTGTTTATAGTCCTTAATAGGGACTCATAACAGGGTATACTAAGTTTCCCTTGCAGGTTTTGTTTATAGTCCTTAATAGGGACTCATAACAGGGTATACTAAGTTTCTTACAAGTTTTGGTTTGTAGTCCTTAACTGGGACTCATAATAGGGTGTACTAACTACTTGCAGGTTCTGTTTATAGTCCTTAATTGGGACTCATGACAGGTTTTACTTGAGTTTCTTGCAGGTTTTGGTTTGCAGTCCTTAATTGGGACTCATAACAGGGTTACTTACATTACCCCATGCATCATGACATCATACCATTGCATACATCCTAACCCATTTCAAGGATCTCAAGGGTTTGTGATGCAGGTCATGATGAATCAAACATCTAGCAAGGGGCAAAGAGGATTTATTTTCCCCTAGCCAAAGTTGTCAAGGGCTATGACCCACTTGATATGGTGAGCTTTTGACCCTTGAAGAAGGACTTTCAACAATATGAAGTACCTTCAATCAAGCCACCAGTTTCCAATGTTAACAATTTTCTTGTTTACCCCGCGAGATCCTTGAAAACATTGCATGCATATCATACATATCATTGCAGTGCAGGTACCCTTTTGACAGGTTGCTTACCTTCTTCGCTGTTTATTTCAGCCGATCGTCATGAATCCTGAATCATCCACTGAGCAGACTATCAAGGCCCTCCAGGCTCAGAATGCCCAGTTCCAAGAGCTGATCAGGAATTTGGCCCAGGGGCAACAAGATCTGAAAACCCTGCTCTTGAAAAAGAAGAAGAAGAGGACTGTGCTGTTCAACCCTAGGCGCAGATCTGGGAATACACTGCAGAATGAAACTGAGAGGACTACTCCATCTGTTGTGGAAGGCAGTCATCAAGAGGAAAGGGTTCCCAGTCCGGTGGTCTCCGACAACGAGACAGATTTCAACGACGAACAATACCCTCCTGTGGAAGACAGATACAAGCAGTTGGAAGACAGGCTGAATGCCATGGAGATACAGCAGGTACCTGGGCTGGATTTCGGAGATTTGGGTTTGTCTACCGGTGTGATTATTCCTCGCAAGTTCAAAGCACCATCTTTCACTAAGTACGACGGGGCGTCTTGTCCCAAGCTACATCTCAGGTCCTATGTTCGGAAGATTCAACCGTACTCAGTGGATAAGAATTTGTGGATCCACTTCTTCCAGGAGAGTCTTTCAGGGACTCATCTCGAATGGTTCTATCAGCTGGATGGGACCAAGGTTCGTAACTGGGAGGAGTTGGCTACTGCTTTCTATAAGCAGTATCAGTATAATGCCGACCTTGCCCCTACACGTACCCAACTCCAGGGTATGTCGTTAGGTTCAAGTGAAGGTTTTAAAGAATATGCGCAGAAGTGGAGGGACCTTGCTGGAAGGGTACAACCACCTCTGACTGACCGCGAGCTCGTCGACATGTTCTTAGGGACCCTGTCTGGTCCATTCTTCAACCATCTGATCGGGAACTCTTCTGCTGGGTTTACAGATCTGATCTTGACTGGGGAAAGGATCGAAGCTGGTATCAAGGATGGGAAGATACAGAAGGATGCTTCATCAAGCACCGATAAAAAACCTTTTAAGAAGGAATCCAATGCCGTCTATGGTGCAAAGAGACAGAATAGACCAGAATGCCGCCAAGCTGCCAATGCAGTGGTGATCTCAAAACCTGCTGGTGCTCTGCAACATCACAACCAACAAAAGAGCGAGAGAAGGCAGTTCACTCGGCTCAGCATGACCTTATCCCAGATATTGCCACAGTTGCTGGAGACCAAGCTGGTAACTCTAAAAGAAGCTCCGAAGAATCAAAATACAACGTCACCGAAGTATAACCCCAACGCCCGCTGCGCTTATCACTCTGACAGCCCGGGGCATACTACAGATGATTGTTGGAGCTTGAAAAATAAGATCCAAGACTTGATTGACGCAAAGGAGATTAAGTTCGAGGCGCCCGAGGCTCCTAACGTGATCACTGCTCCCATGCCAAGACATGGCTAGGATAGAAAGCACTTTTTTGTTCATTTGAATTCAAGTTGTAATTTTCTTTTGATTGTTCAAGCATTCTATTCATGTCAAACATTGTTATTTCATTAATGCATCGCATATGTCTGTTCTGAAACAATATATTCGTATTCACTAAATGCAAATTATTTTCATATTTTTTCTGATGTCAACTCTTGATCTAAAATTCTAAAGCCTCTTGAGGGAGGATGACGAAAACGATACCACAATCTACAGTATGCTTTTGAACAGACCCCGCTGATGAGGTACAGGCATTGTTTCAATTCCCAAACACTGGAGTTATAAGGATGATAATCCCTCGTCAACCCCTCTGAGCCAAAGAAGTAGGAGTTTTTCTTTTCGAAAATTGAAACCCTTAATCATAACCTGGGGCAGGGTAGTTTTCTCAGTTGATCCAAGTGTATAACAAATGGCACCAAAGAGGTCCTTACAAAAAAGAGAAGACAGTGATGGTTCCGAATAATCATAAGGATAGGCAGTCATTATATCTCAAAAATAAAAACCCATTAAGTCAAAACCCATGAAGGAGACTTACAAAACTGGGGCATCCCGCTGACTGTGATTCCAAAAAAGGAAACAGTTCAGGCAAAAAAAGAAAGGGATAACAAAAATCAAAAAAAGAAAGAGGTCATACAAACCCTCAACAAAAGGAATGACTGCCTATTCAAAATAAACTATCAACATCCGAACCATCACTGGTATATCAGGACAAAGACTCAAACAAGGTCTAACGTATGATCAGCTGAGTTTAGGTTTGAAGAACATCACGAAGAGCGGGTGGGTACAAATAAAATTTGAGCCTTTATCCTTTGTTTCTTAAACCGTGAACCAGGCCACGTTATAACCCTTAAAAGTCCTAGCTGAAGCATGGGTTAGTTCGAAAGCATACTGTGACGAAAGGTATCCTGACTCCTTAAGGCTTACTATAAATACGGAGTTGACATCACGTTTTACAAACATTCTCTTGTTTTATGAAAAATAATGCATTTTCAAAATCTTCAAGACAGACATAAGCTTTGCATTTTTAACATAACTTTGTTTGCATATGACTTTTTGTTTGAACAGCAGGGAAATTCGCACGATGAATACCTAGTGAACAAAAGCACTTCTAATCAAGGGGCAGACATGGCCAGTGTCCATTATATGGGGCAATCCAATCAAGATTCGGAGAATCTCTCAAAGGCTAAATAGCCTGGGGCAAATCTTCGCCTAAGTCACTTGGGGCATTCCAACAACGAACCTTGCCTGATCAAACACCTTCTGGTGGCAGGACAAAAACACAAGCAGCCAGGGGCACCTCCCTGCATTCTAAGAGCATGGACATAGTCGAAAAAATGCTACGCAAAATCAAAGACCCGCTAGGTTGACACACCTAGGCAAAAATAAGGGCTTCCCGGCGAACCAAAAGGGTTCGGGCAAAAATAAGGGACGAAATGAAAAAAAATTGTACACCCGGCAAGTCGAAAACCTGAAAAGGCGGCTTGGGCAAAAATGGGTATCCCGGTGGACTGAAAACCCGAAAGGGCGGTCCAGGCAAAAGTTAGGGATTAAAGCGTACGACTATGTCCTGTCATCTTGTCATCTGCCTACCTGAAGAAGGTTTGACCCTCAACAACTATCAGCATCTCATAGGTCTTCCTCTCTCACCTCAGAAACAGGGGCAATAAAGAGTTGTCTAAAAGCAATCTAATTGTTCTGTCCTCCAGGGTACCAAGATGGGTTCAGCGGAAGAACGTAACCAGATATGTTAATTCCCCAGAGAGTGAGCCAGCAAGTCAGTGTACTCTTCCTCAAGCAAAGTTATCAAATCTTAAGGAAGTTGGGTATCCTCCAGCAGATATCAACATTCCCCAGCAGCATATATATCCTTAACAAGCATCCCCGGCAGTCTTGGCCTAAAGATTGTTCCCCGGCGGTATATCAAATATTCAAAGGAGTCACTTCCCCGATGCAGTTCAAACTTCCCCAAGAGAGTCCAATCCAGTTTCCCCAGGAAAGTTGGAATCCATCTCCCCAAGTAGTAAGCTTATCCCCAATAGATTCTGGAAGCTTATTCTCGCAGAGCACGAACGCGTCTCCCGGCTTTATTCAAAGAGTTATTTCCTTACCAGGATATAACTGGGTTATCCTCAGCCAAAAGCCATGGAAAGATCGTCGTCGACAAAGTCTTCTTATCCCCAGCGAAGTCTATCAACACTTCCAACACAACAAAGGTATCCCCAGCAAGTTACCATCAACTCAACGAAGTATCTCTCTCCCCACAGGGTATTGCTTCCCAGCAAGACCGTTAGAGTACCTTTTCTCCCCGCAGAGTAATCCATTCGCCAAGTTCATTCCCCAACGAAGTCATCTTCTCCTACCGGTATTCTTGCAACTCTCATCCCCAGTGGAAGCAATAAATCAATACTTCAACATCAGCCCAGGAGTGACTTCCCGGCGCCCGTCAAGGATTTACTTTCCTAGACGAAAACATACATTCCAAAACATCACATTCTCATACATTATAGCATGCATATACGCATCATATCTTAAATCCCATTTATGTGGAGAACATCATTGCTTGATCCATATCATGCATTGCATATGACTGACCTTTACCTTTCAGGAAAGATTCAGTTAAGTTCTCAAGCTACACTCCAAAGACCTTGTCTGGTTCAGTTAAATCGACTCCCAAAGATTTTCCTGGTTATTATCCAGTCAAAGGCGTTCTCTGGTCTAGTTAAACCGACTCCTAAAGGTTTTTCTTTTGAAGACTCAGTAGAAGACTCCAAAGACCTTGTCTGGTTCAGTTAAATCGACTCCCAAAGATTTTCCTGGTTATTATCCAGTCAAAGGCGTTCTCTGGTCTAGTTAAACCGACTCCTAAAGGTTTTTCTTTTGAAGACTCAGTAGAAGACTCCAAAGACCTTGTCTGGTTCAGTTAAATCGACTCCCAAAGATTTTCCTGGTTATTATCCAGTCAAAGGCATTCTCTGGTCTAGTTAAACCGACTCCTAAAGGTTTTTATTTTGAAGACTCAGAAGAAGACTCCAAAGACCTTGTCTGGTTCAGTTAAATCGACTCCAAAGATTTTCCTGGTTATTATCCAGTCAAAGGCGTTCTCTGGTCTAGTTAAATCGACTCCTAAAGGTTTTTCTTTTGAAGACTCAGTTGAAGACTCCAAAGACCTTGTCTGGTTCAGTTAAATCAACTCCAAAGATTTTCCTGGTTATTATCCAGTCAAAGGCGTTCTCTGGTCTAGTTAAACCGACTCCTAAAGGTTTTTCTTTTGAAGACTCAGTTGAAGACTCCAAAGACCTTGTCTGGTTCAGTTAAATCGACTCCAAAGATTTTCCTGGTTATTATCCAGTCAAAGGCGTTCTCTGGTCTAGTTAAACCGACTCCTAAAGGTTTTTCTTTTGAAGACTCAGTTGAAGACTCCAAAGACCTTGTATGGTTCAGTTAAATCGACTCCAAAGATTTTCCTGGTTATTATCCAGTCAAAGGCGTTCTCTGGTCTAGTTAAACCGACTCCTAAAGGTTTTTCTTTTGAAGACTCAGCAGAAGACTCCAAAGACCTTGTCTGGTTCAGTTAAATCGACTCCAAAGATTTTCCTGGTTATTATCCAGTCAAAGGCGTTCTCTGGTCTAGTTAAACCGACTCCTAAAGGTTTTTCTTTTGAAGACTCAGTAGAAGACTCCAAAGACCTTGTCTGGTTCAGTTAAATCGACTCCCAAAGATTTTCCTGGTTATTATCCAGTCAAAGGCGTTCTCTGGTCTAGTTAAACTGACTCCTAAAGGTTTTCCTTTTGAAGACTCAGTAGAAGACTCCAAAGACCTTGTCTGGTTCAGTTAAATCGACTCCAAAGATTTTCCTGGTTATTATCCAGTCAAAGGCGTTCTCTGGTCTAGTTAAACCGACTCCTAAAGGTTTTTCTTTTGAAGACTCAGTTGAAGACTCCAAAGACCTTGTCTGGTTCAGTTAAATCGACTCCAAAGATTTTCCTGGTTATTATCCAGTCAAAGGCGTTCTCTGGTCTAGTTAAACCGACTCCTAAAGGTTTTTCTTTTGAAGACTCAGTAAAAGACTCCAAAGACCTTGTCTGGTTCAGTTAAATCGACTCCAAAGATTTTCCTGGTTATTATCCAGTCAAAGGCGTTCTCTGGTCTAGTTAAACCGACTCCTAAAGGTTTTTCTTTTGAAGACTCAGTAGAAGACTCCAAAGACCTTGTCTGGTTCAGTTAAATCGACTCCAAAGATTTTCCTGGTTATTATCCAGTCAAAGGCGTTCTCTGGTCTAGTTAAACCGACTCCTAAAGGTTTTTATTTTGAAGACTCAGTAGAAGACTCCAAAGACCTTGTCTGGTTCAGTTAAATCGACTCCAAAGATTTTCCTGGTTATTATCCAGTCAAAGGCGTTCTCTGGTCTAGTTAAATCGACTCCTAAAGGTTTTTCTTTTGAAGACTCAGTTGAAGACTCCAAAGACCTTGTCTGGTTCAGTTAAATCAACTCCAAAGATTTTCCTGGTTATTATCCAGTCAAAGGCGTTCTCTGGTCTAGTTAAACCGACTCCTAAAGGTTTTTCTTTTGAAGACTCAGTTGAAGACTCCAAAGACCTTGTCTGGTTCAGTTAAATCGACTCCAAAGATTTTCCTGGTTATTATCCAGTCAAAGGCGTTCTCTGGTCTAGTTAAACCGACTCCTAAAGGTTTTTCTTTTGAAGACTCAGTTGAAGACTCCAAAGACCTTGTCTGGTTCAGTTAAATCGACTCCAAAGATTTTCCTGGTTATTATCCAGTCAAAGGCGTTCTCTGGTCTAGTTAAACCGACTCCTAAAGGTTTTTCTTTTGAAGACTCAGTAGAAGACTCCAAAGACCTTGTCTGGTTCAGTTAAATCGACTCCAAAGATTTTCCTGGTTATTATCCAGTCAAAGGCGTTCTCTGGTCTAGTTAAACCGACTCCTAAAGGTTTTTCTTTTGAAGACTCAGTTGAAGACTCCAAAGACCTTGTCTGGTTCAGTTAAATCAACTCCAAAGATTTTCCTGGTTATTATCCAGTCAAAGGCGTTCTCTGGTCTAGTTAAACCGACTCCTAAAGGTTTTTCTTTTGAAGACTCAGTTGAAGACTCCAAAGACCTTGTCTGGTTCAGTTAAATCGACTCCAAAGATTTTCCTGGTTATTATCCAGTCAAAGGCGTTCTATGGTCTAGTTAAACCAACTCCTAAAGGTTTTTCTTTTGAAGACTCAGTTGAAGACTCCAAAGACCTTGTCTGGTTCAGTTAAATCGACTCCAAAGATTTTCCTGGTTATTATCCAGTCAAAGGCGTTCTCTGGTCTAGTTAAACCGACTCCTAAAGGTTTTTCTTTTGAAGACTCAGTAGAAGACTCCAAAGACCTTGTCTGGTTCAGTTAAATCGACTCCAAAGATTTTCCTGGTTATTATCCAGTCAAAGGCGTTCTCTAGTCTAGTTAAACCGACTCCGAAAGGTTTTTCTTTTGAAGACTCAGTTGAAGACTCCAAAGACCTTGTCTGGTTCAGTTAAATCGACTCCAAAGATTTTCCTGGTTATTATCCAGTCAAAGGCGTTCTCTGGTCTAGTTAAACCGACTCCTAAAGGTTTTTCTTTTGAAGACTCAGTTGAAGACTCCGAAGACCTTGTCTGGTTCAGTCAGATCGACTCCAAAGATCTCCTTGTCTCTTATCCAGTTGAAGACATTCAAGACCTAGACCGGTTCAGTTAATCGACTCCAAAGATTTCTTATCCAGTCCAAGGCCTTCTCTAGTCCAGCTAAATCGACCCCAAACAGATTTTCCTGATAAAGACTTAGTAGAAGTTATCCATGGTTCTCTCCCCGATCCTGTGGAGGTGGTAATCCCAGATTTCGCTCAATGATTGCTGTTGAAGTGAAGTTATCCAAGATTCTCTCAATATTTGCTGTTGAGGTTGTAGTCGCCTATGGTTCTCTCCCCGATCCTGCGGAGGTGGTAATCCCAGATTTCGCTCAATGATTGCTGTTGAAGTGAAGTTATCCAAGATTCTCTCAATGTTTGCTGTTGAGGTTGTAGTCGCCTATGGTTCTCTCCCCGATCCTGCGGAGGTGGTAATCCCAGATTTCGCTCAATGATTGCTGTTGAAGTGAAGTTATCCAAGATTCTCTCAATGTTTGCTGTTGAGGTTGTAGTCGCCTATGGTTCTCTCCCCGATCCTGCGGAGGTGGTAATCCCAGATTTCGCTCAATGATTGTTGTTGAAGTGAAGTTATCCAAGATTCTCTCAATGATACTGTTGAGGTTGAAGTCATTCAAGGTTCTCTCACCGTTCCTGTTGAGGTAGTAACCATCCCTGGTTCATTCATCACCGTTTGAAGCTCCAGATTCAGCTCCTGTAACCAGTCAGGACACATCTATACAAAGCATCTGAAGACCAGCTCCTGCAACATGACAGGTACTCATTTTTTCTTTTGCAGGTACACAGGTTCTCGCTAAGGAATCTCTTACGCGATCAACATCCAGATGGCATCTATAAGCCCATCCACCTTCCATCATCTCTTAGCATGGCATCTATAAGCCCATCATCCTATTCATCAATCTCCAAATGGCATCTATAAGCCCATTCCACCATCATCACACTACTATGTGAGGGCAAATTTCTGGGCACTCTAGTGTTCAATCATCTTCCACCTTCGGATTACGAAAGGCACGTCAGCCAATCTGCATCCTCAGGTCTAAGAAGATTGAACAGGGACAATTGTTGTACCCCAAAATTTGCCCTCCCATATTTCTCAAAACATTTCAAAAAAATTCACAAGTCCAACCCGGCGCGTTATATTCAGGTGTTCTTTCGCCAAGATATCTCTGATAACATATTCTCAAATTCAGGTTCGGCTCAAGAGTCAATTCTTTAAAGAAGGTATCCGAATGTGTGAGTTTTCTTGAAGAAATATAGTGAAAAAGTGTGTTGAAAGTGCAGTTTTTACGCGCTAAAAAATTCATAACTTGAAGATCGTGGCTCATTTTGAACCCGTTCCGGTGGCCAAAATTCCGTGTTGACATTATCTACGTTTTCATCTCTCACGGCTGGAAGCCAATTTCGATCAGAAGGTCTTCAAAAATATGGATTTATCAAGTATTTTCGTGCAGAAAATTTGTGACAGAAGTTTATTTGCGTCATGTTCAAAAAATCATAACTTGGTCGATTTTCATCGTATCGAGCTGGTTTTGGCGCCAAAATTTCACAAATTGAGTTGGCTACATTTTCACATAAGGTATTGAGTTCAAACGGTATTCAAAAGGCCTTTGTTTTTTGCTCAGAGTGCGTGACACGCTGAAAATCCTGAATGCTGAATATTATTTCATCTGGGCCGAAACTTCGAAAATTCATAACTCGGTCAATTTTTATCGGATTAGACTCATATTTTTACACAAGGTCCCTGACTTGTAAATCTACAACTTTGCTTCAAAAGACGAGACCAAATTATGCACCGATCAATACCAGTTTTTTATTGAAGAACGTGTCAGAGTCGACACTGGAGCCCAAAATAAGTTTGTCTGAGCTGAAACTTCAAAAATTCATAACTAATTCACCGTTTATCCGATTGAGTCGATTTTCGGACAGGAGTTAGTTCTCGATGCCGGATACATTTTGTTTTCACATTTCAACTTCAAAAAATGCATTTAAGTCCCTGCGATTTAGCCTGGAAAGTGACGAATTCAAGTGAATATTGGAGGCCCAATTGCACATTCAAAGCCCATTTGCTTTACCCTAATTTCCATTATATAATCACCTTCTTTTCACACAAACCAGAGAAAAAAAAGAGGAGAAAAAGAGAGAAAAAACCTTGCCACAACACTGTTAGAATATCAAACTCTTTCAAGAACCCTAAAACCTTGAAATCCTTATTACAAATCCCTCTCTCACTACAAACAAGCCATCTCAGTTACAAACCAACATCTTATTACTTCTTCAGTAAGGGTAAGGCTGACTTGATCTCCATGATCCAAAGGGCATAAAAGCATTCATGTCACTACTTTTCCAGTAAGGGTAAGGTTGATTTGATCTCCATGATCAAAAGGGTATAATCATTCATACATGCCATATTGTGCCTAAACATTAAATTTCTTCATATATTGTCTTTATTTGCATTTTATGATTTTATTTAATGTGTTCGTGAGATTCAACACTGCAGATTTAGACAGGATCCCATGCAGGTTCATTAAGGAACGTTGAGGCCAAAAGCCAAATGGCCAAAAGCCAAAAGCCAAATGGCCAAAGTAGAAAAACTTATGCATGACACCAATACATGGCGAGACAGACATCCTCAGAAGATTAAGGAACGTTGAGGCCAAAACGCAAATGGCCAAAAGCCAAAAGCCAAATGGCCAAAGTAGAAAAACTTATGTATGATGATGCCAGAACACAAATGGCCAAACCACTCCAATTCACCTCCAAAAAGGGGACAGAAACCCCCCAAGGTATTGTATTTTCTTTCTTTTCCTTATTTTATTTATTTCAATTATTTCTTTTTTTAATTAATTCCTTTAATTTAACTTATTTTCATAAAATATAAAAAATAGTGAAAAACAAAAAAGTCATAAAAATCAAAATATATTTATTTAATTAATATTTTTTTGTAAATAAATTTCACTAATAATTAATTATTTATTTTTATAAATCAAAATTGCATGTAAATAATTAGATTAATTTTAGGTTTAATTTTAACATGTTTTTCTTAATAAATAAAAAAAATTAGAATTAGGGTTAATATTTTAATTTCATTTAATCTTTCTCATAAAAATACATAAAAAACATAAATACCAAAAACTCAAAAAAAAAAAATAATAATTTCTTTTTTCTCTTTAATTTCATTAGTTTAATCATTTAATTTAATTTCATTAAAAAGGGTCCAACGCCCTCGTTTCCAATTTTAATTCCTATTCGCGCATTTTTATTTATTTCCTTCTTTTAAATATTTATGTAACTCTCCCAAAGCCTTGTAAACTTAATTTCTCGCACTTTATTTTATTTCTTTATTTACTTGCCGTCAAATCGGGTCCTGGATTTTAATTTTGCCGATGTGGACCCGCGCCTTTGTAATAGTTTAGAACTTTCAATTTCAGCATCTTTTTTAACTGTTAAATAAATGCATGCAAGAATGAATGACAAAAAAATAAAAAACAAACGCATAGATCACCCATAACCTGACAAGACAAAAATAAATGAATCTGACACACAAATCACACACCACCCCTAGGGTACGCCTCACTGTTGCCTTGCCTCGAAAGGTGATCGTCGAGTAGAGGATGTTTTAGTAAGTCCTCATGATCCGGGAACCTGACATGAGGGTAGCTTCTAAGGTGTCTTCCCATTGCTCTGGTGATCACCATGTCCCGAACCTCGAATTGACCCGAACACCTCTAACGGTGGTGCTACCTACCTCTCAATGGTAGGATGGCACTACTTTAAAGGACATCTATACAGACGAATTCCTTAGGGTAGGTAGACGACTCTAGATACTTGCTCTAATTTCGAAACAAAAATTCAAACATACTTTTCACACCGACACCTTTTCAAAAAGCTTTCGAAAGCAATTTTTCAAACACTCTTGAGGACCGATACAAGAGTCGAACTGGAATTTTCAAAGAAACTTTTTTTAAAACCCACAGTTGAAAAGCAAACAAACAATTTTGAACACACAAATGAGCAAGTATCTAAGAGCCCATGGATAACCATGGATAGAAAGGGTGCTAACACCTTCCCTTTCTATAATCTACCTCCCGAACCGAGAGCAATATCTATAAGGAATTTTTCTGTGCTTTTGTCCTTTCCATTTGGAGAAAATAAAAGACGGTGGAGACTCTTGCTTACCGCGACATTTCGCGAACCAGCGTTAAACAGTCAGTTCCAGATCCACCGATCACACTAACCGACCTGTACCACGACATATATTGATCAGTGTGTCGCATGTTACCTTGAGTAAGGAAAACCGGAGATTGCAAGATGTAGCAGTGACGCCTTTGCCACATTTTACACCATTCCGGAGCAAAGTCTTTCCAGTTGGTAAGACCCCACTGGGCGTCGACCCTTTTAAGATGCCAGGAGGACAAATCTGTTGGATCACTTGGTATCTCTTGATGCATTCCGAACTGCATCTTCACACGGTCGCTGTGGTGCATCTCCACAATGTTGAACCGAATGAGTGCAGTCTTTGCAGTCCAAGTTGTTGCATCCTCTAGGTTTGGAGCATGGCCCAAACCCAAATATGGTCTCCAGACGAACTGCGATAAAATTTAAATCAGGTTAGCGCAAAAGTAATGTATAAATAATTAAAATGAACAAAAGTTAAAAGCTACGACGTACGTCATCTGGGCCTAAGTGATCCAACAGATTCTGGTAGAGTGCGACATTGAATCTTGGATTCTTGCTGTAATCCATACCCCTCACGCAGTACCTAAAGGAAATGAGAAACATGTTATTTTAGCATATATTTTGGAAAGAGCAGAATAGTTATAAATGTTATAACTTAATGACTTACTTTGTTGCGTACGGGAAACCAAAAGTGTTGTTGTTGATGGGGTTTAAGGACTCCATCCTCCACCAACCCCAGGCTTGTAGTAAAAATGCGCACCCATAAAATGTACATTTTTCCTTGACTGCGTTTTTGCACAATGAACTGTATAGGTGGGCTAATACTGCAGAACCCCAACTATATTTTCTAGTTTTTTCAAAATTTGTTAGTAAATGTAAGTACATAAAATTTACACTATTTCCCGTACTTTCGGGAAATAAAAATGTACCAAAAAGTATCATAAGATACGTTCTGGCTTTTACTACTCGGTCATTCTCTGAGGAATTTTCATTTAATTCCATACTTGCATAATGACGTTTCAGGTCAGTGAGTAGTATTCCCTGCCCTCTTGCTCCACCACCTTCTACCATATCCCTACCCAACAGTTCTTCACACTGTGAGTTGGGTTGTTGAATCGACCCGTTCACCGCCTTACCGTCGATAGGGAGGCCCAGTAGCATGTACACATCCTCGAGCGTGATGGTACATTCACCTATTGGTAGGTGAAATGTATGGGTCTCCGGTCTCCACCTTTCCAACATTGCAAGAATGAACTTTGAGTCAATGGTGCAGTTGGAGATCTTTATCACATGTCCAAAACCTGCATATTCCAGATAAGGGACGATAAATGGGTCGGGAGCCAGGTAGTTGTGCGAACGGATTCTGAATCTTTTTGTGTCCTGAGATCATAATTTAACAAGTGTAAGATTAATTAAGATGAACAACATGTTATTTGAGTTGTGTGGGTGTGAGAGATGTTTCATAAGGTATGTATTTATAGGCAAATAAGTTTGATGTAGTGGTTGCTTGTGCTTGCATGCCTGCGAAGTGTCACATTTGCATGCTTAGGGTGTTACACATATGCATGCATGCATTTGCAAAAAATGTAAGGTGTCACTCTTGCAGGCTAGGTGGCAGCCCATGCATGTATCACGATTGGACAGTAAGGGAGGCGCCATTGGACTTGGCGAAAGAGTACAAAAATGAATGGTGTCGCCACCCCATTTGGTGAATAAGAGGTGTCATTTGTTACAGGATAGGCTCAGGCTACGTGACAGCCTTTGGGATTCCTTTCTTTATTGCATGCAAGGCCATTGGAGTTGATGGGTGGAGTCTTACACAAAACATGTATGTGTGCAGAATAGGGCCAGGATAGGTGGCAGCCTATGGGGTTTCATAAGCCCATGCATGTATCACGATTGGACAGTAAGGGAGGCGCCATTGGACTTGGCGAAAGAGTATAAAAATGAATGGTGTCGCCACCCCATTTGGCGAATAAGAGGTGTCATTTATTACAGCATAGGCTCAGGCTACGTGACAGCCTTTGGGATTCCTTTCTTTATTGCATGCAAGGCCATTGGAGTTGATGGGTGGAGTCTTACACAAAACATGTATGTGTGCAGAATAGGGCCAGGATAGGTGGCAGCCTATGGGGTTTCATAAGCCCATGCATGTATCACGATTGGACAGTAAGGGAGGCGCCATTGGACTTGGAGAAAGAGTACAAAAATGAATGGTGTCGCCACCCCATTTGGTGAATAAGAGGTGTCATTTGTTACAGCATAGGCTCAGGCTACGTGACAGCCTTTGGGATTCCTTTCTTTATTGCATGCAAGGCCATTGGAGTTGATGGGTGGAGTCTTACACAAAACATGTATGTGTGCAGAATAGGGCCAGGATAGGTGGCAGCCTATGGGGTTTCATAAGCCCATGCATGTATCACGATTGGACAGTAAGGGAGGCACCATTGGACTTGGCGAAAGAGTACAAAAATGAATGGTGTCGCCACCCCATTTGGCGAATAAGAGGTGTCATTTGTTACAACATAGGCTCAGGCTACGTAACAGCCTTTGGGATTCCTTTCTTTATTGCATGCAAGGCCATTGGAGTTGATGGGTGGAGTCTTACACAAAACATGTATGTGTGCAGAATAGGGCCAGGATAGGTGGCAGCCTATGGGGTTTCATAAGCCCATGCATGTATCACGATTGGACAGTAAGGGAGGCGCCATTGGACTTGGCGAAAGAGTACAAAAATGAATGGTGTCGCCACCCCATTTGGCGAATAAGAGGTGTCATTTGTTACAGCATAGGCTCAGGCTACGTGACAGCCTTTGGGATTCCTTTCTTTATTGCATGCAAGCCCATTGGAGTTGATGGGTGGAGTCTTACACAAAACATGTATGTGTGCAGAATAGGGCCAGGATAGGTGGCAGCCTATGGGGTTTCATTATTGCATGTAATATTATTGGCAGCCTTGGGGGGTTGCATCCCTTACTTAATAGAAATTTTTTGCCTTACGTTGAACATAACATTGATTCACATAATCTGTAAAATCTTCCAACCTTCGAATCAGTCATCAAACCTTCAAACATTCCAGCATTCATACCTTCATACAATCAATAAACCTCAAACATTCCAACCTTCAAACCTTAAAACAATTCTACGCAATGGCCTCTTCACCACAATTTGTTGTCAAAGCACATTTCAACGGTGAGACATACATTTGTCCCACAGTTGGGTTTTTGTTTAGAAACACCGACAACGTTCGATTTCTCTTAAACGAGAAAGCCAATTTCTCGTACTTCAAGAAAAGATTGGAGGCCAAACTTGAACGAGGCCCGGTATCCCAGATATTTTATCAGAATCCAGTTTTTTTTGGAAACAACCAAGTAATTTTTTATAAGGTTGAAGTTCAAGATGACGAGGATCTCCAGAACATGATTTCCAGCCATGTCTATTCTGGATACGACTCTATTGAGTTGTACGTTTTGCTTCAAGAGCCTCTGGTGACACAGGAGGTAGAGCCTCCGGTGACACAGGAGGTTGATCCTTTGGAGAATGAACAAGATGAGGTAGATGCAGTTGATGATGAAGAAGAAGATAACGAGTTAGAGTTTGATGAAATGGTGAATGATGATTCTGACGATGATGGCATCCCAAGTATTCCTACAGACAAAATCTACACACCACCTCCGCACATGACAAACTTCAACATGGGCAGAGATGAACCTTCTACTGACTTGTTTTTCCAACCGTATATGCAGTCGGATGAAAATTTAAAAGAGAATGACAAGTTTCGTAACAGAGAGGAATGCATCAGGGCCATCAAAAAATTTCACATGCTCAACTCGGTTGATTTTAAGGTGGATCGTGTCAACCAGGAAAGGTACAAGATCAAGTGTGTCCACCCTGACGGTATGTTCAAGCTGACCGCATCATACAGATTAAGGGGTGACTGATGGGTCATAGGTTCCATGACTACCCACACTTTTGTAAGTTCCACTCAATCACAAGACCACCGAAAACTCAACCATGATCTAATCTGTCAAGAAATCCTACCCCTGGTCAGCAACGACCCATCTTTGAAGGTGAAAACAATCATCTCCCACATCACCACGGTTTTTAACTACACTCCGTCTTACCGTAAGGCGTGGTTAGCAAAGACTAAGGCGATTGAAAGGGTGTACGGAAACTGGGAGGAGTCATACCGAGAACTTCCCCGCTACCTAAATGCACTCAAGACATATTCTCCAGGTAGTGTTTATGTTCTGGAAACATTGCCAGCATACGCCCAAGATGGTAGTCTACTGCATGGAAACGGAATATTCAGTCGCGTGTTTTGGGCATTTCAACCATGCATCACAGGGTTTGCATCATGCAAACCAATTCTACAAATTGACGGGACTTGGTTGTATGGGAAGTACAAAGGCACGCTATTGATGGCAGTTGCACAAGATGGCAACAATAACATTTTCCCCGTTATGTTTGCCCTTGTCGAGGGGGAGACCTGTGGTGCTTGGAGCTTTTTCTTGAAAAATCTTCGTACACACGTGGCTCCTCAACCAGATCTCTGTTTGATCTCGGACAGGCATGCCTCCATTGAAAGTGCCTATAATAATCCAGCAAATGGTTGGCATGACCCTCCTTCTACGCATGTCTATTGCGTCAGGCATATCGTCCAGAATTTCTCGAGGGAGGTCAAGGACAAAACATTGAGGAAAGCGGTGATGAATGCGGGATATGCATTGACACAACCCACATTCAAATATTACCGCAACGAGATCCGTTTGTCTAATCCAGAAGCCGGTACGTGGATCGACAATATACCGGTCGAAAAGTGGACTAGGTCATACGACAATGGCCAAAGATGGGGGCATATGACAACGAATCTTATTGAATCAATGAATGGGGTATTCAAGGGCATACAAAACCTCCCAATCACTGCCTTGGTAAAATCCATGTATTTTAGGATGGCTGCGTTATTTGCCAAAAGAGGTGAAATGTGGTATGCGGTGTTGCAATCAGGACAACTATGGAGTGAAAGCTGTATGAAATACATTAAGGCTGAAAGTGCTAAAGCCAACACTCACATGGTTACACGGTTTGACCGACACATCCACAACTTCATTGTGAAAGAGACAATCGACCACAATGAAGGCCTGGAAAGACAAGAATACAGGGTCATTTTACCTTCTCAATGGTGCGATTGTGGCAGGTTTCAAGCATTTCGTATGCCTTGCTCTCATGTCATTGCTTCTTGTGCTCATACCCATCAAGACGCGCTTCAACTGCTCTCAAACGTTTATAAATCTGAAACATTGCTCACTGTTTACAACAACAACTTTCCTTTGGTGGCAAAACCGGACTATTGGCCTGAATACAACGGCGATATAGTTTGGCACAATGACCAAATGCGAAGGAACAAGAAGGGTCGTCCCAAAAGTAGGCGCATCACAACAGAAATGGACGATCTTGACAGGTTGGAAAGAAAGTGTGGTTTATGCCGTCAGGTCGGACACAATCACAAAAACTGTCCGAATCGGGCGTCTGGCTCGACCACATAAATATTGTAATACAATAAATCTTTTCAATATTTGTGTTGTAAACATTAGGGTTTTCCGTTAATAAAACTGTTAACACAATTTAAGAAATTCAATATATGAAATTACATTAGGGTTTTCGCGTACAACAATGATTAACGATATTCAATCTAGGAAATTACAACTGTTAACACAATTTCATCTGACCCATACATCATCAGCATTACATCACTGTCAGTTTTGACTTCCTCCAACCACACATTAGGTCTTCCTGTCGCATGCGAGGTTGTTGTTCGTTTTCGCTGGATCCTTCGAATTTTTCCCCCTCCGCGATGTCTCCATCTAGCCACCGCATCAACTCCCGCTTCAGACGCTCCATGGAGTGAATGTGCCAGAATTTCATTTTCATCGCAGGTTTCGTGGCGGAGAATATAACGTAACCATCTCTGCTAAAAATCATAGGCGACGTCATTACGCAAATAACGGAGTACAAAATAAAAATACAGTGCGAGAAAGTGTGAGAAATTTCAAAGAAACGGACGAATTATTTATAAAACAACATTTTGCCCTAGTTTTGCCCTAGGCGCCAAGTGAGATGGCGCCTCCTCTCATTTTTAAGGAGCATGCGCCATCTCACTTGGCTAAAAGCCAAGGGAGGCGCCAAGTGAGATGGCACCTAGGGCAAAACCCTAGGTGCATGCGCCAAATGAGATGGCTCCTCCTTTGTGGAGCCATCTGAAACATGGTTATTTGCGAAATATTTTTTTAATACATGGTTATTAATAAAAAAAATTCGCATTTCTTAAACAATAGGTGTAATAGCTTTGCATTTTAATTTTCTTTGTTTTTCTCATAATTTTCTTTTAATATTTTCTTCACTTTAAAAATTATGATAAAAATATTTTCAAACTTATTTTTCAGTATATTTTCATTTTTTTATTTTTATTTTGTTTTTTTTTATAATTTTTCTTGATTAAATAAAATCATATAAATAATTAGGGTTTTATTATTCCTTTAAATCTTGAATTTTATTTTTCTATTTCTGTTAAATCCAAAAAAAATCATAAAAAATATTTTTCGACTCCTCTCTGAGTGTATTATTTGAAAATATTTTTTGTTCTATTTTATAAAACTTTTGGATTACAAATTAAAATCATTTGGACATATCATCTTTTATTTGTATTATTTTTGTTGAATTGTGTAAATAATTTCCATCGAACTTTTCCTTTTGAAATAAAATTCAAGAAAAATATGCTTGGTGATCATTATAATTTTCTTAACATTTAGGATATTTTACATCAAATTTATTTGAAATTTAGACCTAATTGATTAATTTTGAACTTAATTTCCCTTTTTAGGGTTTTGCTTGAACATTCACAATAATTGATTAAAAGTTCTAACTTACTATACCTATAAAATCAGAAATGAAGTTGTTTGGAGTGCTTGAACATGTTTAGGCCATAAAAATAATTTTTATGGAATTTTACAATGTGATTTCATATTTTTCACAAATTATTTCCCAGAACCATCTAGTTTAAGGCTTATACTTGCTAGTTTCCAAGTTTGCATTTCTAAAGAAATTTTCCACCTCAATCCAGGGACTCCAAATTTTATTTCTGTCTTTTGTAGGACTTTAAGAAGTTAGGTTTTTAATTTCATAATTTTTCAAGTCATTTTCATATTTTAAAACTATTGTTGACTTAGGTGTGCATCTAGGGTTTTACCTTTGAATAATGTTTGTAAATTGAAAACCTCTGTACATGATTCTTGTTTAATTCTTGAAATAGCATGTGGTACTGACTTGAGGCTCATTTGAATAAAAATTCTTCAACCTCATTGAGCCTTGGGAGTTGATAGGTTGATAAACCAAATCCACTAAAATGGGCGGATGATGTTGATGATATTTGAAACTCTAATCCCTTCCCTCTTCATCTTATCCCCCTTTCTTATTGTATTACATGTTATGGGATAATGATCTCTATATCATTTATCCAAACATGAAGTACATATATTGCTATTGACTGGCCTCAAAATAGGTGCGACTTCTACATAAGTCCACTTACGATTGCTTAACATAGCGCTAAATTTTGTCCCGATTTGAGAAAATGATCATTCGTGGCCCAAACCTATGTTTGCAAGCCCGAGTATGTTAATTTGATCCCTTTGATACAATAAACTTGAGATTCATTGTTAGTAGGCTTTGGTTCTATCAATCCTCCAATGGATCTTCATCAATTTTGGTCAACGCGGATCACTTAAACATCGTTGATCATTAAATGTTGCCTTGAGGATTATTAAATGGATGATATACTTGAAAAAAAGAAAATGCAACTTGTTGTTAAGAGGCTTTGGTTCTACCAATCCTCTAATGAGTTCCAAATGCAAGTTTCAAGATGGTCATCCAACTAACCATTAACTTCTAACAATTGACTTTATTTTATGCTCTTATTTTTATGCTTTTACTTTAGCATTTACATTTCATGCTATTTTCATCTTTGCTCACTTGAGCATTTACTTTTGTGTCATTTTTATTTTGCTCACTTGAGCTTTTCTTTTCTTTTTGAAAATACTTAATAATAAACTTAAACCATAAAAAACATTAATGATACTTGGACTATTTGGTTACTATCCTTGGCATTATGGAGTATTGGACTTCTTGGACTTAGGATTAGAGACCTTGACCTATGTTAGAGGCCTTGACCTATGTTGGAGACCTTGTGACCTTAATTGATATTTTGTCTGGAGTTCTTGAGGTTTACCTCAAGATATTGGGTTATTTGTTTTCTTTGTGTGCAGGTTATTGTGATTACATACTTTATTTGTAATCTGGAATTCACCCGTACACAGCCGTTACTCTGCCCAATTTCTGTGAAGACTTAATACACTTGAAGTTTGGTTCTCTCAAGAGGTCTAGCATCTTTGCTTGCTTGATTTTAATTCAAAGAATGGGAATTCTATCTTGACTCATAATGTCAAGTATTGGCTTCTTGTGTGTTAGATGGTTCTTATCCCTAGCTTTTACTTTATGCTTTAGGATAGTCCCTACATCTCCTCCCATCTTCTTTAATTTCAAAAATCTTCTCCCTCCTTTTGAAAACTCTTCTGGTTTCTAAACTTGAACCACTTTCATAATAAACTTAGACTTAGGTCCATGCATTTTTAAAATATTTTTCATAAATAAACTTCAATCAACTTAATAATACCTTGACATTTTTTGTGAGAAGACTAAAAATGAATCAATCTCATTCAAACCATTTTGCCATTTTGGCTGTTATCTTTAACATTTTCTCAAAATATTAGACTCTTACCAATCCTTGTATTGATGTATACAACTATACTTCTATAATATGTAGTGAAGATAGATATTTTCGACTTGGGTGTTGAGTGAGGCATTGTTGATTTTAAAATCCAAGCCATATCCTCCACTTTGAGGTGATGCAAATTCTCCTTTCTCATGATTGTGGGTAGTAAGTATGTTTTCCACACGGGCAATGATGATGATGTTTTATCTCATAAAATTAACCAACACACTTATGTTTTAAATTTTTAAAGGTGAACTACGTGTACCCTTGTGATATGGTGGCAGAATCGACTGTTAATACTGGTTTGTGTTTTTTGTTCGCAAATGTCGCGGTAAGCAAGAGTCGCTGCCGACTTTTATTTTATCCAATCAAGAAAAGGAAACAGAACAGAAAAAACCTTTTTCGAGATGTTTCTAAGTACGGGGGGTAGATTATAGAAATGGAAGGTGTTAGCACCCTTTCTATCTGTGGTTTTCCACGGGCTCTTAGGTACTTGCTCATTTTGAAAACTGCTTGTGTGTGCTTGTTTTGAAAAGTTTTGTTTTACTTCGTGTTAACCCTTGTTTCTGTCCTCAAGAGTGTTACAAAGTTGTTTTTGAAAACTTTGTTTGGAAAGTGTTGGTGTGAAAAAGTTTTTGTCTGTTTGAACAAGTACCGAGGAACTAATCTACCTACTCGAAAAAGGTCTGTTCGTTTTCCTTTTAGACAATGCTATCCTATTATTGAAAAATAGGTAGCATCGTCGTTGGAGTTTTTTAGGGATATTCAAAGGGATATGTAGGATCACAAAAGCAATGTTAGGAAATGTTAGTAATCATCCTAAAGCCTTAAAGATCTTTTTTCGAGGCAACATCTGAATGGGTCACTTTAGATCTTTTGGGGCTAGAGGACAACCACTAATAAACCCTATACTTCATAACCGTTTACCGAAGGCAACGGGAGTGGAGTAAACCCTAGGAGTGAGCATGTGCGAGTGTAATTTTCAGTTAATTATCTTTGCACAATTAGGGTTTTCTACCGTATTAATTTTCAGTTTGTCTTTCCATATAATCCTATTAACATACATCTAAGCAGTTTATAGTTTGCGGAAATTAAAGCGAGAAAGTTAAAAGTCCTAGCTATTACAAGGCTTTTGCAGATACATAATTATTTTGACCGAAAATAAAGATGCGAAATTGAAACCCTAATTACTATTACAAACTCGGAGCAGTTACAATTATAGAAAAAGAATTTGGGACCATGGATGATATTGAGAACATATTGGGACCATGGAAAGCATTTGGGACCCCATGGACTTCAACCATCTTGATGAGGAGTGAAACCCTAGTTTGAGGTACATTGCCTTAGCAGAGAGTTTGTCTAGTCAACTCTTGGGCATCCTTGAGCAAGTTGAGGACCTCAATGGGCATGTGTTGAGTAAAATGAGAGGGAAAATTTTGGGGTACAACAACCCTGATCCCCTATTGCATGAAAGGTGGTGCGTAGGCACTAAAGGTTCACAATCGTGGCGGGTGCAAAAATTATAAAAATATTTCTTTTCTCACCTCCACCATCTACTTTACATACAACATTTTATAGCCAAAATATACAGATTTTACAAAGAGGTTCCTGAGGAGTACCATAGATGTTTAGGGTGCTAATACCTTCCCTTTCATAACCAACCCCCTTACATTGAATCTTTCCCCCTCTTTTTATGTTATATGCACTTTTCCCATTCCTTTGGAAACAATAAAGCGCGACGGCAATTTTTATTTTGATTTGTGCGAGTTAAGTCAATCTAATGGCTTAGTCTTAACATTTATACGGTTAAAAAGGGCATAACATTTAAAATTGCATTGCTTTTAATAACAAGGTACAGGGTTTACTTGATTCACAAGCTATCAACTTTGGGCTAGTGTCGGCGCCAAATATTCTCCAGCAGCCTTTGCTACCTCATGGGCGTACCATTGTCAATGACATTGTTGAAAATTAAGGTCTTAATTTGGTGATGGATGTGAACCTATTAACAACGCCTTTATCTTTTGTGAAGGAACAATTGTTGAAGAAAGGTGTGTTTTCGGGTTGCGCTTGCTTAAAAAGTGAAGTACAGAGGTTGATTACTGGAGGGTCTCTACAGTTTGATAGATTGGTTGTTGAAACCCAGTCCAAAGAGGATGAACTGGATGTGATCACCATTCCATTTACACCTAAGAGGATTACTACTCTTGTAACAATACTGATTCTTGATAAGCAGTCCCTGTTTATAATCACTCTACATGGTCCAGTTTCGTATGCTAGCGATAGAGTAGTTCCTTGAATTATGAAGGCAAGTTTTATTACCAAGGAAATAAATATGTAATCGAGACATCTGAAGAAGATACATCTGAGGTTCATGACATTGTGGGTGAAAGCATAATCACTAGAAGTGGCCGAATCTTCTCTCTTCCTAATCCACCAGAAAGCAATGGTGATGCCTCGGCCAAGGTCAAAGGTAAGTAGATTGTGGTAGATGGTGAAGAACCTCCCTGGAATCCTCCTGTTCTGACTTTAAGTTTTGATATAGCCAAAGATGAGGTGGAATTGATGTGTTATATCAAGAAGAGTGATTATAAGATCATTGATCAGTTGAGCAAAACTCCGGCCAAGATTTCCATTATGTCTTTTCTTCGAAACTCTGAGTCTCACTGTAACACATTGATGAAGTTGTTGGGTACCTCCTTTGTTCCACAGGAAATTTATGTGAATCAGTTTGAAGGAATTGTGGCTAGCATTTCTGCAAGAAACAGCCTTTGGTTTATTGATTTTGATGTGCCCCCTGAGGGGAGAAAGCATAATAAGGTGTTGCACATATCCATGAAGATTGCGGGTATAACTTTGTCTCCTGTGTTGGTTGACACGGGTTCATCGTTGAACGTTTTGCCGAAGTCTGCCTTGATGAAGTTGGACTATGAAGGGTTGGTGTTAAGACAAAGTGATTTAGTTGTGAAAGAATTTGATGGATCGAAAAGATCGGTATTTAGTGAAGTCGATCTTCCAGTGAAGATATGTCCTCATATTTTCAATGCAACATTCTTTATCATGGATATCAATCCCCCCTACTATTTTTTGTTAGGACGCCCTTGGATTCATGGGGAAGGTGTCGTGACATCCACGTTGCACCAAAAGCTGAAGTTCTTTGTTAGAGATGAATTTGTCACCGTCTGTGGTGAAGAATATTATGTGCTTAGCCACTTGAGCACCTTTTGATATGTGGAAATCGAAGGTGAAGTGCATGAGACTCCATTTCAGGATTTGGAAACTGTACAACTCGTCAAAACTCCTTGTCAAGAGGTCAAAAAGCCAGAGTTCTCCGTGGCATCTTATAAGCAAGCTCAAGGGATTGTTGAATCAGGACACCCCGAAGGCTGGGGCAGAGTTTTGTATATTCATATGAAGAAGGATAAGAGTGGTTTGGGTTTTGTGGTAGGACGAAGTGCCCCAATTACCGCTTCCCAAGGTTCAAGGTGTTCCCGCTCTGATCCAGTTTATCAACGGTGGTGTCATCCATGAAGAAGCTCATGTTGTGAGTGACGAAGGCAACGGTGATTGTGATATGGATAATTGGATTCATCCAACTGTTCCAGGACAAGAGCCTTCCAACTGGTTTTTATGGACATCGTCACAGTTACCCATTATCAAGAGTAATTTTCTTTTGTTTACGTCATGCAATAATTCCTATATTTTTTCCAAGACGTAGTGTACATATTTGTAGCGCCACAATGTTTTTGTTTTCAAAACTGGCAATGTGTTTTCTTTAATCTCAAACTAAAACAAAAATAAAACCATCAATCATGCAGAAACAGTCCTCCATTAATCCAGGATTTCATCGATAACGATTCTGCTATGGCTTAGTATGACTTTTATAATCCAATTTATCAAGCCAAAGAAGAGGTTGAGGAAGATTGTGAACTCTATGAAGAGTTAGCCAGATTATTGAGGCAAGAGGAAAGGGATATTCAGCCACACCAAGAGACTCTAGAAGTGATCAACTTAGGTACCGATGAGGTCAAGAGAGAATTCAAGATTAGGGCCAATTTAGAAGAAAGTGTGAAGCAGAGATTAATTGAAATGCTCTGAGAGTATGTTGATATATTTTCTTGGTCCTATGAAGACATGCCTGGGTTGGATACAAATATTGTTGTGCACAAGTTGTCTCTCATAGAAGGTTGTCCTTCGCGTAAACAAAAGCTTCAGAGAACTCATCCTATGATGTCTAAGAAGATTAAAGAGGAGGTCCAGAAACGGTTTGATCTGGGTTTCTTGAAAGTTATCTCTTATCCTTCATGGGTTGCAAGCAGTGTGCCAGTGCCGAAGAAAGATGGAAGAGTCAGAATGTGTGTTGATTATAGGGACTTGAACAGAGCAAGACCTAAAGACGATTTTCCACTGCCCATATTGACATTCTGGTTGATAATACTACTCAGTCAAAAAAATTTCCTTCATGGATGGTTTTTTCTGGCTATAATCAGATCAAGATGGCACCATAAGACATGGAGAAAATGACTTTCATTATTCCTTGGGGAACCTTTTGTTACAAAGTAATGCCCTTCGGTTTGAAGAATGCAGGGGCAACATATCAGCATGTTATGGTCACTCTCTTTCATGACATCATACATAAAGAGATTGAAGTCTATGTTGACGATATGATTGCTAAATCCCAGACGGAAGAGGAACATATTTTCCATCTGCTGAAGTTATTTGAAAGATTGAGGAAATTCAGACTGTTGAACCCTAACAAGTGCACCTTCAGGGTGAGATCAGCGAAGTTATTGGGCTTTGTTGTAAGTGAAGGAGGAATTGAGGTTGATCCTGCTAAAATAAAAGCAATCCAAGAAATGCCCGAGCCTAGAACAAAAAAAGAGGTTTGTGGTTTTCTCGGGAGGTTGAACTACATTGCTAGATTCATCTCTCATCTTACATCCATGTGTGAACCAATGTTTAAGCTATTGAAAAAAGATCAAGTGGTCAGGTGGAATGACAATTGTCAATCGGAATTTGATAAAATAAAAGAGTATTTGTAGGAACCTCTAATGCTTCTACCTCTTGTGGAAAACGGGCCTTTGATAATGTATCTGACAGTGTTGGAAAATTCTATGGGCTGCGTACTCGGTTAACATGATGAGATAGGTAGGAAAGAATTATTTACTACCTAAGCAAGAAATTCACTGATTGTGAATCGAGGTACTCATGCTGGAAAAGACTTGATGTGCACTTGCGTGGGCACCAAAGCGTCTCATACAGTATATGTTAACTCACACTACTCTCTTGATATCCAAGATGGATTCAATCTAGTATGTTTTTGAAAAGCCAACTCTCACAGGAAGAGTAGCCCGTTGGCAGATGATTTTAACTGAATATGACATCCAGTATACTACCCAGAAAGTCATAAAAAATAGTGGATTGGCGAATTATCTTGCTCACCATCCTATGGAAGATGGTTATTGTAAGAACAAGATTTGATTGTGCAATACTATCTCTGATTTTTGATGATAACAAATGAGTATGTTTGTATGAACAATTTTGATACTCTAATGTTTGTTATTGTTGAGTACTTAATAAACAGGTTATGCTTCGATGGATGGCATGGCCAAGACATTAGAAGAGAATTAGTTCCACTTTTGTGCTACACAAGTTCTGTTGAACAGTAGCAAAACACTCCAAAAGGCTCTAAAGTGTAAGTTCCGATGTTTGTCTAAAGAAACCAGTCAGAAGATCTGAAGAAAAAAGTTGCTAATTAAGTCCAGATGATGCAGACTCGTGTTTATAAAGACAACGGGTTCTAAAGAAAAAGTTAGAAGATCTGAAGACAAAAGCTTCTACTTGTGTTTAGATACTAAAGACTCAAGCTTCTAAAGACAACATGTTCTAAGGAAATAGTCAGAAGATCTAAAGATTCAAGTTTCTACTAAAGTCTAGATGCTAGAGACTCATGTTTCTAAATACAGTGTATTCTAAAGTCCAGAGTTTCTACTGAAGTCCAGATGCTAAAAACTTAGTTTGTAAAAGACAACTTGTTTCAAAGAAGACAAAGTTAAAATATTTGAAGACAACATTTTTACTGAAGTCCAGATGCTGAAGACTTGTGTTTCTAATAACAAGGTTCTTAAAAGGATTCTTAAAGAACCAAGTGTTAAAGATTCTAAAGACAAAATTTATGAAGATTCCAAAGACTTAAAGTTCTAAAGATCCAAGGTTTTATACAGTGGGTTCTCAAGACCAAGTGCTGAAGACTCTAAATACGCGGTTCTTAAGACTCTGAAGACTTGAAGCTCTTCTGATCCAAGGTTCTCTACAACGGGTTCTTACGACCAAGTGTTGAAGACTCTGAAGACGCGGTTCTGAAGACTCTGAAGACTGGAAGTTATAAAGACCTTATGTTATCTTTCCGCTTCTAAACTCATGCTCTCAGAAGCCTCTGAAGTGCAAAAGAAAAGAACATAATGTTAACATGGTACATTAGTACACGATACAAAAAAGCCTTATTCCACTACCTCTCCACTAGCTTGAATTGTGGAAGAGAAAAGGACATAGCAGTACTATTTGTAACGACTCTTTTTCAAATATCCAACGGCTCTATTTTGCTTGGAATTATAAGAAAATAATCGTATGTTTAAAATGTTGTGGGTGTTCAATGTGAAAAGAAAAAGTTGTCATTATTGGAACACAACCAAAATCCATAAACCACTATAACAACAAATAACAACAATTGTTATGCTGAATATACTTGAGAGAGAAAGGAGATGATAAAGAAGAACTCAACAAGATGATACTTAAATTCTTATCAAATTATTCTTGGTAGAAATATGAAGAAGCGAGAAGTTGTTGCTCATAGCTTTCTCAATAAAGAAAATGAAGACAAGAAGACTACAAGATGTTGCACTTGAACTTAGATCATATGCTTCTTTACACAATCATTTAATGAACACTAGAGTTATTGCTCGAATAGTGCTTTTGTTCATATCTCTTTATGTAAATTATTTTAAAACTTGAGTTGTTGCTCGTAGAAGTGTTAAACAATATATGCTCAAAATACTTGTGTAATCTTCTTAGAAGAAGCATTCATGTAAACACAAGAAACCCATGAACAGTTGTTGATTAGATCCTTAAGAGACTGAGTGAAGGTCTAATCTCAAGAAGACAATGGTTTCTGGTCATTTTAGGAAATCATGATAGGAGATTATGCGGGATCAGATTCTATTGGGTCAATGATTGTTATATCCAGTTGGATCACTGAACATATCATTCCAAGGTTCCTTGAGAAACTGAGTGAAGGTTTCTTCTCAAGAAGATAGTGACTGAAGGTCATTATGAAATCCTGGTAGTGGTTTATATTGGGTCAATGGTAGTTGTTGTACCCCAAAATTTTCCCTCTCATTTATCAAGTAATATCTCACAAGATCTCCTTTGATTCAAGAGTGCACTAAGGTTGATCAGCTCAAGACATTTCCTCAAGCACTGATGACTGAAAATTAAGGTTTGAGTTTGCACAAGGACAAATGGACTTTTAATGCCCCATTTGAATTTCATGGATCATTTTGGACTCTCAAGATTACTCATGTCAAGTTCCAGGTCTCGGATCGCATTTTGACTTAGTCAATTGATCAGATGACCTAAAATCAGCCGTATTGGTGAAAAAGTCAACTGTAGCACCAAAAGTCAAACTTTGACTTTTTGGTCAACATTAAGTTTCAAATATCACAATTCATCAATACATTCAAAAATATAAAGCTTGATCATCAAGAAGTTAAGAAAGTCAAAAGTCAACTTGAAAAGTCAAGATTTCCAAGACTTAGAAATTTTCTAAGTGTTCTTACACATGATAATTTCACCACTTCATGCCAATTTTTCGCCATGATGCAAGATGATTCAAGGAAAACTTCCAACATGAAAGTTGTAGATCTCAATGAGATCTAAAACTTTGTAGGGCAGGACTTTACTAGAAATGCTTTGATTTTGAGTTATAAATTCATGAAGTCATGACATTTTTGAATAAACACTTAGAGAAATTTTTAGCAATTTTGGTCAGGATTTTATCTCAACTTCTTGGCATTTTTTCACATAGTTACAAGATGATTTTGTCAAAATGGCCAACATGAAAGTTATAGAGTGTGTTTCAAGCTTTCCAAAACATCCAAGAGCATGAATTTATCATATTTGAGCTAGGAGATACAAGGATCTGAAGTTGGACATTCATTCTTGATTTACAAGGCAGATTTGTGAAGAACAAGGAACAAAAATCTTAGTCATGCTGCGTAATCTCCACTTTTCAGGCCTCTTGAATTGAAAATATATCCATAATAAGATGTTTACACAAATGATTGAACCATTATCCAAGTGGTTCAAGTATTGTCCATTGCATCTTTCCATTTTTGGCACAAAGGCACCATTGCCATTCTTGCAAAGTTCACTTTAATCATAAAGTCAATTTCTTAAGCCTCTAACTTGTTGTTCTAATCACACTCAACTTCTACAAGTCAGAACAAACATGCTTAAAGTGATCAACCACTTTACATAGATTGGTACAAGCATTGGAAACATATCCTTCATGTTTGCTTCAAAAACAAGCAAGATAACCATAACATGTGATTCAAAATCTGAGTTGTTTGAAGTCTCAAACCTTATCTATAAATAGAGAGGCCAATTGCAAGAGAGAAAAAGGGGGGGGGGAAAGGAGAAAGAAAACCAGAAGTTTTGACAAACTCTCAAGAAAATCTCATAACTGAAAAAGGTCATAACAGTCTACAAGGAAACATCTCAAACTCAAAACATAAATTCTAGCTGCAAGGTAAGTCTCCTTAAATTTAAAATCTTCATTTCAATCATCATCATTTGATTCATTTTTTAGGCTAAAATGAAGTGACCTTTGAAGAAAAGGTTTGTAAAAAAAAATCATGAACAATTTCCGAGATTGAGTGAAAATTTTCCATGAAATAGCATCATGAATAGGCAGGTGTAAGGCAACTGTTTTTCAAAATCATACAGCAGGAAATCGATTGCACAACCATGCAAATCGATTGCACGGGGTTCCAGTAGCCAAATTTCCAAATATTTTGAGTGTGCAATCGATTGCACTGGAAGTCAGTAGCCAATGTTTTGAAAAACTGAAGCATGCAATTGATTGCACTAACATGCAAATCGATTGCACTCAAATGAAAACTGAATTTTTACTTTGAAAAAACTTGAATAAAGAGTTGGACAATATAAAATGTTTTCTTTTGACCATTGAGCATCTATATCTTAAGTTCAAGGTAAGTATTATCATTATACCTTGAGATTTTCTAAGGGCTTGAACCAAAGACTTCATCCAAAGAGGCTTTTAGCTTGATCAATAATTTTTGCCTTCTTTATCAATCATGATTTGTCTTCATCAAAACCAAGGTGCAATCGAGAAGCTTGATTTTACGGCATGTGTCGACACATAATGATCCAAAATGTTTTCTTTTCCTTTCATTTTTCTTTATTTTACATGCTTCATATATTTTCTTCATGTCTATTCAATATGGTTGTAATAGATAATTAGGACTTTAATTTCTTGCAATCCCCATTTGTAAATTTGTACACCCCATCCCCAAATGATTGTAATAGCGTAGGATATTTGCTTTCCGCAATTTATCGCTTTATATATAACATGTTAATAATTAGGATTTGTATGGCAAGACTAAAATCAACAATTAGTAAATCCTAATTCAAGATAAACAATGCATGAAAATTAATACACTTGCACACAAGCACCCCTAGGGTAAAATCCACTTGGTTTCCTTTTAAATGGCCATATTACGCATGTGAGGTATCTTAGCAAAAAAAAGCAAAAATTCAAGATCATAGTCCCTCGATGACGCTATCTAAGTTTCCTTTCAAAACGATCTTAGTCCCTAAAGAAAAATGCTAAGATACCTTGCAACATTGCTAGTCATGGTTATACGATGACCCACGCCCGTCCCGTTTACATCCAAAGATAGGGTTGCTTACCAAATCAATGGTAAGATAACAATGTTAAAGGAAAAGAAAATGAACAAGAAAGACATTTGAGTAGGTAGATTTCTCCCAATTACTTTCTCCATTTCAAACAAAACATCCTTGATATTTTCAAAACAGACACCTACACATTTCAAAACATCTTACAAAATTGAAAACATTTTCAAACGATCAACATCTTTGTATACATTCTCACGAACGAGAATCATTACAAAGATTGCCTAAACAATGGCCTCTTTTACAAAATACTTTCAAAAATCACACAAAGCACAATTTCAAACAAAAGCGAGTGATCTAGCAAGTAACTAAGAGCCCATGGAAAACCATGGATGAAAAGGATACTGATACCTTCCCTTTTCATAATCTACCCCCCGAACTCAAGAAACAATCTCAAAGGTCTTTCCTGTGCTTTTTCACCTTTCCTTTTGGATAAAAGAAAAGTTGATGGCGACTCTTGCTAACCGCAACATTTGCGATCAAATGTAAAACACCCAAGTCAGTTCTCCCATTCTATCACAGAACTGGCGACTATGTTGGGGAACGTTATAAAAGTGGGGTTACCTTAGGGATAGATCACATTTACTTCCTTACATTGTTTTATTTGTATGCTTTACATTATGGTTCTTTGTTTGGGTTTGAATCCTCTACCCAGATTTGGGATACATCATAGGTAAGTAGCAATACGTTGTGGAAACTATGTGGGGTATACCGACATGGTCTAAGCAATAGCTACGTTAGTGTGACATATTTGTGGGTACCGGTAGCCTTTGAGTTAATCAAAGAGAATACGGGGCCGCTGAGTGATGTCATGAAGCACTAATGAACTTCTAGAACCTTTACTTGACCAACTTGGCCTTTAGGATGTAGTGAGATTACCGGCTTTGGTGCAGTCCGAAGTTGGTAGATACTCGATACTACACTCATTGAGGGTTAGTTTCTTGGGATATTTCGGTTGCCATTAAAGAGGCTTGAGCTGAAACAATGACCAAGGAAACAATCCAGTGATATTGAGCTCCTTAGAACCCGGTTACTATTACTAGGACAAGTTTAAGCCAACCAAACTTCAAGAGGGTACTTACCTATAAAACTCCATGCAAGCCTAAACTAAGAACTTGTTTTCTTTGCTTGTATATGCATACTTGTACATAACATCATGGACATCATGAACATCATATACATCCACTAACCATTTCAAGGATTTTGGGATTCATCTTTGTTCTTGTTTTGTAGGATATGGATTCACTTTGTAGGAAAACTATCCAAGTCAACCTTGTGAGAATCCCTCCACAACTTAAGGAGCTAGCTTCAAAGATTCCTGAAAACTCTCCATTCACCGAGAGACAAGGTCACCTACTCAACTTGGTCACCTCCAACACAGATGAGGACATGATGAAGGTGCTCTTTCAGTTCTTTGATCCTTTACACCATTGCTTCACATTTCCCGACTATCAACTTGTGCCAACTTTGGAAGAATTCTCCTAACTCTTGAGGATTCCCATTCTCAATCAACTACCTTTCAATGGTACGGAAACATACCCAAAGCCAGAAGAGATTTCTCAAGTTCTACACTTGCACTCATCTGATATCATAACTCATTGGGAAACAAGGAGTGGTGTCAAAGGTTTCCTAGCAAAGTTCTTGTTTGAGAAGGCCCAAAGCTGTTGGAATTCTTTAGGCTTGCAAGCCTTTGAGGAAATTGTGGCTCTCCTCATCTATGGGATGGTTTTGTTTCCAAACCCTGACCAGCTCATAGATGTCAACGCCGTCAAAATCTTCATATCACGCAACCCGGTGCCTACATTGCTAGGAGATATCCTACACTCTTTTCATACTCGCACAATGAGGAAAAGAGGTGTCCTTATGTGTTGCACTCCTCTCTTGGCAAGATGGTTTATTTCTCATCTTCCCTAATCTGTATTAAAGAATGAGCAAGGTTCAAGGTGGTCACAAAGTTTGATGACGCTCAAACATTCAGACATTCATTGGTGCTCTCGATCTAAAGAGAATGTTATCATCGTCGACCATTGTGGGGAGATCCCTAATGTCCCTCTACTTGGAATTAGGGGAGGTATCACCTACAACCTATGTTTAGACTTAAGACAGTTTGGTTACGCCCGAAGAGATGGCCCGCATGAGATGCTGATTCAAGGTTTGGTATTCGACTACGACAACGACGATCAAGGTCTTCACCAGAGATTTATCCGAGCTTGGAGGATGTTGAATAAGGTGGATTGCAAGACTTTGGGGCACAAGAATTACATCCCTGTTGAGCCTTACCTCAAATGGGTACGAACTCGTGCTTAGAGTCTTATGATGCCTTACCCCTCCATTCTCCCGGTACTCATTGAGCCTATCATGGAGGGAGATGTTCCATACACTATCCTACATCCTGATATGCCCACCTCTCTTGAAGACCTACAAAGAGATTGGATACAACTTAAGGGGGAGTGAGATACTTTCGAATCCCAATTCTACGCAAGCGAGAAGAAGGTTTTGGAACTCACTAGGCTACTTCATGAGGAGCGGACCTTGAACGCATACATTACACCAAAGAGGATGCGCACTACTTTTTTATCTTAGAGTTTTGTATTATTTTGTCCAAGGGGTATTGATGTACTCAAACTTTATCTTATTAATATAAAGTGTGTTTCCTTTTTGTCTAAAACAAATTCGAATCGTTGAAATCCTTGAAATTATTGCATATGCATATATCATTCATCATAACATAAACAGGTCTTTTGTAACAAATATCCTCATCTCTCTACTATTTATTTCAGTAAGATGGATCTCGAAAAAATAGTGAAAGATCTTCAAGCTCAGAATATGCAGTTTCAAAAATTGCTCATGACCCTAGCCAAAGGGCAAGAAGAATTGAAGACTCTGCTAGCTGAAGAGAGGAAAAAGAAAACAAAGAAGGTAACTGGAGTCTTAAACATGGGGAAAAGATTTCATGGGCAGACAAGAAGGACTTTGAATTTTGCAACAACATCCGGTGAAGGAGAAGGGAAAGGCAAGGAAACAGAGGTCCCGTAAGAATCTGAAGAGGAGGAAGAAGAGGAAGACTACTCTGAGGAACAGTACCCTCCAGTTGATGACAAGTATAGACATCTTGAAGAGAGTTTGAGCGCAATGGAAATACAAAAGGTACCAGGCTTAGATTTTGAGGAGTTGGGACTAGTGTCGGGGATTGTGATTCCTCCAAAATTCAAAGTGCCCATGTTTGCCAGGTATGATGGAGTGGCATGCCCTAAAATGCATCTCCGGTCATATGTGAGAAAAATCCAACCCCATATCACTGATAAAGACTTATGGGTGCATTTTTTCCAAGACAGTCTGTCTGGAACACAACTCGACTGGTTTTACCAACTAGAAAGAGCCAACATCCATAATTAGGAAGATCTTGCCGCAGCTTTCTACAAGAAATATCAATACAATTCTGATTTGGCGCCTAACCGTACTCAACTCCAGAATATGGCCATGGCTTTCAATGAAGGTTTCAAGGATTACGAACAAAAATGGAGAGATTTGGCTGGAAGAGTTCAACCCCCTCTGTCTGAAAGGGAATTGGTATACATGTTCTTAGGCACTTTATCTGGTCCCTTTTTCAACCATTTAATCGAAAGTTCATCTGCAGGCTTTACTAAACTAATACTGACCGGAGAGAGGGTGGAAGCTGGCATAAAAAGTGGAAAGATTCAAAAGGATTCATCTTCTTCTACAGCTGCAAGGAAGCCTTTTATTGGGAAGAAAGAGGTAGCTGCTGTATATCCGCAAAGAAACCAAGAGAGGGCCGAACGCCGACCAATGGTGGGGGTTATTATGATTCCAAAGCCTACGTCTGAGCAACAAAGAAGTAATCAACCAAGGGTGGAAAGGCCATTCAGGCAATTCATCGGAATTAACATGACTTTGTCCCAAGTATTACCGCATCTTCTGAGATCCAACTTGGCAACCTTAGAAGAAGCTCCAAAAAACCCCAATACAACATCCCCTCATTATCACCCCAATGCCCATTGCGCATATCACTCTGAAAGTCATGGTCACGATACTAATAATTGTTGGGCCTTGAAGAACAAAATACAAGACCTCATTAAAGCAAAAGAAATTGAGTTTGATGCGCCCGAGAAGCCAAATGTCATTTCTGCTCCTATGCCCAGACATGGTCACAATACCAATGCCATTTAAGAATATTTGTTTATTACCATAATTGATGAACTCATGACCCCACTTCCGACCATTAAGATAAACTTGTTGAAAGTCGGTGTGTTCCCGGGCTGTAATGAAGTTTGCCATTTCTGCTTATCCTCACCAGCTGATTGCCCTATGTTGAAAGCAGACATTCAGTGCCTGATAGATAACAAAGAGATTTTGTTTGAAAGTACTCCTATTTCACCTATTCCTATTGAAGATGTTTCTATCATTACCATCTCTGCCAATTCTTCCAGGGTCTCCACCAAAAGACCCGTTAGAATTACATCAGTTCCGAAAACAACTTCTTTAATAATCATAATGACTGGGTCAGTCCCATATGTATCAGACAAAACCGTGCCATGGAATTACGGAGGGGACATTTACTACCATGGAATCAAACAAGACTGGTCGGCCGTTGAAGAAATAAACTCCTAAGAAGAATCCGACATCAGCAATATTGTCGGAACTAGTAAAATTACCTGAAGCGGTAGCATCTTTTCTCCAGAAATTGCTCCCCCCAAAGTAATTTCTGGACCCGTGATCATCCCTGTGGCTGCTCCAAATGTTACCTCTGTACCCATAATCATCTCTATAAATGCTCCTATTGACGAAGCCATCACAACTCATGTTATCATTCCTACCAACACTCCCGCTGCCGAGACTCGAGGAAAGAGTATACAAGTGGAGCCTGTCCGGAAGAAGGCTCAATCGTTGACTATCGCTGAGACATCTAAGAAAGAAATGGAGGAGATCCTAAAAATAATAAAGAGGAACGACTACGATGTAGTTGAATAGTTAGGACAAACTCCCTACAAGATCTCCATGCTGGCATTACTACTGTGTTCAGAGGCACATGCGAAAGCCTTGGTGAAGTTCTTAAAAACAGCCCATGTACCTCAAGAGACGTCTGCTGATCAATTCCAAGTCTGCGTGGCCAGCTTGACAGCGAATAACGGCCTAGATTTCTCGGATGCTGATCTAACACCGAGGGGATGAAAGCACAATGAGGCATTGCACGTCTCAGTGGAGTGTAGGGGCACAACTCTGGCCCATGTCTTGGTGGACATTGGCTCATCTTTGAATGTATTACCGAAAAAAGCTTTGGATAGACTTGACTGTGAGGGACTAACGTTAAAGCCAAGAAACATAGTAGTAAAGGCATTTGATGGCTCTAAGAGGATGGTACACGGGGAAGTGGATATCACCATTAATGTTGGAACCCAAACTTTCAATTCCACCTTTTATGTAATGGGCATCCTCCCTTCGTACTCATGCTTGCTAGGCCGGCCATGGATCCACAATGTTAGCGCTGTCACCTCTACATTGCACCAGATGCTGAAGTATTCGGTTCAAGGGAAGATTATCACGGTCCATGGAGAGGAAGAATACATGATCATCCATCTCAATTCCTTCAAATATGTGGAATTGGACGGCAAATTCATTGAAACTCCATTTCAACACTTCGAAGAGGTCCCCCAAGAGGTGGCAGTGACCCAGACTATGTCCCAGATTCCCAAGATCACAAGACCTCCACTCTGGATGTCATCACTAAAGGACGCCAAAGTAGTGGTAGAGGAAGGTGGATGCACCATCTGGGGGCAACTTCCGGATATCCCGTATAAGTCTGACAAGTTTGGCCTAAGTTTCACTTCAAGTGCTCAAAAGGATGTACGTCGTGCCCGTTCTGGAGGGCCACCCTTGAAGATTAGCAACCGTGAGGTCAATGCAGTAGAAGATGGTGAAGATGATTTCAACCTGGAGGATTGGATCTTTCCGACTGTCAATGGAGGACTCAGCAATTGGGAGGCTAGAGACTTCATCCCAATCACTTTTATCCCACAATAATTTATCTTCTAATTTTGTTGGATCTGTAATATTCAAAAACAATTCGCACTCTTAAAACCTTGTGTCTTACCCGAGGCACAATGGTCCATTTGTAAGGGTTATTATTTCATCTTCATATGACATTAATGAATCATGGATGTTTTCGCATACAAACTTTTGTGCTCATTGTTTTTCTTTTACATTTTATTTTCTTTCAAATATAGCTATACCCTTACACACACCCACACTCATAATGCAGGTATCCATCCATTCTGGATCTCATGGGTAACGATACTGATATGGCCTTTCATGACTCTGAGAATCTAATCTACCAAGCTGAAGACGAAGATGAGGAAGATTGTGAAGTACTAGGGGAACTGGCCAGACTGCTACAACAAGAAGAAAGAACCATTCAGCCTCACGAGGAACTCGTGGATACAATCAACCTGGGTACCGAAGAAGACAAAAAAGAGGTCAAGGTCGGTGCCAATCTGGAACCCAGTGTCAAGGAGCATCTGATTCAGTTGTTACATGATTATGTTGAAGTTTTTGCCTGGTCATATGAAGACATGCCAGGACTTGATACAGACATCATGGTACATCGTCTGCCTACAAGAGATGATTGTCCGCCAGTAAAACAAAAGGTTCTCCGCATGAGGCCTGATATGTCAGAAAAGATTAAAGCAGAGGTTATGAAGCAATTCAATGCTGGATTCTTGGCTGTCACTTCCTACCCTCAATGGGTTGCCAACATTGTTCCTGTACCTAAAAAAGACGGCAAAGTAAGAATGTGTGTGGACTACAAAGATTTGAATAGGGAGAGCACTAAGGATGATTTTCCACTCCCCCACATTGATATCCTAATTGACAATATGGAACAACACAAAGTGTTTTCCTTCATGGACGGATTCTCAGGTTATAACCAAATCAAAATGGCACCTGAGGACATGGAGAAAACAACATTTGTCACACAGTGGGGCACATTATGCTACAAGGTGATGTCGTTTGGATTGAAGAATGTTGAGGCAACCTATCAGCGCGCCATGGTAGCTTTATTTAATGACATGATACATCATGAAATAGAGGTCTACGTAGACGATATGATAGCCAGATCAAAAACAGAAGAAGAGCATCTTGATCGCTTATAAAAGTTGTTTGAGAGACTGAAGAAGTACAAGTTGAGGTTGAATCCAAACAAGTGCACATTTGGGGTACGGTCTGGTAAACTCCTAGGCTTTTTCGTCAATAACAAAGGTATTGAGGTCGATCCTGGCAAAGTTAAAGCAATACAAGAGATGCCTGCTCCTCGTACTGAGAAGGAAGTTAGAGGATTCTTGGGACATTTGAACTATATTGCCAGATTCATTTCTCACCTGACAGCTACTTGTGAGCCAATCTTCAAACTCTGAAAGAAAGATCAAGTAGTCAAATGGAATGATGAATGCCAAGTTACTTTTGACAAAATCAAATAATACTTACAAGAGCCTCCTGTGTTGATGACACCAGTCGAGGGAAGACCGTTGATCATGTATCTGACTGTTTTAGAAAACTCAATGGGGTGTGTATTGGGGAAGCATGACGAGTCTGGCCGAAAAGAGAATGCTATTTATTACCTAAGCAAAAAAGTTTACCGACTGTGAAACCCGATATTCACTGCTCGAGAAAACTTGTTGCGCTCTAGCATGGGTTGCTCGCCGGCTAAGACAGTATATGCTAACCCATACTACCTTGTTGATATCTAAAATGGATCTGATAAAATACATCTTCGAGAAGCCTGCTCTTTCTAGGAGAATAGCGAGATGGCAGATGATCCTGACAGAATATGACATACATTATACTACCCAGAAAGCTATAAAGGGTAGTGTATTAGCTGATCACCTTGCTCACCAAGATGTGGAAGACTACCAGTCCATGAAGTTTGAATTCCCAGATGAAGACATCATGACATTAGACAACTGTGAAGAAATAAGGCCATATGACGAACCTGAACAAGGATCCCGATGCACCCTGTTCTTTGATGGAGCATCCAATCCACTTGGTAATGGTATCGGTGTTGTACTCATATCTCCAGAAGGGTGTCATACTCCCTTTACCGCAAGACTCTGCTTCAATTGTACAAACAACATGGCGGAATACGAAGTATGCATCTTCGGTCTTAAAGTTGCCATAGACTTGGGGATCAAATCTTTGGATGTATTTGGAGATTCAACTTTGGTCATCAGTCAGATAAAAGGGGAATAGGACACCAAACACCCAAACCTTATCAGTTACAAAGAACGTGTTTTGAGATTGCTACCACATTTTGAGAAGATTACCTTCAAGCATTTCCCGCGAGAAGAAAATCAGCTAGCAGACGCTCTAGCCACAATGTCATCTATGTTTAAACTTAATTGGGATAACGAGGCTCCCCATATCACCATCAAACGAATGGATGAACCGGTACACTGTCACGAGATTAATAATGAAGAAGTAATGGACCAACCTTGGTTTCACAAAGTCAAGAGGTATCTCAAGGCTCAAGAATATCCAGAAAGAGCTTCAATCAACGACAAGAAGTTCTTAAGGAGATTCTCTGCTAAATTCTTCCTTAGCAACGACATCTTGTACAAACGCAATCATGACTCCGTATTGCTTCGGTGCATAGATAAGGTTGAAGCTGAAAGGATCATGGCTGAATTACATGAAGGCACTTTTGGTACCCATTCCAGTGGGTATACGATGGAGAAGAAAATCCTACGGGCAGGCTATTACTGGTCTACCATGGAAGCAGATTGCTATCAACACTCTCGAACCTGCCATAAGTGTCAGATTTATGCTGACAAGGTGCATGTATCTCTGATTCATCTGAATGTCTTGACAGCTCCTTGGCCCTTTGCTATGTGGGGAATTGATATGATTGGGGAAATCAAGCCGACAGCCTCCAATGGACACTGCTTCATCCTAGTGGCTATTGACTATTTTACAAAGTGGGTTGAAGCAGCCTCATTCTCCTCCATTACCAAGAATGTTGTTGCCCGTTTCATCAAGCAAAATCTCATTTGTCGGTACGGTATCCCAGAAATGATCATCACTGACAATGGTACAAATCTCAATAACATTATGATTATCGCACTATGCGAGCAATTCAAGATTCAGCATCACAATTCTTCTCCCTATCGGCCAAAGATGAATGGTGTTGTCGAATCTGCAAATAAAAACATTAAAAATATAATACAAAAGATGACAGTCACATACAAAGACTGGCACAAGATGCTACCTTTCGCTCTCCACGGGCATCGTACCTCGGCTCGCACATCAATCGGGGAAACACCCTATTCTTTGGTATACGGCATGGAAGCTGTCTTGCCTATCGAGGTTCAGATCCCCTCTCTGAGGATTATGAAGGATGCAGGTTTGAACGAAGACGATTGGATCCAGACTCGACGTGATCAATTAAACTTGATTGATGAGAAGAGACTTAATGTTGTTTTCCATGGTCAAATGTACCAAAAACGGATGATCAAGGCTTTCAACAAGAAAGTCAGACGCCAAGTGTATCAAGTCGGAGATCTAGTGATCAAATGCATCATATTTCCGTAAGGCGATCTCGGGGGAAAATGGACTCCTACCTATGAAGGACCATTTGTAATCAAAAACATTTTCTCTGGTGGGGCAATGATCTTGACCACCATGGATGGCGATGACCTGTCACACCCTGCGAACGCAGACATAGTCAAAAGATATTACGCATAAGAGACCCGCTAGGTTGACATGCCTAGGCAAAACAAGGGCATCCCGACGAACCAAAAGGTTCAAGCACAAGTTAGGGATAAAACAACAAAAATTTGTACACCCGGCAAGTTGAAAACCCGAAAGGGCGACTTGGGTAAAAAAGGGTTTCCCGGTGGACTGAAAACCCGAAAGGGAGGTCCAGGCAAAAGTTAGGGAATTCAGGCGTACGACTATGTCCTGTCAGATCACTTTACAAACAACCTTTGACTTCCACGGACAAACTCAGAGGTTCTGATCAATTCAGTCATCTTCGGAAGAGGCAACAGATAGACAAGATGCTCAGAGATACGAAGGCTATAGCAGAATGGGAACCCCATGGTATTATTACACATAGCTATCTTTCTTTGTATCAAGTTTTTCTTGTTTTATGACAACATTCTCTTACTAGAATGTTTGTTCCCTTTGTACAAAAATATTTGCTCAAAGTCAATACAAAGATATCCCTTTGAAAGTGCAAAACTATCTATTTTTCTTTACGCTTGTGTTTTGTTTGCAAAAACATCCAATGATTCCTTGTTGAACATATGCATCTGAACATAATTATTGTTTACAAATAAACAAAATGAGAAAGACGATTACTAATAGGTTGAAAGGATAGGTAAATATCTCTAGGCTATTCCATAAGTAATACCTTGCAGTACGTCATTTAAATCCCCAGTGGAACACAGTTTCAAATTATTGATCCCCAGTAGAAGTTGTCAAATTTCTCGGGACTCCCCAACAGATTTTACAAGCAATACATAACATTACCCTTACAATAGAATTTATTTCTCTCGGCAGAAATCCATCGATACTTCGACTTCAAGACATGAAGACTCACATATCCTCAGCAGCATTCAGGGATTTATTTCCCTCAATCCAACACCAATGCAGCAGATTAGCTCACCTACGCATACATTGCATCCATTTTTCATAAACATTGATAAAGAAAATACATTACATCATACATTTCATGCAAAATGACTTTGTATTTTAGCTAACATTTAACCATTTTCAGGATAAGATTAACAGCTACCATTAACAATGATCAAAGATTACAGATACAGTTCAGAGACGCTCCAGACACGGATGCCATTCTGATACTCATTCAGATACAAATTTCAGATACGCTCCAGACACTGACGCCATTCTGATACTCATTCAGATGCAACTTTCAGATACAGTTCAGATACACTCCAGACACGGACGCAATTCTGATACTCATTCAGATGTAACTTTCATATACAGTTCAGATACACTCCAGACACGGACGCCGTTCTGATACTCATTTAGATGTAACTTTCAGATATAGTTCAGATATGCTCCAGACACTGACGTCATTCTGATACTCATGCAGATTCAACATTCAGATACAGTTCAGATACACTCCAGACACTGATGCCATTCTGATACTCAGTTAAAATCAGCTCCCAGATACAATTCAGATACGCTCCATACATGGACGCAATTCTGATACTCATTCTTTCAACTTAAAAATTATAATTCAAAAAGCATTCTTGGATGGCATCTACAAGCCCATCTCCAATAAAATTCTATCACCTATCCAAATGGCATCTTTAAGCCCATTCCTCCTATCATCACATCGCCGAGTGCAAATTTCTAGGCACTCTAGTGTCCAATCATCTTCCACCTTCGAGTCGCGAATGGCAAAACTCGCCAATCTAACTCTTAGGGTTTAAGAAGATTGAACAGGGGCAGCTGTTATACCCCCAAAATTTTCCCTCTCATTTATCAAGTAATATCTCACAAGATCTCCTTTGATTCAAGAGTGCACTAAGGTTGATCAGCTCAAGACATTTCCTCAAGCACTGATGACTGAAAATTAAGGTTTGAGTTTGCACAAGGACAAATGGACTTTTAATGCCCCATTTGACTTTCATGGATCATTTTGGACTCTCAAGATTGCTCATGTCAATTTTCAGGTCTTGGATCGCATTTTGACTCAGTCAATTGATCAATCTAAAATCAGCTGTATTGGTGAAAAAGTCAATTGTAGCACCAAAAGTCAAACTTTGACTTTTTGGTCAACATTAAGTTTCAAATATCACAATTCATCAAGACATTCAAAAATATCAAGCTTGATCATCAAGAAGTTAATAAAGTCAAAAGTCAACTTGAAAAGTCAAGATTTCCAAGACTTAGAAATTTTCTAAGTGTTCTTACACATGATAATTTCACCACTTCATGCCAATGTTTCGTCATGATGCAAGATGATTCAAGGAAAACTTACAACATGAAAGTTGTAGATATCAATGAGATATAAAACTTTGTAGGGCAGGACTTTTTCTAGATATGCTTTGATTTTGAGTTATAAATTCATGAAGTCATGGCATTTTTGAATAAACACTTAGAGAAATTTTCAGCAGTTTTGGTCAGGATTTTATCCCAATTTCTTGGAATTTTTTCACATAGTTACAAGATTATTTTGTCAAAATAGCTAACGTGAAAGTTATAGAGGGTGTTTCAAGCTTTCCAAAACATCCAAGAGCATGAATTTATCATATTTGAGCTAGGAGATACAAGGATCTGAAGTTGGACATTCATTCTTGATTTACAAGACAGATTTGTGATAAACAAGGAACAAAAATCTTAGTCATGCTGCGTAATCTCCACTTTTCAGGCCTCTTGAATTGAAAATATATCCATAATAAGATGTTTACACAATTGATTGAACCATTATCCAAGTGGTTCAAGTATTTTCTATTGCATATTTCCATTTTTGGCACAAAGGCACCATTGCCATTCTTGCAAAGTTCACTTTAATCATAAAGTCAATTTCTTGAGCCTCTAACTTGTTGTTCTAATCACACTCAAATTCTAAAAGTCAGAACAAACATGTTTAAAGTGATCAACCACTTTACATAGCTTGGTACAAGCATTGGAAACATATCCTTCATGTTTGCTTCAAAAACAAGCAAGATAACCATAACATGTGATTCAAAATCTGAGTTGTTTGAAGTCTCAAACCTTCTCTATAAATAGAGAGGCCAATTGCAAGAGAGAAAAAGGGGGAAAGGAGAAAGAAAACCAGAAGTTTTGACAAACTCTCAAGTAAATCTCATAACTAAAAAAGGTCATAACAGTCCACAAGGCAACACCTCAAGCTCAAAACATAAATTCTAGCCGCAAGGTGAGTCTCCTTAACTATAAACTCTTCATTTCAATCATCATCATTTGGTTCATTTTTTAGGCTAAAATGCAGTGACCTTTGAAGAAAAGGTTTGTAAAAATAATCATGAACAATTGTCGGGATTGAGTGAAAAGTTTTCCATGAAATAGCATCATGAACAGGCAGGTGTAAGGCAGTTGTTTTTCAAAATCATACAACAGGAAATCGATTGCACAACCATGCAAATCGATTGCACGGGGTTCCAGTAGCCAAATTTCCAAATATTTTGCGTGTGCAATCGATTGCAAAACCATGAAAATCGATTGCACGGGGTTCTAGTAGCCAAATTTCCAAATACTTTGAGTGTGCAATCGATTGCACAACCATGCAAATCGATTGCACTGGAAGTCAGTAGCCAATGTTTTGAAAAACTGAAGCATGAAATTGATTGCACTAACATGCAAATCGATTACACTCAAATGAAAACTGAATTTTTGATTTAAAAAAACTTGAATAAAGAGTTGGACAATATAAAATGTTTCCTTTTGACCATTGAGCATCTATATCTTAAGTTCAAGGTAAGTATTATCATTATACCTTGAGATTTTCTAAGGGATTGAACCAAAGACTACATCCAAAGAGGCTTTTAGCTTGATCAATAATTTTTTCCTTCTTTATCAATCATGATTTGTCTTTATCAAAACCAAGGTGCATTCGAGAAGCTTGATTTTACGGCATGTGTCGACACATAATGATCCAAAATGTTTTCTTTTCCTTTCATTTTTCTTTATTTTTACATGCTTCATATATTTTCTTCATGGCTATTCAATATGGTTGTAATAGATAATTAGGACTTTAATTTCTTGCAATCCCCATTTGTAAATTTGTACACCCCATCCCAAAATGATTGTAATAGCGTAGGATATTTGCTTTCCGCAATTTATCGCTTTATATATAACATGTTAATAATTAGGGTTTGTATGGCAAGACTAAAATAAACAATTAGTATACCCTAATTCAAGATAAACAATACATGAAAATCAATACACTTGCACACAAGCACCCGTAGGGTAAAATCCACTTGGTTGCCTTTTAAATGGCCATATTACGCATGTGAGGTATCTTAGCAAAAATACAAGATCATAGTCTCTCGATGACGCTATCTAAGTTTCCTTTAAAAATGATCTTAGTCCCTAAAGAAAAATGCTAAGATACCTTGCAACATTGCTAATCATGGTTATACGATGACCCACGCCCGTCCCGTTTACATCTGAAGATAGGGTTGCTTACCAAATCAATGGTAAGATAACAATGTCAAAGGAAAATAAAATGAACAAGAAAGACATTTAAGTAGGTAGATTGCTCATAATTACTTGCTCCATTTAAAACAAAACATCCTTGCTATTTTCAAAACAAACACCTACACATTTCAAAACATCTTACAAAATTGAAAACATTTTCAAAAGATCAACATCTTTGTATACATTCTCACGAACGAGAATCATTATAAAGATTACCTAAACAATGGCCTCTTTTAAAAAATACTTTCAAAAACCACACAAAGCACAATTTCAAACAAAAGAATATGATCTAGCAAGTAACTAAGAGCCCATGGAAAACAATGGATGAAAAGGATGCTAATACCTTCCCTTTTCATAATCTACCCCCCGAACTCAAGAAACAATCTCAAAGGTCTTTCTTGTGCTTTTTAACCTTTCCTTTTGGATAAAAGAAAAGTCGGTGGCGACTCTTGCTAACCGCAACATTTGTGATCAAACACAAAATGCCCAAGTCAGTTCTCCCACCGTATCACAGTAGTCATATCTCAAAGGGGACTGAGAGAAGGTCAGCCTTGTGAGATCACTAATGGATATCATTGGAAGGAAATTCTGGTAGGAGATTCTGAGGGCTCGGATTCTATTGGGTCCATGAACGTTATATCCAGTTTGGATCCTTAAACGTGTCATTGGAAGTTAGCCACCAGCAGTTTCCCGTGCGATTGTAATCAGTTTGGTGATAATGGATTAAATCCTTGATTAAGGAAAAATCACCTTGGCGGGTGGACTGGATTAGCTTGGGGATTTCTCAAGTGAACCATAATATATTGTGTGTTCTTTACTCTTGCTTATGCGTTATAGTTTATGTTCTCAGAACTTAATTAGAAGTATTATTTAGAAGCAATAATTCAAAAGCATTGTTCAACAAAATAATACTTAAATTTGAAAGTTTATTAAATAGTGAAAAACCCAATTCAAGCCCCCCCTTTCTTGTGTTTTCTTTACTACTTCAATTGGTATCAGAGCCCAGTTCTTTTATTTATGGATATCAAACACCTAACAATGTCCGATAAAGATCCAGATGATGTGTGAAGAAATACTCTAAGGTGATAGTTATTCAATTTTCAAATACTATCTAAAACCATAAAATTGAAGAACAAACTGACAAGGAAGATTCATCAGATGAGAATTTATATCTGTTGAATGCTTTTGATTAAGTTCCTTGAGAGTATGATATGTTTTCAAGAAACGTGTTAGTCCACCCTTGACTTTCTCATAAGATCTCTTTAGGAATCTTTTCAAAAGAAGAAATATTGTTGTCTTATGATACATAAGAACTTCATGATAAAGGTGTCTATTAAAAAAGACAAAAGATCTTATGCAGCAGATCTAAACATTGGCTCTGTTCAAAGAGGCTTTATAGAAGACCAGACATGGCTGAGGAAAGAACATTCATTGATTTATCTTAAGTATGATCAAGACTAACTCTAAACAAGTTAGGTCAATATTGCAAGAACCATTCTAAGTGCTACTTCATACAGTTAATATGAAAAGATCATGAATAGAGAGACTGCAAAATCTATCTTTGATTCTCTTCAGATGGAGCATGAAGACAATGAACAAGTAAAGGAAACAAAGGCTTTGGCCTTAATTCAAAAGTATGAAGCCTTCAAGATGGGAGACGATGAATCTGTGGAAATGATGTTTTTCAAGATTTCAGAATCTTGTGAGAGGACTTAAGGTTCTGAATAAAGGTTACTCTATAGAAGACAATGTTAAGAAGATTATCAGAAGTTTTCCTGTCAAATGGAGACTCATGGTAAATGCTTTGATACTTTCAAAGGATCTGAATAACACCTCTCTTGAGGAGCTGGTTAGCTCTTTAAGAAGTCATGAAATAGAGCTTGATCAAGATGAACCTTGGAAGAGGGTAAAATCAGTTGCTCTAAAGTCTACTTATGGGAAAACCAAGGCTTATCAACCTAAGGAAGAATCTGAAGAAGGTTTAGATAGTGACGAACTTTCTTTGATATTCAGAAGAATCAGTCAAATCTGGAAGCACAGAAAAAGAAAGTTTAGAGGTCAACAAAGGACATATGGAAGAGATGAATCTAATTATGGTTAGAAGAATGCTTCTGGAAAAGAAGTTACTTGCTATGAGTGCAACGAGCCTGGACATTACAAAAAATGATTGTCCAAAGCTCAGGAAAGACAAGAAGCCTACGAAGGCTTACAAAGCTAAGAATGGTCTCACGGAAACATGGGATGATTCATTATCAGAAGATGAAGATTCTGATGAAGAGCATGCAAATGTGGCATTCACGGCCAGGACCAGCAAGAGAGAAGCAACATCAGAAGACAAACTAACACTTGATTATGAGAGACTCTGATGACGACAAAGAGTTCAATGGTGTCAGAACCTCTGGAACTGCTAACACGAAAGAACCCAGAAAGTGAGTACCCAGAGATCAGATAATCTATGTTGCAGATGTTCTTGATAGCGCAACAGAAACACCAATTATGGCACATGGACAAGTGATGCTTGTAACACACGATGGGAGAAAGGCATATGTTCCAAGATTTGGAACTTAAGTCTGGAGGTGTGGATAGTGTCAGAAGCAACCAGAAAAGAAATATTATTGGCTCTGAAACTCTTGTAATCAAGATGTTATTGTCAAAACAAGACCAAACTTAAAATATTATGGAGAAATGCTTTTGAGCTTTGATGATCTCGCTTGTGCCAACTCATCTTCTGAATAAAGTCTGGATTCTGAAAAATTGTTTGAAGAATTAGCTGATAGACTATCATACTTCTATGAGTTTGAAGTTTTTGGAAGGAAAATGTACATATAAGATGGAGAAGAAGTTTAAAATTGCAAAGAGTAAATTGAAGTTTGCAAAGAAGTCACTCAATCAAGTATTATTTAAAAAAATTACTCTGATGAAAAGACAAAATACAAGAGCAAGGATCTTCATCCAAACCTCAGAGTTTTGCATAAGATCACTTTGGGCTGTATAAACCCTAAACCTGCTTCAAACTCTTATGATTACTTCAATTTTAGTCAAAAGTACATGATGTACGATTTGCTAACCAAGTAGATGATCAATATTTCCTATGTCTTATTCAATTATCTGAATGATATTATTAAGAAGACGAGAACCACTACAAATCCTAAGAAGAATGTTCCTACCTATATCCCTTGTGGACGTCTTTTGACCGACATTTTTATGGAAAATAGGTTAGTAAAATTTATGTTGGAAGAAGCAAAATACACTGAAGATTTGTCTCCCAGCATTGCAGAATCATTTGTTGCACAGAACTTGATGAACATGCAAATAACTAATAAGATTTAAGTTAGACATCTGGGTGAACCGTTTGAAGACATTACACAAAGAAGGATTCCAATTATTGACTATCCTCTTTTCTCCAAGATGGATAATGTATCAAGTGTTTCTATATATGTTTGGATGATGGAAGAAGAAGCACATGATATGTCAAATTTTGATTACACTAATCTTTCTACTGAAGAAGTTGATTATGGTGTAAGAAAAGGAAAGATCAAACATTCTGAACCAAAGGAGAAGATTCAAGAAGATAAAGAATCAGAAGCTCCTTCTTCTGATATTTTCGGTAGTTATTATAATCAACCTTAACGAAGGAATAACATAATCACATCCTCTCATCCTGAAGACCTTATCCTTGGAAGTAAAGCTGCTCTAGTAGGAACAAGATCAGCTCACAAATCTTCCGATGAAGTGCTTCTGGGTTTAGTTTATTTAATAAAACCTTCATCTATTGAAGAAGCTCTTCTAAATAAAGATTGGATTCTGGCTATGTAAGAAGAACTGGACCAATTCTCAAAGAAAGATGTATGGGATCTTGTTCGGAAACCTAAAGGTGTCCACATCATTGGGACCAGATGGGTGTTCAGAAACAAGCCCAATGAGAAGGGTGAAGTTATTTGAGACAAAGCACGACTGGTTGCACAAGGTTATAGTCAATAATAAGGGATAGACTATACATAAAACCTTGCACCAGTCCCCAGGTTAGAAGCTATGCGATTTTTAGTTTCTTTTTGTCTCAATCTTAGCATTATCTTTTATCAGATTAATGTTAAGAGTGCATTTCTAAATGGTTATATTTAAGAAGAAGTGTATGTCAAACAACCTTTTGGCTTTGAAAACTATGAGAAATCAGACTTTGTTTTTAAACTAAAGAAATATCTTTATGGCTTGAAACAAGCTCCTAGAGCTTAGTATGACAGAATGAGTAATTTTCTTCTAGAAAATAAATTTACCAGAGGAAAGGTTGACACCACACTCTTCTACAAAACTTTCAAAAATGATATTCTAATTGTTCAAATTTATGTTGATGATATTATTTTTGGTTCTGCTAATCCATCCCTCTGCGAGAAATTCTCTAAGCTAATGCAGGCCGAGTTTGTAATGAGCATGATGGGAGAACTGAAGTTCTTTCTGGGAATCCAGATTGATCAAAAACCATAGGCTACTTACATACATCAAAGTAAGTACACCAAAGAACTTATGAAGAAATTTATAATGATAAACTGCAGTGTAGCAAAGACTCCAATGCATCCAACATGTATTTTGGAGAAAGAAGAGATTTCTAGGGAATCTCATTTAACTGTTGTTAAGAGAAGTCTATGACTACGCTGGAGATCGGCTAGAGAGGAAAAGTACTTATGGAAATTGTCAGTTTCTAGGCAAGAATATGATATCATGGTCAAGCAAGAGGCAATCAACAACTTCTCTCTCAACTATAGAAGTAGAGTATATCTCAGCAGCACTATGCAGCACTCAGATGCTCTAGATAAATTATCAGCTGGAAGATTATCAGATTTATGAGAGTAACATTTCTATCTTCTGTGACAATACTGCTGCTATTTGCTTGAGTAAGAATCCTATCATTTTACTAGTTACCTTTTTTATGATGACAAAAAGGGGGAGAAATATAATGATTTTGATGAACTTTAAAAGAAATGCATCATAATAATTAAATGATATAAAATGTGCATTTACCACTTACGTGTGTTTGTTTGTTTGATAATTAACCAAGCAACTCTGAACAAGTTCACAAGGAATTCTAAGAGAGGTCAAAATGAAAGAAATGATTATTCATATAATCGAAGATGTACACTTTGTGAACATATGTTCAAAAATCAGATAGACCCAATATTTTTCATAAGTTGAGAACATTGTGAAAGTTAAGGTTATCTTGATTTTGGTATCATAATGTTCAGAAGATGTAAAATTTCTAATAATGTGATATTCAGAACATAAGAATCAAAAGCATAAGCAGATGCAGTCCAGAAGAATAGAGAAAATTAGAAGTTGAAGACTGACTAAAATATCAAGATCTCAATTATTGGCATCAATAGTCAAGACTCTAAAAGATCTCAATATCTAATCTATTGGAACCGGGGGGAGTTCTACTCAAAAGGTTCAGAGTCAGGATATTCAATCTTCATCAAGTCATTGACTCGGGTGGAGTATCATAAAAAGGATAAGTATTCCTTACCTTTCTATTTTCACTTTTCTGATTATATGAACAAAATTGTGTCATCAAAATACATAGTTTTGTCATCATAAAAAAGGGGGAGATTGTAAGAACAAGAATTGGTTCTGCAATATCATCTCTGAGTTTTGATGATAACAAATGGGTATGTTTATATGAACACTTTTGATACTTTAATGTTTTTTATTGTTAAGTACTTAACAAACAGGTTCTGCTTCTGATGGATGGCGTGGCCGAGACATTAGAAGAGAATCAGTTCTGCTTTTGTGCTACAAAAGTTATGGTAAACAGTAGCAAGACACTCCAGAAGGCTCTAAAGTGTAAGCTTTGATGGTTGTCTAAAGAAACCAATCAGAAAATCTGAAGACAAAAGCTGCTACTTAAATCTAGATGCTGAAGACTCTAGTTTCTGAAGACAACGGGCTCTAAAGAAATAGTCAGAAGATCTGAAGACAGAAGCTTCTACTTATGTCTAGATGCTAAAGAATCAAGCTTCTAAAGACAATTTGTTCTAAGGAAACAGTAAGAAGATCTGAAAACTCAAGTTTCTACTAAAGTCCAGATGCTAAAGACTCAAGTTTCTAAAGATAGTGTGTTCCAAAGAAACAAAGTTAGAAGATCTGAAGACAAAGTTTCTACTAAAGTCCAGATGCTAAAAACTTAGTTTCTAAAATACAACTTGTTTCAAAGAAGACAAAGCTAAAAGATCTTAATACAATGTTTCTACTAAAGTCCAGATGCTGAAGACTTGTGTTTCTAATAACAAGGTTCTTAAAAGGATTCTTAAAGAACCAAGTGCTAAAGATTCTAAAGACGGAAGTTCTTAATATTCCAAATACTTAAATTTTTAAAGATCCAAGGTTCTATATAGTGAGTTATCAAGACCAAGTGCTGAAGACTCTAAAGACGTTGTTCTTAAGACTTTGAAGATTTGAAGCTCTTCTGATCCAAGGTTCTCTACAACGAGTTCTCATGACCAAGTGCTGAAGACTCTGAAGACGCAATTATGAAGACTCTGAAGACTTAAAATTCTGAAGACCTTATGTTATATTCCCGCTTCTAAACTCATGCTCGCAGAAGCCTCTGAAGTGAAGAAGGAAAGAATATAATATTATCATGGTACAATAGTACACAGTACAAAAAGCTTTACTCCACTACCTATCCACCACTAGTATGAATTGTGGAAGAGAAAAGGACGTAGTAGTACTATTTGTAACGACTCTTTTCAAATAGCCAACGACTATATTTTTATTGGATATATAAGAAAAAATTTGTATGTTTAAAATGTTGTTGGTGTTCAATGTGAAAATAAAAAGTTGTCATTATTGGAGCACAACCAAAAGCCATAAACCACTATAACAAAAAAAACAACAACAATTGTTATGCTGAATATACTGGAGAGAGAAAGAAGATGATAAAGAAGAACACAACAAGATGATACTCAAATTCTTATCAAATACTTCTTGGTATAAATATGAAGAAGCAAGAAGTTGTTGCTCATAGCTTGCTCAATAAAGAAAATGAAGAAAAGAAGACTACAAGATGTTGCACTTGAACTTAGATCATATTCATCTTTGTATAATCAAGTAATGAACACTAGAGTTGTTGATCGAACAATGTTTCTATTCATATCTCTTCGTAAATTGTTTTAACACTTGAGTTGTTGTTGTAGAAGTGTTAAATAATATATGCTCAAAACACTTGGGTAATCTACTTAGAAGAAGCATTCATGTAAACACAAGAAACCCATCAACTATTTTTGATTAGTTCCTTGAGAGACTGAGTGAAGGTCTGATCTCAAGAAGACAATGGTTGCTGGTCATTGTGAGAAATCCTGATAGGAGCTTCTGTGGGATCAGATTCTATTGGGTCAATGATTGTTATATCCAGTTGGATCACTGAACATATCATTGCAAGGTTCCTTTAGACAATGAGCAAAGGTCTATTCTCAAGAAGATAGTGACTGAAGGTCATTATGAAATCCGATAGTAGTTTCTATTAGGTCAATGGTATTCATATCTCAAAGGGGACTGAGTGAAGGTCATCCTTGTGATATCACCAATGGACATCATTGGAAGGAAATCCTGGTAGGAGATTCTGAGGGTTCAAATTTTATTAGGTCAATGAACATTATATCTAGTTTGGATCCCTGAACATGTCATTAGATGTTAGTCATTAGTGGTTGCCCATGTGACTATAATCAGTTTGGTTATATTGGATTAAGTCCTTGATTAAGGAAAAATCACCTTGGCGGGTGGACAGGATTAGCTTGGGGATTTCTCAAGTGAACCATGATATATTGTGTGTTCTACTCTTACTTATGCTTTATAGTTTATGTTTTCAGAACTTAATTAGAAGCATTATTTATAAGCAATAATTCAGAAGCATTGTTCAACAAAATAATGCTTAAATTCGAAAGTTCATCAAAGAGTGAAAACACAATTCAAACCCCCACATTTTATGTTTTCTTCACTACTTCAGTTATCAGTCGATGAAGTTTGAGTTTCCAGATGAGGACTGTTGTACCCCAAAATTTGCCCTCTCTTATTTTCCCAAGATTTTTCTCGTACATAGGTGATTACAAACACTTGATTAAAGAAATATAAAAATTTTGAAGATAAACAAGGTCTTTCGATTGACATGAACAAGGTGTCTTTCAATTGGCATTTTGACAGGCTTCAATTGATCGCCTAACCTCTTCCAAGCTTACCTCAAATTTCCAAGTTTCGATTGAAGCCTTGGTCTTTTGCTTGTTTGCTAATTCCTGCTTCGACTGGGCATGGATTTCCTTTGAAACAGCCTCCTTCGATCCAAAAAGGAAGGTCCTCCTATTAATGCACCTTCGATTTCACCATTGGCTTTTCATGTTGGCTTGATTCACAGTGCAATGGCTACCTGCACGCAAGCTGGATTTCTACTTCATTTAGGCATTTGATGTCTTTGGAGCAAGCTTGATTCCTGTTTCGACTAGGAAAATTATCCCTCTATGTGTGCCTTCAGCGCATAAAGCAAGAACCTCTTCAAACTGGCCTTCGATTTAAAAATCTCACAAGGAAAAAGGCCCCTCTCACTAGTCTTAGATTCACAAAGCAAGGACCCCTCTTCAGCTTGCCTTCAGCACACAAGGCCAAGACACCCCACAAGGTACTGGCTACCTTTGTTCCAGCTTCGCCTAGGCAATGGCCTCATTTACGCTTGCCTTGACTTGCTTCATGCTAGCATCCACAAGGCATAGGTTGCCTTGTGCCAGCTTCGACTGGGCGTTGGCCCCATTTTAAACAATTGTACGTACTTCAACACATATGATAGACATTCGAAGGACACACCTTGGTGGCCCATTCGAAGAGGGCATAAAGCATACACAGAAAGCTCATTCAAAATAGCCAGTCGAAGGAGGCAATTTGAGGCCAATCGAAGGGCAGGGATTGAAGGCGTTCGAAAGAGGGAAGCGAGTCCAGGTCGATTCAAATTCAAAAAGGGACAAGTTTCCATGACTTTTGCAATGTTACAAAACTTCATTCATGACTTTGAAAACATTTTTTATGACTGTTTAAACCATTGTCTTCCTGTCCCCTCCCTTCTACTCTATATAAGCAGTGTGCTTGCAAGCCAAAAGGAGGCTTACACACACATTGGAGATACGCTGCCCCATAAACCACCAAAGTTATCAAAAAAATCTGATAAGTGATCCAAATCGAAGCAATTTTCAACAACGCTCGACTCACCCCCTGAAATCTGCAAGAGGCGTTCTCAAATACTAGACAGACCCCAACGTTCACTGGAACATCACTCAAACAATTAATCTGTTGGTAAATTATTTTCGATCTCAAACTAGCTAAGCATTCAATTTTTAAATTCATATTAATCATACATTCATGTTGTTGCTAATGTTTGTTATTGATTTCATGTGCTACATGCAAGATTAAGCGCAGGGTTTGGGGTCGTGCCATGTCTTGGGCACGATCTATACTTTCTTTCAAATCTCAAGGTTTATGAGGTTGTAAGACAGACGAAGTAGCCTTTGATTCAGAACCAGAGGATCCTAATTAGGATAATGCAGCCACAGACTATCGAATCTAAGGCTAGATTCGACCCAAATCTGGACTTGTATCTTGTTTCCCCTAATAAATTTTCTGCAGGAATACAACATACGCCCCTAACAATATCCTCAACTGGATCAAAGGCTATCTTTAACTGGATCGAAGGATACCTTGTCCCTGGATCGAAGGATGATGCTCTTCATTGGATCAAAAGCTATTTTTTCCTGGGATCGAAAGATCTTTCTTCTTATATTTTTATTTTTTGTTGTTCATTTCTTTTCTATAGTTTTGTCTTTTTTTAAGTTAACATAAAAATAATCAAAAATCACAAAAAATTAGGATTAACTTTTTTCTTTTAATTAATTAAATTAATTTCTGAAATTAACTAATTAATTAACTTAAACATTTTTTTCTTTTTTCAAATTTAAAATAAATTAGACTTAGATTTAATTTTATATTTTTAAGTAGTTTTCGTGACATAATAAAAAACAATTAAAAATTTTTTATAATTTCTTAATTAAATTTATTTTTTCTAAATAAATTTTAGGATAGTTTAATTATTTTCTCAAATAAAACAAATAGAAGAAATGTTAGGTTTTTGTTTAGAATTTAATTTTGATCAATAACTTTCTTTTATTGTAATTAATTAAATTTAGGTTTAATCTAATTTAGTATTTTCCTAAATAAACAAAAAAACAATCAAAAAGATTTTTACTTAGCTATTCCCTAGGTTTCTTTTAGACATAATATTCGTTTCGCGCGCATTATTTTGTTCTCGCATTTTTTTATAACAATGTAACTGTATGCTGGTATGTAATAGACTAAGTAGTACTTTTATCGCTTTCTTTATTTTACCTTCCCCCCAGTTTTGTATATTGTAAATACCCCCTTCCCCAAATCATTGTAACAGCGTAGATTTAAATTCCTGCACTTTAAAAATCTGGAAATATTAACTACTAGTAACTAGGCATGTATGAAAGGACTGAAATCAAACGTTAGCAAACTTAACAAAAAGACAAAAGTAAATGAACATAATACACTTACACATATACACCTCTAAGGTACGCCCACTTTTCTTGTCTTCAGAAATAAAACAGTCATGAGGCAGGAACGCTTTAGCAAAGACCTATAAATCAAAAGATCCTAGTCCCTCGATGACCCTACAGTTGCCTTCCTGGTAAATGATTTAGTCCCTAAACAAAATTGCTAAAGCGTCTCCACAAGTTGCTTTCGTGACTGTATCGTCCCTTCGGTGTCCCTCATACATCCAATGATAGGGATACCTACTCACTAATAGTAGGATAGCACTATCTAAAGGATAGGAGGAAAAGAACTATCTTTTTCGAGTATAAAAGTAGAGAGTTGTTAAAAGTTTTCTCAAAAACATTTTGCACTTACATAAATACTACTTTTCAAAAGCAATTTTCAAAACATTTGCTTTGTTAACACTCTTGAGGACTGATACAAGAGTTAAACACAAAGCAAATCGCCATACTAAGGCATTTTCCAAACATTTTTAAATACACAAAGCACAAAGGTATTTCAAAATGAGAAAACCTCTAAGAGCCTGTAGATAACTACAGATGGAAAGGGTACTAACACCTTCCCTTTCCATAATCTACCTCCCTTACTCAGAAAATCTCGAAAAGGTATTTTTCTGTTCTTTTCACCCTTTCCTTAATTTGGATAAAAGAAAAGTCGGTGGCAACTCTTGCTTACCATGACATTTACAAACACAAAATGCAAAAACCAGTATTAACAGTCGGTTCTGCCACCGTATCACAGAACTGGAGACTCTGCTGGGGATAAGTAAAAAGTGGGGTTACCTTAGAGTCTAGTTCATCATAAATTTCTTTAACTTGTATTCTTTGTTTGCTTTACTTTTGAGGGCTTTGTTTGGGTTACTATAGATCCTACACTCGGATATGGGGAACCTTTTAGGTAAGTAGCAATAGATCATTGAGACTGTGCAGGGTATACCAACACGGTTAAAATGATAGCTACGTTGATGTGACACTTTGGTTGGTACCGGTAGCCCTTGAGTGTCAAGGAAAATACGGGGCCGCTGCATGGTGTCATGAAGCATCAACTGACCTTAGAACCTTTAATTGAACAACTTGTCCATTAGGAAGTAGTGAGATAGTCGTCTTTGGTGTAGCCCGAAGTCGGTTGATAATCGATACTACACTCATTGAGATTTGACTCCCGAGTATTATTTAGTGGCAAGTCAGTTGTCTATCAGAATGAAACTTCTGAGAAAGATCAGTGATATTGAGATCCCTTAGAACCCGATTACTATTGATAGGACAGGTTGAGCCAACTAAACTTCAAGAGGATACTTACCTGAAAACCCATGCAAGCCTTAAACCTAAGGTCTTTGTGTGATTTACTTGTGCTTGCTATACTTGTGTTTTCTTAGCATGATCATGATATCATAACATCATAACATGGCATATAATCCTAACCATTTCAAGGATTTTTAGGATTTATCTTTGTGTTGTTTTGTAGGACATGGCATCCACTCACAGGAATACTATCCAAGTCAACCTCGTAAGGGTATCTCCTCAACTCAAGGAATTAGCATCCAGGGCTCCTGAGAGCTCTCCATTCACTAAAAGACATGGTCGACTTCTCAATCTAGTCACTTCAAGCCCTAATGAAGAAATGTTGAAGGTGCTCTTTCAATTCCTTGACCCTCTACATCACTGCTTCACCTTTCCTGATTACCAATTAATGCCCATTATGGAGGAGTTTTCTCAATTATTAGGGGTGCCCATTCTTGATCAGTTACCCTTCAACGGTATGGAAAAAGTCCCAAAACCGGAAGAGATTACTCATGCTCTGTCTTTACAACAGTCTGATATAGTGGCAAATTGGGAAACTAGAAGAGGCGTCAAAGGGTTCCTAGCTAAGTTTCTATTTGAGAAGGCTCATCATTTTATGGGATGGTATTATTCCCTAATCCGGACCAACTTATAGATGTGAATACGGTCAAGGTTTTTGTGTCTCATAATCCGGTGCCCACTTTACTTGGAGACATCCTACACTCTCTGCATACCCACAATGTGAAGAGAAGAGGGACCCTATTGTGTTACACTCCTCTGTTGGCTAGGTGGTTTATTTTGCACCTACCTCGATCTTTGTTGAAGAATGAGCAAGGCTTCAGATGTTCTAATAGGTTGATGGCCCTCACACATTCCAACATTCATTGGTGTCCTCGATCCTTGAAGAATGTTACCATCATTGACTGCTGTAGAGAATTCCCTAATGTCCCTCTCTTAGGCATTAGGGTAGGAATCACTTATAATCCTTGTTTGGCGTTGCGACAGTTTGGCTATGCTAGGAGGGATGGTCCTCATGATACACTTGTCCAAGGAATCGTGTTTGGCTATGAGAATGATGTTCAGGGTTATCGGCAGAGGTTCATAAGAGCTTGGGGCATGGTGAACAAAGTTGATAGCAAAACACTGGGGCATAAGAACTCCATTCCTTTGGAGCCTTATCTTAAGCGGGTACGAGCCCATGCTCAAAGTCTCAAGATGCCTTATGAGGCCAATCTACCCATCATCATGGAGCTCGTTGCTGAAGGAGACACTCCTTACATTGTTCTTCATCCTAACATGCCAACTAATTTCGAGGAGTTACAAAAATCCTGGATTCAACTCAAAGAGGAACGGGATACCTTTGAAACCCAATTTTACGCCAGTGAGAAGAAGGTTTTAGAGCTCACCAGGCTACTTCATGAAGAAAGGAGTATAAATGCCTACATTGCACCAAAGAGGATGCGCCCGTGGGAAGCTTGAGCCCTTTTTGCTTTGAGAGTTCATTTTTGCTTTGTTACTTCCTTTTTAAGACCAAGAGGCATCATTATAACAGCTTAATATTCTTAATGCAATTAACGTTTGTTTTCCCTTTGGCTAAGCAAATTTAAGTCTTAGAAATCCTTGAAAACTTTGCATACATATACCATACATATCATTGCATAAACAGGTTTCAGGACAGGTTTCTTATCTTCTTCGCTGCTTATTTCAGCAATGGCTCTTGAATAAACAGTCAAGGAACTTTAGGCATAGAATGCCCAATTCCAAGAAATGTTCCTGAATCTGGATAAGGGACAAGAAGATTTGGAAGCTCTGATTCTCAAGGACAAGAAGAAGAAAAAGAGGTCAGTGGGTGTTCTAAATTTGGGAAGAAGGTTCAAAGGACCAGTGAAGCAAGTTTCAGAGCTCGCAACTCCGTCAAGAGAGAGAGATAATCAGGATGGAGATCCAAGAGAAGAAGACCGCAGTACAACGGAGTCTGAGGAAAATAAACCTGACTATTCTGAAGAGCAGTATCCTCCTGCTGATGACAAATACAAACAGCTGGAGGATCGGCTCAATTCCATGGAGATCCAAAGGGTACCCGGGTTGGATTTTTAAGAGCTAGGACTGGTCTCAAGGGTGGTCATCCCTCAGAAGTTCAAGGTCCCTACATTTTCTAAGTACGATGGTTCCTCCTGCCTTAAGCTGCATTTAAGGTTGTATGTTAGGAAAATTTAACCCACACTACTGATAGGGATCTATGGGTACACTTCTTCTAGGAAAGTTTGGCAGGGACTCAGCTGGAATGGTTCTATCAACTAGAAAGAACCAATGTGCGTAATTGGAAGATCTGGCTGCTAATTTTTACAAGCAGTGCCAATATAACGCTGACCTCGTCCCTACTCGTACACAGTTTCAAAGTATGTCTATGGGTTTCGGTGAGGGTTTTAAGGACTATGCTCAAAAATGGAGAGACCTTGCAGGAAGAGACCAGTCTCTGTTGTCTGATAGGGAGCTGGTGGATATGTTCTTGGGCATATTATCTGGGCCATTCTTTAACCATCTGATTGGAAGTTCTTCTATCGGATTTATTGAATTGATCTTGACAGGTGAACGAGTAGAGGTTGGCATTAAAAGTGGTAAGATACAGAGGCATACATCCTCCAGTACTGCAAAGAAACCATTCACAGGGAAGAAGTAGGTCAGTGTTGCTTATGGCCAGAGAAATCTTAACAAAACTGAGCGTCGTCCGACGGTATGGGCTGTTATGATTTCCAGTCCAGCATCAAACCGGCAACAGAACAATCAGTCTAGAACAGATAAGCCAAGGAGACATTTTACCCGGTATTGTACCCCAAAATTCTCCCTCTCATTCCTCAAGACAATTCTCACAAAGGATTCCCAAAATCCAAGCTTAGACAAATATATTTGGATTCTTCAGCATTAAGATTAAGGAAAAAATTGCTAAAAAAGGACAAAACAAATGAAAATGCTCTTTTGACAAAATTAAAGGAAAAGCAAGTTCCTTTTGATTTTGCATCCTTCAATTGGACACTTTGGACTTGGTTGTATCTTTAGTTTGGGTGCTGGATTCCTTTGGGGCAAGTTCATTTCATGCTTCGATTAAGGCTTTGGGCTCATTTGGCTAAGATCATTTCTTGCTTTGTTTTAGCGCTAGACTTCATTTGAATGTTTGTGCAAGTCTTTCTTTTGTCCATACAGCATCTTCCCTACGTGTTATCCAAGACATACAAGGCAGAATTCCCTACCATAATAATGTGCACAAGGCCAAAGTCCCCTTTGAAGCATTTTGTTGGAAGTTTCGACGAGGCAACATTCCCCTTCAATATAGCTTCAATTCACAAGACAAAAAGCTTCTTGGTTATGTCCTTCGATTCAGGAGGCCAAAACCCCCCTTTTTGCCCTCTTTCGATCACACATTTTTCCCTTGCAAGCCTCCTTCGTTTGGGGCAATGACTTTCCCAATGCTGCAAGCTTCGATTGAGCCTTCCATCCCTTACACGCATCCTTCGCTTGGGGGTGTGAATACTTGACCAGCAGTCTTTTGTCATGCCTTTCGTTTGGGCATCTGGCTCCTCTTTTACAAGTTTTCGTTTGACCTTATTTGCATAAAGTCACAAGGCGGGAATCTCTTGCACACATTCTTTCGTTTGGCCATGTGGCCCCTTTGCAGACAAATTTGAGTGGGCAGGATCTCCTGTAGAAATAGCATGTTCCAAACATACAAACTCCTCACTATGACATTGGCAAAGAAAGCACCATGGTGGTACATTCGAAGAGTTTGTCAGGCATGTTTGGATACCCCCAATCGAAGGACATATATTACTGACCCATCCCAATAGCATTAATTTTTCCCCTTCGAAGGATATTGATGGGAGTCATTCGAATGACACTTCGATTGGAAAAAAGAGATGGTTATTGAAAATTATGGTCGAAAGGAGAGGCTAGGGAGTCAAGATAAAAGGTTGAGATGCCAAAGGTACTTGTTGACTAAGTCCCATGCACTTCCAGGATTAAGCCTGATACACTGTCCATAAAACTCCAAAACTGTTACACAGCAGTCCTGCATTGCTGCCCTATTCCTTGCACTAAAATGGCAATAAAACACTGTCCCTCGAAAGCTACAAATACAGCATACCCTTTTTGTTTGAACTTTTTGTTTTCCCTCCCAAAGCATCATCCCAATCCATCTATAAAAAGGAGGCATCACCACACGTATTAGGGGCGCCTGAGGGACTGCAAGAAAACACTTATGAAAATTCTCAAAAATTTCTCAAACACTTCCCAACATTCTTTTTCAAACATTTCTATACACTAAGAAAAAACCTTCGATTCACCCTCCAAGTAACCATCAAACCTCCCTTAGACCCACTCACACAACCTCTTTCGACCCAGTCACTGCTTTCACAAAGTAGTAACTGGACTAGCCTCAGGAGGGTCCCAACGAACTCTCATTTTCCATCAAAGAAAGCACTTACAGCTCCCTTCGATTTAAGGACTTCAAGAGGTAAGTTTTCTTTCAAACTTGAGTCTCGTTATTTCTCTAAAGTATCTTTTTTCTGGGAACATGGCCAACCATAAATTATTATTTTCTCTATTCTTCATCCACCGATGCATAAAATTATCCAGTTTTCCATTCTCATATGAGGCCGGAAAGTTTATTGGCAACGGGTCAGCACGAAGTGATTCATGTGCATGTGCCAATAAAGAAAAGTGTAGACATTTCTAGACTATGTTTTAGCTTTCGATTCTGAATGCCTGTATGTTGAAAACTCAACCTTAGTTTAGTTATGCTTTGGACTTTGAGACCCATTAGTTTTCATGCTAACCCATGGACTGTAGTTATGTTTGGATATTGCATTTTTAGACTTTAAGACATGTTTGTTGTACACTTCGATTGGCTAGCTGCACAAGCCTTTCGAATCATACTCTGAGGACCCAATATGCTTACAAAGAGTCAACAAGGAACATGTGGAAAAACATAAGTGTTGCTGCTTCTGGGCCTCAAACGAAGGCCATAACCTTGTTGTCTCAATGCTTTAAACGAAGGCCAGAACCTTGTTGTCTCCAATTCTCAAACGAAAGGCAGAACTATGCTGACTTCCAGGCCCAGGCGAAAGGCGTGACCATCTTGATTCCAACCCTCAGGCAAAGGAGACAGAAAGGAAAATCGAAGGGCATGACTCCATTGATTTCAGAATCTAAATTGAAGGAAACCGAGAAATGCAAAATCGAAGGGTGTTTCAACCCAAATCGAAGGATCCATTTTTCTTGCATTTATTTTATTTTTGCCTTTATATTTCCATGCAATTCAATATGGTTGTAATAGTGTAGGTTTTATTTCTTGCATTTTTATTTCTTTTTAATAAATGCTAGTAACGAGGGTGTATGGCAAGATAAAAAGAACAAATAGACAACCCAAAAATCAAAGACAAAATGCATGCAAATAAAACACACTATTCACACATGCACCCCTATGGTTAACTCCACATGTTGCCTAAAAATGGTCATGTTATGCATGTGAGATGTCTTGGCAAAAACAATCACAATACAAGATCATAGTCCCTCGATGACGCTTCGAATGTTGCCTTACAAATGATCTTATTCCCTCAAGAGAAATGCTAAGACATCTCACAACATTATTATTATGACTATACAAACGTCCCATTCTCGTCCCTTCACATCCAACGATGGGGCTTCTTACCAAATCAATGATAAGATAGCAACATCTAAATGAGGAGGAAAAGAACATTTAAGACCTTTTGAGTAGATAGGTTGCTCCTAAATGCTCTCTTGCGCACAACAAAAACATTTTATACACCAACACTCCCACTTTGAAACATTTTCAAAAGACAAACACTTTGTACACGTTATTATAGAAACGAGAACCATTACAAAGATGTTTTCAAAGTACTTTCAAAAACCACACCACAATCACATATTCAAACAAAATAAAGTGATCTAGCAAGCAACTAAGAGCCCGTAGATAACTATGGATGAAAAGGATGCTAATACCTTCCCTTTTCATAACCTACCCCCCCCCCCCCTCCGAACTCAAGAAAACATCTCTAAAGGTCTTTCTTGTTCTTTTCATCCTTTCCTTTTGGATAAAAGAAAAGTCGGCGGCGACTCTTGATATCCACAATAATTGAGATCAAACGCAAAACATCCCAAGTCAGTTCTCTCACCATATTACACCCGGATCAACATGACCCTATCTCAGTTTTTACTGCACCTGTTGAAGTCCAATTTGGTTACCCTGAAGGAAGCTCCCAAAAATACCAACACTGCATCTCCTAATTACAATGCAAATGCTCGGTGTGCTTACCATTTTGAAAGTCCAGGCCATGATACCAACGAATGTTGGGCTTTGAAGAACAAGGTGTAGGATTTGATTGAAGCAAAGGAGATTGAATTCGACGCTCCTGAGACCCCTAATATTATAACTGCACATATGCCCAAACATGGCTCGGGAATCAATGCTATTGATGTTGTCTCTGTCACAGAAGATGCTGACGGTAGCTATGACCTGGACAAGTGGATCTTCCCAACCATCATTGGTGGACTGAGCAATTGGGAGGCTATAGACTTTGTGCCCATTACTTTTATTAAAAAGTAATTTGTCTTTTTTGTTTTAAGGAAATGTAACATTTGAACAATTGAAACATTACAGCCTTGTGTCTTACCCGAGGCACAATGGTTTATTTGTGAGGGTCATTACTTCATTTCATATGTCATCAATAAAACATTGGATGTTTCACATACAAATTTTACACTCTTTGTTTTTCTTTTCTTCCTCTTTAGTTTATCAAAAATATACAGCTATGCTCTTACACACACTCACATATCAAACTGTAGATCCACATCCACTCTGGATCCTATTGATAACAGTTCTGCTATTGCTCATTATGACTTTGAAAATCCGATCAACCAAGCCGAGGACGAAGGTGGGGAAGATTGTGAGGTACCAGGAGAGCTTTCCAGACTGTTACAACAGGAAGAAAGGGAAATACAGCCTCATGAGGAGCCAGTTGAGACAGTGAACTTGGGTACTAAAGAGGATAGAAAAGAAGTCAAGATAGGTGTTAACTTGGAGCCCAGTGTCAAACAGTGATTAATACAAATTCTACATGACTATGTTGAGGTTTTTTCCTGGTCATATAAAGACATGCTGGGACTTGACACCGACATTATGTTTCATCTCCTACCTACAAAAGAGGATTACCCTCCAGTGAAACATAAGGTTTTTCGTATGCGGCCGGATATGTCAGAAAAGATCAAGGATGAAGTCATGAAACAGTTTAATACCGGTTTCTTAGCTGTCACGTCCTATCGACAATGGGTTGCTAATGTTGTTCCAGTACCTAAGAAGGACGGTAAAGTACGTATGTGTGTGGATTACAGAGACCTGAACAGGGCAAGCCCCAAGGATGACTTTCCGCTTCTCCACATTGATGTTATGGTTGACAACACCGCACAAAATAAGGTATTCTCCTTCATGGATGGTTTCTTCGGGTATAATCAGATTAATATGGAACCTGAAGACATGGACAAAACAACCTTCGTCACACAGTGGGGCACTTTCTGTTACAAGGTTATGCCATTTGGACTAAAGAACGTTGGGGCAACCTATCAACGTGTCATGGTAGCTTTGTTTCACGATATGATTCACCATGAGATAGAGGTCTACGTTGATGACATGATAGCTAGGTCTCAGACTGAAGAGGAGCACCTTGATCACCTACATAAGCTATTTGACATGCTAAAGAAGTGCAAATTGAGGCTGAACCCGAATAAGTGCACTTTCGGAGTAAGATCCGGTTGAAGAAGTGAAAAACACAAGAAGGGGGGTTGAATTGTAAAACTGAAAATCAATGCAATGAACACGATATTTTTATCCTGGTTCGTTTGATCTCAAACTACTCCAGTCCACCCGTCAAGGTGATTTCACCTCTCTCCAACGAGGTCTTAATCCACTATATTCAACTGAATATTACAATCTGCTTTAACAACTACTAAAGCCTTCTTGATGCAAACCACAACCCGGTTTGTCAAGGAAACACTTTCTTACAAAGAAGAGAAATAGGTGTGTGAATGTTTTCTACAAAACAGTTTATCACAACTGTGATATTACACAACTTAAGCTTATTGAAACTAGATTGCTAAAATACTGAGTAAGGAAATATGAAGCGTTTAGCAAACTGAGATAAGGAAGATGATGATTAGCTTTTAGGCGTGTAATATGATGTAGAGCATTAGCCAATTCAATCTTCATTGTCTTGTTTATATAGCACTGAATTTGTTAAACGTTGGAGCAATAATCTTGATTCAATGCCAATAACAAACTTTCCTTATTGAGCAGATCTTGTCTGGAATGATGTCGTTGGTAATAATTCGCTTTGAATGCACAGTACTGTTGCTACTTAAAGCGTGTTCTGGCTTTGGCTCATTCTAACTCTGCTTAAGTGCTGATGAATTGTTGTTGTCTTTATCAGAGTGTTGAGCGCAGTTCTGTTCATCAAGCTTCAGCATTCGCGTGAGTTGTTCTTCTGATTCTGGTATTCTGATATAGCAACTTCTGATGCTGATGTTAATAACCAATATTCTGATGCTGATTAAGTGTACTCTTGCCGATACCTATTAGAGTTTCTGCAAAATAGAAGGTAATATTTTAGGTAGCAAATAGTTCTTACATGAATCACATAATTTAATATATCTTTTCATTTTGTTATCATCAAAACTTAAACTTAGGGTAGTAGATTCAAACTTTGTTCTAACAATCTCCCCCTTTTTGATGATGACAAAAACTAGATATTTTTAATTGAAAATAACGTGAAAAGGTATCAGAGATAAATATATGATAAGATGTATCAGAGTAAGAAGTTATCAAAGATAAGGGATAAAGAGATATGAGAGATGGGATCAGAGATACTCCCCCTGAATTTGTAACTTCCCTTTTTAATTCCAAGAGTTCTTCAGGATCAGATCTTTATTGCCTTTCTTTGAACATCAGAATATCAGAGCTTTGACTGTCAGAGGCTTTAGATCAGAATATCAGAGCAGAGCTTTATCAGAGTTTTGCTTTGGGTCAGAGTATCAGGACTTTGGTCTTCAGAGTATCAGAGAGCATTCTTGTACCTGTAGACTTAAGCAAAAGAGAAAACATTCAAAAATATCAGAGTTAGAATGTTTGATACTTTTTGTCTCAGTAATCCGTTATTGAAAATATCATTCTTGTTCTCCCCCTTTTTGTCAGCAATCAAAAAGTGTAAGTGATGTGCTAAAACAATGAGAGCAGAAAAACTTGTCATATTAAAATATTCAGAGCCAGACAAAACAGTACAGAAGATATGCAAAGAAAACATGAAAATAGTATGAATGAAAATCTAAGGTTGGGGAGGAAGGCGTGTGAACAGAGTCTCCAGCATTGCTTGCTGATTTTGAGGGATTTGAGAAAGATACTTGAAACGGTTACCAGACATGTGTCTCAATGCACCCAATCAGCGTTTTTCCTTCTCAGAAGCGTGCACGCGTTCTGCTTCAGAGATTTGTTGATGATTGGATGACACTTGTTTGATTTAGTGATCAGCACGTCTATCCTTGAGCTGAAACGCTCAGATCTTTAAGACTAGCATCTGATACAATCTGCATGTTCTATCTTTCTGAAAAGAGATTGATCAGAAGTTCACAGTAAAACAAATACATTCTGAAGATAAATATATGGAATTAAAACATTTTCACTCTGGGCAGATTTTCATGCTGAGATGTTTCAGAATGAAATTGAACCTATCTTCAGAAAGGGGTTTAGTGAAGTATCAGCCTATTGATGGTCTGTATCTATAAATTTTAAATTCAAAATTCCCTTCTGAATGTAGTCCCTAATGAAATGATGTTTTATTTCTATATGCTTAGCTCTAGAATGTAAAATAGGATTCTTACTTAAGCAAATAGCAGAAGTATTGTCACAGAGTATAGGGATGTTACTCTCAAAAATCTGGAAGTCTTCAAGCTGACTTTTCATCCAGAGCATTTGTATGCTGCATCCTGCTGCTGCTATGTACTCAGCTTCTACTGTTGATAGCGCAATTGTGGATTGCCTTTTGCTGGACCAAGAGATCAGATTGTCTCCCAGAAACTGGCAGCTTCCAGAAGTACTTTTACGCTTTACTCTGTCTCCAGCAAAGTCAGCATCGCAGTAGCCTACTAAACTGTAATCACTGGATTTTCTATAAAACAAACCCAGATTAGTAGTACCTTTCAGATACTTGAAAATTCGCTTAACAGCTGTTAAGTGAGATTCTCTAGGATCTGATTGGAATCTAGCACAAATACATACGTTGAATAATATATCAGGTCTTGAAGCTGTCAGATAAAGGAGAGAACCAATCATACCTCTGTAGACTTTCTGTTCTACCTTTTTGCTTACCTCTTCTCTTTCCAGAATGCACGTGGGATGCATTGGAATCTTTGATGGCTTACATTATGAGAGGTCAAATTTCTTCAGAAGATCTCTGATGTATTTGCTCTAATGAATGTAGGTTCCCTCTGGAGTTTGATTGATCTGAATTCCTAGAAAGAATTTCAGTTCCCCCATGAGGCTCATCTCAAATTCTGCCTGCATACACTTAGCAATTTTTCTTCCAAGAGAAGGATTAGTAGAACCAAAAATAATATCATCAACATAAATTTGACAGACTAAGATGTCATTCTTAACTGACTTACAGAATAAGGTAGTGTCCACCTTCCCTCTGGTGAATTCATTTTCTAACAGAAAGTTACTTAGTCTTTCATACCAAGCTCTAGGAGCTTGTTTCAGACCATATAGTGACTTCTTTAGTTTGAAAACATGTTCTGGATGTTTTGTATTTTCAAAACCAGGGGGTTGGTGCACATAAACCTCTTCTTCTATATAACCATTTAAGAATTCACTTTTGACATCCATCTGATACAGAGTGATGCCTCTATTAACAGCAAATGAAATTAAAAGTCTGATAGATTCTAACCTGGCGACTGGAGCAAAGGTTTCTGTATAGTCTATCCCCTCTTGCTGACTATAACCTTGTGCAACCAGTCGTGCTTTGTTTTTGATGACTTCACCTTGTTCATTTAGCTTGTTTCTGAACACCCATCTTGTTCCAATGACGTTGAATCCTTTTGGTCTGGGAACAAGATCCCATACGTCATTTCTGGTGAATTGATTCAGCTCTTCTTGCATTGCCAGAATCCAGTCATTATCTAGAAGTGCTTCATCAATGGAAGAAGGTTCAATCAGAGACACAAGTCCCATGAGGGTTTCTTCAGAGTTTCTGAAGCTTGCTCTTGTTCTGATTGGATCTTCCTTTCTTCCTAAGATAGTCTCTTCTGGGTGATCCAAGCTGCTTCTGGGTAATCTCTTCTGAGGTTGATCAGCAGCTGTTGTAGGATTGCTAGCAGTGCTCCTTTCAGACGTTGAAGGAGTGTCTGTGTTGAGAGCTTCTGATGACTTGTCTTCAAAACCTGTAAATTCAATTTCCATACCTGCAAAAACTTCATTCTGCTTTGACTTTTCAGAGTCAAGCTTATCATCAAAACGAACACTGATTGATTCTTCCACAATCTGTGTTTCTGTATTGTATACTTTGTACCCTCTTGAGTGTTCAGAGTATCCTAACATAATACACTTATGTGCTTTAGAGTCAAACTTGTTCAAATAATTCTTTGTATTTAACATAAAACAGGTACATCCAAAAGGATGAAAATATGAAATGTTGGGCTTTCTGTTCTTCCACAATTCATATGGAGTCTTTTCCAGAATAGGTCTTATTGAGATTCTATTCTGAATGTAGCACGCTGTGTTTATTGCCTCTGCCCAGAATATCTTAGCAACGTTTGTCTCATTGATCATGGTTCTGGCCATTTCTTGCAATGTTCTGTTCTTTCGTTCTACAACTCCATTTTGTTGGGGAGTTCTAGGACAAGAGAAATCATGCAGAATTCCTCTGTCATTAAAGAATGACTCAAAATCTTTGTTTTCAAACTCTCCACCATGATCACTTCTGACTTTAACGATTCTAAGATCCTTTTCATTCTGAACTTTGTTACAGAAGGTAACAAACACAGAGTGTGACTCGTCCTTGTGTCTTAAGAACTTTACCCATGTCCATCTGCTATAGTCATCTACGATTACTAACCCATACTTCTTGCCACTGACTGAAGCAGTTTTAACTGGTCCAAATAAGTCAATGTGCAGAAGTTCTAATGGCTTAGAGGTAGAAACAACATTTTTAGATTTAAAAGAAGGTTTTGCAAACTTGCCTTTCTGACATGCTTCACACAGAGCATCTGAATTGAACTTCAAATTAGGAAGTCCTCTGACCAGATTGAGTTTGTTAATCTGAGATATTCTTCTCATACTAACATGCCCCAATCTTCTGTGCCAGATCCACTGCTCGTTGTTAACAGACAGAAGGCACTTTACATTCTGACTTTTTAGTTCAGAAAGTTTGATTTTGTAAATGTTGTTTTTCCTCTTTCCATTAAACAGGATAGTCCCATCTTTCTGACTAACAGCTTTACATGATTTTTGATTAAAGATTATATCATAACCGTTATCACTTAATTGACTTATGGATAACAGATTATGCATTAATCCATCTACTAGCAGAACATTATTAATAGAGGGAAGATTTCCATTACCTACAGTTCCAGAGCCAATGATCTTTCCCCTCTGATTGCCTCCAAAGCCAACGTGGCCTCCAGGCTTAAGTTCCAGGCTTTGGAACATATGCCTTCTTCCCGTCATGTGTCGCGAGCAGCCAGAGTCCAGGTACCATGACTGGTGTTTCTGACTTGCTGCTAAAGATATCTGCAACATGTATTATTTTATCCTTAGGTACCCAGATTTTCTTGGGTCTTGATTTGTTAGATTTACCAAAACTCTGGTTGAATTTTGGTTTCACATAGTACTTACTGCTAGTGTATTTAATATCATGTGTGTGACCATACACAAAATGTGAATTCAGAGGTGTGTGTTTAATGGTTAAATCCATGACATTCTTTGGTGTAGGAACCTTACCTTGGTATCCTATTCCCTTCCTGCCGTTTCTGCTAACTCCATAGATCATTGAAGCCATTTTGCTTCTATCTATGCTTTTAGCAAGGAACTTCTGGAAACTGTGATCATACTCCTTGATGATCTCATCAGCGTTGCTGGGAGTTTCAGAAATTGGTTCCTTCTGAGAGTTTTGTAAAGTATTTTCTAATTTTGGAATTTTAATTCTCAGCTCAGAATTCTCCAATTTAAGACTCTCAGTCTTATTAGAGTCAGTTTCAAGATTCCTTTTCAGGTCTCTGAATTTAACTCTAATCTGCTGATACCTTTCCAGAATTTCATTAAGGCTTTCAGCAAGTTCAGCCTTGGTAAAATTAACAGCAAAGTTAGGAAATACCTCTTCAGTATCTGATTCTGAGTCTGATTCAGAAGCTTCACTATCTTCTGAAATGTTAGCCATGAGAGCTATGTTTGCTCTCTCATCATCTGATTCTGAATCAGCTTCAGACGAGTCAGAGTCATCCCATGTAGCCATGAGACTTTTCTTCTTTTCTCTTCCAAACTTCTTTTTGGGCTTTTCCCTCTGAAGCTTTGGGCAGTCACTCTTGTAGTGTCCTTGCTCATTGCACTCGTAGCAGATGATGTCCTTGGTGTTTGGCTTTCTGCTTCCTGAGGAGCCTTCAGATCTTCTGTATCCAGAGGAAGAATCTGTCCTTCTATATCTAGAAGAAGACTCGTTCTGATCAGATCTTCTGGGATTCCTGAACTTTCTTTGTCTCTGCTTCCACAGTTGATTCACTCTTCTGGAGAGGAGGGAGAGTTCGTCTTCTTCTGATGAGGATCCATCAGATGTTTCTTCAACTGCCTGCAAAACTTTAGACTCAGATTTTTTGTTAGATTTTAATGCTAAAGGCTTACCTTGCTTCTGGGGTTCATCAGCTTCTAGCTCTATCTCATGACTTCAATGGATTCACTTTCTTCCATTTTGAACGCCTCATACTTCTGAATGAGCGCCAGAGCTTTAGTTTCTTTGACCTGAACGTTGCCCTCATGCGTCATTCTGAGTGAGTCAAACATGTTCTTTGCTGTGTCTCTGTTGGAGATCTTTTCATATTCAGCATACGAGATGGCGCTGAGAAGGATGGTTTTGGCTTTGTGGTGATTCTTGAAGTCACGCTTTTGTTGGTCAGACATTGTTTTCCTATCAATCTTCTGACCGCTTGCATTCACAGGGTGCGTGTATCCATCTGTCACCATGTCCCACAGATCAGCATCATGTTCCAGAAAGAAGCTTTCAATTATGTCTTTCCAGTAATCAAAATTTTCTCCATCAAAGACTGGAGGTTTGCCGCTGAATCTGTCTTTGTCCTCATGGTTGTCATTGCTGGTGTGAGAATAATTTCCTGCCATTGTGTTTTTCTGACGCTGGATCTTGTACTGACACGGTTAAGTGTTTTAGTTCAAAACCAGGCGCTCTGATGCCAATTGAAGAAGTGAAAAACACAAGAAGGGGGGGTTGAATTGTAAAACTGAAAATCAATGCAATGAACACGATATTTTTATCCTGGTTCGTTTGATCTCAAACTACTCCAGTCCACCCGTCAAGGTGATTTCGCCTCTCTCCAACGAGGTCTTAATCCACTATATTCAACTGAATATTACAATCTGCTTTAACAACTGCTAAAGCCTTCTTGATGCAAACCACAACCCGGTTTGTCAAGGAAACACTTTCTTACAAAGAAGAGAAATAGGTGTGTGAATGTTTTCTACAAAACAGTTTATCACAACTGTGATATTACACAACTTAAGCTTATTAAAACTAGATTGCTAAAATACTGAGTAAGGAAATATGAAGCGTTTAGCAAACTGGGAGAAGGAAGATGATGATTAGCTTTTAGGCGTGTAATATGATGTAGAGCATTAGCCAATTCAATCTTCATTGTCTTGTTTATATAGCACTGAATTTGTTGAACGTTGGAGCAATAATCTTGATTCAATGCCAATAACAAACTTTCCTTATTGAGCAGATCTTGTCTGGAATGATGCCGTTGGTAATAATTCGCTTTGAATGCACAGTACCGTTGCTACTTAAAGCGTGTTCTGGCTTTGGCTCATTCTGACTCTGCTTAAGTGCTGATGAACGTTGTTGTCTTTATCAGAGTGTTGAGCGCAGTTCTGTTCATCAAGCTTCAGCATTCGCGTGAGTTGTTCTTCTGATTCTGGTATTCTGATATAGCAACTTCTGATGCTGATGTTAATAACCAATATTCTGATGCTGATTAAGTGTACTCTTGCTGATACCTATCAGAGTTTCTGCAAAACAGAAGGTAATATTTTAGGTAGCAAATAGTTCTTACATGAATCACATAATTTAATATATCTTTTCATTTTGTTATCATCAAAACTTAAACTTAGGGTAGTAGATTCAAACTTTGTTCTAACACCGGTAAGCTCTTAGGTTTCGTTGTCAGCGGCAGAGGCATTGACATGGATCCTGCAAAAGTCAAAGCTATACAAGAAATTCCAACTCCTCGCATTGAGAAGGAAGTTAGAGGATTCTTAGGATGCTTAAACTACATAGCCAGATTCATTTCACATTTGACCGCTACTTATGAGTCAATCTTCAAATTACTGAAGAAAGATCAAGCAGTGAAGTGGAATGATGATTGCCAGTATGCCTTTGACAAAATAAAGGAATATCTCCAAGAGCCTCCAATTCTGATGCCACCAGTTGAAGGAAGACCTTTGATCATGTACTTAACGGTATTAGAGAACTCAATGGGGTGAGTGCTGGGGCAGTATGACGAGTCTGGTCGAAAAGAGTACGCAATATACTACCTTAGAAAAAAGTTTGCCGACTGTGAAACAAGATACTCACTGCTCGAGAAAACTTGTTGTGTTTTGGCATGGGCTTCTCGCCGACTAAGACAGTATATGTTGACTCACACTACCTTGTTTATATCTAAGATGGATCCTATCAAATACATCTTTGAGAATCCCGCTCTCTCCGGAAGAATAGCAAGATGGCAAATGATCCTGACCGAATACGACATTCAATACACAACCCAGAAAGTAATTAAGGGAAGTGTACTAGCTGATCATTTGGCTCATCAGGTTGTGGATGACTACCAATCCATGAATTTTGAGTTCCCGGATGAGAACATCATGTTAGCAACTGATTGTGATGAACCTGGACCAGATGAAGGATCTGAAAAAGGATCCCGATGGACTATGGTTTTTGACGGAGCTTCCAACGCTCTTGGAAATGGCATCGGCGCTATGATCATATCTCCTAAAGGTTGTCATACTCCTTTCACCGCCAGACTATATTTCAACTGTACCAACAATATGGATGAATATAAAGCATGTATTATGGGTCTCAAAGCTACAATCGATTTAAGGATCAAGTTCTTAAGTGTGTTTGGAGACTCGGCTTTGGTAATCAGTTAGATCAAAGGAGAATGGGACATGAAGCATCCTAATCTCATCCCATACAAAGAGCATGTGTTGACATTAATCCCATACTTTGAAGAAATTACCTTTGAGCATTTTCCACGAGAGGAAAATCAACTAGGAGACGTGCTAGCTAAAATTTCATCCATGTTCAAGGTCATGTGGGATAATGAGGCTCCTCAGATCACCATTGAGAGGATGGATGAACCAGCATACTGGCACGAGATTGGTAATGAAGATGTAGTGGACAAGCCTTGGTACCATGAAGTCAAAAGATATCTTGAAGCCCAAGAGTATCCTGAGGGAGCTTCAGTCAATGACAAGAAGTTCTTAAGAAGATTATCTGCCAAGTTCTTCCTCAGTAACAGAATCCTCTACAAGCGCAACCACGACTCTACCTTGCTTCAGTGTGTAGACAAGAGTGAGGCAGAAAGGATTATGGCTGGACTTACACGAAGGTACCTTTGGCACTCATTCCAGTGGACATTCAATGGCTAAAAAGATCCTACGGTCAGGATACTACTGGTCCACCATGGAGGCAGACTGTTATCAGCATTCACGGACTTGTCACAAATGCCAGATCTATGCTGACAAGGTACATGTACCTTCGGTCCCTCTGAACGTTTTGACTGCTCCTTAGCCATTCGCAATGTGGGCCATTGTTATGATTGGAGAAATTATACCAACAACTTCTAATGGACACCGATTCATCCTGGTTTCCATTGATTACTTCACGAAGTGGGTTAAGGCGGCTTCCTTTGCTTCTGTTACCAAGAACATTGTAGCCTGGTTCATCAAACGTAACATTATTTGTCGGTGGTATTCCAGAAAGAATCATTACAGATAATGGTACCAATCTCAACAACACTATGATCACCGAGCTTTGCACACAATTCAAGATTCAGCATCATAACTATTCTCCTTATCGGCCGAAGATGAATGGCGTTGTTGAAGCTGCTAACAAAAATATCAAGAGAATCATACAGAAGATGACGGTAACCATTTTCTCTTCATGGTTACCTCAACATAATGCGCACATCAACAGGGGAAACTCCTTTCTCTTTGGTATACGGTATGGAAGATGTCCTTCCCATTGAAGTCCAGATCCCTTCTTTGAGAATTATGAAGGATGCAGGGCTGAGTGAAGACGAATGGGTCCAGACTCGACTCGACCAGTTAAACTTGATTGATGAGAAGAGGCCTGCGGCTGTCTGTCATGGTCAGATGTACCAAAAACGTATGATCAAAGCTTTTAACAAGAAGGTCAGATGTCAGGTATATCAGATTGATGATTTGGTAATCAAGCGCATTATACTACCATAAGGTGATCCCAGGGGAAAATGGACTCCCACATATGAAGGTCCATTTGTAATCAACGTATTCTCTGGTGGAGCCATGATCCTAACCACTATGGACGGTGACGACCTTCCACACCTGGTAAACACGGACATAGTTAAAAGATACTATGCATAAACAAAGACCCTCTAAGTCGACTGGCCTAGGAAAAAATTAGGGTATCCCGGCGAACCAAAAGGGTTCCGGCAAAAATTAGGGATATACATAAAAAAATATGTACACCAGGCAAGTCGAAAACCTGAAAAGGCAGCTTGGGCAAAAAAGGGTATCCCGGTGGACTGAAAACCCGAAAGGGTGGTCCAGGAAAAAGTTAGGGATTTAAAGCGTATAACTATGTCTCGTTGGATCACCTTACAACTAGTCTTCAGTATCAACTATCAAGCTCAAAGTGGTACTAATCAATCCAATCATCTCCAGACAAGCAGCGAGTGATGAGATGCTCAAGAACATAAAGGCAATAGCAGAATGGGAACCAAATGGGATTATTTCACATAGCTATCTTTCTTTGTATATTATTTTTGTATAATTTCCATTGTTATGACGGTGTTCTCTTACTAGGATGTTTGTCTCCTTGTACAAAAATGCTTATTTCAAGTTAATACAAAACTATTCCTTTGAAAGTGCAAAACTTCTGTTTTTATTTTCCTATTTTGTGTGCGAAAACGTCCAGTGATTATTTTTGAACATATGCATTTGAATATGATTACTGCTTATGAATACACGCATAAGAACAAAGGACAATTGCTAATGACTTTAATAAACGGGACAATATCTAAGGTCCATCCACAAAATCCCCGCAGATGTTTTCCCCGACAGATATCTTCTCCAGCAGGTATAGGTGCAGGGGCATTCTACTACAAGGTCGCAGCCATGTTCTCAGCATGTAGCCTATTGATGTCATTTGTTCTCACATCCCCGGCAGAGCAAAAATCTCCAATTACTGCTCCAAAATCCCCAGTGAAGTCACCAAGCTTCTCAAGATTCCGCGACAAGTTTCCAACAAAATCCCCAAGCAGTGTATGGAGTTCACCTTCCGCAACAAAGTTTTATAAATCTCAAGTAGTTTATAAAGCCTTATCCCCAGTAGAGTTTATTTCTCTAGCTACGGAAGTTCATCCCCAGCGGAGTTTATTTCTCCAAATTGGTGAAATATTCCAACAGAGCTCTTCCCCTTGGCAAAATCATTCTCAAATAGAAGTCGAAGATCCTCGACAGAGAGAGAGAGAGAGAAAGAGAGAAAATCGCCAACAAAACTATCTCCATTCATTATCCCCAGCGAAATTGAAGAATCACTTTTTTCACTCACCAACAGAAGTCTGGGGTTCAGCTTCCCGGTACTCTTCAGCAGCTGTCAGGGATTTATTTTCCCAGACAAAGATACTGCGCAACAGCATTACATGTTCATATATCATGGCATGTGCATACAAATACATATATCAGTATCTCATTTATTTTGGGAGCATCATGCAATTCATACATCATGACATCACATGAAATTAATTTTACCTTTTTAGGTTAAATTAACAGATAGACAAACACTATCAACTTTTACAACAGGTCAAAGATTAACGCCCGAAACCAGACGGGGAAACTATCTATGTGACCAGCAAAACAAGTTCTGGATTAATATCTGTAACAAGTCAGGAGAACTATCTGTGGACGACCGACTGTAGATTAATACCTGTAACAAGCCAGGATAATTATCTACATAAAGAGATTGACGATTAATACCTGTAACAAGCCAGGAAAACTATATTTATTTCTTAGGTCAGAGATTAATACCTGAAACCAGACAGGACAACTATCTCAATGACCAAGCAAAAAACATAGTTCCAGATTAACACCTGTAACAAGCCAGGAGAACCATTTGTGGACGACCAACTATAGGATTAATACATATAACAAGCCAGGAAAATTATCTATATAAGGAGATTGAAGATTAACACCTGAAACCAAACGGGAAAACTATATTTATTTCTTGGGTCAGAGATTAATACCTGAAATCAGCCAGGACAACTATCTCAACAACCGACAATTTTCAAATTCCAGATTAACACCTGAAGCCAGACAGGACAACTATCTGTGAACAAGTAGATTGTAGATTAACACCTGAAACCAGACAGGAAAGTTGTCTACTTGACGAGACGAAGCAATCTTACACGGGTTCCTTATCATATATCTCTGGGTGCAGACTAACACAGACTCATCTTGAAGCAGCCCTACGCAGGCTCTTTCTAATACATTTCTAGATAACGGTTAATTCCTTTATCCCCGGCAAATCACTGGAAACCTGGACTTCAACCAAAATACAGAAAATTGTCATCTCTCCAGAGATAACCCTTCAGCAGAGCCTTGGACAACTGAAATTCCTAGACTCTATTCCCCAGAGTTTTCCTCAAGCAGGAGACCTCCAGAAATCCACATTCCCCAGAGGACTCCTCCTCAGATAGTAGGACTAGGAACCCCTAAAGGGACCATGTGTGAAATCAGCATCTGCTTTGGATGGCATCTTTAAGCCCATCTCTGACGACTCTCTATCATCTCCTCCAAATGGCATATGTAAGCCCATTCGCAACATCATCAACCATTAGTGTTATTTCATGCGAGTGCAAATTTCTGGGCACTCTAGTGTTCAATCATCTTCCAGCTTCAGATCACGAAAGGCAGACAAGCCAATCTGAATCCTCAAGTTTAAGAAGATTGAACAGGGGCAGCTGTTGTACCCCAAAATTTGCCCTCTCATATTTTCTCGAGATTTTTCTCTTACATAGGTGATTACAAACACTTGATTAAAGAAAGATAAAAATTTTGAAGATAAACAAGGTCTTTCGATTGGCATTTTGACAGGCTTTGATTGAGCACCTAACCTCTTCCAAGCTTGCCTCAAATTTCCAAGCTTTGTTAGAAGCCTTGGTCTTTTGCTTGTTTGCTAATTCCTGCTTCGACTGGGCATGGGTTTCCTTTGAAACAGCCTCCTTCGATCCAAAAAGGAAGGGCCTCATGTTAATGCTCATTCGATTGCACCATTGGCTTTGCATGCTGGCTTGATTCACAATGCAATGGCTACCTGCATGCAAGCTGGATTTCTGATTCATTTGGACATTTGATGTCTTTGGAGCAAGCTTGATTCCTGTTTCAACTAGGCAAATTATCCCTTTGTGCGTGCCTTCAGCGCACAAAGCAAGAACTTCTTCAAAGTGGCCTTCGATTTATAAAACTCACAAGGCAAAAGGCCCATCTCACTAGTCTTCGATTCACAAAGCAAACACCCTTCTTCAGCTTGCCTTCAGCACACAAGGCCAAGACTCCTTCAGGTTTGCCTTCGATCCACCAGGCAACAAAAGGTTTCCTTTGACCAATAAGGTACTGGCTACCTTTGTGCCAGCTTCACCTAGGTAATGGCCTCCTTTACGCCTACCTTGACTTGCTTCATGCTAGCATCCACAAGGCATAGGCTGCCTTTGTGCCAGCTTCGACTGGGCACTGGCCCCATTTTAAACAATTGTACTTACTTTAACACGCATGATAGCCATTCGAAGAACACACCTTGGTGGCCCATTCGAAGAGGGCACAAAGCGTACACAGAAAGCCCGTTTAAAAGAGCCAGTCGAAGGAGGAAATTTGAGACCAATCGAAGGGCGGGGATTGAAGGCGTTCGAAAGAGGGAAGCGTGTCCAGGTTAATTCAAATTCAAAAAGGGACAAGTTTCCATGACTTTTTCAACATTATAAAACTTCATTCATGACTTTGAAAACATTTGTTTATGGTTGTTTAAACCATTGTCTTCTTGTCCCTTCCCTTCTACTCTATATAAGCAGCGTGCTTGCAAGCCAAAAGGAGGCTTACACACACATTGGAGATACGCCTCCCCATAAACCACCAAAGTCATCAAAAAATTCTCATAAGTGGTCCAAATCAAAGCAATTTTCAACAACGCTCCACTCACCCCCTGAAATCTGCAAGAGGCGTTCCCAAATACTAGACAGACCTCAACATTCACTGGAGAATCACTCACACAATTAATTTGTTGGTAACTTATTTTCGATCTCAAACTAGCTAAGCATGCAATTTTTAAATTCATATTAATCATACAGTCGTGTTGTTGCTAATGTTTGTTATTGCTTTCATGTGCTACATGCAAGATTAAGCGCAAGGTTTAGGATCGTGCCATGTCTTGGGCACGACCCATGTTTTCTTTCGAATCTCATGGTTTATGAGGTTGTAATACAAACGAAGTAGCCTTTGATTTAGACCCATAGGATCCTAATTAGGATTATGCAGCCACAGGCTATCGAATCTAAGGCTAGATTCGACCCAAATCTGGACTTGTATCTTGTTTTCCCTAATAAATTTCCTGCAGGAATACAACATACACCCCTAACAATATCCTCAACTGGATCGAAGGTCATCTTTAACTGGATCAAAGGCTACCTTGTCCCTGGATCGAAGGATGATGCTCTTCATTGGATCGAAAGCTATCTTTTCCTGGAATCGAAAGATCTTTCTTCTTATATTTTTATTTTTTGTTGTTCATTTCTTTTCTATAGTTTTCTCTTCTTTTTCTTTAAATTAACATAAAAATAATCAAAAATCACAAAAAATTAAGATTATCTTTTTTCTTTTAATTAATTAAATTAATTTCTGAAATTAACTAATTAATTAACTTTAAGATTTTTTTCTTTTTTCAAATTTAAAATAAATTAGACTTAGGTTTAATTTTATATTTTTAAGTAGTTTTCATGACATAATAAAAAACAATAAAAAAAATTTATAATTTCTTAATTAAATTTATTTTTTCTAAATAAGTTTTAGGATAGTTTAATTATTTTCTCAAATAAAACAAATACAAGAAATGTTAGTTTTTGTTTAGAATTTAATTTTGATCAATAACTTTCTTTTATTTTAATTAATTAAATTTAGGTTTAATCTAATTTAGTATTTTCCTAAATAAACAAAAAAAACAATCAAAAATATTTTTATTTACCTATTCCCTAGGTTTCTTTTAGACATAATATTCGTTTCGCGCGTATTATTTTGTTCTCGCATTTTTTTTATAACAATGTAATTGTGTACTGGTATGTAATAGACTAAGTAGGACTTTTTATTGCTTTCTTTATTTTACCTTTCCCCCAGTTTTGTATATTGTAAATACCCCCTCCCCGAAGCATTGTAACAGCGTAGATTTAAATTCCTGCACTTTAAATTTTTGCAAAATATTAACTGCTAGTACTTAGACGTGTATGAAAAGACTGAAATCAAATGTTATCAAACTTAACAAAAATACAAAAGTAATTGAACATAATACACTTGCACATACTCTAAGGTACGCCCACTTTTGTTGCCTTAAGAAATAAAATAGTCATGAGGTAGGAAGGCTTTAGCAAAGACCCATAAATCAAAAGATCATAGTCCCTCGATGACCCTATAGTTGCCTTCCCGGTAAATGATAGAGTCCCTAAACAAAATGGCTAAAGTATCTCCACAAGTTGCTTTTGTGACTGTATCGTCCCTTCGATGTCCCTCATACATCCAACGATGGGGCTACCTACTCATTAATAGTAGGATAGCACTATCTAAAGGATAGGAGGAAAAGAACTATCCTTTTCGAGTTTAAAAGTAGATAGCTGCTAGAAGTTTGCACAAAAACATTTTGCACTTACATAAATACTACTTTTCAAAAGCAATTTTCGAAACTTTTTCTTTGTTAACACTCTTGAGGACTAATACAAGAGTTAAACACAAAGCAAATCGCCATACTAAGGCATTTTCCAAACATTTTCAAACACACAAAGCACAAAGGTATTTCAAAATGAGCAAACCTCTAAGAGCCCGTAGATAACTACAGATGGAAAGGGTTCTAACACCTTCCCTTTCCATAATCTACCCTCCTTACTCAGAAAATCTCGAAAAGGTCTTTTTTTGTTCTTTTCACCCTTTCCTTAATTTGGATAAAAGAAAAGTCGGTGGCGACTTTTTCTTACCGCGACATTTGCAAACACAAAACTCAAAAACCAGTATTAACAATCGGTTCTGCCACCGTATCACAAGGACATCATGTATATACGGGATTATAATATTCCTGGCCTAGAGGAAGGACTCGAACTAGGATCGCGATGGATGATGGTGTTTGATGGTGTCTCGAATGCATTGGCTAATGGTGTTGGTATTGTTATTACCTCGCCTGAAGGTTTACATACTCCTTTCACTGCCAGAATTTACTTTGATTGTACCAATAACATGGCTGAGTATGAAGCTTGTATTTTCGAGATTAAAGCTATTATTGATTTTTGAGTCAAGATCTTATAAGTCTATGTGAATTCTACTCTAGTAATCAATCATATCAACAGAGATTCGGAGACTCTCCACTCTAATTTGATTTTGTATTAAGAGCATGTTATGAAGTTAATCACGTACTTCGATGAAATCACCTTCAAGCACATCCCAAGAGAGGAGAATAACTTGGCAGACGCTTTGGATACTTTGTGATCCATGTTTAAAGTAATTTGGATGAATGAGGCCCCCTCTATCTCATGATGGATAATATCATGGAATAAAGCTACCATAGTACGCTGATATGTTGCACCGGCGTTCTTCAAACCAAAAGGCATAACCTTGTAACAGAAAGTGCCCTAGTGTGTGACAAAAGTAGTCTTCTCCAAGTCTTCAGGTGCCATCTTGATTTGATTATAACCAGAGAAACCATTCATGAAGGAAAATACTTTGTGCTGAGCGGTGTTATCAACCAGAACATCAATATACGGAAGCAGAAAGTCATCTTTGGGGCTTGCCCTATTCAAATCCATGTAGTCTATACACATACACACTTTATCGTCCTACTTAGGTACCTGCACCACATTTTCAACCCACTGAGGATAGGACGTAACAGCTAAGAAACCTTCATTGAACTGCTTCATGACCTCAGCTATGCTCTTTTCAGACATCTCGGGATGCATACGACGAAACTTCTGCTTTATAGGAGGATAACCTTCCTTCATCGATAGACGGTGAACCAAAATGTTAGTATCAAGCCCTGGCGTGTCTTTATAAGACCAAACAAAGATCTCAACATAGTCATGTAACATGTGGATTAATCTCTTTTTGACATTGTCTTCTAGGTTGGCACCTATCTTGATTTCTTTCTTGTCCTTTTTAGTACCCAAGTTCACAACCTCGGCTGACTCTTCATGCGGTTGTATGACTCTTTCTTCCTTCTATAACAGTCTAGCAAGCTCTCTAGGTACTTCACAATCTTCCTCACCTTTGTCCTCGGCTTGGTAGATCGAATTTTTAAAGTCATAATTGGCAATAGCAGAATTGTTATCAATGGGACCCAGAGTGGATGTGGATCTGCAATTTGTTATGTGGGTGTGTGTAAGAACACATAGCTATTTTGAAAGCAATAAAGTATAAGAAAGACAGAGAGCGCAAAATTTGAATGTAAACGTCAAATGATTTATTAAATGAAAATACGTAGATGAAAAATGACAATCCTAACAAATGGACCATTGTGCCCTGGGTAAGGCACAAGGTTTAAAGTTATTGTTCAAATTACATAACCAAAAACTTGAAAGTAGGAAAATAGAAAATAACATTTATTGCTGACTAAAGGAGATTGGTATAAAGTCTTCATCCTTCCAATTGTTGATCCCATTGTCGGTAGTAGGGAAAATCCAATTGTCTATGTCACAGTCGCTATCAGCATCTTCCACAACATTTACTTGATTTTTGTGAACTCCATTATTGTTGAAGTGGAATGGAGGTCTCCCAGAATTGGTGCGAGAACAGCGGATAGCCCTCTGAGCCTCTGAGGTGAAACCCAAACCAAATTTGTCGGACTTGTAAGGAATGGCGGGAAGCTGGCCCCAAATAGTGCCACCACCTTCTTCTACCACAGCCTTAGCGTCTTTCAGAGAAGCCATTCTTGGTGGAATCCTGGTAACCTTAGCAATAATAGGAGCAGCTTTAGCAACAGGGGTTGTCTGAGGAATAACTTCAAAGGTCTGGCAAGGAGTCTTGAGGAATTCACTATCCATCTCAACATACTTGAAGGAGTTCAAATGGCTCACCATGTATTCTTCTTCTCCATAAACTATAATGATTTTTCCTCTCACGGGATACTTGAACTTTTGGTGTAAAGTAGAAGTAACAACACCTACCCCATGAATCCAAGGGCGTCCAAGCAAACAGGAATAGGCTGTACGAATATCCAACACATAGAAAGTAGAGTCGAAGACCTGGGAACCCACTTTGATTGGAAAATCAACCTCTTCATGCACCATTCTCTTTGAACCATCAAAAGCTCTCACCACAACGTCATTGGGTTTTAGCACAACCCCTTCATAGTCAAGTTTGTCTAAAACAGATTTTTGCAATACATTCAATGAGGAACATGTGTCCATCAACACATGAGATAAGGCAGTACCCCTACACTCAATAGAGACATGCAGGGCCTTATTATGGTTCCTTCTTGCGGGAGTTAAATCAGCGTCAGAAAAGCCTAGCCCATTACCAGTTGTCAGGCTAGCAACACAATTTCCAAACTAATCAACAGAGATTTCTTGTGGTACATGATCAACTTTCAGAAACTTTACCAAAGCCTGGCCATAGGCTTCAGAGCACAACAACAGAGATAGCATATATATTTTTTAAGGGATCTGCCCTAACGGTTCAACAATCTTATAGTCACTCTTTCAAATAATTTTCAGTACCTCCTCAATCTCTTGCTTGGAGGTATCTTCAACAGTAACCTCTTTCGGTTCCTCGGTCTGGGAAGGCTCAGTCATCTGTTCTTTTCCTCGAGTCTCAGTAGTTGATTCAGTAGTAGTTATATGAATTGGTGTAGTAACAGCCTTTGGAGAGATCTCTGGAGAGAAAACTCTTCCACTTCTGGTAACCTAACTATTCCCAACATTGGGATCAGTAACTTCATTATTTTCATTTTTGACAACCAATGGTTCTTGCTTGACACCATGGTAGTAGACATCAGTTCCATAATTCCAAGGGATAGCCTTGTCAGAGGAATATGGAATTGGCCCAGGTGCGATAATGACCATATGAGAAACCCTAGGCTCGGCAGTAATCTTCATCGGATCCTTAGAAGTGATCCGTAAAGGAGTACCAGAAATTGTAATCACAGATACATCTTCAAGCTTTAGGCCTTGAGACATACTTTTACATAAGCTCTCCTCATAAGGAGTCTTCTCAAATAGTGTTACACGGTCATCCAGAAAACACGGAATACCTTCTTTCAATAGTACATAACCATTGGATTTAGACACACAGTAGTAGCAAGTGCCAAGGGTAATTTTCATCAAGATGTGTTAAAACATGAAACTTGTTCACCAAGAAACCTAATTTTGAAAATTAGGGTTTAAAATGGAAAATTTTCATAACTTAGAAATTTTCTAAGTTATGAAAATTTCTTGTTTTTTCCCAACTTTTCCCAACTTTTTCACCATGATGCAATTGGATTCAAATAAAACTTCCAACATGAAAGTTGTAGTCCTCCACAAAATATACAACTTTGATTCACAAAGTTTTCCCAAAAGATGCTTGGATCTCAAGTTATGATTTTGTGAACAAGGGTCCATGAAACTTTTAACTTAGTGAAATTTTGCCCTAGTTTAGGCAGGATTTTGACCTAGCTTCATGGCAATTTTTCACATAGTTCCAAGTGGAATATCAAAATTCATTTCAAATATAGATTGTAAAGCATGTTACAAGCTTTCCAAAATGTCCAAGAACTCTCCAAGATCATTCATGGTTAGGGAGAATCGAAGGATTGAAAATGGAAAAATATCACTTTTGGCCAAGGCATTTTGCACATTGATACAAGTTGCAAATTCTGTCCAAACATGCTTGTACTTATTTTACAGGCCTTAAACCTCTTCACACTCATAAATTAAATGCAAACACATTGGTTAGAGGCATTGTTCTGATCTATGAAGCATTATACAAAGGATTAATCCATTTTTGGCAAAAAAGTTAACAATGCCATTTACATAAAGCATGCTTTATGTCAAATTGATTATCTTGAGCCATACACCAAGCCTTTTGCTGAAAACAAAGCTCCCTAATATCAGGCAAAGTTCACCAACTTTGTGCAGCTAGAATACAGGCCTGTACAACCTTGGCATGGTCACTTCTCACTTTTACTTCAAAAACAAGTCAACTTGCAAAAGCTCCACAACTTGGTAATCTGATAAGAGAAAGTGTTGTATTCATTTCAAACAAGTTTTACACCTCACACCAAGCCAGAAACATGAGCTAGCAAGTTCTCAAACACCCAAATACATCAAAACACTAAGTTCTTGCAAAAACAGGGCAGGCCCTGCAGAATCACTTCCATCTTCACATTGCCTCATGCGTTTTGTCCCAAACCAGTTCCAACACACTCCATACAACATACATAAACTATCCCAACCATTCCCAAGCCACTGTAACTCCATTTACACACTTCACCATTTTCAAAATCTGAGTTTGCAGGTTGAGTTCTACAAGAAGTTTCAGACTGTTTCAAAGCAAGCCAGACATTGGGAAAGCTCAAAGGAACATCTAGTAAGCTCAAAAGAACCTCAGGCCTCACTGAAAGTTGCTGCATTGCCATACTCGAGCTTGACTGAAACAGGTAAATTTCAAACTTTTATCTCTCTATCTAGGAAACATTAGGCTTAGGTTTGTGAAGCAAAAATGTAGTCCTCATTGCCCTTGAGTTGTACATATGCATAGAATTCATTTATGTTAACTGAGCTAGGAGTATTTGATATTTGAACTTTCTGAAAAAACTAGGTCAAGATTTAGGGCCAAAGAAATTCTCTCTGGTCTTTGAGAGTTAGATTAAGTTTTTTATATGGTTAGAATCGTGTGATCAATAGCTATAACTTTCATGTTGCAAGTTTCTGTTTTTAAGCACAAATGCAGGAGATATGGGTTTGAACATGGAGTGCGTGTTTTGCTTCTGTCTCAAGGACAGGAACGAAGGAAACTTGGGCTGGGCTTAGATTCTCCTTGCTTTTGACACCCCCTGTTTACTTCCTACACCCCATTGGCCCAATGATTTTATTTTTTTATATTTTCCATTTCTATTTTCATTTCTGACTTTTTATTATTTTTCTAAATATAAAAAAATCACCAAAAATATTTTCTTAAATTTTCACATTTTATTTTATTATTTTTATTATTTTTTGGACATAGAAATAGTTATTAAATAATATATACTTTTATTTTCTTAAAATAAATTCATAAATAATACAAAAAATATTATATATTTTTATTTTTATTATTTATATACTTAAATAATATTTTTCTCACATATTTAATTTTTTAACACTCTTGTATATATTTTTATTTTATATTCTTATACATAAATAAATAATATAATATATATATTTTCTTAAACCAAAAACTAGGGTTTCTACCCTTTCAAAAATAATTATTTTTATTTTCCTTTATTTTTAGGATATTAAATAAATTTATTTTACATACTTAAAATAAATACAAAAAAACATTTTTGCATATTTATATTTAATTGTATATTTAAATATTGTTCATTTATTTGTACAAATAAATTCAATATGGTTGTAATAATTTTAGGGCTTTATTTTTGAGCAAATACCCCCTATTCAAATTTGTATCCCCCACCCCATATCAATGTTGTAATAGTCTTAGATTTACTTTTACGCATTTTATAGCTTTCAAATATGCCATGATAGAAAGATTAGGGTTTGTATGATAACAAAAAATCAAAACAAATAGCATGACTAATACAAGACAAAAATGCATGAAAAATGACAACACAGTGCACACAAGCACCCCTAGGGTTTCATCCACTTGTTGCCTTAAAAATGGCCATGGTATGCATGCTAGGTATCTTGGCAAAACAAATCAATACAAAAGATCATAGTCCCTCGATGACGCTATCTTGGTTGCCTATACAAAAATGATCTAGACCCTCAAAAAACTTGCTAAGATACTTGGCACAATTGCTATCATGGTCATACGATGACCCCCGCCCGTCCCGTTTAACATCCAAACACAAGGTTGTTTACCAAATGCAATGGTAAAACAACAATGTCAAAGGGTTAAAAATGTGTAGGAAAGATCTTTGAGTTAGGATAGACAACTCCTAATTACTTGATCAAAACTTGCAAACCATCCTTGCTATTTTCAAAAAAACACATACACAATTTCAAAATATTTCCCAAAACAAACTTTCAAACATTGAAAACATTTTTCAAAAGACAAACACCTTTGTATATATTCAAACAAGAATCATTACAAAGGTTGCCTAGACAAAGGCCTCTTTTCAAAATATTTTCAAAACCACACACAAAAGCACCATTTCAAATAATTGAAAAGCAAAAGCAAGTGATCTAAACAAGTAACTAAGAGCCCATGGAAAACCATGGATGAAAAGGGTGCTAGCACCTTCCCTTTTCATAATCTACCCCCCGAACCCAAGAAAACATCTCAAAGGTCTCTCCTGTGCTTTTTGACCTTTCCTTTGGATAAAATAAAAAGTCGGTGGCGACTCTTGCTAAACCGAAACATTTGCGAACACAAACGCAAAACCTCAAGTTAGTTCTCCCACCGTATCACAGAACTGGCGACTCTGCTGGGGAGAATTCTAAAATTGGGGTGACCTTAGGGTTTAGATCACCTTTACATGCTTATCTTGTTTTCCTTGATTGCTTTACATTTGGTTCTATTGTTTGGGTTTAAATCCTCTACCCAGATTTGGGAAACATTCATAGGTAAATAGCAATACGTTGTGGAAACTGTGTGGGGTATACCGACATGGTTGAAGCAATAGCTATATTAGTGCGACATATTTGTGGGTACCGGTAGCCTTTGAGTTAATCAAAGAGAATACGGGGCCGCTGAGTGATGTCATGAAGCACTAATGGACTTTTAGAACCTTTACTTGACCAACTTGGTCTTTTTAGGGGTAGTGAGATGACCGGCTTTGGTGCAGTCCGAAGTTGGTAGATACTCGATACTACACTCATTAAGGGTTGTTTTCTTGGAATATTTCGGTCTCCAGTAAAGTGGCTAAACTGAAATAATGAACACAGAAAATAATCCAGTGATATTGAGCTCTTTAGAACCCGGTTACTATTTATAGGACAGGTTGAGCCAACTAAACTTCAAGAGGGTACTTACCTATGAAAACCCATGCAAGCCTGAAACTAGGATCTTGTGTGACTTGTTTGTACATATATACTTGTGCATAACATCATGGACATCATAAAGCATCATATGCATCCACTAACCATTTCAAGGATTTGGATCTTCATCTTTGTTCCTATTTTGTAGGTTATGGAATCCCTTCGCAGGAAAACTATCCAAGTCAACCTTGTGAGAGTTCCTCCTCAACTCAAGGAGCTAGCTTACAAGATTCCAAAGTATTCTCCATTCACCGAGAGGCATGGTCGTCTTCTCAACTTAGTCAACACCAACACTGAGGAAGACATGGTGAAAGTTCTCTTCCAGTTCTTTGACCCCCTACACCACTGCTTCACATTTCCTGATTACCAGCTAGTGCCTACTTTGGAGGAATTTTCTCAACTCATGAGGATTCCTATTCTCCATCAACTACCCTACAACGGTACGGAAAGAGATCCAAAGCCTGAAGATGTTGCTCAAGCCCTACACTTGCAACCATCTAATATCATAGGTCATTGGGAAACCAGAAGTGGTGTCAAGGGTTTCTTGGCAAATTTTCTATTTAAGAAGGCACAAGACTGCTGGAATTCTCTAGATCTGCAAGCTTTTGAGGAGATTGTAGCACTTCTTATCTATGGGTTGGTCTTGTTCCCAAACCCTGATCAGCTTATAGATGTGAATTCTGTCAAGATTTTCATATCTCGGAATCCTGTGCCTACTTTTCTTGGGGACATCCTGCACTCATTTCACACTCGAACAATGAGAAAAAGAGGTGTTCTCATGTGTTATACTCCTCTTCTAGCAAGGTGGTTTATTTCTCACCTTCCCCAGTTAGTCTTGAAGAACGAGCAAGGCTTGAGGTGGTCACAACGATTGATAGCTCTTACACATTCAGATGTTCATTGGTGTTCTCGGTCCAGAGAAAATGTTATCATCATTGATTGTTGTGGGGAATTCCCTAATGTCCCTCTACTTGGCATTAGGGGAGGCATTACCTATAACGCCTGCTTGGCTCTGAGACAGTTTGGATATGCCCGAAGGGATGGCCCACATGACATGCTGATTCCAGACTTGGCTTTTGACTTCGACAATGACGCTCAAGGACTTCGACAAAGGTTCATCTGAGCTTGGAGGATTCCCAACAAGGTGGACAGTGAGACCTTGGGACATAAGAATTCTATCCCCCTTGAGCCTTACCTCAAGTGGGTATGAACCCGCGCCCAGAGTCTTATGATGCCTTACCCTTACATTCTCCCTGTGATCAAAGAGCCTGTTATGGAAGGAGAGGTTCCATACACCCTCCTACATCCTGACATGCCAACATCACTTGAGGATTTGCAAAGGATTTGGATACAGCTCAAGGAAGAACGCGATACTTTTGAAGCCCAATTCTACGCCAGTGAGAAGAAGGTTTTGGAACTTACTCGTCAACTTCACGAAGAGCAGACTCTATACACCTACATTGCACCAAAGAGGATGCGCAACGTCTTTTTACATTAGAATTTTGTATTATTTTGCCCATGGGGCATTGATGTACTAACAAATTATATCTTATTAATATGACGTGTGTTCTTTTTGTTTACAACAAATTTGAATTTATGAATCCTTGAATGCATTACATGAATACATATCATTCATCATATGCATAAAAAGGTCTTCACACCAGGTTTCCTTATCTCTCTGCTGTTTATTTCAGCAAGATGGATATTGAGCAGACGGTTAAAGATTTGTAAGCGCAGAATTCATAGTTCCAGCAGCTACTCATGACCTTGGCAAAGGGTCGGGAGGAGCTCAACACTCTACTGGAAAAAGAAAAAGAGAAAAAGAAAAAGAAAAGAGTTGGTGAGGCTACTTTGGGTAGAAGATTTGAAGGTCAAACTAGAAGGGTCCAGGACTTCCCCTTAACATCTGATGAAGGGGTAGGAAAAGGGAAAGGAGCTGCAGTGCCATCTGAGTCTGAGGAAGAAGAAGAAGAAGATGATGAAGATTATTCTGAACAGTAGTACCCTCCTACAGATGACAAATATAAGAATCTGGAAGAGCGTCTGGAAGCTATGGAGGTGCAAAGGGTGCCTGGTCTGGATTTCGAGGAGTTAGGGTTGGTTTCTGGAATTATGATCCCCCCTGAGTTCAAAGTGCCTCTTTTTGCTAAGTACGATGGGTTGTCTTGCCCAAAGATGCACCTGCGGTCTTACGTCAGAAAAATTCAACCTCATTCTTCTGATAAAGACCTATGGGTTCATTTCTTCCAGGACAGTCTTTCGGGGATGCAGTTAGATTGGTTCTACCAGCTAGAGAGGTCTGACGTGAACAATTGGGAGGATTTGGTTGCTGCCTTCTACAAGCAGTATCAGTACAATGCGGACTTAGCACCAACCCGTACTCAATTACAAAGTATGGGCATGGTCTCTAATGAAGGCTTTAAGGAGTATGCCCAGAAATGGAGAGACTTGGCGGGACGAGTGCAACCACCTCTATCTGAGAGGGAGCTTGTTGATATGTTCTTGGGGACTCTGTCAGGTCCATTCTTTAATCACCTGATAGGAAGTTTGTATGCAGGGTTCACCGAGCTGATTCTAACTAGTGAGAGAGTTGAAGCTGTAATCAAGAGCGGTAAAATTCAAAAATATACATCTGCTTCCGCTGCCGTCAAAAAGCCTTTTCCAGCAAAGAAAGAAGTCTCAGTTGTCTACTCCCAAAGATGCCAGGGAAGAGTTGAGCGCCGGCCAGCGGTGGGGGCCGTAATGATTCAGAAGTCTGCAGCTGATCATCCCAGAAACAATCAACCTAGAACCAATCAGCAAAGGGTGGAAAGACCACAACGGCAATATACCCGGATAAACATGACTCCCGCCCAGGTTCTACCCCATATCTTGAAGTTAAACCTTGCCAGTTTGAGGGAGGCCCCTAAAAACCCTAACACTACCTCACCACACTACCATCCCAACGCCAAGTGTGCTTATCATTCAGACAGCCTGGGGCACGACACCAACAATTGTTGGGCCCTCGGGAATAAGATTCAGGATTTAATAGACACTAAGGAAGTGGAATTCGATGCCCCTGAAAAGCCGAATGTGATCTCTGCCCCAATGCCAAAGCATGGCCACAATGCCCATGTTGTTGAAGAAGATCTGTATGTTGCTATTGTTGATGATTTGATGACTCCGTTACTGATAATCAAGCTAAATTTGTTGAAGGCTGGGATTTTCCCAGGATGTGAAAAATATTGCTACCTTTGTTCATCCTTACCAACCGACTGTCCGTTGTTGAAGTTAGGCATCCAACGCCTAATGGATAATCAAGAAATCCTTTTTGAAAAGACTCATGTTACACCTACTCCTATCAATGATGTTTCAATAATTACCATATCCGATAATCTTTCCAAGGTCTCCAAAAGACTTGTTAAGATTACATCCGATCCAAAGATTGTACCTCTGAAGATAACTATGTCAGGGCCTATCCCATACAAGTCCAACAAATCAATACCGTGGAACTTGAAAGAACAAGATTAGTTCTGACCTATCTCAAGAGTTTTGATGATAACTAAATTATATTTAAGATGATTTATGCTCTGATGAATGTGTTTTGAATGTCTTAGTTAAATGTTCTGACAGAAAACATTCTAAAGTACTAAGCAAAGATTACGAAGAAGTTCTTTGATTAAAGAACCTTTTATTCAAATGCATCTGCTGACTCTGGTAAGAACCTTTACTTGTTAAATGTATCTTCTAACTTCTAGCAGGCTCCTTGATTCAGAAGATAACTTGAAAGCAAGTGGTGTTCAAAGTTCTTAGCAAGCAACGCTCTGCCCAGAAATTGAATGAAGCATGTTCTGACTTAAAGACATTGGAAGCAAATTCTGAAACAATGTTTAAACCAACTTGTCTTGTCAAAGCAAAGGAAACACGTTCTTACATTCTGATGTTTTCTCATTAATGCAAAGACGGCTGAAAGCACTCAAGTACCTACAACTAGTTTCTTGGAAAATGGAATATTGCAAGGATACACGCAAAGCATTTAATGCTCTCCATCTTCTCTGAAGGCAGCAACGGTCTTATTGTTCCTACTATAAGTATAAGGACATTTATTGCAAGCTAACAACAACGTTCAAACAAGAAACTACGTGAAAAATCCAAAAGCTCACAAACCCATTGTTCATACAATTTTGTGTATTATATTCTAAGTGAAAAATTGCAGTTGTGATATAGCTTGATTAGAAGCAAACTCAATTTCATTATCTGTTAAGATTAACCTCCTGTATTTGTTCCTTGAGAGACCAAGTTTGGTCATATTTCTCAAGCAGACTAGGACTAGATTTAAGTCTTAGTGGTGTTAGTCACTTGTAAGTTTACTTGTGCATTGTTAGTCACAACAGTTGTTGTGTGATTGTAATCAGTTGATTATAGTGGATTAAGTCCTTGTTGAGAAAGGCGAAATCACCTTGGCGGGTGGACTGGAGTAGTTTGAGTTCAAATGAACCAGGATAAAAATAACTGTGTTATTCCATTATTGTTTGAGCTTTGTATTAAAAACGAAAAAAGTCACTTATTCAACCCCCCCTTATAAGTGTTTTCTTACCCCTTCAATTGGTATCAGAGCTTGACTCTGAGCACAACACTTAACCGTGTCAGGAAAAGATCCAGAAGAAAACAATATGGCCACTGAACAAAACAATAATAGTTACAACAAACCTCTAGTGTTTGATGGAGAAGATTTTGAGTACTGGAAAGATAGACTAGAAAGTTTCTTTCTAGGTCATGATAGTGATCTTTGGGATATAGTCTTGGATGGTTACAAACATCCTACAGATTCAGAAGGAAACAAAGTGGATAGAAAAAATATGGATAGACAACAAAAAGCTGATTTTAAAAATCATCACAGAGCTAGAAATATTTTTTTAAATGTTATCTCTAAAGTAGAATATGAAAAAATCACTAATAGAGATACAGCGCATGATATGTTTGAGTCTCTCAAAATGACTCATGAAGGAAATGCTCAAGTTAAGGAGTCTAAAGCTCTGGCTTTAGTTCAGAAGTATGAAGCCTTCAAAGTTGAAGAGAGTGAGTCTATAGAAGCAATGTTCTCTAGGTTTCAAACTTTGATCGCTGGTCTGAGAGTTTTGAACAAAGGATATACCAAAGCAGATCATCTGAAAAAGATCATCAGAAGCTTACCCAGAAGATGGGCACCAATGGTCACTGCCTTTAAGGTGTCAAAAGATCTGAACAATGTGTCTCTGGAGGAACTCATCAGCGCTCTCAGAAGTCATGAGATTGAACTGGATGAGTGTGAGCGTCAAAAGAAAGGTAAGTCTCTAGCCCTTAAATCAATTAAGAAATTTGATACTAACGCTTTTCTGGCTGAAGAAGAAAACTCTGAAGAATCAGCTTCAGAAGAAGACGAACTATCTTTGCTCTCCAAAAGGATCAATCATTTGTGGAAGCACAGACAAAAGAAGTTCAGGAACTTCAAGAAGTCAGAAGATAAACCAGAATCTTCTGGACACAAAAAGTCAAACAGAAGAGAGATCATCTGTTATGAATGCAAAGAACCTGGTCACTTCAAAAGTAATTGTCCAAAGCTTCAAAAGGAAAAACTAAAGAAGAGAATTGGAAAGAAGAAAGGAATGATGGCAACCTGGGATGACTCAGATTCTTCTGAAGATGAATCTGGTTCTGAAGATGAAAATGCCAACCTAGCTATGATGGCTATCATAGAAGATGACTCAGACTTTGAGTCAGAACAAAGAGAGGTATTTTCTAAATTTTCTAGAGAAGAACTTGCTGATAGTTTATCAGAACTTCTGGAAAACTATAGTAAGCTCAAAATCAAATACAAGAAACTCAAGAAGAGTCTTGTATCTGATTTTGAGAAACTTGAAACAGAAAAATCTGAACATTTAGAAAACAATTTTAAACTTAAAAAGGAAATTCAAATTGTTCAAAAGAATTTTAGTTCAGAGTATGTGTCTGGTTCAAAAGATATTCTGAAAGAATATGACTATAGCTTTCAATCTTTTATTGCTAAAGGAATAGACATAAGCAAAATGGCTTCAATGATCTATGGAGTTAATGGGAAAAACAGAAGAGGAATTGGATATGAACCTCCCAAAGGGAAGGAGACATACATTCCAAAACCTGTTGCTAAAATGACCTTCACTTACAAACCTCTGAATAAGCAATTCAAGTTTGGACACTCACATGATATAAAATATACATCACATTCTGGAAACTCTTATGCTAACCCAAAAGGACCTAAAAAGATATGGGTACCTAAGGATAAAATAATATTTGTTGCAGATGTCCTTAACAGCTCAATTGAAACACCAGTCATGGTACCTGGACTCTGGGTGCTCACGACACATGACGGGAAAAAGGTCTATGTTCCAAAGCCTGGAACTTAAAGCTGGAGGAGATGTGAAGTTTGGAGGTAATCAGAAAGGGAAGATTATTGGTTCTGGAACCATAGGAAACGGTAACCTTCCTTCTATCTCAAATGTTTTATTAGTAGAAGGATTAGCTCATAATATATTGTCCATAAGTCAATTAAGTGACAATGGCTATGACATTATCTTCAATCAAAACTCCTGTAAAGTTGTAAGTCAAAAGGATGGATCAATCCTCTTTTCTGGCAAGAGAAAGAACAACATTTACAAAATTGATTTATCAGATCTTAAATCTCAAAACGTAAAATGTCTTTTGTCTGTTAGCAATAAGAAATGGGTATGGCACAGAAGATTGGGACATGTCAGTCTTAGAAAAATCTCTCAACTAAATAAATTAAATTTAGTCAGAGGACTTCCCAATCTGAAGTACAACTCAGAAGCTTTGTGCGAAGCATGTCAAAAAGGAAAATTTTCAAAACCTTCCTTTTAATCTAAGAATGTTGTCTCTTCCTCTAAGCCATTAGAGTTACTTCATATTGATCTGTTTGGGCCAGTTAAAACTGCATCCATAAGAGGCAAGAAGTATGGATTGGTCATCGTTGATGACTTCAGCAGATGGACATGGGTAAAGTTTTTAAAACACAAGGATGAGTCACATTCTGTATTCATTGACTTCTGTACTCAAGTGCAAAATGAAAAAGATTTTAAAATCACAAAAGTTAGAAGTGATCATGGTGGTGAATTTGAAAATCATTATTTTGAAAAATATTTTAAAGAAAATGGTATTGTTCATAATTTTTCTTGTCCTAGAACTCCCCAGCAAAATGGAGTTGTAGAAAGAAAGAATAGAACATTACAAGAGATGGCCAGAACCATGATCAATGAAACAAATATGGCTAAGCACTTTTGGGCAGAAGCTGTGAACACAACGTGTTAAATTCAGAATAGAATCTATATAAGACCTATTCTTGAAAAGACTCCCTATGAATTGTGGAAAAACAGAAATCCCAACATTTCTTATTTCCATCCTTTTGGATGTACTTGTTTTATTCTAAACACCAAAGAAACTCTGAATAAGTTTGATTCCAAAGCACAAAAGTGTTTCCTGCTTGGATACTCTGAACGCTCAAAAGGCTATAGAGTATACAACACATAAACTCTGATTGTTGAAGAATCAATCAAAGTCAGGTTTGATGATAAGCTTGGCCAGCAACAGCCAAAGCAAATTGATTTTTCTGTAGGTACAGAAGATCATCACTCAATATTTGAAAGTTCAGAAGCAAAAGAAGACGTAGCAGATCATCCTCTTGACAATGCTCTGAACAATCTCAGAATCTCTGACCAACCCACACAGAAAAGGTTTCCTAGAATATCTTCAGCTCACAAAGAAGACGTAATCATCGGAAGAAAAGAAGATCCCATCAGAACAAGATCCTCTCTCAGAATCAATGAAGAATATTTGTTTGGTTTAGTCTCTCTGATTGAGCCAACTACCATTGATGAAGCTCTGGAAGATAATGATTGGATCTTAGCAATGCAAGAAGAACTAAATCAATTCTCCAAGAATGATGTACGGAATCTAGTTCCAAGACCCAAAGGATTCAATGTTATAGGAACCAAATGGGTTTTCATAAACAAATTGAACGAACAAGGAGAAGTAATCAGAAACAAAGCACGACTGATTGCACAGGGTTATAGTCAACAAGAAGGAATTGATTATAATGAAACCTTTTCCCCAGTCGCCAGGTTAGAATCTATAAGATTATTAATTTCTTTTGTTGTACAAAATAACATTTCATTATATCAAATGGATGTTAAAAGTGCATTTCTAAACGGTTATATTGAAGAAGAAGTATATGTCCATCAACCTCCTGGATTTAATGATTCAAAGCATCCAGAACATGTTTTTCAATTGAAAAAGTCTTTGTACGGTTTAAAACAAGCTCCCAGAGCTTGGTATGATCGTCTGAGTAATTTTCTATTAGAAAAAGATTTTACCAGAGGGAAAGTGGACACAACTCTTTTCAGAAAAACACTTAAAAATGATATTTTAATTTTTCAAATTTACGTTGATGATATAATTTTTGGAACCTCTAATATCTCTCTTGGAAAAGAATTTTCTAAGACCATGCAGGCAGAATTTGAAATGAGCATGATGGGTGAATTGAAATTCTTTCTTGGAATTCAAATCAACCAGACTCCAGAAGGAACTTTCATACATCAGACGAAGTATGTTAAAGAACTTATGAAGAAATTTCAAATGTCATAAAGCAAATATGCCAAGACACCTATGCATCCAACCTGCATTCTAGGTAAAGATGAGGTAAGTATGAAAGTAGATCAGAAGCTCTATAGAGGTATGATTGGATCCCTTCTCTATCTGACTGCATCTAGACCTGATATACTATTTAGCGTGTGCTTGTGTGCTAGATTCCAATCAGATCCTAGAGAATCTCATTTAACAGCTGTTAAGAGAACTCTTAGGTATCTGAAAGGTACTGCTAATCTTGGTTTGTGTTACAGAAGATCACAAGATTACAAACTAGTAGGTTATTGTGATGCTGACTTTGCTGGAGATAGAATTGAAAGAAAAAGCACCTCTGAAAGCTGCCAGTTTTTGGGTGACAATCTTATCTCATGGTACAACAAGAAGCAAGCAACAATTGCTCTATCAACCACAGAAGCTGAATATATATCTGCTGCTGGATGTAGCTCTCAGATGATTTGGATGAAAAGTCAACTAGAAGATTTCAACCTTTATGAAAGTAAGATTCCTATCTTCTGTGACAATACTTCTGCTATTTGTCTTTCTAAAAATCCAATCTTACATTCTAAAGCCAAACATATAGAAATTAAATATCATTTCCTAAGGGACTATATTCAGAAGGGAATATTAAACTTGATTTTTGTAAAAACATACCATCAATGTGCTGACATTTTTACCAAACCCCTTTCAGAAGATAGATTTAATTTCATTCTGAAAAATATTTGTATGGAATTATGTCCTGAATAAAATAATATTTATTTTATGTGACTGACTTCAGAACTTTCTGAAATGAATGCTCTGATCAACAACTCTTCAGAAGTTAGAAGAGAAGTTGTAACATAAGCTATATGAAAAGTTATGGAACATTCTAACGCTTCATGTCCAAGTGTAGTTCAAAAATTCATTAGAACAAACAGTTGTTACATGCATCCTTCAGGAGATGAACACGTGGTGTGTTTCTGAAAGGTCAAGCATGCAAAAGCTACTGATGATGTTCTAGGTAATTGTTGATGATTAGCCATAATCTCACGTTTTCCCTCATTTTTAGCAAATCATTATATGCAAGTAATGATGAGATTCGTTTTTAAATCCGTTTTAATATTTATTTTAATTGTGTCTTAAATACTTTTAATTTTAATTCTTAACCTATTTTCTGAAATTAATGCCTATAAATACTTTTTGAAAAAACCCTTTTCATTCTTTACTGTCTCTTTCAACTCAAGTTTTTTTTATTGTACTTTTCTCTTAAAACCCTTTTCTTCAATTTCTCATTTCTAAAGAACTTAAATGGCTTCTTCTTCTACCCACTCTGAGCAATACATTATACCTGAAAGGGAAACTCTTATTCCGGTAGAAAGTTTGGATGTTTTGAGTGAGCTAATGGTAGACTTTGAGAATCTCAGAGAGAATGGAATTGACTTGTTCCCTGCTGTGAAGTTTCAAGGTTGGGAAAGCTACTTTGATCGTCTTATTGGTCCAGTCTTTCCACATTTGGTGAAATAATTCTGGATTCACGCTATTGCAACTCCCAAGGTTATTCTCTCCTTTGTAATGGGCAAGGAAATATCCATTACAGAAAATCAAATCAGAAGGTTGCTCGATTTTAAAGGACTTAGAGTTACAGGAATGCCCAGTGGAAGAATGGAGATGTCTAGGGTATATTCAGAGATTTTTACCAACGGTCAAGGTTCCTCCAAAGTCAGGGACTTGAAAGACAAATATAAGATTTGGGCAAGGATTAATTATGGATGTATTCACCACAGGAAAGACACCAGTTCTCCTGATTACATCAACTCTGATCAACAATATTTGTTGTTTTGCCTTGGAACCAATGTCAAAATTGATTTGCCCTACTTGCTTTTTGAACATCTCTGGAACCATGTCAAAGAAACTAGAGAAGCTGAAAGGATGAAGAATCCCAAATCAAAGAGGAATTGGATTCCTATGGGGAGGTTATTATCAGACATTCTGACTGAGAATGGTCTGATTGCTCACCTAAAAGAAGCAAATCTTCTGGGGGAGCTTGAACCTATCTGTGGTAAAACGATGACTGGAAAGAACTTGCTGAAAAGGAAAATCATTGACAAACTGCTGGGGGAACCCACTCCATGTCTGTCAACTATTGTGAAGAGGAGAAGAATTCCTATTGCTGACTTTCCTATGTTCAACTCAGGGGAGCATCCTCGTATGGTTTTGCATTATCTTGAGACCTACAAAGAAACAGGATCACCCATTGATCCAGCTTGGCTTCAAGGAAGAAATCAAGTTGCTCCTGATGTTGTTCTCCAAGAATCTGTGAAGAGAAAAGTTGTAGAAGGACCTTCTGACACTCCTCAGAAGAAGAAAAAGAAGACAGGTAATCATGCTGAAACTATACCTGTTTATGATTCTGAAAATGTATATGCATCTGCTGAACCCTCTCAAACCTTAGGAGACTTAGATGTCGACATTGATCTGACCATACCATCTGAACCCCTTGCTGACAACCTTCATAAAAATCAGTTTTCAACAGATTTAAGTGATTCTGAATCTGATGAACATTTTGATAGCCAATCAGAACCCTCTCAATCAGAACCCCCCTGAACCATCTGTTTTTTAACCTATTCCTGCTGAACGTTTTTCAAGACCCCCTCCCAGACCTCTATCACCCAGACCCACTGGATGGTATGATGTTGGCTCTTGGAGAATTCCAGGGATAAATGAACCCCTAGAAACCATAAAACCTCCTTTCAACCTACCATTTGAGAATATTTTTGCTATGAATCAACCACAGCCTCAAAATCCCATTCTCACTCCTGCTTATACAATAATAATTTCGCCTGATGTCACTCCACCCACTTCACCACAACATACAACACCATTCTCAACTTCTCAAATTCCATAATAACAACCTTTTGAACAAACTGAAACTGCTGAACCATCCGTACCTCATGAAATATCAGAACCTCCTATTTGTGTTAACCAACCTGAACCTGAACCTACAAATAATCCTGAACCCAATAACTTTTTAAGAACTGTAGTGGACTTTCAATCTCTACAATTCTTGAAAAACAAAACTTACAAAACGGTTGTCCCTAAACCTGTTCAGCCAGATGTAAATACTTTGTTTTCAGAATTTTATAACAAATGTTCAAGCATGGTTACAACCGCTGAAAGAAGATTGCTCCAGAAGTGTGAACACAGCAGCAACAGATCTTCTATGGGAAACTGTGATCGGTGGATCTGGAACTGACTGTTTAACGCTGGTTCGCGAAATGTCGCAGAAGCAAGAGTCGCCACCGTCTTTTATTTTCTCCAAATGGAAAGGACAAAAGCACAGAAAAATTCCTTAAAGAGATTGCTCTCGGTTCGGGAGGTAGGTTATAGAAAGGGAAGGTGTTAGCACCCTTTCTATCCATGGTTATCCATGGGCTCTTAGATACTTGCTCATTTGTGTTTTCAAAAATGGTTTGTTTGCTTTTCAACTGTGGGTTTTAAAAAGTTTCTTTGAAAATTTCCAGTTCGACTCTTGTATCGGTCCTCAAGAGTGTTTGAAAAATTGGTTTGAAAGCTTTTTGAAAGTGTCGGTGTGAAAAGTATTTTTGATTTGTTTGAAATTTAGAGCAAGTATCTAGAGTCGTCCACCTACCCTAAGGAATTCGTCTGTGTAAATGTCCTTTAAAGTAGTGCCATCCCACCATTGAGAGGTAGGTAGCACCACCGTTGGAGGTGTTCGGGTCAATTCGAGTTTTAGGACAGTGTGGCCACCAAGCAAAGGTAAGATACCTTAGGAGCTACCCTTATGCCATTGATCTTTTATTCCGAGGTAACTATTCCGAGGCAACTTGTTCCGAGGCAACCGTTTTGAGGCAACTAGATCAATGGAACATAAGGACTCACTAAGACGTCCTATAGTCGACGGCCACATTTTGAGGGACAAGGCAACAGTGTGATCACCGGAGTAATGGGAAGATACCTTAGAATCTACCCTCATGCCAGGTTCCCGGATCATGAGGACTTACTAAGACATCCTCTACTCGACGATCACCTTTCGAGGCAAGGCAACAGTGAGGCGTACCCTAGGGGTGGTGTGTGACTTGTGTGTCGGATTCATTTGTTTTTATCTTGTCATGTTATGAGTGAGCTACACGTTTGTTTTTATCATTTGTCATTCATTCTTGCATGCCTTGATTAACAGTTAAAAATTGCGAGAAATAAAAGTTCTAAAGCTATTACAAAAGGCGTGGGTCCACATCGCCAAAATTTCCAGAACCCGATTTGACAGAAAGATAAATAATTAAAAGTGCGACAGATAAAAATGTTACATGGCCTTGGGAGAGATACATAAATATTAAAAGAAAAAGAAAGAAATACGCGAATTGAATAAGAATTAAAAGCGAGGGCGTTGGACCCTTTTTGCAAAATTAAATTAAACGATTATTAAATTAATAAAATTAAAATGAAAAGAAATTATCTTTTTGGTGTTTTTGTATTTTATGATTTTAATGAAAAAGAATTAATTAAAATAAAATGCTAACCCTAATTCTAGTTGTTTTTAGTTTATTAAGAAAAGATTAAATTTTACCCTAATATTTAACCTAATTATTCACATGCCATTTAATTATAAAAATAAATAATATTAAATATCTAATTAAAAAGAAAAAGGGATAAAAATTATTATAAACCCTAATTCTACCAATTTGAGGTTTTTTATTGAAAAATGTTAAGATTAAACCCTAAATTAAAAAACTAAGTGAATTAATGCAATTTATTTACAAAAATACTAAAATAAAAATATTTATTATTTTTTTATCTTTTCTGATTTTTTTGATGTTTTTATATATTATGAAAAATATTAAATTAATTAGAAACAATAATTGAAAGAAAATACAAATAATAAAAAAAATAAAGAATGTAAAAGAGTTTGCAAACCTAAGGGGGTCTGCCCCTAATTTGGAGGGTGAAGTCCAGCAATTTGAGCCCAATAAGCCTTAGGCCTGGCTGACTATTCCACTCACGTACCCAAGCGTTGACGAACGTGTACCATGCTCTTCAGATCTGGGCCATTGAATTGATGAGATTGAGCGCGTGGCAGGCTTGATGGAGGAGCGCATGATGGTCCATAGCGTTGGCACTGCATAGGATCATTAAATGAAAAATAGTATTGAAAGGGGTGGGGATCTGGGATCGAACCCAGGTCTTAAGGTTTACCAGCCTTACACTTTACCAAACGCGCTGCTTGAATTCTTTGTTTACATAGTAACCTACAATTAATATAAAATAAAACACAATGCTAATGGACTTTTAGCGCGAAATTTTAAATGAGCCAATCAGTTGATGCCACAGGGTCATCTTCCTCGTTGCCTTGTTTTTTTCCTGAAATAGCAAAAGAGTTAGCGGGGATTTTGAACCCCCCTAAAACAGGCTTATTCTGAGAATAGCGATTAGGACATGTGGTCTCAGAAATTAGGCGCGAGGGTGCCATTGTTTTCGTCCAAACACCCTGAATCTATTCATGGCATTATGAGATTCTAATTTTGTAGCTTTTCAAAACGCCCAATTTGGACCTCCAAGAACCCTAATATGTATCAATGGTAGAATCGTATATAATACACAAAAACACAATTAAAGTAGATGGTTAGCTTCAGAACATGTCAATTAGTATGAATCCATTAAAAATATGCAATGAAAATGTCTAAATCTTAAAACACGATTCTGAAAAAAATATGAGAAAGTGTGAATCCTATTCACCAATTCTGGGCATTAGAGGTCGTGCTTTTGGTCCAAATACGTTGCTTGATGTCCCAGGAACGCAATGAAATTAGTGTTATGGCTTGAAACAACCTGCAAGAGTACTTTCAATTTTGAGTTTTCAAGCAAAAAGTTCAAGTTTTTTTCTTCAGGTTCCTGCGCAGCTTTTAGGTAATGAGCATTAGGTCTTGCTTGTGTATGTATAGGAGAGTGATTTAGGTTAAGAAACTTGATCAAAATCCATGCATTGATGTGAAAAAGATTTGATTTGCAAACCATAATTTTTCAATCTTTTTTCATGCTTTTTAGCTCTCAATCATATCCAATCAATTCCAATTCTTCCTTAATTTGATTTGCACGAAATATTGAAGATATTATATGCACAAAAAGATTTGAAATAGTAAGTTTAACATTTTTCATGTATTTTAATTGATTTAAATGAATTATTAATAATAAAAATCCAAATAAATAAATAAATAATGAAGAAAAACTTCCCTTTGGGTCAAATGGTCGTGCACATGCCTTGGATAATGAATTGTAGAAGAAAAAGAGGCCCATTAGCAATTTTAGGTCATTTGAATCAATGTTGACTTTTCAAAATATCCAAACATTTCCCAACTTCCACAAGGCATAACTTGCTCAATTTTTAAGCTTTGCTCATGTTCTTGGACATTTTGGAAAGGTCTTTGAGTCCTCTAACCAATGCCTTTGGTCCCATATCATTTTGATTTACCAATATCAAGTTATGGCCTTTGACTTAAAGTCCCTTTTTGTTGACTTTTGAAAATGACCTATAATGTTGAAATTGGTAACTTTTTGTGAGAGCATTTCTTGGACTTGGAGTATGAAGAGGAGTTGTAGGAAATGTCTTTCTCTTCAAAATGAGCTTTCGATGGAATTTTTCTGATAATCCATGTGAAAGTTATGCCCTGGTCAATTTACAGTTGACTTTTTCAACTGTCCAAATAAGGAAACTTTTGCATCTTGATGATTTTTGAGCCAAGCTTTGAGAATCATGATCAAGCATTGATCAAATGATGTTTGAGGCTTCAAAATGAGATGTTGTCCAAAAATTTGGACTTTTGACTGTCAAATGACCATTTTGCCCCTACAGTTGACTGTAGTGCAATTAGGGTTTTGACTGTGCAATTTTGTGCTGAAAGTCTTGAAACTTGATATGAGGATGCTTGACCATATTTATAGGCATGTGGGACTTGATTGGACCCTTGGAAACTTCATTTTCTTGATCAAAATAAAAACCCTAATTTTGACTGTTAGGAGGCCCTTACACTGTGCAACCCTTGGGGAATTTTGAAGCTTTGACTTGGCAATTTCTTGAAGAATATGGGAGGGCAAATTTTGGGGTACAACAGAAACCTTCAGAAGAACCTTGGTTGCTGAATCACGAAAGTTACAGGATTTGTGCCATTCTCAGGTGCTGGACAACTTTTCCAAACTTCTGCATGCTTTCAAGACAAAAGCTGCTGACACTTGGAATAAGAAGTCTTCGCTATTGATTACTGATACACCAGCTGATAAGATGGACATATCAGAAGATGAATCTGAAGATTCCTCTGAAGATTCAAATCCTCTGTGTTGTACCCCAAAATTTTCCCTCCCATAATCTTCAAAGTTTTTGCCAAGCATCACCTCAAATGGCTCAAGAATTGCTCAAGGGCTACACAGTCAACCCCCCTCCTAAGCCAGTCAAACTAGGGTTTTGGTTCTCACAAGGAAGCTGAGGTTTTTCAAGGGCTCAATCAAGTCCCATATGCTCATATACATTGTCAAGCACCTACATGTCAAGTTTCAAGGCTCACAAGGTCAAGTTGCACAATCAAAAGTCCCATTTGCTTCACAGTCAACTGTAGGGGCAAAATGGTCATTTGGCAGTCAAAAGTCAAATTTTTGGTCAACATCTTATTTCGAAGCCACAAACATCATTTGATCAATGCTTGATCATGATTCCTCAAAGCATGGCTCAAAAAGTCTCAAGATGCAAAAGTTTCTATTTTTGGACAGCTGAAAAGTCAACTGTAACTTGACTAAGCATAACTTTTGCATGGTTCATCAGAAAAATCCCATCCAATGCTCATCTTGAAGGGGGGGACATTTCCTACAACTCATTTTCACATTCCAAGTCCAATAAATACTCTCACAAAAAGTTATCAATTTCAACATTATAGGTCATTTTCAAAAGTCAACAAAAAGGGACTTTAAGTCAAAGACCATAACTTGAGATTGGTAAATCAAAATGACATGGGACCAAAGACATTAGTTAGAGGACTTCAAGACCTTTCCAAAATGTCCAAGAACATGTTCATAGCTTCAAAATTGAGCAAGATATGCATTGGAGAAGTTGGGAAATTTTTGTGAAATGGCCAAAGGCTATTATCCTTGAAAATTCATTTTTGACAAAAGGGGCCAACTTTTTCCACTTGAATCAGCTTGGCCATGCTTCCCACGTGTCCCACAAATTATTTCAAAATTTAAAATTAATTTTTTCATTTTTATTTAATTTTATTGGATTTAATGCATTTTAAATCTTTTAAAATCAAATAAAAATTAAAAAGGTTAATTAAAGGGAATATTGTGTATTGAATAACTTTGAACCACCATTATGCACATCCCAAATTTGTACCAAGGCCTAATCAAGCAAGAATTCAAATTTTGGTGCAAAGATGGAAAGTTTGTTAATGGAGGTTATGGCAAAATCTCAAACATAAGTGCATGAGTTAAAGGTGCATTATATTGTTTTGATTCTCATTCAAGGATACATATGCAAGCTTTCCCAATACATTACAGGAGGGAGAGACACCAAAAACGAAAAAAAACAAGATTCAAAAAATTGGAAGAAAAGTGAAAACTGTTTTCAACCTTCCAGTTCAATTCAAGCATCTCTCAAACGGCCAAACCAAATCCAAAAAATTCAAAAGAAATTCGATCACAAATCCACATTCTAATACATCTTTTTCCGATTTCTAAATTTTTGATTTACCCTTTTTCACCAATTTCTCCAATAGTCTTGTACATAGAAAAGGCTGAATTTTCACCACAGTTTCTATTCACTGTATAATTCTCATTCATTACACATATCCCTTCAATCTAACCTTCAAACCTTGACATATGCAACTTGTATCTTTTCTTGAAAATCATTACCCTTTTAATAACACATTACATAGATTCATTTAACAATTTGTACGAAGTTTTTTTTTTCCAGGAAATATGGAAGACAAGAGCAAATCAGATCCGCCGCAAAATTCAAAAATTCACAAGAATTGCTGTTTCATTTTGCAGAAAGAATAGGAAAGAAGAAAAAAAACTCCTCGAGAGACCGAGTCACTCACAGCAGCACCGCGACCATACAACAGCCTTCTCAACAGCCACCGGCAACCTCTTCATCGATGCTGAGAATTGGACACCCTCTGAATGCACCCTCACAATTCCAGATATACCTCCAGTTTGGGTCAACCACCCCCCCATGTTTGCATTTTTCTCTCTTTTTGTTCTTTCTTTTACTTATTTTAATTATGTTAATTATTTTCTTTTAATTCACCCAATTAATTTTAATAATATAAAAATACAAAAATCAGAAAGTCAAAAATAAAATATTTTCATTATTTAATTCACTAAATGTTTTATTTTGTAAATAAACCTAATAATCAATTTAGTTTTTATTTTAAGTTTTTAACTTTAATGATTTTTCTTAGATAATTAAAAAAAATATAAAAAAAACAAGTCTTTTAGCATTTTTTATTCTTTTTCTTAATAAATAATCTTTTTTTTTCTTATCACTATTAATTATTAATTATTTTTGTAAATAACTTATAATTAAATAATTAGTAAATTAGGTCAAACTCGAATTTATTTCTTTAATAATTAAAAATGTTTAGAATTAGGGTTTTAATTCCAATTAATTCTCTTCAATTTCATAAATCCAAAAACATAAAAAATAAGTTCTTTTCCTCATTTAATAATTAAATCAATTTTAAATTCCAATTTAATTCCTTTAAAGGGTCCAACGCCCTCGCACTTTCGAATATAATTTCTCTTCGCGCATTTATTTTTATTTCTTTTATGAATGTAATGTATTTGCCCCAAAGCCTTGTAATAGATAATTAGGATATTTACTTTCCGCATTTTATTTATTCAAATCGGGTCTTGGTTTAATTTGGCGATGTAGACCCGCACCTTGTAATAGCGTAGGACCTTTATTTTCCGCATTTTAATTCTCGCACCTTTTAACTATTAATAATCACATGAAAGAATGAATGCCCAAATAAAATCGAAGCGTAGCTCACTGAATGCATGACAAGACAAATAATAATTGAAAAATGACACACAAATCACACACCACTCCTAGGGTACGCCTCACTGTTGCCTTGCCCCTCGAAACGTGATCGTCGAGTACAGGACGTCTTAGTAAGTCCTTATGTCCATGAACATGGCATAAGGGTAGCTTCTAAGGTGTCCTACCGTTGCTCTGGTGATCACACTGTTGCCTTGCCCCTCGAAACGAGGTCGTCGAGTACAGGACGTCTTAGTAAGTCCTTATGTTCCATTGATCTGGTTGCCTCAAAACAAGTTGCCTCGAAACGGTTGCCTCGGAATAAAAAGATCAATGGCATAAGGGTAGCTTCTAAGGTATCTTACTATTGCCCGGTGACCACATTGCCCCTAACCCTCGAATTGACCCGAACACCTCCAACGGTGGTGCTACCTACCTCTCAATGGTGGGATGGCGCTACCTTAAGGACATTTACATAGCATAATTCCTTAGGGTAGGTAGATGACTCGTAGATACTTGCTCTAATTCAAAACAAATCAAAAACTTCTTTTCACACCGACACTTTGCAAAAAGCTTTCAAAAACAACTTTTCAAACACTCTTGAGGACTGATACAAGAGTCGAACTGAAATTTTAAACGGAACTTTTTCAAACCCACTCACCTTGAAAAGCAAACAAACATTTTGAAAACACAAATGAGCAAGTATCTAAGAGCCCATGGATAACCATGGATAGAAAGGGTGCTAACACCTTCCCTTTCTATAAATCTACCTCCCGAACCGAGAACTAATCTCAATAAGGAATTTTTCTGTGCTTTTGTCCTTTCCACATTGGAGAAAATAAAAGACGGTGGCGACTCTTGCTTCCGCGACATTTTGTGAAACCAGCGTTAAACAGTCAGTTCCAGATCCACCGATCAGAGAACTGGCGACTCTGCTGGGGACATTTCTTTTAAAGTGAGGTGTACCTTAGGACTAAGATCATTGTGTTTTCAATTGCTTTGACTTGTTTGCTTTAAATTGTGGGACTGTCTTGGGAGTTCTATAGATCCTAACCCGGATCTGGGGATACCTTCTTAGAAAGTAGCAACAAGGCTGTGAGGGAACTGTGCGGGGTATACCGACACGGTTGAAGCAGTCTGCTACGTTGATGTGGCACTTTGGTGTGTACCGGTAACCCTTGAGTTCAGTCAAGGAGAGTATGGGGCCTCCGCGTGGTGTCATGAAGCATCAACAGACCTTAGGAACCTTAATTGAACCATCTTGGCCTCTTTAGGGTAGTGAGATAACTACTTTGGTGTAGTCCAAAGTCGGTTGATACTCGATACTACACTCAGTTGAGGGTTGTTTTCTTGGGATATTTTGATCGCCAGTCAGTGGCTAAATCAAAACGATGAACAATGAAAACAACCCAATGATATTGAGATCCTTAGAACCCGGTTACTTTTGATTAGGACAGGTATGAACCAACAAACTGAAAGAGGGTAATACCTAGACCTCATGCTGGCCTAAACTCTAAGGGTTTCTCTTGTGTGACTTGTGTGCCTTCCAACTTGACTACTTGCATGCTGGTTATCTGACACTTGAATTTCTTGCAGGTTTTGTTTATGTCCTTAATTGGGACTCATAACAGGGTTTACTTACAGTACCCCATGCATATCATGCCATCATACCATCGCATACATCCTGCATAAAGACTAATCCATTTCAAGGATCTCAAGGGCTTGTGATGCAGGTCATGATGAATCAAACGTCAAGCAAGGGGCAAAGAGGATTTATTTTCCTCTAGCCAAGGTTGTCAGGGGCTATGACCCACTGGATATGGTGAGCCTTTGACCCTTGAAGAAGGACTCTCAATAACAGGAAGTTCCTTCAATCAAGCTACAAATTCAAATGCTAACAATTTTCTTGTTTACCTCACGAGATCCTTGAAAACATTGCATGCGTATCATACATATCATTGCATAACAGGCACCCTTTTGACAGGTCACTTACCATCTGCGCTGTTTATTTCAGCAATGGCTTCCCAACAAGAGAACCAGGGTCCTCATGCTCAAGAGATTCAGTTCAGGGAGATCTTTCTAAGCCTATCCAAGGGGCAGGAAGAGTTAAGGACACTCCTCATGGGGAATCTGGCCAAGAAAGGTCCCGAGGATGACAAGGACGAGCGACTGAAACGTCTACAAGCTGAGGTAGACACATTGAAAACCCAGATGCTGGGGCAGAGGGCTCTCATCCAAGGTCTAGCTCAGGAGCAAGAAGAGTTGAGGACCATGATTAGTCAACTCCACCAAGACAGATCCAACATGAAGCAACCAGTCCAAGTCAAGGACCAGGTCTTTGATCAGCTTCCAAGAGGACAAGAGTCTGGTATGGTGAAGAATGGACTTCCCCAAATTGCTACTTCACAAGCCCAGCATCAACCTCGCCCAGAGCAACAGGTTGGTCAGAGCAAGCCAAGCAGGTCCAGGAGGCAATTTACCCAGCTCAACACGTCGCTGTCTCAAGCCCTACAACACCTGTTGAGACTGAATCTGATTACATTAAGGGACCCTCCTAAGAATCAGAATATAGCGTCACCAAAGTATAATCCCAACGCCCGCTGCGCTTATCATTCCGACAGCCCGGGGCATAATACAAACGACTGTTGGTCTCTGAAGAACAAGATTCAGGACCTGATTGACGAAGGAGCAGTGGAATTCACCCAAGGTGGTCATGTCGAGTTCTTCTACTACCCCTGCAAGACTCACCATTTGAAGTGACAAATCCTGAGACTAGAAAACTTTTGTTCATTCGAATGTTCAAGTTGTATTTTTCTTTGATTGTTTAAACGTTTATTCATGTCAAACATTGTTATTTCATTAATGCATCTCTTATGTCTGTTTTGAATCAATATATTCGCATTCGCTATATTCAAACCGCTTTCATATTCTTATGATGATCAACGATCGGTTAATAATTCTAAGCCTCTTGAGGGAGGATGACGAAAATGATACCACGATCGTTACAGTATGCTTTTGAATAGACCCCGCTGATGAGGTACAGGCATTGTTTCGAATCCTAAACAGTGGAGTAATAAGGAAGATAATCCCTCGTTAACCCCTTTGAGCCAAAGAAGTAGGAGTTTTTCTTTTCAAAAATTAAAACCCTTAATCATAACCTGGGGCAGGGTAGTTCTCTCAGCTGATCTAGGTGCACAACGAATGACACCAAAGAAGTCCTTCCGAGACAAAAGACAGTGATGGTTCAGAATAATCATAACGACAGGCAGTCATTATCAAAAAAATAAGTGAAAAGCCCAGAAAGTCAAAACCCATGAAGGAGACTTACAAAACTGGGGCATCCCGCTGACTGTAATTCTAAAAAAGGAAACAGTTCAGGCAAAAAAAAAACAGGGATAACAAACTCAAAAAGAAATAGGTCCTACAAACCCTCAACGACAAAAAAAGAAATGACTGCCTATTCAAAATAAACTGTCAATATCCGAACCATCACCGGAATATCAAAGCAAAGACTCAAACAAAGTCTAACGCACGATCAGCTGAGTTTAGGTTGGAAGAACATCACGAAGAACGGGTGGGTACAGATAAAATTTGAGCCTTTATCCTTTGTTTCTTAAACCGTGAACCAGGCCACGTTATAACCCTTTAAAAGTCCTAGCTGAAGCATGGGTTAGTTCGAAAGCATACTGTTACAAAGGTATCCTGACTCCTTAAGGCTTGCGGTAAAATAACGGGTTGACATCACAGTTTACAAACATTTTCACTTGTTTTTACAAAAATGCATTTTTCAAAATTTCAAGACAGATATAAACTTTGCATTCTTACGATAACATTGTTTGCATATGATTAGTTGTTTGAACAGCAGAGAACTTTGCGCAACGAATATCCGATGAACGAACGTCTTCTCAACAAAAGAGTCACCTCCAGTGGAAGAAACACTTCCAATCAAGGGGCATGGCATGATCAGTGTCCATCACCTGGGGCAGTCCAATCAAGATTCGGAGAATCTCTCAAAAGGCCAACCAGCTTGGGGCAAATCTCCATCTGGATCACCTGGGGCATTCCGACAACGAATCTTGCCTGATCAGACATCTTCTGGTGGCATGGCAACACAACAACAGGGGCACTTCCCTACATCCTGAGAGCATGGATATAGTCGAAAAAGCACTACGCATCAACAAAGACCCGCTAGGTTGACACACCTAGGCAACAATAAGGGCTTCCCGGCGAACCAAAAGGGTTCGGGCAAAAATAAGGGATGAAATTGAAAAAAAATCTGTACACCCGGCAAGTCGAAAACCTGAAAAGGCGACTTGGGCAAAAATGGGTATCCCGGTGGACTGAAAACCCGAAAGGGCGGTCCAGGCAAAAGTTAGGGATCAAGAGCGTACGACTATGTCTCGGCATCTCGTCACTTGCCTACCAGAAGAAGATTTATCAATCGGAAGTCATCAAGCACCTCCACAGGTATCTTCTTCCCTCACCTCAGGAACAAGGACAATAACAAGTTGTCCAGGCGACCCAATTGCTCTGTCAACCAAAGTACCAAGGAAAGGTCAATCAAAAGATGATTACCATCCACCTTTACAAATTCCAGATCAACACCGGTAACAAGCCAGGAAAATTCAGTGGACGACTGATCGTGGGTTAATATCCGAAACCAAACAGGACAATCATCCACTTGATCATCATCAGGCAACCCTACACCGGTTCCTTCTCAACGTTCAGACAAAGTCTTACACGGACTCATCCTCAGGCAACCCTACACCGGTTCCTTCTCCTTCTCAAATGAAGTCTTACACGGACTTATTTCATGGTAACCCTACACCGGTTCCTCCCAAAGTCTTACACGGACTTATCACAGATAACCTTACCCCGGTTCATCAAGAAGTTTTACACGAACTTATCCTGCAGTAACCTTACCCCGGTTCCTCCAGAAGTCTCACACGGACTTATCTCAAGATAACCTTACCCCGGTTCATCAAGAAGTTTTACACGAACTTGCCCTGCAGTAACCCTACACTGGTTCCTCTCAAAGTCTTACACGGACTTATCACAGATAACCTTACCCCGGTTCATCAAGAAGTTTTACACAAACTTATCCTGCAGTAACCTTACCCCGGTTCCTCCAGAAGTCTCACACGGACTTATCTCAAGATAACCTTACCCCGGTTCATCAAGAAGTTTTACACGAACTTGCCCTGCAGTAACCTTACCCCGGTTCCTCCAGAAGTCTCACACGGACTTATCTCAAGATAACCTTACCCCGGTTCCTCCAGAAGTCTCACACGGACTTATCTCAAGATAACCTTACCCCGGTTCCTCCAGAAGTCTCACACAGACTTATCTCAAGATAACCTTACCCCGGTTCATCAAGAAGTTTTACACGAACTTTCCCCAAAGAAACCCTACACAGGTTCTCTCTCCCCAGACGTAGTTTTACACGGATTCGTCATCAAGAAACCCTACACAGGTTTCCTTCTCTTTCCAAAGATGCAGTTTTACACGGACTCGTCATCAGTAACCCTACACAGGTTCCCTCTTTCAACTTACAAAAAGTACAGTTCAAAATTTCCCCAGGAGAGTCCATCCCCAAAATCTCCCCAGCAGGAAGCGTATCCCCAGTAGATTCTGGAAGCTTACCCCTGCATAGCACGAACACGTCTCCCGGTTTTTATTCGAAGGTTATTTCCCCACCAGGATATAACTGGGTTATCCTCAGCCAATTGCCATGGAAAAATCGTCCCCGACGAAGTCTTCCTGTCCCCCAACGAAGTTCATCAAACCTTCCAACATAGAACATCAATGGTATCCCCAGCGGAGTTCTCATTCAACATCTCAGCAAAGTATCTCTCTTCCCACAGAGCATTTTCCCCAGCAAGTTGCCAGAGTAATGTTCCCCGCAGAGCAGTCTCTTCGCCAATTTTATTCCTCAACGGAGTCATCTTCTCCTACCGGTTTATTCTTGCAACTATCATCCCCAGCGGAAACAACGAAGCTCTTCCACATCAGCCCAGGATTCAACTTCCCGGCATCCGTCAAGGATTTACTTTCCTAGACAAAAACACAATCCATAAACACATCTTCATACACTATAGCATGCATATACGCATCATGAACATACAATCTCACTTATTCTGAGAACATCCCGCATGTCATACATCATGACATTACACACAACTAACGTTTTGTCTTTTCAGGACAAAGGTTAATACAAGGATGATTACCATCAACGGTCGCAACTAAAGATCTGATTCCTGTATCTTGACAGGGTGTATCTGTTGACGACTACATTACCAGACTCGATTCCTGTATCTTGCCAGGGCACGTCTGAAGAGTTCGAAGATCCGATTCCTGTAACTTGCCAGGGTGTATCTGTTGACGACTACATTACCAGACCCGATTCCTGTATCTTGCCAGGGCACGTCTGAAGAGTTCGAAGATCCGATTCCTGTAACTCGCCAGGGTGTATCTATTGACGACTACATTACCAGACTCGATTCCTGTACCTTGCCAGGGCACGTCTGAAGAGTTCGAAGATCTGATTCCTGTAACTTGCCAGGGTGTATCTGTTGACGACTACATTACCAGACTCGATTCCTGTATCTTGCCAGGGCACGTCCGAAGAGTTCGAAGATCCGATTCCTGTATCTTGCCAGGGTGTATCTGTTGACGACTATTTTTTGGACTCGATTCCTGTATCCTGCCAGGGCATGTCTGTAAGCAACCGCTTGAAGTTTCAGATTCGATTCCTGTATCCAGCCAGGGCACGTCCGTGAGCGACTATTCGTAGATTCCTGCATCCAGACAGGGCACATCTACATAAAGAGTTTGAAGATCAATCCCTGTAACAAGCCAGGTAAGTATCTTTTTTTTTCAGGTACGCAAGTTCTCGCTAAGGAACCTCTTACGCGATCGACACCTCCAGATGGCATCTATAAGCCCATCCCCCTATCCGCCATCTCTCCAAATGGCATCTGTAAGCCCATTCCCGCCATCACACTGCTGACATGCTACTATGTGAGTGCAAATTTCTGGGCACTCTAGTGTTCAATCATCTTCCACCTTCGGATCACGAAAGGCACACAAGCCAATCTACATCCTCAGGTCTAAGAAGATTGAACAGGGGCAACTGTTGTACCCCAAAATTTTCCCTCCCATAATCTTCAAAGTTTTTGCCAAGCATCACCTCAAATGGCTCAAGAATTGCTCAAGGGCTACACAGTCAACCCCCCTCCTAAGCCAGTCAAACTAGGGTTTTGGTTCTCACAAGGAAGCTGAGGTTTTTCAAGGGCTCAATCAAGTCCCATATGCTCATATACATTGTCAAGCACCTACATGTCAAGTTTCAAGGCTCACAAGGTCAAGTTGCACAATCAAAAGTCCCATTTGCTTCACAGTCAACTGTAGGGGCAAAATGGTCATTTGGCAGTCAAAAGTCAAATTTTTGGTCAACATCTTATTTCGAAGCCACAAACATCATTTGATCAATGCTTGATCATGATTCCTCAAAGCATGGCTCAAAAAGTCTCAAGATGCAAAAGTTTCTATTTTTGGACAGCTGAAAAGTCAACTGTAACTTGACTAAGCATAACTTTTGCATGGTTCATCAGAAAAATCCCATCCAATGCTCATCTTGAAGGGGAGGACATTTCCTACAACTCATTTTCACATTCCAAGTCCAATAAATACTCTCACAAAAAGTTATCAATTTCAACATTATAGGTCATTTTCAAAAGTCAACAAAAAGGGACTTTAAGTCAAAGACCATAACTTGAGATTGGTAAATCAAAATGACATGGGACCAAAGACATTAGTCAGAGGACTTCAAGACCTTTCCAAAATGTCCAAGAACATGTTCATAGCTTCAAAATTGAGCAAGATATGCATTGGAGAAGTTGGGAAATTTTTGTGAAATGGCCAAAGGCTATTATCCTTGAAAATTCATTTTTGACAAAAGGGGCCCACTTTTTCCACTTGAATCAGCTTGGCCATGCTTCCCACGTGTCCCACAAATTATTTCAAAATTTAAAATTAATTTTTTCATTTTTATTTAATTTTATTGGATTTAATGCATTTTAAATCTTTTAAAATCAAATAAAAATTAAAAAGGTTAATTAAAGGGAATATTGTGTATTGAATAACTTTGAACCACCATTATGCACATCCCAAATTTGTACCAAGGCCTAATCAAGCAAGAATTCAAATTTTGGTGCAAAGATGGAAAGTTTGTTAATGGAGGTTATGGCAAAATCTCAAACATAAGTGCAAGAGTTAAAGGTGCATTATATTGTTTTGATTCTCATTCAAGGATACATATGCAAGCTTTCCCAATACATTACAGGAGGGAGAGACACCAAAAACGAAAAAAACAAGATTCAAAAAATTGGAAGAAAAGTGAAAACTGTTTTCAACCTTCCAGTGCAATTCAAGCATCTCTCAAACGGCCAAACCAAATCCAAAAAATTCAAAAGAAATTCGATCACAAATCCACATTCTAATACATCTTTTTCCGATTTCTAAATTTTTGATTTACCCTTTTTCACCAATTTCTCCAATAGTCTTGTACATAGAAAAGGCTGAATTTTCACCACAGTTTCTATTCACTGTATAATTCTCATTCATTACACATATCCCTTCAATCTAACCTTCAAACCTTGACATATGCAACTTGTATCTTTTCTTGAAAATCATTACCCTTTTAATAACACATTACATAGATTCATTTAACAATTTGTACGAAGTTTTTTTTTTCCAGGAAATATGGAAGACAAGAGCAAATCAGATCCGCCGCAAAATTCAAAAATTCACAAGAATTGCTGTTTCATTTTGCAGAAAGAATAGGAAAGAAGAAAAAAAACTCCTCGAGAGACCGAGTCACTCACAGCAGCACCGCGACCATACAACAGCCTTCTCAACAGCCACCGGCAACCTCTTCATCGATGCTGAGAATTGGACACCCTCTGAATGCACCCTCACAATTCCAGATATACCTCCAGTTTGGGTCAACCACCCCCCCATGTTTGCATTTTTCTCTCTTTTTGTTCTTTCTTTTACTTATTTTAATTATGTTAATTATTTTCTTTTAATTCACCCAATTAATTTTAATAATATAAAAATACAAAAATCAGAAAGTCAAAAATAAAATATTTTCATTATTTAATTCACTAAATGTTTTATTTTGTAAATAAACCTAATAATCAATTTAGTTTTTATTTTAAGTTTTTAACTTTAATGATTTTTCTTAGATAATTAAAAAAAATATAAAAAAAACAAGTCTTTTAGCATTTTTTATTCTTTTTCTTAATAAATAATCTTTTTTTTTCTTATCACTATTAATTATTAATTATTTTTGTAAATAACTTATAATTAAATAATTAGTAAATTAGGTCAAACTCGAATTTATTTCTTTAATAATTAAAAATGTTTAGAATTAGGGTTTTAATTCCAATTAATTCTCTTCAATTTCATAAATCCAAAAACATAAAAAATAAGTTCTTTTCCTCATTTAATAATTAAATCAATTTTAAATTCCAATTTAATTCCTTTAAAGGGTCCAACGCCCTCGCACTTTCGAATATAATTTCTCTTCGCGCATTTATTTTTATTTCTTTTATGAATGTAATGTATTTGCCCCAAAGCCTTGTAATAGATAATTAGGATATTTACTTTCCGCATTTTATTTATTCAAATCGGGTCTTGGTTTAATTTGGCGATGTAGACCCGCACCTTGTAATAGCGTAGGACCTTTATTTTCCGCATTTTAATTCTCGCACCTTTTAACTATTAATAATCACATGAAAGAATGAATGCCCAAATAAAATCGAAGCGTAGCTCACTGAATGCATGACAAGACAAATAATAATTGAAAAATGACACACAAATCACACACCACTCCTAGGGTACGCCTCACTGTTGCCTTGCCCCTCGAAACGTGATCGTCGAGTACAGGACGTCTTAGTAAGTCCTTATGTCCATGAACATGGCATAAGGGTAGCTTCTAAGGTGTCCTACCGTTGCTCTGGTGATCACACTGTTGCCTTGCCCCTCGAAACGAGGTCGTCGAGTACAGGACGTCTTAGTAAGTCCTTATGTTCCATTGATCTGGTTGCCTCAAAACAAGTTGCCTCGAAACGGTTGCCTCGGAATAAAAAGATCAATGGCATAAGGGTAGCTTCTAAGGTATCTTACTATTGCCCGGTGACCACATTGCCCCTAACCCTCGAATTGACCCGAACACCTCCAACGGTGGTGCTACCTACCTCTCAATGGTGGGATGGCGCTACCTTAAGGACATTTACATAGCATAATTCCTTAGGGTAGGTAGATGACTCGTAGATACTTGCTCTAATTCAAAACAAATCAAAAACTTCTTTTCACACCGACACTTTGCAAAAAGCTTTCAAAAACAACTTTTCAAACACTCTTGAGGACTGATACAAGAGTCGAACTGAAATTTTAAACGGAACTTTTTCAAACCCACTCACCTTGAAAAGCAAACAAACATTTTGAAAACACAAATGAGCAAGTATCTAAGAGCCCATGGATAACCATGGATAGAAAGGGTGCTAACACCTTCCCTTTCTATAAATCTACCTCCCGAACCGAGAACTAATCTCAATAAGGAATTTTTCTGTGCTTTTGTCCTTTCCACATTGGAGAAAATAAAAGACGGTGGCGACTCTTGCTTCCGCGACATTTTGTGAAACCAGCGTTAAACAGTCAGTTCCAGATCCACCGATCAGAGAACTGGCGACTCTGCTGGGGACATTTCTTTTAAAGTGAGGTGTACCTTAGGACTAAGATCATTGTGTTTTCAATTGCTTTGACTTGTTTGCTTTAAATTGTGGGACTGTCTTGGGAGTTCTATAGATCCTAACCCGGATCTGGGGATACCTTCTTAGAAAGTAGCAACAAGGCTGTGAGGGAACTGTGCGGGGTATACCGACACGGTTGAAGCAGTCTGCTACGTTGATGTGGCACTTTGGTGTGTACCGGTAACCCTTGAGTTCAGTCAAGGAGAGTATGGGGCCTCCGCGTGGTGTCATGAAGCATCAACAGACCTTAGGAACCTTAATTGAACCATCTTGGCCTCTTTAGGGTAGTGAGATAACTACTTTGGTGTAGTCCAAAGTCGGTTGATACTCGATACTACACTCAGTTGAGGGTTGTTTTCTTGGGATATTTTGATCGCCAGTCAGTGGCTAAATCGAAACGATGAACAATGAAAACAACCCAATGATATTGAGATCCTTAGAACCCGGTTACTTTTGATTAGGACAGGTATGAACCAACAAACTGAAAGAGGGTAATACCTAGACCTCATGCTGGCCTAAACTCTAAGGGTTTCTCTTGTGTGACTTGTGTGCCTTCCAACTTGACTACTTGCATGCTGGTTATCTGACACTTGAATTTCTTGCAGGTTTTGTTTATGTCCTTAATTGGGACTCATAACAGGGTTTACTTACAGTACCCCATGCATATCATGCCATCATACCATCGCATACATCCTGCATAAAGACTAATCCATTTCAAGGATCTCAAGGGCTTGTGATGCAGGTCATGATGAATCAAACGTCAAGCAAGGGGCAAAGAGGATTTATTTTCCTCTAGCCAAGGTTGTCAGGGGCTATGACCCACTGGATATGGTGAGCCTTTGACCCTTGAAGAAGGACTCTCAATAACAGGAAGTTCCTTCAATCAAGCTACAAATTCAAATGCTAACAATTTTCTTGTTTACCTCACGAGATCCTTGAAAACATTGCATGCGTATCATACATATCATTGCATAACAGGCACCCTTTTGACAGGTCACTTACCATCTGCGCTGTTTATTTCAGCAATGGCTTCCCAACAAGAGAACCAGGGTCCTCATGCTCAAGAGATTCAGTTCAGGGAGATCTTTCTAAGCCTATCCAAGGGGCAGGAAGAGTTAAGGACACTCCTCATGGGGAATCTGGCCAAGAAAGGTCCCGAGGATGACAAGGACGAGCGACTGAAACGTCTACAAGCTGAGGTAGACACATTGAAAACCCAGATGCTGGGGCAGAGGGCTCTCATCCAAGGTCTAGCTCAGGAGCAAGAAGAGTTGAGGACCATGATTAGTCAACTCCACCAAGACAGATCCAACATGAAGCAACCAGTCCAAGTCAAGGACCAGGTCTTTGATCAGCTTCCAAGAGGACAAGAGTCTGGTATGGTGAAGAATGGACTTCCCCAAATTGCTACTTCACAAGCCCAGCATCAACCTCGCCCAGAGCAACAGGTTGGTCAGAGCAAGCCAAGCAGGTCCAGGAGGCAATTTACCCAGCTCAACACGTCGCTGTCTCAAGCCCTACAACACCTGTTGAGACTGAATCTGATTACATTAAGGGACCCTCCTAAGAATCAGAATATAGCGTCACCAAAGTATAATCCCAACGCCCGCTGCGCTTATCATTCCGACAGCCCGGGGCATAATACAAACGACTGTTGGTCTCTGAAGAACAAGATTCAGGACCTGATTGACGAAGGAGCAGTGGAATTCACCCAAGGTGGTCATGTCGAGTTCTTCTACTACCCCTGCAAGACTCACCATTTGAAGTGACAAATCCTGAGACTAGAAAACTTTTGTTCATTCGAATGTTCAAGTTGTATTTTTCTTTGATTGTTTAAACGTTTATTCATGTCAAACATTGTTATTTCATTAATGCATCTCTTATGTCTGTTTTGAATCAATATATTCGCATTCGCTATATTCAAACCGCTTTCATATTCTTATGATGATCAACGATCGGTTAATAATTCTAAGCCTCTTGAGGGAGGATGACGAAAATGATACCACGATCGTTACAGTATGCTTTTGAATAGACCCCGCTGATGAGGTACAGGCATTGTTTCGAATCCTAAACAGTGGAGTAATAAGGAAGATAATCCCTCGTTAACCCCTTTGAGCCAAAGAAGTAGGAGTTTTTCTTTTCAAAAATTAAAACCCTTAATCATAACCTGGGGCAGGGTAGTTCTCTCAGCTGATCTAGGTGCACAACGAATGACACCAAAGAAGTCCTTCCGAGACAAAAGACAGTGATGGTTCAGAATAATCATAACGACAGGCAGTCATTATCAAAAAAATAAGTGAAAAGCCCAGAAAGTCAAAACCCATGAAGGAGACTTACAAAACTGGGGCATCCCGCTGACTGTAATTCTAAAAAAGGAAACAGTTCAGGCAAAAAAAAAACAGGGATAACAAACTCAAAAAGAAATAGGTCCTACAAACCCTCAACGACAAAAAAAGAAATGACTGCCTATTCAAAATAAACTGTCAATATCCGAACCATCACCGGAATATCAAAGCAAAGACTCAAACAAAGTCTAACGCACGATCAGCTGAGTTTAGGTTGGAAGAACATCACGAAGAACGGGTGGGTACAGATAAAATTTGAGCCTTTATCCTTTGTTTCTTAAACCGTGAACCAGGCCACGTTATAACCCTTTAAAAGTCCTAGCTGAAGCATGGGTTAGTTCGAAAGCATACTGTTACAAAGGTATCCTGACTCCTTAAGGCTTGCGGTAAAATAACGGGTTGACATCACAGTTTACAAACATTTTCACTTGTTTTTACAAAAATGCATTTTTCAAAATTTCAAGACAGATATAAACTTTGCATTCTTACGATAACATTGTTTGCATATGATTAGTTGTTTGAACAGCAGAGAACTTTGCGCAACGAATATCCGATGAACGAACGTCTTCTCAACAAAAGAGTCACCTCCAGTGGAAGAAACACTTCCAATCAAGGGGCATGGCATGATCAGTGTCCATCACCTGGGGCAGTCCAATCAAGATTCGGAGAATCTCTCAAAAGGCCAACCAGCTTGGGGCAAATCTCCATCTGGATCACCTGGGGCATTCCGACAACGAATCTTGCCTGATCAGACATCTTCTGGTGGCATGGCAACACAACAACAGGGGCACTTCCCTACATCCTGAGAGCATGGATATAGTCGAAAAAGCACTACGCATCAACAAAGACCCGCTAGGTTGACACACCTAGGCAACAATAAGGGCTTCCCGGCGAACCAAAAGGGTTCGGGCAAAAATAAGGGATGAAATTGAAAAAAAATCTGTACACCCGGCAAGTCGAAAACCTGAAAAGGCGACTTGGGCAAAAATGGGTATCCCGGTGGACTGAAAACCCGAAAGGGCGGTCCAGGCAAAAGTTAGGGATCAAGAGCGTACGACTATGTCTCGGCATCTCGTCACTTGCCTACCAGAAGAAGATTTATCAATCGGAAGTCATCAAGCACCTCCACAGGTATCTTCTTCCCTCACCTCAGGAACAAGGACAATAACAAGTTGTCCAGGCGACCCAATTGCTCTGTCAACCAAAGTACCAAGGAAAGGTCAATCAAAAGATGATTACCATCCACCTTTACAAATTCCAGATCAACACCGGTAACAAGCCAGGAAAATTCAGTGGACGACTGATCGTGGGTTAATATCCGAAACCAAACAGGACAATCATCCACTTGATCATCATCAGGCAACCCTACACCGGTTCCTTCTCAACGTTCAGACAAAGTCTTACACGGACTCATCCTCAGGCAACCCTACACCGGTTCCTTCTCCTTCTCAAATGAAGTCTTACACGGACTTATTTCATGGTAACCCTACACCGGTTCCTCCCAAAGTCTTACACGGACTTATCACAGATAACCTTACCCCGGTTCATCAAGAAGTTTTACACGAACTTATCCTGCAGTAACCTTACCCCGGTTCCTCCAAAAGTCTCACACGGACTTATCTCAAGATAACCTTACCCCGGTTCATCAAGAAGTTTTACACGAACTTGCCCTGCAGTAACCCTACACTGGTTCCTCTCAAAGTCTTACACGGACTTATCACAGATAACCTTACCCCGGTTCATCAAGAAGTTTTACACAAACTTATCCTGCAGTAACCTTACCCCGGTTCCTCCAGAAGTCTCACACGGACTTATCTCAAGATAACCTTACCCCGGTTCATCAAGAAGTTTTACACGAACTTGCCCTGCAGTAACCTTACCCCGGTTCCTCCAGAAGTCTCACACGGACTTATCTCAAGATAACCTTACCCCGGTTCCTCCAGAAGTCTCACACGGACTTATCTCAAGATAACCTTACCCCGGTTCCTCCAGAAGTCTCACACAGACTTATCTCAAGATAACCTTACCCCGGTTCATCAAGAAGTTTTACACGAACTTTCCCCAAAGAAACCCTACACAGGTTCTCTCTCCCCAGACGTAGTTTTACACGGATTCGTCATCAAGAAACCCTACACAGGTTTCCTTCTCTTTCCAAAGATGCAGTTTTACACGGACTCGTCATCAGTAACCCTACACAGGTTCCCTCTTTCAACTTACAAAAAGTACAGTTCAAAATTTCCCCAGGAGAGTCCATCCCCAAAATCTCCCCAGCAGGAAGCGTATCCCCAGTAGATTCTGGAAGCTTACCCCTGCATAGCACGAACACGTCTCCCGGTTTTTATTCGAAGGTTATTTCCCCACCAGGATATAACTGGGTTATCCTCAGCCAATTGCCATGGAAAAATCGTCCCCGACGAAGTCTTCCTGTCCCCCAACGAAGTTCATCAAACCTTCCAACATAGAACATCAATGGTATCCCCAGCGGAGTTCTCATTCAACATCTCAGCAAAGTATCTCTCTTCCCACAGAGCATTTTCCCCAGCAAGTTGCCAGAGTAATGTTCCCCGCAGAGCAGTCTCTTCGCCAATTTTATTCCTCAACGGAGTCATCTTCTCCTACCGGTTTATTCTTGCAACTATCATCCCCAGCGGAAACAACGAAGCTCTTCCACATCAGCCCAGGATTCAACTTCCCGGCATCCGTCAAGGATTTACTTTCCTAGACAAAAACACAATCCATAAACACATCTTCATACACTATAGCATGCATATACGCATCATGAACATACAATCTCACTTATTCTGAGAACATCCCGCATGTCATACATCATGACATTACACACAACTAACGTTTTGTCTTTTCAGGACAAAGGTTAATACAAGGATGATTACCATCAACGGTCGCAACTAAAGATCTGATTCCTGTATCTTGACAGGGTGTATCTGTTGACGACTACATTACCAGACTCGATTCCTGTATCTTGCCAGGGCACGTCTGAAGAGTTCGAAGATCCGATTCCTGTAACTTGCCAGGGTGTATCTGTTGACGACTACATTACCAGACCCGATTCCTGTATCTTGCCAGGGCACGTCTGAAGAGTTCGAAGATCCGATTCCTGTAACTCGCCAGGGTGTATCTATTGACGACTACATTACCAGACTCGATTCCTGTACCTTGCCAGGGCACGTCTGAAGAGTTCGAAGATCTGATTCCTGTAACTTGCCAGGGTGTATCTGTTGACGACTACATTACCAGACTCGATTCCTGTATCTTGCCAGGGCACGTCCGAAGAGTTCGAAGATCCGATTCCTGTATCTTGCCAGGGTGTATCTGTTGACGACTATTTTTTGGACTCGATTCCTGTATCCTGCCAGGGCATGTCTGTAAGCAACCGCTTGAAGTTTCAGATTCGATTCCTGTATCCAGCCAGGGCACGTCCGTGAGCGACTATTCGTAGATTCCTGCATCCAGACAGGGCACATCTACATAAAGAGTTTGAAGATCAATCCCTGTAACAAGCCAGGTAAGTATCTTTTTTTTTCAGGTACGCAAGTTCTCGCTAAGGAACCTCTTACGCGATCGACACCTCCAGATGGCATCTATAAGCCCATCCCCCTATCCGCCATCTCTCCAAATGGCATCTGTAAGCCCATTCCCGCCATCACACTGCTGACATGCTACTATGTGAGTGCAAATTTCTGGGCACTCTAGTGTTCAATCATCTTCCACCTTCGGATCACGAAAGGCACACAAGCCAATCTACATCCTCAGGTCTAAGAAGATTGAACAGGGGCAACTGTTGTACCCCAAAATTTTCCCTCCCATAATCTTCAAAGTTTTTGCCAAGCATCACCTCAAATGGCTCAAGAATTGCTCAAGGGCTACACAGTCAACCCCCCTCCTAAGCCAGTCAAACTAGGGTTTTGGTTCTCACAAGGAAGCTGAGGTTTTTCAAGGGCTCAATCAAGTCCCATATGCTCATATACATTGTCAAGCACCTACATGTCAAGTTTCAAGGCTCACAAGGTCAAGTTGCACAATCAAAAGTCCCATTTGCTTCACAGTCAACTGTAGGGGCAAAATGGTCATTTGGCAGTCAAAAGTCAAATTTTTGGTCAACATCTTATTTCGAAGCCACAAACATCATTTGATCAATGCTTGATCATGATTCCTCAAAGCATGGCTCAAAAAGTCTCAAGATGCAAAAGTTTCTATTTTTGGACAGCTGAAAAGTCAACTGTAACTTGACTAAGCATAACTTTTGCATGGTTCATCAGAAAAATCCCATCCAATGCTCATCTTGAAGGGGAGGACATTTCCTACAACTCATTTTCACATTCCAAGTCCAATAAATACTCTCACAAAAAGTTATCAATTTCAACATTATAGGTCATTTTCAAAAGTCAACAAAAAGGGACTTTAAGTCAAAGACCATAACTTGAGATTGGTAAATCAAAATGACATGGGACCAAAGACATTAGTCAGAGGACTTCAAGACCTTTCCAAAATGTCCAAGAACATGTTCATAGCTTCAAAATTGAGCAAGATATGCATTGGAGAAGTTGGGAAATTTTTGTGAAATGGCCAAAGGCTATTATCCTTGAAAATTCATTTTTGACAAAAGGGGCCCACTTTTTCCACTTGAATCAGCTTGGCCATGCTTCCCACGTGTCCCACAAATTATTTCAAAATTTAAAATTAATTTTTTCATTTTTATTTAATTTTATTGGATTTAATGCATTTTAAATCTTTTAAAATCAAATAAAAATTAAAAAGGTTAATTAAAGGGAATATTGTGTATTGAATAACTTTGAACCACCATTATGCACATCCCAAATTTGTACCAAGGCCTAATCAAGCAAGAATTCAAATTTTGGTGCAAAGATGGAAAGTTTGTTAATGGAGGTTATGGCAAAATCTCAAACATAAGTGCAAGAGTTAAAGGTGCATTATATTGTTTTGATTCTCATTCAAGGATACATATGCAAGCTTTCCCAATACATTACAGGAGGGAGAGACACCAAAAACGAAAAAAACAAGATTCAAAAAATTGGAAGAAAAGTGAAAACTGTTTTCAACCTTCCAGTGCAATTCAAGCATCTCTCAAACGGCCAAACCAAATCCAAAAAATTCAAAAGAAATTCGATCACAAATCCACATTCTAATACATCTTTTTCCGATTTCTAAATTTTTGATTTACCCTTTTTCACCAATTTCTCCAATAGTCTTGTACATAGAAAAGGCTGAATTTTCACCACAGTTTCTATTCACTGTATAATTCTCATTCATTACACATATCCCTTCAATCTAACCTTCAAACCTTGACATATGCAACTTGTATCTTTTCTTGAAAATCATTACCCTTTTAATAACACATTACATAGATTCATTTAACAATTTGTACGAAGTTTTTTTTTTCCAGGAAATATGGAAGACAAGAGCAAATCAGATCCGCCGCAAAATTCAAAAATTCACAAGAATTGCTGTTTCATTTTGCAGAAAGAATAGGAAAGAAGAAAAAAAACTCCTCGAGAGACCGAGTCACTCACAGCAGCACCGCGACCATACAACAGCCTTCTCAACAGCCACCGGCAACCTCTTCATCGATGCTGAGAATTGGACACCCTCTGAATGCACCCTCACAATTCCAGATATACCTCCAGTTTGGGTCAACCACCCCCCCATGTTTGCATTTTTCTCTCTTTTTGTTCTTTCTTTTACTTATTTTAATTATGTTAATTATTTTCTTTTAATTCACCCAATTAATTTTAATAATATAAAAATACAAAAATCAGAAAGTCAAAAATAAAATATTTTCATTATTTAATTCACTAAATGTTTTATTTTGTAAATAAACCTAATAATCAATTTAGTTTTTATTTTAAGTTTTTAACTTTAATGATTTTTCTTAGATAATTAAAAAAAATATAAAAAAAACAAGTCTTTTAGCATTTTTTATTCTTTTTCTTAATAAATAATCTTTTTTTTTCTTATCACTATTAATTATTAATTATTTTTGTAAATAACTTATAATTAAATAATTAGTAAATTAGGTCAAACTCGAATTTATTTCTTTAATAATTAAAAATGTTTAGAATTAGGGTTTTAATTCCAATTAATTCTCTTCAATTTCATAAATCCAAAAACATAAAAAATAAGTTCTTTTCCTCATTTAATAATTAAATCAATTTTAAATTCCAATTTAATTCCTTTAAAGGGTCCAACGCCCTCGCACTTTCGAATATAATTTCTCTTCGCGCATTTATTTTTATTTCTTTTATGAATGTAATGTATTTGCCCCAAAGCCTTGTAATAGATAATTAGGATATTTACTTTCCGCATTTTATTTATTCAAATCGGGTCTTGGTTTAATTTGGCGATGTAGACCCGCACCTTGTAATAGCGTAGGACCTTTATTTTCCGCATTTTAATTCTCGCACCTTTTAACTATTAATAATCACATGAAAGAATGAATGCCCAAATAAAATCGAAGCGTAGCTCACTGAATGCATGACAAGACAAATAATAACTGAAAATGACACACAAATCACACACCACTCCTAGGGTACGCCTCACTGTTGCCTTGCCCCTCGAAACGTGGTCGTCGAGTACAGGACGTCTTAGTAAGTCCTTATGTCCATGAACATGGCATAAGGGTAGCTTCTAAGGTGTCCTACCGTTGCTCTGGTGATCACACTGTTGCCTTGCCCCTCGAAACGAGGTCGTCGAGTACAGGACGTCTTAGTAAGTCCTTATGTTCCATTGATCTGGTTGCCTCAAAACAAGTTGCCTCGAAACGGTTGCCTCGAAATAAAAAGATCAATGGCATAAGGGTAGCTTCTAAGGTATCTTACTATTGCCCGGTGACCACATTGCCCCTAACCCTCGAATTGACCCGAACACCTCCAACGGTGGTGCTACCTACCTCTCAATGGTGGGATGGCGCTACCTTAAGGACATTTACATAGCATAATTCCTTAGGGTAGGTAGATGACTCGTAGATACTTGCTCTAATTCAAAACAAATCAAAAACTTCTTTTCACACCGACACTTTGCAAAAAGCTTTCAAAAACAACTTTTCAAACACTCTTGAGGACTGATACAAGAGTCGAACTGAAATTTTAAACGGAACTTTTTCAAACCCACTCACCTTGAAAAGCAAACAAACATTTTGAAAACACAAATGAGCAAGTATCTAAGAGCCCATGGATAACCATGGATAGAAAGGGTGCTAACACCTTCCCTTTCTATAAATCTACCTCCCGAACCGAGAACTAATCTCAATAAGGAATTTTTCTGTGCTTTTGTCCTTTCCACATTGGAGAAAATAAAAGACGGTGGCGACTCTTGCTTCCGCGACATTTTGCGAAACCAGCGTTAAACAGTCAGTTCCAAATCCACCGATCACACTCTGGCTATTGTTCTATTGAATCAACCTTCAGTTAAGGCTGGACTTGAACCTTATCCAACTCTTGCAATGGATCTGGGCACTCTGCTCTCCACCTTTGTGAAGTCTGACTCAACAGTTGTTGCTTCTGACCCTATTTCTACTGAAGCTTCATCATCTTCTGCTCCTAACTCACTCATTATGGACACTCTGAAAGAGCTAAAGAAGGAGAATGAAGTCTTGAATAAACGCATGGATAAGCAAGATCAAACAAATCTAGTGATCAAGAACTGGATGGCAATGCAAAACGAATCTGCCTCTGAAATCAAGAATCTTTTGATGGCTCTTGTCACTAAGAAATCCTAGTTTCTTTTTGTCTCTTATTTGGATGTTTTGTTTGTACTTCTGGATATCTATTTTTAACTTTTTTTTATGAAATCTTTCAAAATTTCTCATTTATTACACTTTTTGATTATGCGAAAAAGGAGGAGAAAATATGCATTCTTGAACTAATCACTGTTTAACAGTTATGGGACTAAGTCTCATACATTCTAACAAATTTGCAAGAATTCCTTCTGTGCAAAAGAATTTTTTTTGCAGGTATCACTTTAACTCTGAAAGAATATTCCAGCTAAGTTTTATGTTCTTGAAGAAGTTCTAAAGAAATTCAAGAAGGTTGTGTATTACTCTGACTAAATAATCTCAGGATGTCTTATGCATAAAAATATTCATTTCAGGGGGAGATTCTTATCTCTTAATCCGTTTCTTTTCTTTATCTAAAATAATTTTTTGTCATCATCAAAAAGGGGGAGATTGAAAGAACAAGATTAGTTCAGACCTATCTCAAGAGTTTTGATGATAACTAAATTATATTTAAGATAATTTATGCTCTGATGAATGTGTTTTGAATGTCTTAGTTAAATGTTCTGACAGAAAACATTCCAAAGTACTAAGCAAAGATTATGAAGAAGTTCTTTGATTAAAGAACCTTTTATTCAAATGCATCTGCTGACTCTGGTAAGAACCTTTACTTGTTAAATGTATCTTCTAACTTCTAGCAGGCTTCTTGATTCAGAAGATAACTTGAAAGCAAGCGCTGTTCAAAGTTCTTAGCAAGCAACGCTCTGCCCGGAAATTGAATGAAGCATGTTCTGACTTAAAGACATTGGAAGCAAATTCTGAAACAATGTTTAAACCAACTTGTCTTGTCAAAGAAAAGGAAACATGTTCTTACATTCTGACGTTTGCTCATTAATGCAAAGACGGCTGAAAGCACTCAAGTACCTACAACTAGTTTCTTGGAAAATGGAATATTGCAAGGATACACGCAAAGCATTTAATGCTCTCCATCTTCTCTGAAGGCAGCAACGGTCTTATTGTTCCTACTATAAGTATAAGGACATTTATTGCAAGCTAACAACAACGTTCAAACAAGAAACTACGTGAAAGATCCAAAAGCTCACAAACTCATTGTTCATACAATTTTGTGTATTATGTTCTAAGTGAAAAATCACAGTTGTGATATAGCTTAATTAGAAGCAAACTCTATTTCATTATCTGTTAAGATTAACCTCCTGTATTTGTTCCTTGAGAGACTAAGTTTGGTCAGACTTCTCAAGCAGACTAGGACTAGATTTAAGTCTTAGTGGTGTGTAAGTTTACTTGTGCATTGGTAGTCACAACAGTTGTTGTGTGATTGTAATCAGTTGATTATAGTGGATTAAGTCCTTGTTGAGAAAGGCGAAATCACCTTGGCGGATGGACTGGAGTAGTTTGAGTTCAAATGAACTAGGATAAAAATAACTGTGTTATTCCATTATTGTTTGAGCTTTGTATTGAAAATGAAAAAAGTCACTTATTCAATCCCCCTTCTAAGTGTTTTCTTACCCCTTCAAAACTATGGGGGAGAGATCTTCTACCACGGTATTAAACAGATTGAATCTGCTGAAGAAAGTTCTAATGAAGAGACTCCTGACATTGTAAATATTGCTGGAACGAGTAAAATCACCCGCAGCGGAAGAATTTTCTCTCTGGAGATTGCTCCTCCAAGGGCAATCTTCGGACCCTCAAATGCTCCTAAGGTTACTCCTGTGTCGGTCAACATATCTGCGAGAACTCCAGTTATTGAAGAAGTTGTAACTCCCGTGGTTGTACCCTCTGTTGTTGCTGCTAATAAAGGGAAGGGGATCCAAGAAGCGCCCGTCAGGACGAGGGCTCAGCCTTTGGTCATCCCTGAGACCACTCAAAAAGAAATGGAGGAGATTTTGAAAATAATTAAGAAAAGCGATTATGATGTTGTGGAACAACTGGGGCAAACCCCCTTAAAGATCTCAATGTTGGCCTTGTTGCTTTGTTCCGAAGCTCATGCTAAAGCTTTGATCAGATTTTTGAAGACGGCCCATGTGCCCCAGGAAACCTTCGCGGATCAGTTCCAGGAATGTGTAGCTAGCCTAACAGCTGACAACGGTCTAGGATTCTCCGATGCCAATTTAACATCAAAAGGGAGAAAACATAATGACGCTTTGCATGTCTCGGTGGAATGCAGAGCGACTACTCTAGCCCACGTTCTGGTTGACACTGGGTCATCTTTAAATGTCTTGCCGAAGAAAGCATTGGACAGATTGGACTGTGAAGGCCTAACCCTGAAGCCCAGCAATATCATTGTCAGAGCCTTTGATGGTTTTAAAAGGATGGTCCACGGGGAGGTGGACATCCCGATTAAAGTGGGAACTGAAACCATTAACTCCACATTTAATGTGATGGATATCCGTCCCTCCTATTCCTGCTTGTTGGGAAGACCCTGGATTCATAATGTTGGGGCCGTCACTTCCTCTTTGCATCAAATGCTCAAATACCCAGTCCAGGGGGAAATTATAACTGTTCATGGCAAGGAGGAGTATATGATAAGCCATCTAAATTCATTCCGCTATGTTGAATTGGATGGTGAATTCATCGAGACCCCCTTTCAGCACTTTGAAGAGGTTTCTCCTGAAGTTGCAGCAACCAAGACAGTGTCTTCTGTACCTTTGATTACCAAACTTGTGCCTCGGATGTCATCCCTCAAAGATGTGAAGGTTGTGATTGAAGAAGGAGGAAGCACAGTATGGGGTCAGCTACCAGACTTTCCTTTCAAATCTGATAAATTCGGCTTGGGTTTCAATGCTTCTGCTCAAAAGGCTGTACGCCGCTCCCGGGCTGGAGGGTCACCGTTGAAGATCACCCATCATGGAGTCAATGCTTTGGAGGATGGTAAAGAGGAGAGAAATCTGGAAGACTGGATTTTCCCTACTGTTGAAAGAGGACTATGCAACTGGGAGGCAAAGGATTTTGTTCCCATTACTTTCATAAATCAGTAATTTATCTTTCGAACATTTCTGTTGGTTTGTAATAATTCTTGAACAATTCGTACACTTTTAACCTTGTGCCTTACCCGAGGTACATAGGTCCATTTGTAAGGGTTTGATTTTTCATCTTCATATGCCATTTTAATGAATCATGGACGTTTTCATATATAAACTTTTGTGTTCATTTTCTTTCTTTTTACATTTTATTTGTTTAAAGATGGCTATCCCTTACACACACCCACAAATGCAGGTACCCTTCCATTCCGGATTCCATGGGTAACAATTCTACTATGACCTTCAGTGACTCTGAAGATCTGGTCTATCATTCCGAATATGAAGGTGATGAAGACTGTGAAGTGCCTGGAGAGTTGGCTAGACTGCTACAACAGGAAGAAAGGGCTATTCTACCTCATGAGGAGTTGTTAGAGACAATCAACTTGGGAACTAAGGAAGACAGAAAAGAAATCAGAGTGGGTGCCAACCTTGAGCCAAGTGTCAAAGAGCGCTTAGTTCAGTTGTTGAATGAATATGTTGAGATCTTTGCCTGGTCCTACGAAGACATGCCGGGACTTGATACAGATATTGTGGTTCACCATCTCCCTAGTAGAGAGGATTGTCCACCAATTAAACAGAAAGTCCGCCGAATGAGGCCTGATATGTCTGAAAAGATCAAAGCTGAAGTGATGAAGCAGTTCAATGTTGGATTTCTTGCTGTTACTTCCTATCCACAATGGGTTTCTAACATTGTGCCCGTACCTAAGAAGGACGGAAAAGTTAGAATATGCGTGAATTACAAAGACTTAAATAGGGCTAGCCCTAAAGATGACTTTCCACTTTCGCACATTGACATCTTGGTTGACAATACAGCTCAGCACAAGGTATTTTCTTTCATGGACGAATTTTCAGGTTACAACCAAATCAAAATGGCACCTGAAGACATGGAGAAAATGACTTTTGTTACACAGTGGGGTACGTTCTGCTATAAAGTGATGTCATTCGGACTGAAGAATGCCGGGGAAACCTATCAGAGCGCCATGGTAGCTTTTTTTCATGACATGATACATCATGAGATTGAAGTCTACATAGACGACATGATAGCCCGTTCACAGACAGAAGAAGTACACCTCGACCATCTGCAAAAGCTGTTTGTCAAGTTGAAGGAGTATAAGCTCAGACTGAACCCTAATAAGTGCACTTTCGGAGTCAGGTCCGGTAAACTCTTGGGTTTCATTGTCAGTAACAAAGGCATCGAGGTTGATCCTGCCAAAGTCAAATCTATACAAGAAATGCCTGCCCATCACACTGAGAAAGAGGTCAGAGGTTTCTTGGGACGCCTAAACTACATTGCAAGGTTCGTTTCTCACCTAACATCTACCTGTGAACCAATCTTCAAGCTGTTGAAGAAAGATCAGGTGGTTAAATGGAACGATGACTGTCAAGTTGCTTTCGATAAAATCAAGGAGTATTTTCTAGAACCTCCTATCTTGATGCCTCTCGTTGAAGGAAGACCGTGAATCATGTATCTGACTGTCCTAGAGAATTCAATGGGGTGCGTATTGGGCCAACATGACGAGTCTGGCCGAAAAGAGCATGCCATTTATTACCTTAGAAAAAAGTTTACCGACTGTGAGACCCGATACTCACTGCTCAAGAAAACTTGCTACGCTTTGGTATGGGCTTCTCGTCGGCTAAGGCAGTATATGTTGACTCATACCACTCTACTGATATCTAAGATAGATTTGATCAAGTACATCTTCGAAAAGCCTGCTTTATCTGGAAGAATAGCTAGATGGCAGATGATCTTGGCCGAGTATGATATACAGTACACGACCCAAAAAGCTATAAAGGGGAGTGTACTAGTTGACCATCTAGCTCATCAAGCTGTCGAAGATTACCAATCCATGAAGTTTGACTTCCCCGACGAAGACATTATGACTTTGGACAACATTGAAGATTTCAAACCGTATGACGGACCTGAACAAGGATCCCGATGGACCCTGTACTTTGATGGTGCTTCTAATGCACTTGGCAACGGTATCGGCACGGTACTCATCTCACCAGAAGGTTGCCATACACCTTTCACCGCCAGACTCTGCTTCAGCTGCACCAACAACATGGCCGAGTATGAAGCTTGCATCTTTGGACTCAAGGCTGAAATAGACCTGGGTATCAAATCTTTGGTTGTGTTTGGAGACTCATCTTTGGTCATCAGTCAGATCAAAGGAGAGTGGGACACTAAACATCCTAACCTCATCCCTTACAAAGAACATGTCCTGACATTGTTACCTCATTTTGAGCAGATTACCTTCGAGCACTTCCCGCGAGAAGAAAATCAGCTAGCAGATGCTCTAGCTACAATGCCATCCATGTTTAAACTTAACTGGGATAATGAGGCTCCCCAAATCACCGTCGAGCGAATGGACGAACCTGCACATTGTCACGAGATTAATAACGAAGAAGTAGTGGACCGACCTTGGTTTCACAAAGTCAAAAGGTATCTCGAGGCTCAGGAATACCCTGAAGGAGCTTCAGTCAACGACAAAAAGTTCTTAAGGAGATTCGCAGCTAAGTTCTTCCTAAGCAATGGTATCCTTTACAAGCGCAATCATGATTGCATTCTGCTCCGTTGTATGGACAAGGTTGAAGTTGAACAGATTATGGCTGAACTGCATAATGGTACCTTTGGCACCCACTCAAGCGGTCATATGATGGCTAAAAAGATTCTACGGGAAGGCTATTACTGGTCTACCATGGAAGCCGACTGCCATCAACATTCCCGTACTTGTCATAAATGTCAAATCTATGCGGACAAGGTACATATACCTCCAGTTCCTCTCAATGTCTTAACGGCTCCTTGGTCGTTCTCTATGTGGGGAATCGACATGATTGGAGAGATCAAGCCTACAGCATCCAATGGACATCATTTCATTTTGGTGGCCATTGATTACTTTACCAAATGGGTCGAAGCAGCTTCCTTCGCATTCGTCACAAAGAATGTGGTTGCCCGCTTCATCAAGCAGAACCTCATTTGCCGGTATGGTATCCCCAACTGGATCATCACGGACAACGGTACAAACCTTAACAATACTATGATCACCGCCTTGTGCGGGCAGTTCAAGATTCAACATCATAATTCATCTCCCTATCGGCCAAAGATGAACGGTGTTGTCGAAGCTGCGAACAAAAATATCAAGAAGATTATACAAAAGATAACAGACACTTACAAGGACTGGCATGAGGTGTTACCATTTGCTCTTCACGGGTACCGTACCATGGCGCGTACATCAACTGGGGCAACACCTTATTCTTTGGTATACGGCATGGAAGCTATTTTACCTATCGAGGTTCAGATTCCCTCCTTGAGAATCATGAAAGATGCTGGTTTGAGTGAAGACGATTGGATTCATACCCGGCTTGATCAACTTAACTTGATTGATGAAAAGCGACTTACTACTGTTTGCCATGGTCAGAGGTATCAAAAACGGATGATCAAGGCTTTCAACAAGAAAGTCAGACGTCAGGTATATCGAGTCGGAGATCTTGTAATCAAGCGGATCATGTTGCCGCAAAGTGATCCCAGGGGCAAATGGACTCCTACTTACGAAGGAACATTCGTGATCAAAAACATCTTTTCTGGTGGGGCAATGATCCTGGCCACCATGGACGGCGATGACCTACCGCACCCTACAAACGCAGACATAGTCAAAAGATACTACGCATAAACGACCCGGCAAGTTGAAAACCCGAAAGGGCGACTTGGGCAAAAAAGGGCATCCCGCTGAATCGAAAACCCTAAAGGGCGGTTCAGGCAAAAGTTAGGGATAAATAAATAAAAAATATGTACCTCCGGCAAGTTGAAAACCCAAAAGGGAAACTTGGGCAAAAAAGGGTTTCCCGGTGGATCGAAAACCCGAAAGGGCGGTCCAGGAAAAAGTTAGGGAATTAAAGCATATGACTATGTCTCGTCGGATCACTTTAAAGACAATCTCTTCACAAGACAAGCTCTGGGCTTCTGATCAACTCAATCATCTTCGGACGAAGCAACGAATGAACAAGATATCCAGAGTTACGAAGGCTATAGCAGAATGGGAACCCCATGGAATTTTCACACATAGCCATCTTTCTTTGTATAAATTTTTCTCATTTTTTTATGACAACATTCTCTTACTAGGATGTTTGTCTCCTTTATACAAAATACTTACACAAAGTTAATACAAAGATACTTCAAAGCGCAGAAAACTATTTGCCTTTTCTTATTTTTTATACTTGTGTTTTATTTGAAAGCTTCCAATGATTTATTAAATGAGCATATGCATTTGAATATAATCAATCTTTACAAATAAAAAAAATGGGAAAGAATAATTACTGATAGGTTGAAAGTATGGGAAGACGTCTTTAGGCTATTCCAAGAGAAATCCCCTGCAGTACATCATCTAGGTCCCCAACGGAGCTAAAACTTTGAAATACATATCCCCAGCAGAGTTAAATTTCAAAATCCCCATCAGAGCTAAGTTTTCAAACTCCCAATCCACAGCAGAAACCATTCAAATTTCCAACTACCAATCCACAGCAGAAACCATTCAGTTTTCCCCAATCTCCTCAGCAAGTTGTCTTAAAATCTAATAATCAACCAGATAACAGTTAGCTTTTGTCTATTCCCCAACCTCCGGATAATTCCCCAGTAGATTGGAACACAACCCAAACTCCTGAACTTCTTCCAAACAGGAATAAGCTTTTCCCCACATAGTCCTGATCTCCCCAGAAGGATAGCTACTCCCCAGCAGTATAGCTATTCCCCACAGAGTTTTTACTCCCCAACAGAATGAAGATTCTCATTCTTAACTCCCCAGCTTGAAGTCCCCACGGAGTTTCTTCATCCCCTAGCAGATTGAAGATTTTCAGTGAAGTTTCCAGAGTATTCATCACTCCCCCAGCATGAATTGGTCAGAATTTTTAATCCCCTACAGATCGAAGATTCTCATTCTCACTTCTCCAGTGAAGCCCCCCAAGGGTTCATTTTCCCCAGGAAATCGAAGTTTCTCATTCTTGGTTCCCCGCAGAAGCCATCAGAGCCTTCCTAATTCTCCAGTAGATCAAGATTTTCCTTTGTTTAATCCCCGGTAGAGATCTCCAGAATTTTCCTTATTCCCCAGCCGAGTAAGGATTCTCATTGTGTAATCCCCAGGAAAGTCGTGAAGGATTCTCACATCCCCACAGAAGTTGTTAGAGTTTTTGATAATCCCCGCGAGTTGCCAAGGATTCTCTATCCCCAAGCAGTCAGCAAGGATTACTTATCTCAAGCAGCAGTCAAAGATTTTATTATCTCCAGCTATCAAGGATTTATTTTCCTCAGCAAGACAGCAAATCAGCTTACATGCGCATACATTACATTCATATATCATAAACATGGATAAAACACATATATTGCATCATACATTTCATGCAACATAACTTTGTGTTTCAGCTAACATTTTACCCTTAACAGGATAAGATTAACAAGCTACCAATATACAATCAGAAAACAGCTTGGAGATGCTCCAGATACGGATGTTATTCTATTGCTTATTCAGATTCAGAACTCAGAAAATAGCTTGGAGATGCTCCAGACACGGATGCTATTCTACTGCTTATTCAGATGTAAAGATCAGAAAACATCTTGGAGAAGCTCCAGATACGGATGCTATTCTATTGCTTATTCAGATTCAGAACTCAGAAAACAGCTTGGAGATGCTCCAGACACGGATTCTATTCTATTGCTTATTCAGATGTAAAGCTCAGAAAATAGCTTAGAGACGCTCCAGACACGGATGCTATTCTATTGCTTATTCAAATTCAAAACTCAGAAAACAGCTCAGAGATGCTCCAGACACGGATGTTATTCTGTCACTTATTTAAATACAAGATTCAGATACAGTCCAGATACGCTCCAGACATGGTAGCCATGCTGTCACTTATTTTAACGTTTTCCCTAGCTCAGAGATGCTCCAGACACGGATGTTATTTTGTCGCCTATTCAGATTTCAATTACAGATACACTCCAGACACAGAAGTCATTCTGTTATTCATTTAGATTCAAATAAAGTTACAGCTTAGATATGTTCCAGATACGGATACAATTATGATGTTCATTCTCCTGCAATTCAACAAACATTCTTGGATGGCATCTTTAAGCCCATCTCCAACAAGATTCTACCATCTCTAAATGGCATCTTTAAGCCCATTCCCTCAACCATATTTTGACGAGTGCAAATTTACGGGCACTCTAGTATCCAATCATCTTTTACCTTCGAGTCAAGAACGGAAAACTCTCCAATCTCACTCTTCAGGTTCAAGAAGATTGAACAGGGGCAGCTGTTGTACCCCAAAATTTTCCCTCTCATTTTATCAAGATTTCCCCTCACAAGACACCTCCTTGCACTGTTGACCTGAAATTAGGGTTTGAGTTTGCACAAGGATTTTTGGACTTCCAATTCCTCATGTGACTGTCATAGTTCATGTTGGACTTATAATATTTCTCATACCAAGTTTCAAGCCTTGAATCAAATTTTTGCCCAGTCAATTGGACAGTTAACCTAAAAATCAGTTGTATTGAGGAAAAAGTCAATTGTGGCCAATTTACAGTCAAACCTCATAATTTTTTATCCACATCAACATTATAGGCTCATATGAACCATTTGATCAAGTTTGGACCACAACTCCTCAAGAAGTTTGATCAGATCATCAAAAGGGCAAAATGGTCATTTTTAGGGTTTTGACTGCAGAAGGGCAATTTCTGATTTTTAACCTAGCCAATGGAAAATTGGGTTCAAACATGAATTCAAGGACTCAATGGCATTATCTTGACCTAATCACAAGGTTCAAAAGATCTCAAAAGCATTGGATTGACAGATGAATTTTCCAGTCAACTAATCAAAAATCAACTGTACACTGAAAAGTCAAACTTTGACTTTTTGGTCAAAATCAAGTGCCAAGGGTCATTTTTCATCAAGATGTGTCAAAACATGTAACTTGTTCACCAAGAAACCTAATTTTGAAAATTAGGGTTTAAAATGGAAAATTATCATAACAGAAATTTTCTAAGTTATGAAAATTTCTTGTATTTTCCCAACTTTTCTCAACTTTTTCACCATGATGCAATAGGATTCAAACAAAACTTCCAACATGAAAGTTGTAGTCCTCCACAAAATATACAACTTTTATTCACAAAGTTTTCCCAAAAGATGCTTGGATCTCAAGTTATGATTTTGTGAACAAGGATCCATGAAACTTTTAACTTAGTGAAATTTTGCCCTAGTTTAGGCAGGATTTTGACCTAGCTTCATGGCAATTTTTCACATAGTTCCAAGTGGAATCTCAAAATTAATTTCAAATATGGATTGTAGAGCATGTTACAAGCTTTCCAAAATGTCAAAGAACTCTCCAAGATCATTCATGGTTATGGAGAATCGAAGGATTGAAAATGGCAAAATATCACTTTTGGCCAAGGCATTTTGCACATTGATACAAGTTGCAAATTCTGTCCAAACATGCTTGTACTTGTTTTACAGGCCTTAAACCTCTTCACACTCATAAATCAAATGCAAACACATTGGTTAGAGGCATTGTTCTGATCTATGAAGCATTATACAAAGGATTAATCCATTTTTGGCAAAAAGTTAACAATGTCATTTACATAAAGCATGCTTTATGTCAAATTGATTATCTTGAGCCATACACCAAGCCTTTTGATGCAAAAAAATCTCCCTAATATCAGGCAAAGTTCACCAACTTTGTGCAGCTAGAATACAGGCCTGTACAACCTTGGCATGGTCACTTCTCACTTTTACTTCAAAAACAAGTCAACTTGCAAAAGCTCCACAACTTGGTAATCTGATAAGAGCAAGTGTTGTATTCATTTCAAACAAGTTTTACACCTCACACCAAGCCAGAAACACGAGCTAGCAAGTTCTCAAACACCCAAATACATCAAAACACCAAGTTCTTGCAAAAACAGGGCAGGCCCTACAGAATCACTTCCATCTTCACATTGCCTCGTGCATTTTGTCCCAAACCAGTTCCAACACACTCCATACAACATACCTAAACTATCCCAACCATTCCCAAGCCACTGTAACTCCATTTACACACTTCACCATTTTCAAATTCTAAGTTTGCAGGTTGAGTTCTACAAGAAGTTTCAGACCGTTTCAAAGCAGGCCAAGCATTGGGAAAGCTCAGAGGAACATCTAGCAAGCTCAAAAGAACCTCAGGCCTCACTGAAAGTTGCTGCATTACCATACTCGAGCTTGACTGAAACAAGTAAATTTCAAACTTCTATCTCTCTATCTAGGAAACATTAGGCTTAGGTTTGTGAAGCAAAAATGTAGTCCTCATTGCCCTTGAGTTGTACATATGCTTAGAATTCATTTATGTTAACTGAGCTAGGAGTATTTGATAGTTGAACTTTCTGAAAAAACTAGGTCAAGATTTAGGGCCAAAGAAATTCTCTCTGGTCTTTGAGAGTTAGATTAAGTTTTTTATATGGTTAGAATCGTGTGATCAAGAGCTATAACTTTCATGTTGCAAGTTTCTGTTTTTAAGCACAAATGCAGAAGATACGAGTTTGAACATTGAGCGCGTGTTTTGCTTCTGTCTCAAGGACAGGGACGAAGGCAGCTTGGGCTGGGCTTAGATTCTCCTTGCTTTTGACACCCCCTGTTTACTTCCTACACCCCATTGGCCCATTGATTTTATTTTTTTATATTTTCCATTTCTATTTTCATTTCTGACTTTTTATTATTTTTCTAAATATAAAAAAATCACCAAAAATATTTTCTTAAATTTTCACATTTTATTTTATTGTTTTTATTATTTTTTGGACATACAAATAGTTATTAAATAATATATACTTTTATTTTTCTTAAAATAAATTCATAAGTAATACAAAAAATATTATATATTATTATTTTTATTATTTATATACTTAAATAATATTTTTCTCACATATTTAATTTTTTAACACTCTTGTATATATTTTTATTTTATATTCTTATACATAAATAAATAATATAATATATATATTTTCTTAAACCAAAAACTAGGGTTTCTACCCTTTCAAAAATAATTATTTTTATTTTCCTTTATTTTTAGGATATTAAATAAATTTATTTTACATACTTAAAATAAATACAAAAAAACATTTTTGCATATTTATATTTAATTGTATATTTAAATATTGTTCATTTATTTGTACAAATAAATTCAATATGGTTGTAATAATTTTAGGGCTTTATTCTTTAGCAAATACCCCCTATTCAAACTTGTATCCCCCATCCCATATCAATGTTGTAATAGTCTTAGATTTACTTTTACGTATTTTATAGCTTTCAAATATGCCATGATAGAAAGATTAGGGTTTGTATGATAACCAAAAATCAAAACAAATAGCATGACTAATACAAGACAAAAATGCATGAAAAATGACAACACAATGCACACAAGCGCCCATAGGGTTTCATCCACTTGTTGCCTTAAAAATGGCCATGGTATCCATGCTAGGTATCTTGGCAAAACAAATCAATACAAAAGATCATAGTCCCTCGATGACGCTATCTTGGTTGCCTATACAAAAATGATCTAGACCCTCAAAAAACTTGCTAAGATACTTGGCACAATTGCTATCATGGTCATACGATGACCCCCGCCCGTCCCGTTTAACATCCAAACACAAGGTTGTTTACCAAATACAATGGTAAAACAACAATGTCAAAGGGTTAAAAATGTGTAGGAAAGATCTTTGAGTTAGGGTAGACAACTCCTAGTTACTTGATCAAAACTTGCAAACCATCCTTGCTATTTTCAAAAAAAACGCATACACAATTTCAAAATATTTCCCAAAACAAACTTTCAAACATTGAAAACATTTTTCAAAAGACAAACACCTTTGTATATATTCAAACAAGAATCATTACAAAGGTTGCCTAGACAAAGGCCTCTTTTCAAAATATTTTCAAAACCACACACAAAAGCACCATTTCAAACAATTGAAAAGCAAAAGCAAGTGATCTAAACAAGTAACTAAGAGCCCATGGAAAACCATGGATGAAAAGGGTGCTAGCACCTTCCCTTTTCATAATCTACCCCCCGAACCCAAGAAAACATCTCAAAGGTCTTTCCTGTGCTTTTTGAACTTTCCTTTGGATAAAATAAAAAGTCGGTGGCGACTCTTGCTAAACCGAAACATTTGCGAACACAAACGCAAAACCTCAAATTAGTTCTCCCACCGTATCACAGGATTGTAACTAGGAGAAGAAGTATTGGGATTCTGAGGAGGATTCTTCAATATAATCAGCTCTACCTTCAACATGTGTTATAATGCTTGAGACAACAGCATGTTGATATTTATGAACTATCTTCTGGGTGTGACTTGCCTACGGTGATTATTCTATGGTTGTTGCACTTGTGCAGGATTAGAGATCAGAACTTCCCCCACAGATTGGTTACAGTCTCTCTTATTACGACCCTTTTGGTCGTACACATCATTTGATTCTTTCTTATCATTGCATGACTTATTCGCAGTATTCAAAGATGTAGCCACCTGAATTTTACCACTTCCAATTCCATTCTCAACATGTTCCTCTGTCAATATCAGTTTAGTGAAACCGGATGAAGAACTTCCAAGTAAGTGATTATAGAAAGGACTTGTTAACATACTCATGAACATGTCAACCAATTCCCTATCAGCCAAAGGAGGTTGTACTCTGCCTGCAAGATCTCTCCATTTTTGTGCATACTCTTTAAAGCCTTCCTCAGAATCCATGGACATACTTTGTAGTTGCATGTGGGTTGGTGCCAAATCAAAATGATACTGATACTGTCTATAGAAAGCTGCAGCCAAATCTTCCCAGCTATAGATATTGGTACCTTCGAGTTGATAACACCATTCCAATTGTGTTCCAGGCAGACTCTCTTGAAAGAAATGCAACCATAATTTCTTGTCAGCAGTGTGTGGTTTAATTTTCCGAACATATGATCTTAAATGCAACTTCGGGCAAGAAACACCATCATACTTAGCAAAGGTAGGAGTTTTGAACTTAGGAGGAATGATGACTCCTGAGACTAAACCCAATTCTTCAAAGTTCAAGCCAAGCACCTTCTGGATCTTCGTAGCTTTCAAACGCTCTTCTAATAGCTTATACTTCTCTCCAGTAGGGGATATTGTTCATCCAAATAATCCTCTTCATCTTCATCAGAACATTTGTCAGAGTCATGATTGTTTTTTTCCAGTTTTAACACTCTTACCATCTTCATCTTGTTCTTCATCTTCGTCCAATAGGATATCAAGATCTTGAGCTCGCTTGACTGGACCTTTGAACTTTCTCCCCATGTTAAAGATGTTGATTGGTTTCTTTGTCTTCTTCTTCTTGTTGGTGATGAGCGCCTTCAGTTCTTCTTGACCCTTGGCTAATCTTAGGAACATCTCTTGGAACTGAGAATTCTGAGCCTGGAGATCTTTGACTGTCTGTTTAGGAGCCATTTTTGCTTAAATAAACAGCAAGAAGATGAGAAACCTATCTTAGAAACCTATTATGTAATAATATGTATGGCATGAAGATGCATATGCAATGTTTTCAAGGACCTCGTGGGATTTAAATTTGTTAATCAAAAGGGAACAGAAACAAAGACTCTTATTAGTAAGTTCAAATTATAACTTCCTCTTAGGATTAAAATGAAAACAAAAATGGTTACAAGGAAACAAATTATGAAATCCTAAGACCTAAGACTCAAGTCTCCCATGGACGCTTCCTCTTTGTTTTGACATATGCATTAAAGCTCTGGTCTTCGTGAAGTCGTTTTGTCAGATCCACCATTTTCTTTTCACTAGCATAGAACTGAGTCTCAAAGGTGTCCCTTTATTCTTTCAATTGAATCCAAGACTTATATAGATCTTTAAGGTCAGTAGGCATATCTGGATGGAAAATGGTATGAAGAATATCTCCTTCAACAACAGGCTCCAGAATTACTGGTAGGACAGCAGGATATGGCATTATGAGATTTTAAGCACGAGATCACACCCATCTGAGGTATGTCTCCAAAGGGGTGGAGTTTTTCTATCCCAAAGTCTTGCTATCAATCTTATTCACCATTCCCCAAGCACATATAAACTTTTGACGGTAAACTTGAGGATCATTATCGTGATTGAATATAATACCCTGGATAAGCATATCATGAGGATCGTTTCTTTGAGCATAACCAAATTAACATAGAGCTAGAGAAGGGTTGTAAGTAATACCTCCCCTTATGCTAAGGAGTGGCACATTAGGGAATTCCTCATAGCGGTTAAAAATAGTGATGTCCTCTCGAGATCGGGAACACCAATAGATATCTGAATGAGAGAGTGACATCATCCTTCGAGACCACTTCAAACCTTGTTCATTCTTCATCACTGATCGAGGAAGGTGTGAAATAAACCACCTGGATAGTAAAGGTATGGAACACATGAGAGTCCCTCGCTCTCTCATAGTACGAGTGTAAAGAGAGTGCAAAATATCTCTAAGAAAAGTAGGCATAGGATTATGAGTAAGAAATATTTTGATGGCATTCAGATCTATGAGTTGGCTTGGATTAGGGAATAGTACCAAACCATAGATCAACAGAGCCAAGATCTCCTCAAAAGCATGAAAATTCATAGCATCTAGAAACAACTGAGCCTTATCTATCAGAAATTTAGCAAGAAGACCTTTAACTCCACTTCTTTTTCCCAATTAGACACAATATTTGACCGCTTCAGATGTAAGGCTGCTACAATAACTTCTGGTTTTGGAACTTTCTCTAAAACAGTGAAGGGTGTCTGGTCAAGAATAGGTACACCAAGTAGATTAGAAAACTCTTCCATTGTGGGTACCAAATGATAATATAGGAAGGTAAAACAATGATGCTTAGGATCAAAGAACTAGAATAGAACATTCATCATGTCTTCTTCAAAACCTGAGGTAACCAAACTGAGTAGATAGCCATGCTTCTTGGTGAATTGAGAGTTTTCAGGAACCTTTGATACTAACTCCTTAAGCTTGGAAGGTACCCTTACAAAGTTGATTCGGATAGTATTTCTACGAGCGGAGGCTATAACCTGCAACAAGGAACAAAGATAAATCCCTAGGTCCATGAAATGGTTAGTGAAAATGTTATGTTATGATTATATGATGTTATGATGTTATGTTCATGTTAAATAAGTAGCAAACACAAATAAGTCATACAAGATCCTTAGGTTTAAAGACTTGCATGAAGTCCATAGGTAAATACCCATCCCCATTGAAGTTAAGTTGGCTCAACCTGTCCTAAAATAGTAATCGAGTTCTAAGAATCTTATATCAGAGATCTTTCTCGCAGGCTTTATTTTAGCACGGAAACCGACTTGCCACCAAAACATCCTGAAAGTCGAATCTCAATGAGCGTAGCCTTGAGTATCAACCAACTTTGGACTACACCAAAGCCGGATATCTCACTACTTTCTAATGGCCAAGATGGGTCAATTAAGGTTCTAAAAGTAAGTTAGTGTTAACGACACCACGCGAAAGCCTAATGTTATCCTTGAATGACTCAAGGAACATCAATACAAACCAAAGTGTCACACTAATTATAGCTATCATGTTAACCATATTGGTATACATCGTACAGTCTTTATGATCTATTGCTACTTACTTAAGGAATCATTAGATCCAGGTGTAGGATCTTTCACACGAGCAATAATACCCAAGCATGAACCCTTAAAGTAAATCAGATAAAGCATACAATAAAAGCAAGTAAAGTGATTTAACTCTTAAGGTAACCCCTCTCAGCAAAATCATCCCCAACAGATTTCTCAGTTCTGTAATACGGTGGGAGAACTAACTTTTTTTGGTTTTATCGCAAATTTTACGGTTAGCAAGAGTCGCCACCGACTTTTCTTTTATCCAATATTTAGGAAAGGTGAAAAGAACAGGAAAGACCTTTGATGGATTTTGAGTTTGGGGGATAAGTTATGAAAAGGGAATGTGTTAGCACCTTTTTTATCCGTAGTTATCTACGGGCTCTTAATTTCTTAACTCAATTTTAAAACTTTCTTTGTGTGTGTTTGTTTGAAAATATTTTGAAATGACAATGTAAGGCTAACTTTGTAATAATCCTTGTGTCGGTCCTCAATAATGTATACAAAGCGTTTTTTGAAAATATTTATTGTTTTTAAATTGTGATGTGAAAAATGTTTTATTTATTTTCTGAGCAAGCATTCCAAAGTTCTTATCCACTAAATATTTCTTATTCTTTTCCTTCTCCTTTGGAGATAGTATTATCCATACCATTAGTTGGTAGGTAATCCTATCTCTTGGATTTAAAGGGACACACGTAGGGTTATCGTTTGGTCATCAAAGACAACATGTAAGGATACTTTAGCAATTATATCGAAGGGACTATCATTATTTTGCTCGTAGGTTCATCGAAGGGACTAGATCATTTTGTAGGAAACTCGATGAGTCATTGAGGGATTATGATCTTTATTCGAAAGGGACCATGATGATATTGTATATCGAGAGTATTTTTCTAAAGTATCCCCGCTTTTGAGGGACATGACCAATATTCGTAAGGCAACGAGAGAGGTTACCCTAGAGGTGAAGTGTGCAAAGTGTATTAGTTTCAGTTATTTAGTCTTGAATTAGGGTTTTCTAGATTTGCTTTTAGTCTTGCCATACAAACCCTATTTTACTAGCAATTGAATATGTATAGAAAATTAAAGTGTGGAATTTAAAGTTCCTACGCTATTACATGGCTTTGGGAGAGATACATAAGTATAGAAATTTGTGAGAAAGTAAATCTACGCTATTACATCCTCAGAGCAGATACATAATAGGAAAAAGATGCGAGAAAATAAATCTACGCTATTACAATTGGGAATGCGACCTATACACTTGATCTATGAATTTAAATAGAAAAAGATGAGAAAAAGAATGTTAGAAAAATGTTAAATGCCCAAAAAATTCTATATGTTAGAAAAAGATATTTTTGGTGTTTTTTGTAGAAAATAATTTGAGTGTTAATAAATAGTAATTAGAACCTAATTTTAATTAATTTTAATATTAAGAAAAGATAATTAACTTAATTAATTAATTAATAAAAATATGTAAAAAAATTAATTACTAACTAAAAAACCCTAATCCTAATTTGTTATGGTTTTGAAAAAAAGTTTAAGGTTTATTAATGGTTAACTAGAAAGTAATTAGTAAAATGGAATAAAAAACTAGGGTTAGTAAAATAGAAAAACCAAAATGCATGGGGTGAGAGTCGAACCCACACCCTCACCCTCACAAGTATGCCCTTCTATCCACTGCGCCAAAGTGTTGTTTGTGACATGGAATAGGAATGAATCCATTTGTAATAGTCTTGCGTTGAAACCTGAAAAGGTAAAAAACAATTGCAAAACATAGGGATCAAACCCAAGCCTCTCATGTCACAGGTCTCCATCTCCAACCATCTGGGCTACGCTGGTTTTGTGTTATTCAAACACAAATCAAACATTATATAATAAGACAGCTGGATCTGAGAAGCGTCGAAACCCTAGCTCCAGTCATCTTCTCCGGTGAGCTTCAACATCAAACCTACAAATCACGTAAAATCGAGACACAAGATGAACCTTATCCCTTTAATTTGACCCTTGTGAATCTAATGGTAGCATTGGCTTAACCTAAAAATGCTTGTAGAGTGAGTTTCGAAGAAAATATTTCAAACTGCCCTAATAATGGCAGATCTCCATTCCTGCGTCAAACCTCGCAAGTAATACGTCAAAACAGTTCCACACACCAATATGAACATGAATGTATGCATAAAATTCATTAAAATTGTATGAATTAAAAGTTTGAATTCAAGGAAGTTTGTCAAATCGGTGATACCTGGTTGGTGAGTTCTGTCGTACTTCAAGCTTGAGTAAGAACTGGGAATGCCTCTTGGAGGTCTCAGGAGACTGGTGAAATGCTTGGAATTTATTGATAAAGGCTGGAGATAAGGGTTTGTGTTTGCCCTAGTTATTGAAAATTTTGAGAGCTTTAGGGTTTGTTCTTGAGGCAGCATTTGTGTCCTTTGAGGTCTGAATATGTTGTGTATTTATAGGCCAAGGGTTAGGTTAACAAAAGTGGCAAAAATCTTGTGTGATCAAAGCATGATTTGTTTCCAAAATGATTTCAAAAACTTTCCAAAACATGAAGATTTCTTTCCTTATTGGTTCCACACATTTTCTTTGCATGTTTGGCAAGGTTTTTGGGCCCTTGACCGATCCAATCGAAGTTCGTCCATGCTTTAATCAATTTATTTGATATTTTGATTTAATTCTTTTGCAAAAATTAAATAAAAATTGAAATAAATAGATTAAAAAATCATTACAATGCACCAATGTACTTAGAGGTCTACATAATGTTGTAAGCATGTTTAGACTTCAAAAATTAGGCCCACTAGCTCAAAAATTCAAAATTGCTCAATAGGTTTTATGCATTTCTCAAAAATTGCTAAACTTGCACAACTCATAACATTCTCAATTTTTGTCATATGAAGGTGATATTTTATTTTTTGGAAACCACAAGATGTCTCCTACAACTTTCATGTTGATCATGTTTTCATTTGAAGTCTTTATCTTGATGTAAAATGCTTTGACAAAAGATGTCTTTTTGTTGACTTTTAAAATGACCTGTAAAGTTTTGGCTCATATCTCTAAAATGAAGCATTTTTGGCCTTGAGCTTAGGGAGTCAAAGTTGTAGAGAATTGAATTTCCTTCAAGGTAGGCTTTGGTTGAGGAATTTCTGATGAAGTATGTGAAAGTTGTGCTTGGTCAAAGTTTAGTTGACTTCTCCTTAAGAAAACCTTAATTTAGTAACTTTTGACTTTTGATGAATCTTGAGTTTTCTAGATGAATCATGATAAAACCTTGATCAGATGATGAATGTGACTTCAAAATCTTGATGTTTCCAAAAAATATTGAAATTTGACTGTCAATTGGTCAAAGTTGACTTTTTGTTCAATACAATTGATTTTCAATCATCTGACTAATTGATTGAGCAAACTTGTAATGTAAGGCTTGAAATTTGGCATGAGGATACTTTGAGACATATGAGAAACCATTAAGTCCATTTGAGGCATTATAAACTCAATTTCCTTTGAGATAAGTAAAACCCTAGTTGTAGGTCAATTACTTAGGAGGAGAGTCCATCTGATCAATCTTTGATAAGTCTTGAGCAATTGAGACCTTCTGAGCATGAGGATGTGTCTTGAATTAATTTGTCTTGAAAGTGGGAGGGATAATTTTGGGGTACAACACACATCCTCTCTCATAATTTTTCATTTACGATGTTGTCAGCCTAGGTATCTTATAGTCAGTCAGTCACGTCTTCCATCCTTTCATTTAAAATCAATTTGTTTTATCTTATTATGAATTATTTTCTCATTATTATAATGATTGTATTTTCTGACTCTTCTTGATCTTTGTTCAAACATTAACCTCTTTTGGTATCTTGAGGTTGATTGCTTAAGTAAGGAAATCAATTCTTTTATCAGTCTTGATTCATCTATCACTACATATATTTTCTGTCTCACGGTCTTCTGTGTCTATCACTCAAATATACCTCACAAATCTTTTCTTCAAACATGTTCTTATTATGTATTCAAACATCTACATTAACAATGTGGAGAACTTAGAGATTCTCTTTAAAGAACATCCATACTTCACTAGTCTTATCAATTGTGGCTGAAATATTTAGCCAATTATTCAATTTCAAGGTTGGTCTGGGTATTTTGCTATGCTGCACGGACCCGTTTATCGAAACTTGGTCAAATAATTCTAGATAAATGCATATGTAGGTTTTCAAGGTAGATCTGTTTATTCTAGCGTTTTCGGTTCTCATCTTGTCATCACTCCTACCTCCATCTCCAAAGCTATAGGATATGTTGGAACTTGTGGAATCACGATGGATGAGTTCAGGCTAAAATTTACATTTGTTGAAAAACTCATTTCCATTCATGATGTGTCATCTTCATATGAGCCTACTAATCTAACAAAGCTTCTCTTTATTGGAAGAATTTGGTTCAGATTCCTTCTTAACAACTTTAGGCCTCGAGGAGATAATCTAAGCATTTTGTCTCATGATGACAGACTATTTATCTATTTTCTTCTAAATGATGTTAAGATTAATCTGTCTCAAACCATATTTAATTATCTAAAAGAGTCCATTGTAATCTCCAGAATTCGAAACCAGTCATTCATACCTTATGGAAGAGTTCTCTCTGAACTATTCTGTAAAGCAAATTTGATTGGTTTGATTCAAATGAATAGACCAGAAAATGCTCTTGCAGAAGAAAGATATGAATTCTTTGGATTGTATTAAGTGTCTAGTCTCATATTTTGTGTTTGTTCTGTTTAAAATTATAAATCATTCCCATCATTAAAACATTTTTTTTTTCTGTCTGTTGTTTAAGAAGTCTAGTTGTGTCTGTATCTTGTAGTTCCTTGATGTATCCTTAATGAAATTTTCAAATGTGTTTACCTTACTTTTATTTTATTTTTCTTCTAGTGTGCTTAAATATCTTTTAAAAAAATTAATACATATATATATATATATATATATATATATATATATATATATATATATATATATATATATATATATATATATATATATATATATATATATATATATATATATATATATATATATATATATATATATATATATATGCACAAGCTTTTAGAAATGTATTTCAGGAACAAAGTAAATGAATTAAGAACTTCTAAAGTCTAGAGGGTTCAATAAATCAAGTTGTGATAAAAGTGCTTCAAATGGTTTGGAAGGGTCGATTGATTAAACTCTTATAAAAGAAGTTTTATAGAATGTTCTAAGAGATTGAGTGTTGATAACGAACTTCAAACATAGAAGGGTATGATAGATCAAGTTATGATAATGAACCTATCTGATGATTAGAAGGTTCTAATGAAGAAATAATGTCTGATAAAGCAAACTCTGATAAATCGCTTCCATCTGCTTTAAGTCAGAATTCTGAGAAAGGACAACATTGCTCCTAAGCTCTGAAAAGATCATAAGTTTATGATTCATGGTGAGATTGTTTATCCCATGGGGAGTTTTCTATACTCTTACTTTACTTTGTTTATTATTTAACCCTTTAAAAATTTTCCGTCAAAATACATGGTTTTGTCATCATCAAAAAGGGGGAGATTGTTAGAACAAGATTTGGATATGTGTTTAATCTCTAAGTTTCGATGATAACAAACATATATTTTGTGAGAACCAATTTTATTTCTAATGGTTCCATTGAGTGTGCAGATACATTATTAGTATTTTGGATAGTCTTAATCAATATATCATCAGAATCACCTTATCACTCAGAAGAAGAACCATTGAGTTCTATTTCTAATGTAACATCAGTATTTCTATGGAATGCTTAATGTTCAACAAGAAAATAATCTCAATGCGTGTCCAAGAAAAAAAAATTCTGATAAGCTATTGCTTCAAGATCATAAATCAAGAGGATACAAGAAACAAGCTTCCAACGCAAAAGATATGAAGTCAAGACTAGTTCATTAGAATAAGATGTTGCTTAAAAGTCTAAAGACGAAGTCAAGACTATGAACACATATAGAGAGAGCTTCTACTCCAAGATCAGAATTCAAGACCAGTTCATCAAAAGAGTTGGTGCTCATGTTTCTGAAGACAAAGTCAAGATTCTGAAGACTCAGAGAATTCATGGAATACGCACCTTCATTCAACATCAGAAGTATTCCATAAGAAGAAAGGATCAAAGAAAATAAGATCTTCTGGACTCATTTCTAATCAACATCTCAAAGTCCATCATAAGACAAGATCAAAAAATGATATCTTCTCAAGAAAATCTACCCAGCAAAAGTAATATTCATAAGAAGACAAATATCATCAAAAGCACCACTGCACTCAATAGAAGAACGATTATGACCTTCTCTAATAGAAACATTAGCAGTTCTAAGGAATGTTGAATGTTCATCAGAAAGGGAATCAAGTATGTTCTTAAGAAAGCCTCACTCTCAGATAAGAAAACATATATGCTTCCAAAGAAAGAAAAGAAATGATGATCAGATAATAAGATGTAGCTGACATAAGTTGTTACTTTCATCTCAATCCAAGGATCAAATTTCAAAAGATCATAAAGAAGGAATTTAACGCTAAAATCAGATGTATTGATATAAGTTTTTGCTTCAGAAATCCGACATCAGATATGCGGCTTAGAAAAGCTGATTATCAAGAATCAAGGATCAATTCAAAAAGTCAAGATCAGAAGAGCTTTCACACTAAAAGAAGGCATTGTTCATCAGATAAGTTGTTGCTTATATATCTGAAGACAATATCCAACTATCTGAAAGATTCTGACTATACAACAATGAAACATCTTCTGGATCACTTTCATCATCATATCAGAATCAATCCAGTAAGAAGAAGAAAAGACAAAGACAAGATCAAGAGATATCTTCCAAGCTTACTACTTCAAGTCAGAAGTAAATCATCAGAATATAAAGTCTTAAGAAACTTAGCCACGGAGTTTACAGTACACTCAATATGTTTAAAACAATCCACTACATGCTTACGTATTGTATTATGTTATCTCCCATGATGAAATACTAGCGTTATTGTAGTTGGCAAATGAAAGCAACATCTTCGTACTTTTAATGGTCTTATTTTCAAGCCTATATAAAGAGACCTCCTCAGCATTTGAAGATTGACGAATCACTCCACAACATTATCAAACTTGAAATCAAACTGTTGAATACTAAGAAACATCAAGAGAAAAGAAGAATCACTATTCATATACGTCTATAAATATTCTTCTAGAGAAATATCAAGAACACAAGAGTTATTGCTCGTTATTGTGTTAAGATATTGGGGATTAAACACAAAGAGTTTTTGCTCATTATTTGTGTGTTAATCTTAGAGTTCTCAATACAAAGAGTTGTCGCTCATTATTTGTATTCGAGACTTTGTTCTTCATAATTATGTTAATCTGCTTATTTAAAAGAAAACATTATAAACACAGTTGATTGTAATTCTATTAAGAATTGATTATTAGCTTAAGTGACTAGGTTGTTAGTCTTAGACTTGAGAGAGCTAAGGTGTTAATTAGACTCTTAGACAGTTGTGGTTAGTTACCGGCAGGTAGCCTGTGCATCTCTAATCTGTTGAGATTAGTGGATTAAGTCCTTGTTAAAGGTGAAATCACTTGAGGAGGGTGGACAGGAGTAACCGAGTTAAAGGTGAACCTGGATAAACCAAAGAGTCTTTTATAGTCTTTCTGTAGTTACATTATTTATTATTAGTTTGCGAAATAATTTTAAAAAACACAACCTTATTAGAAAACCCAATTCAAACCCCTTTTTCTTGTGTTTTTCTCCCCCTTCATCTTTGGTTGTGTATTGCGATATGTCGAAGATGGGCTTAGGTGGTGTACTTATGCAGAATGGTCAGCTTGTATCTTATACTTCGAGACAACTGAAGATTCATGAGAGGAATTATCCTACCCATGATTTGGAGTTGGTAGTTGTAGTGTTTGTGCTTAAGGTGTGGAGGCATTATCTATATGGTTTGAGGTTTGAGGTATTCAACAATCATAAGAGTCTGAGATATCTGTTTGTGATCAGAAGGAGCTGAATATGAGGCATAGGAGATGGCTCTAATTTTTGAAGACTATAATTTTGGTTTGAGTTACAATCTAGGTAAAATGAATGTGGTGGTAGATGCTTTGAGTAAGAAGTTCCTAAATATTTCGGCACTTATGGTTCTAGAATTGGATTTGATTGAGTAATTCATAGGTCTTAGCTTGGCGTGCAAAGTGACTCCTAATAGTGTAAAGTTGGGTATGTTGAAGTTGACTAGTGGTGTACTCAAAGAAATCAAAGAAGGTCGAGAACTGGATTTGGGGTTGATCGATCGTTTGGTGTTGATAAATCAAGGTAAAGAGGAAGATTTCAGAGTAGATGAAAATGGTATTATGAAATCCTGAGATAAAGTTTGTGTACCATATTTTCTATAGCTTAAGAAGAGAATTCTTGAAGAAGGTCACATGAGCAGTTTGAGCATTCATCCCAGAGCTACTATAATGTACCAAGACTTGAAGATGTTTTAGTGGCCATGTAAGAAGAATGATATTGCATAATTTGTGTATTCTTGTTTGACTTGTCAGAAGTCAAAGATCGAGCATCAGAAGTCGTCTGGATTGATGCAGACGCTGAGTATTCCTGAATGGAAATAGGATAACATATATGTGGGCTTTGTGACGAGTTTACCAAAGAACTCAAAGAGGAGTGATTCTATTTGGGTTATTTTTGATAGGTTGACTAAGTCCGCTCATTTTATTCTGATAAAGATCAAGTATCCTTTCTACAAACTAGCTGAAATTTTTATATAGAAGATTGTCAGTTTGTATGGTATTCCTTTGACTACTGTTTTAAATAGAGATCTGAAGTTCACACCGATGTTATGGGAGAGTTTACAGGAATCCATAGGAACTAAGTTGAAGTTGAGTTCTGTTTATCATCTGCAGACGAATGGTTATATTAAGAGGAATATCCAGACTTTGGAAGATTTGTTGAGAGCTTGTGTTTTGGAGAAGGGGGGTAACTGGGGAAATAGGTAACTGAGCTATCGTTAATCCAGTTTACCTACAACAATAGTTTCCATTCTAGTATCAGAATAATTCCTTTTGAAGCTTTGTATGGTAGGAGATGTAGAACACCTTTGTGTTGGTATGAATCTGGTGAATGTGTAGTGCTTGGAACAAAGATCGTTCGGTAGACTACTGAAAAGATTAAGATAATTTAGGAGAAGATGAAGACATCGAAGAGTAGACATAATAGTTATCATGATAATCATAGGAAGTAAATTGAATTCCAAGAAGGAGATCATGTGTTTTTGAGAGTTACTCTAGTGACTGGTTTTGATTGTACGTTGAAATCTCAAAAGCTCACGCCTAGTTTCATCAGTCCTTAAGGAGAAGTGACCTACAGAGTTTCCTTACCACAATCTATTTCAAATCTTCATAGTGTGTTTCATTTTTCTCAACTTTGGAAGTATTTCATTGATCTGTCTCGTGTGATTCAAATGGATGATGTGCAAGTGAGGATAACTTGACCGTGGAGGAGGCACCACCATTGCAAATTGATGATCAAGAAGTGAAACACTTGAGAGGTAAGGAGATTGTGCTCGTGAAGGTAGTATGTAGAGGACCTGTTGGAGGGAGCATGGCATGGGAGCTAGAGAGTTGGATAAGAGAGTCTTATTCGTAGCTATTTTGTTCAAGTAATTTTCGAGGGTGGAAATTCTTTAAGTAAGGGAGAGTTGTAACGCCCCGAATTTTTGAGTAATTATTTAATTGAATTTTAATCTCCTTTTACTTAATTATTTTGGTGATAAAAAATTTTATGTGGTTTATTTAGTATTTTTGAGTTTATTGGGATTTATGAGATTTTTATTTAATTAAAAAATAGATAAAATAGAAATATTGAGAGATGGGGTAGAAAGTAGTATTTTCATAAAATTGGTGGGTTAAGGGATGAGTTACCAATAATTGAGAAAATGTGTAGAATTATGAAAAATAATAGTAGGTCATTTAAATAGATAAAGTAAGGGGTGAAGAGTTTTATCTGATACATGAAAGTGGAGAAAAGTGAGAAAAGTCACAAGACCTAAAGAAAACTCTAGGAGGGAGAAACCATAGCCAAGACCATCGATTTGCTGCTGGAAAATTAAGGTAAGGGGGAATTACTCTAATATTGATGTCAATGCATGAATGGTAGAGAGGGATCCTCACCCTCCTCTAGGTTTTTCTCATCTTTTCCCTCACCGATGAAGCTTATGTATTTTGGAAGAAGTAGTGTAAAAATTATGATAATTGGTGTGATTGTTATGAAATTCGTGCTATATTTTATTGATGAATTTCTTGTATGATATGCATGTGGAAATTTGAGTTTTAATGTTCATGTTCATGGGGTTTTGGTTTGATAAACATGTCCTTAGATTTGGAATAGATTGGTGATTTAAGTGACGAATCAATAGGGTTTTGATGGAATAAACATTATATGATATATATGTGATGTTTTCTTTTTTAGTTGGGTGGTTGGGGGTCAAAATCGAAGCTTCGATGGTGCTCCAATGATGGAATCGTGTGTCTGGTTTTTTTGTAGGTCTCAGCTCTCTCGCTTAGCGAAGGAGAGGCTCGCTTAGTGAGCGATGACAGAGCCAATTGTTGTTTCGATGCAAATTGTCGGACTATATCCAATTCCAACGATTGTTGATTGTTGTTTTGTCATGTTTGGTGAGATGGTGAATATAATTGATATGCTTTAAGTGTTATATGAATACTTTATTTGATGTATGAGCATATATTATTGAAAATGCGTGTATAATTACATGATGAATTATAATTATATGTTGTTGATGTTGAGATGTGCAGTTAGGAGTGAGAACTATTTTGATTCCTTATGTGCTATTGTGTATGGTTCGAAGTGGAATTATTAGTGTCGTTGCACGTGTATGTTGTTGTTATATGACATGCATCATGTGTGTCGTGTTGGAAAGTGATAAGTCATTGGTCCAAAAGAGGGGATCAGTGGTGAGTTTGGATTCGAAGAGGAACCGCAGTAAGTGGATGAATGTCAGTAACATAACTCTGATGTCCACAAAATGGTACCACGTGCATTGAATCGAGATGTTTGTTTATATTGCATACATAAACTCATTGTGATTGATTTATTCTTGTGAATAAAGTGTATAATTATTGATTTGTGTAAATATGCTACCCTTGTTATATTTTGCATCGCTAATATATTTAAGCGTATTCTGACCCCTCTTTTGATTTGTTTGTGTGGTGTTTTGTATGTTGTGGTACATATACCCAGGAGGAGCAATATATGTTGTGAGTTGGAAGATGGTATTGAGGCTTTCTTTATTATTTACCATTTTTAGTTATTTTAGTTTTTGATTTCTCTGATCTGTGACACTGAGAAAGGGTTGTTTTGTTAATGTTTGAGTTGATGTTTTGAATTGTTTAAATTTTAATCAACTACTTCATTTTAAAGAGATAATTTAAAGTATGTTGTTGAGATTTCGCGGCATGTTTAATTGTTTTGATTGAAAGAGTATTGTATGATGAGTATGTATAACACCTTTTGAAAAAATAATTGATTATCTTTTATAAATAAAGAGTCGAGATTTTTAGGGTGTTACACAATGAACGAACTATTAACACCTTTGACGAGTTTATCATTGGAGTGGAATTCCTTCATCATATTCATGAAGTCGATCTTTAAGTCCGCCAAAAGTCTTTCACGAAACAAAAATTTATGTCGTTCGGACTTGTGTTTTTAGAGTTTTTGTATTCCCAAACTTTCGTTCTAACCTCCACTTCAGTGAAATCATCGACAAACTTTATGTTTTGCCCTTCGCTAATCTTTTAAACTTATAATCCTCCATATGCAATCTTGTACCTCTATTTTAAAATTGAGAATTAAAGTCATTAAAGATTTTACTTTACTAATTTCATTAATTTTTCCCCTTCCCTATCTTCTATTCACAACTCTATGAAAATATTTGGAATTGTACCTTACTCTATATCTCTGTCAATGAATGCTGTAATTTAAATTAAAAATTTTATGCAAATTTGAGATTGCTTAATTGATACTTCAATTGCAGAGAGTGGAAGTTACTCACTTTTGGTTTCAAACTTGTTAAGGTATTTTCTTGTCTTCTTGATCTTTTCTTCTAAATTTTTAGTGTAGTTTCGGTGCCACTCTCGCAATTTAAGCTTTATCAATTTAAATTTTTCTTTAAGATTGAAAGATATTCCAACCTTAAATATTGAAGGAAACAACTGTTAAATCCATTTTTTGGAAGATGCATTAAATACAAACATCTAGTTAATTCCATTTGTTAACAAAAATTACCATCTATTTTCATTTAACTTTATATGAAAATTCATTTTGTTGAAGGATAGTTTGTTAAAAATAAAATTAAATATGATAAAATAGTTATTTTTATATGATTTAAAATATTATAGAAATAGTAACACACGCGCTGGTAGAGGCTGCACCTTAAACTTATAATCAAAACTCGTTGACAATCTCCAACAATGACAGTAGTCTGCACAGTTGTACTATGACCACAAAGCTTTGAGCCAACCAACAACAAATACTAACCCATGCCAATATTATATATATATATATATATATATATATATATATATATATATATATATATATATATATATATATATATATATATATATATATATATATATATATATATATATATATATATATATATATATATATATATATATATATATATATATATATATATATATATATATATATATATATATATATATATATATATATATATAAATTCATTTCAATTTTATAAATGTAGTTGGTAGTAATTGTGTATATGTTCAAAAATTTATTTAGAATGAATTATAAGTATTTATTAATATTATTTAGATATATTATGTTAAGACGTCTCAATTGATAGTTATACAAAAATATTAGTTTGAATTAAAATAATATATTATTAATTAGATCAAATATAAGCACTCTATGTTAATAATTATTTAATGAAAATATTTTTGAAATTATTTTTTAAATTTGTGTATTTTAAATGATTTAATTTCTTAGTTTTTAAGATATATTTAAGAAAGGTAAAATATTCATTTTAGTACCTTAATTATAGGTCATGGTTCACTTTGGTCCCTTATTTTTTTTTTATCAAAATGGTTCCTTAAATTTCAAAACGCAACCACGTTAGTCCTTCCGTTAGTGAAATGTTAGTGAAATATAAAAAGCAGACTCCAGGTGGCAGTTGTCATGCTTAAGTGGCTTGTTGGAGGCAACGTGGCAGAGAATAAGGACAGAAAATCTCCCAAAGCTGAAGATAGGAAATGCATGTTCTGTTAGCCAAAAATGAAAGCCAAAGGAAAGAGGAAGAGACTTGCGAAGAGGCTTGTGAAGCTTGAGAAGGTGACTCCGTAGGTGATTGCTTTTCAAGTATGTTATTCTTGTTTTGTCTTCGTAACTGGATATTTGATGTGGGATTCTGAATATTTGTTATGGGATTTCTGGGATTTAGGTATAATGGATGAATTTCTGAAACTCGTAATCCACCACAGTGGTGAGTTCGTTAATCCAGAGCTTAGTGTCTATGAAGGAGGTATGGTATCTGAATTGTCAGTAGATGTTGATAGGTGGAGTTACTTTGAGTTAGTTAGTCTATTGAAAGACTTAGGTTATACGGACAATATAGAGAAAATGTATTACAAAGACCCACAATTTAGGATGAATGAACTAGTTGATGACAAAGGTGCCCTAGAAATTGCAGACTTATACAGGGTGCACCATGTTGTTAATGTTTACATTCAACACAGTTTGTCTCAACCTGAGTATTTTGATGGTCCTGTTGAGGAGCCTGAGAGCATTGTAGATGAGATGGAGGAGTTGCTTAGCAAGCTGTATGATGACATTGATGAAAAACTAAAGGAGACTGTTGTTGGTGTGGATGAAGTTAATGATGAATTGAATGATCCAAGTGTTGTTGTGGAACAAAGTAATGCTGGATTGAATGATGCAAATGTAGGGGTGGAAGCAATAAATGTTGAAGTAGATCCTGTTGAAGTGGAGCAAAATAATGATGTTGATGATCAGGTGCACGGTGAATCCAATTCTGATGACAGTGAGGATGAGAGTTATCAGTATGATAGTGCCCTAGAAGTAGCCTTTGAAGATGAATCTGATGGTTATGAGGACATTGATGAAAATGAAATTGCAGACCTGGCTTTGTATGACAGTAATGAAATATCAAAAGGAAAAGGAAAAGGAAAAGGAAAAGGAAAGTGCAGCAAAGTTACAAAGGAATATAAGGGGAATGACAATGACAGTGAGGATCTTCAAAGTGGCTGTGACAGTGATGACAGTAGTGGGGTTAAAAGGAATATATACCCAATTTTCAAAGAGATAAAAGATATGGCCAATTACAAATGGGAATTAGGAATTATTTTACTTCAAAGGATGACATTAAGGAAGCAGTTGCATCGTATGCTGTTCAAAATGGAACAGCCCTCAAGATCATAAAAAATGACAAGAAAAGGGTGAGGGTGAGATGTAAGGAAGGTTGTGAGTGGGAGGTCTATTTTTACAAGTTATTAAATGAGGAAATCTAGCAAATAAGGAAAGTAATTGATATTCATAACTGCAACGTGGAGTATAATGTGAGGATGTTAAGTACAAAGTGGTTGAGCAAGAGGATTCAGAATGTATTGAAAAACAATCCTAGGTTGAAGATCCGGGATATTAAAGAAAATGCATTGAGGAAGTGGAATGTAGGTGTAAAGAAGACTAAAGCAATAAGAGCAAGAGTGGCTGCAAGGAATTGGGTTGATGGTTCCTTTTTGGGTGATTACACTAGGATATATGACTATTGTCATGAACTGCTAAGAGCCAATCCAGGGTCAACAGTTAAGATGAATATTGAACCTGCTCTAGAAGGTGCTGATGATCAGAGGCCCTTTTTTAAAAGGCTTTACATATGCTATGAAGGATGCAAGGAAAGTTTCAAATTATGTAGGCATGTGATTGGATTGAATGCTTGCTTTTTGAAGGGTTTTGTGGAGGTGAAATTCTGGCAGCTATAGGAAGGGATCCTAATGATCAGATGCTTCTCATAGCACTTGCAGTTGTTGAAGGTGAAAACAAAGATAGTTGGATATGGTTTTTGAAGCTACTGATTTATGATCTAGTGGGTGGACATGAATTCTCTCATACACTTTCATTTCATACCAACAGAAAGTACACTAAATAATTCACAGCATCTTTACATTTATCTGATTGTTTTCTTGATAATTTACTATTAGTTATGAATCTATTTTACAGGGACTTTTACCTGCAATGGAAGAGTTGTTGTCCAATGTTGAACATCTATTTTGTGTTAGGCATCTGTATAAAAATTTCAGGAAGAGGTATCCTGGAAAAACATTCAGGGATCTTATCTGGAAGGCTGCTAAATCTACATACTCACAAGCTTGGGAAAGAGAGATGAGGGCAATGAGAATAATACGTGGAGAGGCATATCTCCACATGATGAAGACTCCACCAAGATATTGGTCTAGATCATATTTTAGGACTACCAATAAGTGTGATGTTGTTCTCAACAATATGCCAGAGGCATTTAATAGTGTTATTGTTGAAGCTAGGGATAAACCACTAGTAACAACGCTAGAGGAGATCAGAACTTACATGATAGAGAGATGGGTAAAAAACAGAATGAGATTCCAAGACATATCTGGTAATGATATTTTGCCCAATATTAGAAAGAAGATGGACATAACAAGTGCCTACACAAACTTATGGCTTGTCGGGTATGGTCTGTTAAATTTTAATTGCAGACTGTTAATTGTTAATTGCAGACTGTTAAATATTATTGTTAATGTTAAATTCAAAATGTCAGATGAGCATATATTTGAAGTAAGGCATGTGGAAAACTCAGCTGAAACATTCACTGTGAACTTGAAGGATTACTTGTGCTCCTGCAGAAGGTGGGAACTCACAGGACTTCCATGTGTCCATTCCATATCAGCCACGAAGAGTAGGAATTTTAAAGTTGATAATTACATTTCAGATTATTATAGGGTATCTAGGTACAAGGCAGTATATAGGTATGTGCTTTATCCTGTGAATGGATCTAATATGTGGGCCAAAACTTAATATCCTGATGTGCAGCCACCTAAGTTTAGAAAGATGTCTGGTAGACCAAAGAAAAGGAGAAACTGTGAGCAAGGAGAGATTGATGGCACTAATAGAAAATTGAGAAGAACTGGTTTTATTGTAAAGTTTTCTAGGTGCAAGAAAACTGGACATAACAAGAAAACCTGCAAAGTCAATGCAACATAAGGCACTGCATCTCAAACCACTGCAGCTCAAGGAAATGCAAGGCAAGCCAATGCATCTCAAACCACTGTAGCTCAAGGCAATGCAACTCAAGCCAATGCATCTCAAACCCCTGCAGATCAAGGCAATTCAACTCAGGCCAATGCATCTCAAACCACTGCAGCTCAAGGCAATGCAACTCAAAACAATGCTACACAAGGCAATGCAACTCAAACCACTTCAGCTCAATTTAATGCAAGGCAATGCAACACAACTCAAGGCAGTGCAACACAAGGCAATGCAAGGCAAGCCAATGCAGCTCAAGGCAAGGCAAGGCAGCACAAGGCACTGTAAGGCAAGGCAATGCAAGTCAGATTGGGACAAAAAAAGTTTTTGTATCTCAAACCACTACAAGTCAGATTGCAGCAACACGAGCATTAGTTGCACAGGGTTACATGAATGCAACTCAGTCTTCACAAGGAAAGTTAGTACCAGGGCAAAGCACAAAGGAGAAAGCTAGAGGAACTAGAAAGCTACAAAAACTAGGTGTGATAAGGCCCTTTGTACCCCCAGGACCAACAATAAGACTCTCAGCATCCAAGAATGAAACAGGTCCTACCACCAGACAACTCCAACCAAGAGAAACACATCAAAGAGGAGCATCTAGTTATAATTTTAGGGTTTATGTATTTTGGAACATCTCTATGTAACGTGTCATTCTGTCAACCTTTTGAAACATGTCTATGTAACATGTCAGTATTTTGGAACATACTTATGTAACATGTCAACTACGTATTTTCAGTTTAACTAATCTGATGTGTTCATTTACTGATAAAATGTGCCCAAAATTATTTTGCTAAAATTAATGATATGTCAAACTGATATGCTTTGATTAATGACATGCCAAACAAAATAAGTCTTATTAAACTGATAACATGTGTTAAAATTACACATAAGCTTGCACATAAATTTTCCAAATTGAAAAAATTACATACAAATTGCTACATACTCCTGTTTCTAATACAACTTAATGACAAATACACATAACACTACAAAACACATAATCTTCAATATTTTTTTCCACTTCAACATCTTGTTGAGTTGAATTTGAAGTTCTAACACGGCATCCCCTAATTCTTCATTTCTAACCCTCAATTTCTCGTACTGATTCTTGGTTTCATCTAAATCCTTTGTTATGCTTTCCAATCTATTACTCAATACTTGGTTTATGTCTTCTGTCAATTCCACTGCCAATTCCTCGTGACACCAATGAGAGAAGTCAAATCCTCTTTGCAAGAAGCCCTGCAAATTTCACAAACTCTGTTTACGATCTTCTAACATACCTAAACCATAATTAGGGCTTACCTTGTAATTGTGACAATCCCAAAATTTCTTTCCATAATTCTTCTCAGTGGTTGCCCTACGAAGAACAACTTTGTCTCGCAATGATAAAGTGGTACAATCCGCGAGCTACTGTATACACATGACCCAACACTTTCAGATTGACAGAGGTTCTTTGGGAAAGATGAATGCTTCGTATTCATGGAGAAAGGGAAGAAGATGAAGAAGGTACAGAAAAATTTGAGAAGGAGAACGTTAACAAAATTTTGTGAAGGAGATGAAGAAATACGCTTTCTGTATATAAAGAAGATGGAAAAATTTGTCAGCTCACCTGCCACCTCACGCAAATAAACGGACGTTAGAGGCCAATTAACAGAAGGACTAACGTAATTGCATTTTAAAACTTAAGGGATCATTTTGACACAAAAAAAAAGAAGATAAGGGACCATAATGAACTATGACTTATAGTTAAGAGATCAAAATGAATATTTTACCTTTAAGAAATTAATTTTTGTGAAGGAGATGAAGAAATACGCTTTCTGTATATAAAGAAGATGGAAAAATTTGTCAGCTCACCTGCCACCTCACGCAAATAAACGGACGTTAGAGGCCAATTAACAGAAGGACTAACGTAATTGCATTTTAAAACTTAAGGGATCATTTTGACACAAAAAAAAAAAAGAAGATAAGGGACCATAATGAACTATGACTTATAGTTAAGAGATCAAAATGAATATTTTACCTTTAAGAAATTAATTTTTTTGGTTCAAATTAAACATATTAAATAAGATCAATTTTTTTAATATGTATTATATAGTTCAACATTGTTTAGATTTCATTTTAGAAGTGTTATATTCCTTCTTTCTTTTTTTTATAATTATTTATCTAGGTTATTGTGTTGATGACTTGATGTTCATTTTAATTCAATTAATTCACATTGAGATTGAAGACATTATGATTTCATAAATGAGAGTAGTAAACTCTTGGATTCTTTTTATTAAAATATTTGTTGTCATTGCTCTTATGGAAGTTAGTACTAACATGCTATCAATAGATTCCAATACCTAACCACCTCTTCACAAGTTAAATTTAAGATAAAAGAACAAAGATGCCACCACAATGTGCAACCAAAACATAAAAGTGCATTATTTATTATAATAACAAATTATTCCATTTCCTTTGAACTGATCCAAATTTGGTTATATGTTTTTTTTCTTATATAGTTTTGTATCCTTTTCCTTATACCTTTCTCTTAAATGTATAATTTTTTACTATTCTGTGACAGATAAACGACCCTTATATATTTTAAAACCACTTCATTCGTTTTCATATTAAATTTCACTAAACAAATGTGCACAATTTTCTTTAAAAACAAATTGATAAAAATTATACAAATGTAAATCTAATCTATTGTGATTAAAATCATTTCAAATAGAGCTTGGTGAAGCTAGTAATAGAAAACTCAATATTGACAGATAGGAGGATAAAAGTGGCCCCATAAAAAAGCATCTACAACCAAATTTTTGAATCAAAATTCATCAAAAAGAAAAATAGATTCTTCTATCACACCAACTATATAGGTCCCACCATCATTTTCCAACTGTCCAAAAACTAAAAGTATTATTGAGCATAAAAAAGTTTTGTATTCACACTCTCCTATAAAGTATGAGGAATAATTAAGAAAAGAGATCAAACAAAACCAAAAGCTTTATAAAGCAAATGTAATTGTCACTCACCATGATCTAGTAAACAAGTAGACATAGTGATGTTGAGTTAACATTGACATAGAAAGAGACAAGTCTTGCTTTGAAACAGTTTAGGCTCCAAACAATATCCAACCAACTACATTGGAGATCTCCATTGTAATCTTTGCTCAAAGCATGTTTGAATTTGCAATGAGATTGACAATTTGCAATGAACCACCTTAGTTTTTGACAAAAATTGACAAAAACTACTTGTGCGTTTCGAAAACTTCCAAACTTGAAAATCACGATTAGACACAGCTTCTCAAAATCACGGTAGCGGTGAAGCACCAGTAGTAAAACAAACATACACATAATCAAAAGTGAGTCACATGATTTTGGCCTAAGCTTCACAAAATCATAGTGGCCTTGTGATTTAGCCAAATTCACTTTTAATCCAAACAATCACGTACTTTGAATCGAGATTCATCATAGTGAATCAAGATTCCTCATAATCAAGTTGTGATTCAATATAAGGTTCATGTCCAAATAGATACACACACTAAAGATTCATATTGACTAGATTCAATTATGTATCAAATCGATATTCGACTAGCATATATGGTAAGATCATATCAACATTTACAACCACAAATCCAATTTCATCATACCATGAAGTCAGAAGATTTTTTTCCAAGAAAGAAAGGAACTATATTTCTTATGTTTTCTCTCTAACAATACATCAAAATATTATGTCACAATCTCAAAATTAGCACACCAAAATCTCTTGGAACTCTAATGCAAAGTGAAGCATCTTCAATTAATGGATTGAAATGAATATTCAAGTGAATGAAGAAACAAAGTTAATATAAGATACCTTTCATTATTTCATACACCATTTGTTTCCCTCATTCCATGGTGCTGCAAATCTTTGTTAAGATAAGATGGTAATGCCATTCCATTATGTGCTTCTAAAGAACTTGAAGAAAATTTTCCCTTCCTTGGCCACAACCAAATCTTCGAAATTGAAAAACTTTCGCCTTTACTAACATTACTAATCTTCTTTCCTTCCAAATCACTTTCCACACACAGATACTCACCATTTTCAATTCCTTTGTTCATCGTTCTATCTTGATGAATTTTACTTTCATGGTTTAATGCATCCAAAGTTACCCTTAACTCTGAATTTCCAACCACATATTGATAAGATCCCATTGAGTAACATCTTCTTGCATCCAATTTACTACTACTCGTTTCACCGACTTCTTCGTTCTCTCGACCCGCTTCCGCGTTCATCTTCTTGAATTTCCCAAGCCGAACGGGTAAAACCCCTTTATCGACATCATCTTCAACAACAATTTCCTTTTGTCTATTACCAAATCTGTTTTCTCCGTTACAAGGACAACCGTCGTCTTCTCTAAGATCATCGAAATCAAACATCGGGTTTTCAATAGAAAATCCATTAGTTTGAAGTGTTCCTCTACAAAGAGGACAAGTTGAATTCGAAAGCAACCAAGTATCTATACAACTTATATGAAAAGCATGGCTACACATAGGTAACAATCTTAGCTTATCTTTCTCGGAAAACTCACACAAACAAACAGCACAATCAAAAGGCTCATTCAAACCAACAATTTCCTTGAATTGAAAAACAGGAAGTGCATCAATGAAAGCTTGATCTAAACCAGAATCATGAAGATGAAAAAGCTGTTGAAGCTGTCTTTGAAGTGCATCAGAAGTTGAAATTTCATTATGGTGTTGTCTATTAGATTGAGCAGAAGATGATGAAGATGGATGCTTTATGAGAAATCTAACAAGTAAATGAAGTAAACCAGATATGAAAAAAAGAACAGCAAGAACAACTATGATGAAAAGAACAGCTGGACTAATCTTAGTACTAGAAGACGAAGAAGATGTTGGTGGTGTTATTGTTGAAGAGCTTGATGAAGATTGTATTGGTGATGATGGTGGTGGTGGAAAATTCATAAAGTATTCATCTTTTTGATGAATTCTCAAATGGGTATGTTCAAATAACAATTTAGGATACATAGTTTCTGACATCAATCTAGTAACAAAACACAACAAAATATTCTCCTCCAACCAAACAAGAACCTAGTCAAATCACATCTATGTTACAAGAACAAAAGTCCTAAAAATCTAAACTTTATACAAATTTCAGACAAGTAAAACAAAGTACAGTACTAGGATGTTTACTTCTAACATATCTATTGGCTTAAAATCACTTCAAATGAAAATAGTGATGCAAGTGGAAAAAAAATGATTTTTTTTTCTTTTTTCTTATTTGGGTTTTTGCGAAAATAACTTGAAGTTAACTCACCTAAGTGGAACACCATTTAAGGTGGTTTTTGAAACTGAAGAGCAATGGTTTTTTTCTTCTTCAAAAGGTTTGAACTTTGAAGAGAGAGAGAGAGAGGTTGGAAAGTGAAGAGTGAAATGTATTGTGTTGGATGTGTGTGATGGATCCAAAATTGTTAGAAGGAAAGAATCCAAAAACTGTGAAAGTAGGAAGGAAGAGGTTCCCAAAGTGAGAGGTAAGGGATGACCAAAAGAAACAAAAACAGTTTCAATCTAATCTCACTCTCTATAGGAGAGTGCTAACCACGCATGTCTTTATTTCTTTTGTATTACTCTTTATTTTTGTATACAAATTAAAAAATATAATGATACTGTCATAAATATTTTTTTTTTATATAAAATAAGTTTTATTAATATATTAAAAATAGTATAAAAAATATTTAAAAAAAATAGAAAAAATAATAATCATTATTATTATTAAAAAATGAAATTAACATTTAAATACTGTCAACAGTAATTCTTAAATTTTATTTTCTATATTTAAATTTATTGCTTAGTTTACTTTTAAATTAAATATCTTTTTAATCTTTATCATTTCAAAATAAAATTTATTTACTAAAATAACAATTATTTTAATACTGAGTGATTACTCTTAAATTTTATTTTCTATATTTAAATTTATTGTTTAGTTTACTTTTAGATTAAATATCTTTTTGATCTCTATCGATTATCAAATTTTGTTTTTAGATTTTATAAAAAATATGATATGTTTTATTTCCTACAAAATTATAATGTACGTAGTTTTAGTCTATGTTGTTAAATTGATTTTATATTTTTGAACGATTATCCTACAGACATGTTTAGAATATTATAAAAAAAAATCGAAAAAAAAATTCAAAATTTGATTTTTAAGTCGAGATTTTCATTATTTTTTCAATATTTTTTGAAATTTAAAATTTTCATATTTAATTCATCTCATTTTAAAAAATTCTAAAATTTGGTAAAGGAACATTTTGTAATATTCTGAACATATATGAAAAAGAATATTCAAAATTTAAAAATTTAAGGATAATAAAATAGTTTTTAAAATTTTAGAAAATAATATAAACTGAAATTGAATAAATAATTTTTTTGTAAAGATCAAAATATATTATTTTTTAATAACGATTAAAAATAAAATTTGAGATATTTATGAAAACTAAAAATATATTTAATTCTTTAATTTTTATAATAAAAAATATTTATATTTTTTATTTAATAAATAATATTCATTTTTATTAATGTAAAATTAAATATATTAAATTTTAAACTTATTCTTCAAATAATTGATTAAATATATCAATAACAAATAATATATAATATAAGTATGTGTTTATAAGTGAGTGTAACGATCATTTTACAAATTAATTTTATTGAATTTAAGTTAGTCATAATCACTTAATATGGTATCAGTTGATTTTGGAATGAAAGAAAACTATTGCATTCTATTTCTTTCTTGCAAATGTACAGGGGTAGAGCCTATTATATAGCTTAGTAACAAAGTATAGCTTACTAACAAACTATAAAAGGCTAAACTAATTTAGTTACTTCTAATCTAAGAATAATTATAATTAGTTATTTACATCATGTAATAGCCCCCACAAACTGGACTATGGATGTTCAATAGGCCAAGTTTAGAAACCAATGAATCAAAGGAGGAAACGGGTAACGGCTTGGTGAGAACATCTGCTAGTTGAGCAGAAGAAGAAACGGGTAAGAGGTGAATGAGACCAGTTTGGATTTTCTCACGAATGACATGGCAGTCAGTTTCAATATGTTTTGTTCGTTCGTGGAAAGTTGGGTTCTGGGCAAGGTAGATAGCACTTTTGTTATCGCAGTAGACTGAACTAGGTTGATCAAATGAGATATGAAGATCCTTGAACAAATACTGCAGCTATTGTAATTGATCCGCTGTCGCGCGCGGGTCAAAAAACGAGTTAAATTGCAAACTGTAGTAACGACGGTAACAGTAACTCGAGTATCGTCTCTCAAGGACTCTTGGGTTTTACTAACTAAAATCGAAATTGGGGGTTGTTTGGTTCGAGTTTAGGCAATTAAGCTAATTATAAAAAGTGATTATCAAATAAGCTGTTTGGAAATAAGTGATTATAGAATAAGTCGATCTACTGATTCAGTTCCTACTATCATCGATTATTATAATTTTAATACCCGAGCGGGTTGTCTATTCCTATTTGGGTACAAACTCAATGACAAGCGCGGTGAAGTTTGTGAGATGTACGATCCTATTGTCCGAATTAAGCAAACGGGATAAGTTTTCATGGATTAAGCAAACATGACTGATCAGACACAACAACGGATTAAGCAAACGTGATGAGTCTATGTTAGGATCATACAATCAACCAAATTGAATCAATATATTTTATGCAATCGAATTAAGCATACAATAACACAAAATATCATTGAAAGGAATTAAACTTAAATTAACATTATAATAATCTCAAGTATTGGAACCTGAATTACAGTAGATCAACCCAAAGGAATTAGTTCTCCATAGTCATTCGTCCAAGCTTTTCAAAAAATCGTCAAATGGAATATTCATGCTACTGTTCACGGCTGCTACCCTAAGGGGAAAGAGAGCGACCCGTTTTACAACCCAACTGGGTCAAACAAACGACCCAGGCCCAAAACTAATTGACCCGAAACTTAACTAAAACTAGTGCTGCAACTTCAACGAATTTTCTGGCCCTTCTACAGTCCGATTCTGACTTCGACTCCAACATAAGAATTGTAGCTCTTTCTCTTAGCTTTTCGTCGATTATTAGAACGCCTCAATCGGACTTCTGAAACTCCAGTTATGATCGTTTCTGTGCAGACTGCTAAAGCTGAAAATTAAATACGAAAATCAAATAACAATAAAAATAAATTAAAATATAAAAACATTATAAAATACAAAAATAAGACAAGCAAACCATGGAAATGTATAAGTACAACCGTAGAGTAATGTGCATCAAAATGCACTGATCAGTAATTCACAAGTTAAGCTAGCCAAAGCCCGATACTCTGCTTCTGAACTGGATCTGGATACCGTGGACTGTTTTATTTATTTCCAGGATAAGAGGGAGGTGCCAAGAAACACACAATAACCAGTCACGGGTCTGCGAGTAGCAGGGCAACATGCCCAATCTGAATCTGTGAAACCAGAAAGTTTGAGGATGGAGGAGGAAGAATAGAACAAACCCTTGACTGGAGCACCTTTGAGATATTTAAGAACACGAATAGTTGCTGAATGATGAACTTGCAGAGGCTGTGATATGAACTGACTGAGTTGTTGAACAATGAAGTCAATGTCAGGCCTGGTGGTAGTCAGATATAGAAGTTGTCCAACAAGCCGTCTATAAGCTGAGACATCCTCATAAGGTGGTGAATCAGTATCATGAAGTTTCAATGAGGAATCAAAGGGAGTTGAACTAGGTTTAGTAGCCAAGAAACCATTGTCCTCAAGTAATTCCAAAGCATACTTTCGTTGGTTAAGAAAAATGCCTTGAGTGGATCTTGCAACTTCCAAACCAAGAAAGTATTTTAGCTTACCAAGGTCCTTGATTTTGAATGTGGAATCAAGGAAACCTTTAACAGAGTGAATTTCCTGCAAATCATTTCCAGCTAAAACAATGTCATCAACGTAGACTAATAATGCAGTAAAATGAGAGTCATGTGATTTTGTAAATAAGGAATGGTCACAGAAGAATGAGAGTAGCCAAGGGAGATAAGGGTCGTGGATAATTTTGAAAACCACTGTCTTCTAGCCTGCTTCAGTCCATAGAGGGACTTATGTAATTTGCAGACTTTGTTGGCAGAAGATACAGAGGACAAGAATCCAGGAGGTAGATCCATATACACTTCTTCATGCAGATCACCATGAAGGAAAGCATTGTTGACGTCGAGTTGTTCTAAGTGCCAACCCTTGATGGCAGCCACTGATAAAAAGGTGAGAATTGTGGTAAGCTTCGCAACAGGTGAAAAAGTGTCAAAGTAATCCACTCCCTCCAGCTGAGTATATCCTTTTGCTACCAAATGGGCCTTGTATCGTTCAATGGATCCATCAGCATGATGTTTGATCTTGTAGACCCATTTGCAACCAATTGGTTGCTTACCTGCAGGCAAATCAACAACAGACAAAGTATTTGTGGATGCAAGAGCATCTAACTCAGATTTTATAGCATTATTCCAACAGTCAGACTTGCAGGCTTGTTTATAGGTTTTGAGTTCTGAGAGAGAGCTAATGGACAAACAGAAGAATTTATGATCTGGACTACATTGGTTATAAGACAAAACAGAAGAGAGAGGATAATTGGAGGTACCTGTGTCAGATGCTGGCAGCATTGAGGATAGCAAATTGCAGTGGTAATCAGAGAGATAGGTTGGAGGCTTGGTATGTCAATTTGATTTTCTGGTTAGTAAATGAGGGTTGGAACAGGGGAAATCAGTAATGTCATTTGAGGGAGAAGAGAATCCGGTAGGAGAAGAATTATTGGATTGGGGGAGAAGGGGGGGGGGGGAGGTTCATTTGGTGGAGTTAAGGGTGGTGGAATGTCGGTGAGGTTATCAGGTGGGTCAAGTAAAAGAGGGTCAGTATTGGCAATTGTAGGATTAGGTGCAGTGGTAGGTGAGGTTGATGCAAAGGGAAACACAGTTTCATAGAAGACTACATGTCTTGAAACATAAAACTCATGTGAGATGGGATCATAAAGAAGAAACCCTTTTATGCCTTCCCTATAGCCAAGAAAGATGGATTTCCTTGCTCTTGGTTCAAATTCCGTACGATGGTTATGTAATGTGGAAGAGTAGGCAAGACAACCAAAAACTCGTAAATGGTTAAGATTGGGAGGAGTAGAGTGAAGTGTTTGATAGGGGGATAGGTTGTTAAGGAGAGGAGTGGGAAGACGGTTTATAATGTGAATGGCCTGTTGTATAGAAAGATGCCAAATGTTATGAGGAAGATGAGAGTGGAAAGAAATGGCATGTGCAACATTCAGGATGTGTTGGTGTTTTCTTTCCACGATACCGTTTTGTTGAGGTGTTTCAACACAAGACCTGTGATGGATAATGCCTTTAGAAAGGTAGAAGTCTGTCATGAGAAACTCAGGGCCATTGTCACTACGAATGCATTTGAGTTTCTTGCCAAATTGAGTTTCTATGAAGGAGATGAAATGAACTAAGTGAGTTCTGGTTTCACTTTTATTGGTCATAAAAATTGTCCAAGTAAACCTGTTGTAATCATCTACAAGGGTTAAGAAGTACTTATGGCCACATATGGAAGGGGTGGAAAGAGGTCCCCAAATATCAGCATGAATTAAATCAAAAATGGATACAGATTTAGTAGTACTATGAGCAAAAGGCAAATGTTTTTGTTTGGCCAAATGGCAAGTATTACAAGGTTGATGATTGTTATTGAAAGTGACAAAAGGAAATTGAGATGAAATACATTTGTGTATATAAGGACTTAAGTGTCCTAGTCTAAAATGCCAAATAGTGGCATGATCATGCTTGGAAGGATTGAATGGAGGAGAGATGGAGGTGTTGACAGAACCAGGTGTGTGTGGTAAGGCTTTAGGTGTGGTGGCATCAAGAACATACAATTTTCCAATCCTCCTAGTTGTAAATCCAGTCATCTTGGGATGGAGCAACTGAACAATTTGACAGCAATTAGGGAAGAATTTCACATCATATAACGAGGAGTCAAAAGGGTAGTGACTGATATAATGTTAACATGAAACGAAGGAAAATAATAAATATTGTGGAGGATAAGGGATTCACATAACAAAACTGAACCATCAATAGTGGTAGTGACCGTGTCACCATTAGGCACGGTCATAGATTTAGGTGCAATGTGATATGTGGAAAGAAAACTAGTAAAGTTATGAGTGATATGGTCTGTGACGCCCGTGTCAACGATCCACCAATTATGACAAGAAGTATTTGAGAGATGCTTACCAGAAGAAATGTGGGGAGAGGTATGGGATACAAAATTGGTAGCAAAAACAGAATTAACCGATGAAGGTGAAGGGAATTGCAAGTTGGACTGTTGAAGCAGCTGTAAAATCTGTGTATATTACTCTTGGATCATGGACAAAGTTCTTGAGCCATTGGTTGATGTGGAAGCAGAGATGGATGATGCCTCAAGTTGAGTAGAGTCGGCATCTTGAACAGAGTTCACTGTAGATTCAGTCAAATTCCATGCAGATGTAGTAGGCTAGCGCTGACGAAAACCAGGAGGATAACCATGCTTCATGAAGCAAGTCTCGATAGTGTGGTTGGTGCGACCACAATGGGTACACAGGCGGCTACCACGGCCACTGGAGGAATGTCCATGGCCACGACCACGACCAAAGTTGGTAGAAGGACGAGAAGATGCCGTAGAGAAGTGATTCACAGATGACTGAGACTCAATTGATGAAGCAGAGGTTGAATGAAGGCTGAATTGTCGTTCTTGTTGGAGAACCAGATTGAACGCATTGTCAAGGGTTGGTAGGGGAGACATCAGCATGATCTGCGAGCGAACATGAGAGTATTGATCTCCAAGACCTTTCAAGAACTTGATCACTTTATCTTGTTCTTTGAATTTGCGTAGATCTGAAGCAGCACCACATGAGCACGGTATAGCACAAGTGCAATCATGAATTGGGCGGAAATTCTCGATTTCTTCCCAAAGCGTTATCAATTTTGTGAAGAATGAAGAAATGTCCAGTGTTCCTTGTCGAAGACGAGCAACTTCTTCTTGAATATCAGCAATTCGAAAAATGTCTCCCTGAGAGAACCGATTTTCCAAACTTTTCCATACCAGAGAAGCGCGATCATACCAGAGAAGAGATTTTGCGATTTCTTCAGAAATGGAGCGTTGAAGCCATGAAAGGATGAGATTGTTGCATCAAAGCCAAGGATCATACAGAATATCAGAGATAGGCGGAGGAGAAAGGCTACCATCAACGAATTTGATTTTGTTCTTGGAGATAAGGGCAACTTTCATCGATCTAGACCAGATCTGGTAGTTCTTGTTATCAAGAACAGGTTGAGCAAGAACGAGGGAAGGATTCTCGTTAGGATGCATGTAGTAGGGATTAGAAGGATTGGTAGCAAAATCTGAGTAAGGGAGCGCCATAGCCAGGGTGAGGCAGCAAAGGAGAAAGAAGGCGCGAAGTCACGAAGACGAAGAAGAAGGCGCAAAGAAGGAGAAAAGAAAGAGGCGCGGAAAAGAAATTCAAACTGATACCATGTTGATTTTGGAATGAAAGAAAACTATTGCATTCTATTTTTTTCTTGCAAATGTACAGGGGTAGAGCTTATTATATAGCTTAGTAACAAAGTATAGCTTACTAACAAACTATAAAAGGCTCAACTAATTTAGTTACTTCTAATCTAAGAATAACTATAATTAGTTATTTACATCATGTAATAGTATCAATGGTATCAGAGATATAATTACCACCATGAAGATATAATATTTAATCACCGGAAATAATCTCTAACGACCTTCTTATTTTCTTCCATTTTTTCTCATTTCATTGTATTCTTTTGTTTTAATCATCAACCCTATATCGACTTCCGCAACAATAATTTAGTTTTCTTGATCAAATAATTTGTAATATCATATATTTGTTGAAGTTTGTCACACAATTCAATTATTTTGATGGTATGATTATTTGATTCTTCTTTAGTCACTCATGAATTTCTTTAATGCTTTATATTCAATGGTAGTTAACATTTGTATTTTCTATATTATATGTAGTTAAACCTCTTTTATTCTTTTTGTGATTATATAGAATTTTCATTTTTTATATGTCATATCTAATGATAATTAATTGTTGAGTTTGTTGATAGGTAATGTCTTCGGGTAAAAATTAATAGGGGATAGAGGAGCTAGTAAATTATAGTTGTCTCAAAAAAAGTTATACGCTAAGCGTTTTTAATATATTTAACATGAGCAAAGTAAAATCTTTGTGAATACTCTATTAGCAAATCATTTTAAACTCTCTTGAGAATAATGTCTGAAGACAGTCTCAAAGGTTGAAGGTATGTCTAAGATTTCTTATGTCAATGCAGTTGGTTGTTTAATATATGTTATGGTTTGCACTAAATCAGATTTGGCACAAGCAGTTGGTCAAGTGAACAAGTTCATGTTCAAGCCAGTGAATCAACATTAGAAAACAGTTAAGTGAATCCTAACGTATTTGAAGGGTACAACATATCATGATATCATGTTCAGTATGGATCAGAGTGTTCCATCGGTTGTGGAATATGTGGATTGTGACTATGCATGTGATTTGAATGTGAGAAGTCTACAAGAGGGTAAGTTTTTACTCTTGTAGGGAGGCTTATATGCTGGAAATCATCAATTTAATTTATAGTAGCTATGTCTACAACTGAGAAAGAATACATGGCAGTAGATAAAGCTACCAAGAAAGCATTATGGCTTACAAGGTTAGTGAAAGAGTTGGGTGTTGAACAAGGTGGAGCTCAATTGCATTGTGATATTCATAATGTTATTTATTTGGTGAACAAGCAGATGTATCATGCTAGGACTGATGCGATGTTCCACGGGATCAAAGAGTTAGGGACATTCACAGATATATTACTTCATAAGGTTCACACTTTAGAGAACGCAGAGCGGCCACGACCCTTGCCCTTACGTTTGGCCCAACCGTTTGTTAGAGGGCGATTAGGGTGTGGGAGGTGCGGAGGGCGAAGCCCCACATTGTATGATTTAGAAATATTATTATAATCTGGATCGTTAGTATATATATATATATATATATATATATATATATATATATATATATATATATATATATATATATATATATATATATATATATATATATATATTATATTGAAACTCTAATGTGTGTAATTCATAATGAATTAATAAGACGGGACTATAGCTACTCTATAGTCATAAATATGGACAATATGGTCGAACTATGTGAACAAGATTTTTGTGTATTTCTCTCTATTTTGATATGTATTATCTTACTTTACAAGTCGGTTTTGTAAGAATAAATTATATTAAATTTTAATTCTACGAAATATATTGAAAAAAAATTCAATCCAACGTTGATTAAAAATGAAGCCCTCAAAATTTATAGAGAGTGATATCCCTTACCTTACAAGTGAGTTTTGTAAGTAATACAAACTTTAATTATAATCATGATATTAAAGTTTAATTTAAGATTCATTAGACCACCCGCTATTAGAATTTTGCTATAGGCTTATCCACCTTTTATTTTCAAGCTTTAAATGTTCAATTTTAGACGTGATGGAGTGTGTTAAGTAAGAATTTCACATCAAATAATATATGATTTGAACACGTACTTACAAATGAGGTCATTCATCACTTTACAAATCGATTTTGTAGAATTGAGATAGACTAAACCACGTTCTTTTTACAATATGGCATCTCGTCAAAATTTTGTCCAATCTATTAGGATATAAAAATACTTTAAATATTATTGATTTTGAAAATAAAAATTGAACATATATAATATGCTATAAATTATAAGTTTAAACACTATTTAAATTAATATATAAAAAATGTTATAAATTACTTTTTCAACTTTTTAAACTTTCAGAAAAAAATAATAAAATGAAATTTTAGAATGAATAATTTTTTATCCTATTTAAAGAAAAACCTTAATTATATAAATAGTCAAACAAAACAAAAATTATAAATAAAAGAATTTTAACTTTTCTATAGTTTTTCAATTAAATGTCACGAGAGTGAATTCACAATATGCACTGATTTCACTCGAGTTTAACCAATGAATGATGAAAAGGTTTTGAGCTAGTGGTGCTTTTATAAATGATATTTTCAGTAGTAGGTTACACGTTACTAGCTGTAAACCCAAATTTAAGGACTATGGCATGTCAATTATTAATGCTAACCTTATTAATATTAACCTATAAGTCAAAAAAGAGAGAGAAAACAAAAGAAAAAGAAATACATTTTTTAGAGCCTTAGGTTAAGTTTGGTAGGAAGTACTAGTATTAGTATGCAAACGAGTATACTATGCTTTTCTCTAAGTAAGGGTTAGAATCAAAATCTTTTGTTAGATTTATTAAATGATTCTATTTAGGAATATTACTTACAAAAATGGGTTATTTGGTTAACTTATGAATTAAGTTTGGATAAGTGTTTTGAATACAATTAGAGTTAGAACAAATTTTCTTTTTTGAACCAAACAAGTGCTACAAATTTAGATGTTTGATTATTGTCATTAGTAAATAGAAGGAAAATGCTTAATTGAAGGTTTTATGCATTGCATATGGTCCACTAAAGCCTTTTTAAGTCTCTCTCTTATATAAGTGATTTCTTTAAGCAAGTACTAACCACCATTGAGATCATTGTCTATGTAGAATGGAGTGGATAATTAAATTAATGCTACTAGATATTTAATTTCTTCCTTTCATTAATTAGTTGTAAGATACTTCCTACTTAAATGTAAAACTTTAAAGACTAATTACTAGTCATAATTTATATATCATTTTAATAATATATTATTTAACTCTTCAATTCAAACATTTTAAAATAACTTTAAAAGAAAAACACATCCATGTAGGAATGCTTGTCTAAATGGCACAAATAAGACTTATTTTAAGTAGTGTCTGTCTAAATATCTTGTTAATATATAAGTATCAAATTTTAGAAAAATTCTTTTACATATGAAAAAATTGTTTGACAATTTCATATTTGCCACCTCACTTATATTTGCCAACTCCACGGAACTATTATTACTAGACATGACAACGGCGTGTAGTGGATAAGAGACGATTTTTATTTTTTTTTAATTTAAATTTGAATTCACGAATAATTATTATTCTCTATCTTAAATTTAAATAGAAATGGAGAATTAAAATTTAAATCCGTCTCAAATGAATTCGAGTTGGATTCGGATATCCTTATCCACTATTATCTATTTAGCAAAATTATTTATTAATAAAAATATTTATTTTTTCTAAAACCAAATTACATTATAAATAATAAAATAAAACAATTTAAAAAAATTTCATACATATATTTCAAATATTTTAAATGTAAATACAAATCAAATCATTAAAACATTGACAACATATTTAATATTCTAAATTATAAAAAATTCCATACATACGTTTCAAATATTTTAAATATAAATACAAATCAAATCATTAAAACATTGGCAACATATTTAATATTCTAGATTATAAAAAAAAAATTATATATATAAAATAAACGGGACGAGTTCGAAGGCGCGTTCGAGATGGATATTAATATCCTCATAATCTGGTAAATTCCCATATTTTGTAATCGGAAAAACCCGAATCCAAATTCAGTCAAAACGAATTTTCCCCATCAACTTTGGAACAGATTTGGATAGATACCCGCAGATACGAATTTTGTTGTCATGCCTAATTATTATATTTATGTCTTTATTAAATATTTTTGAATTTTTTTACTGGATTTTTTAAAATGTTCGATAGTTTTTTCAAATTTTTGAAAAATGTCAATAGTTCATATTTGACAAACAAAAAAAATTAATACTATCGAATTATTCAAAAAATCCGATAAACTACAACACTTTTTGAAAAATTTGATAATATTAATTTTTTTATTGAATATGAACTATCGATTTTTTAAAAAATCTAAAAAATTACGAAAGATATCAAATTTATGAAAAATCTGATATCTTAATTTATTTTTCAAAAAAAATCGATAAAATTGCATACCAATCTTTTAAAATATATTATCGAATTTTTCTATTCATATCAAAATTTTCAATTGTACTATCAAATTTAATTTTTCGTTCGCTAATCTTTTTATTAAATTTTGATAAGAATATTTTTATCATTATAAAAATATAAAGGGGTATCAAGTATAAGCGGGGTGGTAGGATAAAATCTTCAAAAAGTGACATGTATTGGGCCAAATTTTGTTTGGGCTTTATAAAGCAACACTTAGAGAATTTATCATGTCATCATTATAGTTTGACCCAGCACCTCTACATGAGAATTGTTATTACTATTATGCATTTATTAAGTATTTTTAGATTTTTAAAAGTCCCTAGACTTAAAAAGGAATGTCGGATTTTTTGTGTTTATATGAAAAAGTACCGCATATTGCAAAAAAAATCTCAGATTTTTTGGGATTTTTTGAAGAAATATTGAAAATTTCTAAAAATTTTCGATAAAAACGCATTAGTTTCTGATAAATGTTTGAAGAAATATCAAGTTTTTTGAAATATTTTGTAATTTTCAGAATTTTTTAAAAATGTAGGTAGTTAATATACAATAGGCAAAAAATATTAACACTATTGAATTTTTTGAAAATTTCTGTAGACTACAAGATATTTTGAAAAATATGATAAACTACAAAATATTTTAAAAAATTTGGTAGTGTTAAATTATTTTTTAGTCTATCAAATATCAACTATCGACTTTTCAAAAATTCAAAAATTACCAAAGATACTATATTTATAAAATAAAATAAAAAAGGTATGTTACATTAATTTTTTTATTTTTAAAACTGATAATAGTACGTATCAAAGTTTTTAAATATACTATCAAAATTTTTAATTTATACAAGACTTTTTACTTGTTATACCAGAGTTTTTGACAAAATTTTGACAAGAATAAATAGATATTATAAAAATATATAAGGGTGTCAGGTCAAATCACGAGGGTGGTAAGATAAGTTCTCAAACACTTATATTACTTTGAGAGTTTTAGCTGGCATCCCAAAATTCATATTTGATACCTCCACATAATTTTCATAATACCAAAAATATCTCTTTAATTTTTTTTCATTGATTACATGTTGTAAAAATATTTCTCAGATGCAAAATATTCAATAGGCCATACAAAAATTTGAAATGCATTGTTATTGATATTTTTGATAAATCTAGTACTTGTAAAAGTTTTATCGTTTTTTTTCAAAAAATCTAGGATATCAGATGGTTCCTACACCCTTAAAAAAATATGATAGTATTAATTTTGAACGGTTAAGATTTTGCCACCACTTTTGTAATGTTGTGATTGTATTGACAGTTTTGTGTGGCCCATTGATTTAAAACTTGTATAAATATGTTTCATATATTGCTGATAAAAACATCTTATAATGTCTTAATTTTTGTATCTCACATTTGTGTACTTCAACAACATGAAACCTCTGACTCATAGAGGACACCTCTCTTGATGTTCTAAAATCCAAGCTGGATAATCTCTTGCACCACACCGACAATATAATGTGGTTAAGATCAAGTACCTTTCACCATCGATTGATAATAAATGGAAGATTAGGTTCAATAAGTTTGAGCTAAAGACAAATAAAGACAAATGAAGATTTAAACACTATATGGAACACCATAACAAAGAGTTTGATCGAGGTGGATGTCACATTTGCGAGATCTGTCGATGATATTATCAAGATATAGAAACATCATGAATCATCTAATAATGTTTAATTTTTGTTCATGTTATTTTCTTGTTAAGTTATGCTAAGAAATGTTTGTGTTAAATTATGTTAATCTCGCAATAATGTAATGCTAATTTTTATCACTACGCCAAAAAAGACCTACGAAAGCGCTTTTTTTGGCCTTTAAAAGCGCTTAAAAGCGCTTTCTAAGGTGGCGCTGCTAAAGGTTTTAGCAGCGCTTTTTGTTTAATAAAAAGCGCTCTCATAGGTCTACTTATGACAACGCTTTTTCTAAAAAGCGCTCTCTTAAGTACCCTTATGGCAGCGCTTTTTCTTTAAAACACTCTCTTTAGTACCCTTATGGCAGCGCTTTTTCTAAAAAGCGCTCTCTTAAGTAGGCTTTTAGCAGCGCTTTTTCTAAAAAGCGCTCTCTTAAGTAGGCTTTTGGCAGCGCTTTTTTATGAAAAAGCGCTTTCATTGGTGGCGCTTTTTTTGGAAAAAAACTTTCATAGGTTGTCTTTTAACAACGCTTTTTCTTGGAAAAGCGCTGTCATAGGTCTACCTATGAAAGCGCTTTATGTGAAAAAGCGCTGTCATAGGTCTACCTATGAAAGCGCTTTTCTCCAAAAAGCGCTTTCATAGGGTGTTTTTTTAGAGGTATTATTTATATCATTCATATACCTGCATTGTTTGCCATAACCTGTAATTCATAAATAGCGGTAATGCATTGTAATTCCGATACCCCGTTCTCGTACTCTTTCGACAATCGATTGGAATACATCCATGTCTTATCCATGGTTTACGGCTTCTGAGTCAAAACCAATACTCAATATAACAAAACCAATACTCAATACTTTTCACTAAATTCATTTTATTCTATCAACTACTTTAGTACACAAGTATAACACAAGAAACCATAAACAAGAAACTATCATTGCTCAAAATCAATCATAAATTATGTTTGTATCTCAAATTATATATAAACCATTGTTATCTGTATTCTAACTCAAATTCAGTCTTACAAAATCAACCCTAACAACAACTAAACCAGTCCTTATATTATTCTCTGCTCAATAAAATATTGACACAACTCCTCTTTGGTTTCTTCCAACTGAAGTTTCGTGTAATATGCACATTTGTACTCATCGAAGTACTACACAAGAAAACATAATATGCATGATTTAGTTCAAAGTAAAAAATTATATGGAATATCCGAGAAATAATAAAACAAATTCTAAGTTATAAATTCATACCGTGACTGGAATCTCTATTTGATTCAGTTGAATGATTTCTTTGATAAACCGCATAACGAAGTATCCACAATCTATACCATTTTGCTATTGAGGACACTACATAGAAAAACAAATAAGAATATATAGTTGTATTGTTTTATCAAATAGCGTAAATATTATAAGCAAAATAGTGGAAATTAATATACCTGCACTTTGATCCAATTAATGTTGTTTGATTTAAACCGTCGTACCCGAGCTTCTCTTTGACACCGGAATACTTGTATCGCTCTAACAAAATAAAAATATATATTTAGAACAATGTCACAGAAATAATTAAATACATAAATACACATAAATATTTAGAATAACCTCACTTACGTATCAATCATTAACTTCATATCCGGATAATTTGTCCAATCACCGTCAACCGAATTCAGATAATAGACCACTTCTTTTATAGGATCGATAGCAACCAACAACCAGTGACGTCTATAAATTAAAACAACAGTTTAGAAGAAATTTTTCTACGCAAAAATTACAAATATTAAAATGAATTTTGAATGAAAATCTAACCCTGTAGGAATAGTATTATACGCCCAAAGATATAAGCTTTCTGTACTGCCAGTTGCCATGAATCTTTCGACTAAGTGCTCTCTTACTGAATCCGGTTCCCTACCAATTGTCGCTCCGCTGACACAGGAGGAAGACACAAAATGGAATCTGTTTGACAATTGATTCCCGCGCATCAATTTGTCATATAACAGCCTTAAATAAAAACATAATTAATATTAGAGTATATTCATTGGAAATGTTTAAAAAATATTTCAGCTAATTACATAATATAAAGATGGGGTTACCGGATGTATGCGTGCATAATACTGACGCCCAATTCTTTATGACGGAAAATCTGTTCCACGTCCTCATGTCCAATCATTTCTGTGCAAGGAAAACCAAAAATACCTTGATCCATATCAATTTGACGAATACCACCATCCATCAAATTTGTTGTTCCCACTATTGTTTCAAGACACTGCCGGTATCGAGGGAAAAATCTAGTAGGCACCCTTTTCTTGGGTGGTACGCCAATGATTTTCTGGCTCACTTGTTGTGACCCATGAAAAGGTACCTAAAAATCATATAAACTCGGTTAAATTATAAAATTATGCAGTTTTTTATTCGGATCATATAATTAACACTTTAAACGTACCTCTTTTGGTGATACGTCAGACTCGTCGTGCCGAAAATCCCTTTACCCTTAGATGCGGGTGTTGTAGGAGTCTATAATTACCGTGGAAATAACTGAGGTCAGAACTGACAGTTGAAGACTTAAAGATTCATAATTGTTTTCAACATACCTGATCATCTATGAAAATGAGGTCGGATGGCCATGCAACAAAAGATCCAATTGCATCTCGCAGCAATGTGGTCTCAGCAACAATGTCAGGTACCGGCAGTAATGCATCCATATCTAAAGCAATGTCAACCGATGCTTTCATGTGACCATCCGGAAGCGGTCTATTATGAAGTAAATCTCCCGAGCTGTTATGGACATTTCCCTTGCCAACTAGTCGATAAGTCGGTGACGATAGGTATAGCTGGCAAGATGAAATGCCCTAAACCAATAATAACCGTTAGAAGTGACTAAAAATATTCTATAGTAATAACGGATATATATTGAAAATTACCTCGGGAAATTTATGCTGAAAGTTGATACTAGCTTTGTCACTAGTTTCTTTCAATTGTGAACTGCTCTTTTCCGCCATATATCTCTCTTTATCCTTCTGCAATTCACGAACTTGAGCTTGTAAATCCTGCAATGTTTGTATCACTTCTGCATTGCTAGGATTTCTTCTCCTTGGATGCTTATACAAAGAGGTTGGAGTCACACCATGACCTTTACCCCTCACCCGACCCGGATACTCAGCAATATTTAGTGCTCGACTAAGTACGCTCCTGGCATCATGAGGATCCTCACCTGGGGATACCGATTGGGACACAAAGTAACAACTATTTCTTTTTGCAATGTTGGTAAGATCTCAGGATCGATCACCTTGCTGCAAATTGACTTGAAGAAAAAACACAGTTTAGTTATTGCGCTTCTTACTTTTTCTGGAAGAATAGAACGTATACCTATCGGTAGAAAATGTTCCATTATAACATGGCAATCATGCGTCTTTAAACTCTTTAACTTGAGGTCTTGCATAGACACAAGTCTTCTAATATCTGATGAGTAGCCTTATGGAACTTTAACCTCACTTAGGAACTTACACAATATTTTTTTCTCCTTTCTGGATGGAGTGTAAACAGCAGGTGGTAGATATGTTCGTGTTCCTTTTTTCACGGGTCCCAATTCAGTTCTTATTCCCATCTCTACCATGTCTTCCCTTGCTTTAAGACCATCCTTAGACTTCCCTTTTATATTGCGTAACGTACCAATAACACTGTCAAATACATTTTTTTCAATATGCATAACATCAAGAAAATGTCTTACTTACAAAGATTTCCAATATGGCAATTCAAAAAAAATCAACCTCGTCTTCCACCCACATGTAACAACTTTATATGCAAAAGGCTTGCCAAACTGAATACTCACATCTTTCACCTTTTCAAATAATTGATCACCTGTCAATCCAGGCGGAGCTCTACGTTGTTCGGTATCTCCGTTGAACGCTTTTCTCCATCCACGATATTGATGTTTAGAATTTAAGAATCTACGATGACCGAGAAAGACATTCTTCTGACAAAGTTTCAATCGCATCGTATCGGTTCCATCTTCACAGATAGGACACACTTTTTCACCTTTAATGCTATACCCGGATAGATTTCCGTAGGCTGGAAAATCGTTAATTGTTCCAAACAACATCGCCCTCAAGTTGAAACTTTCTTTCCTATACCCATCATAAACCTCCACACCGTTCTCCCACAAAATCTTCAAATATTCGATTAAAGGTTCCAAATATACGTCTATGTCATTTCCTGGTTGTTTAGGCCCAGAAATTAACATAGATAACATCATGTACTTACGCTTCATACATAGCCACAGAGGTAGGTTATAAATCATAAGAATTACAGGCCATGTGCTATGCGAGATACTTTGAATACCGTGTGGGTTCATTCCATCAGTAGACAATGCCAAGCGAAGGTTTCTTGCGTCTTTTCCAAATTCAGGATAATCATTATCAATTTTCATTCACTGTGGTGAATCTGCCGGATGTCGAAACTTTCCATCAACAATTCTTTCATCTGCATGCCAAGTTAAATATCTTGAATCGGTTTCACTACGATACATCCGTCTAAATCTCGGAATTATAGGAAAATACCATAAGACTTTTGCCGGAGACAACTTTTTCTTATATCGAGGGGCACCGCATTTAGGACACTCATTTAACGATGCATACTCGTTTCGAAACAAAACGCAATCTTTTGGACAGGCATGTACCTTGTCATAGCTCATGCCAATAGAGTACAACATCTTTTTGGCCTCATACGTTCGATTGGGGAGAACATTATCCTCTGGTAGCATATCTTTCATAAGGGCTAATAACTCTGTGAAACTTTTATCCGACCATCCATTGCCCGCCTTTAAGTTGTACAACTTTAATACCCCAGACAATCTTGTAAATTTTGTACAACCATTATACAACGGTTTCTCTGCATCGCTTACCAACCTCTCGAACATTTTAGGACAATCATTAAGATCTTCTTCAAGCGCTTATGCAATCTCTTCAACTCGATCATAATCGTATGTATCTGTGCCATTGTCGTTTGAAGCATAGGTCCTATTATCCCCCGATTCATCATTCCCGTCACTTTTCTCACCATGCATATTCCAACATGTATAACTTCTATCAATTCCATACCGTATTAGATGCGATGCCAACTGAACTGCGTCAACCCGATTCCCATAACAGCAACACAAACAAGGACATGTCATTCGACCGGGGTCTTCGGCGTGTGCAACAGAAAACTTAACGAATTCCGATACCCCGTTCTCGTACTCTTTCGATAATCGATTGGAATACATCCATGTCTTATCCATGGTTTACGGTTTCTGAGTCGATCTGAGCTAAATGATAAGTTAGAAAACAAAACCAATACTCAAAACTTGCACTTGCTCTTGCACAACCATATAACAAAACCAATACTCAATACTTTTCACTAAATTCATTTTATTCTATCAACTAATCACATTTTGTGATTACATCACTAATCACAATTCTTAACTCTCACAATTTTATATAAGCATGCATTCTGTTACCTTAAAAAGTTGTTTTTGTTTCTTTATCCATCTCATTAACAAGTTAATTAATTACTTTACATTATCTCTAATTAAATATACATATAGATATAGATATATAGATACATAATAATGAATGGTAATGTGAAATGGGTAACCCCGTTTGTTAATGAATCATAATTTCCACCACCATTCACTAACATAACACAACATCATTAGCACAACCCTCTACATGTCCGTTTCTTATATACTAGTACATCCTTGTTTCATCAAACTCAAGGGCTACCCTATACCAAACTTCATCTGTTTCTTATATATGGCATGGCCTCATTTTAGTCTAAGATATGTTTTCTGATACGAAATTTTGTAATAAACAAAAAGGACAAAATATTTTGTATAGATTGAAAAGAAGAAACAATCACCTGACGGTTCTCTTGTTTTCTGACGATTTGACACGTTTGAGTTCTCCGGTGAGATATGTTGCTCTGAATCGGAAGGTCCTAAAGAAGTTAAAGAAACCGATTAATTTCCAAAACACATTAAACAAACATCAAAAGACAGAGAGCCTTAATCGGGAATCACAATTACCTGTCGTCCAACTAGTGTGAATGAGAAACACTAATTGTGCCTGCTAATCAATGAAACAAGAATTTTTTATGTCACTATGGCTTCCAAGAATATATTCCGTGCCCGATTATTCAATAAACGCTCAATAACTTTTAAAACATAATCATCTAACGGGAACCAAAAATTCAAGCTCTTATCCAATTCAAGTTCATGATATGAAAAATCAAGCTCAAAGTAAGCTAAAATCAACCGAACCAAATTCCGGGAAACAACTATGTAATCCTAATAATGCTCAATAAAACTCATCTCAAACAAGTGTTCCATGTGCACACGATAAACAACAATACCATAACCGAGTTCGTCATTCAAAACCAAATCACACAATGTCATCACAAATTCAAAGCCAACATGTTTTAAAACAAAATTAGGAACAATCAAAATCAACACCAAGTTTAATTCATTCAAGATTAACTCAAAATGAAATAACATATTAATAACATCATTAGAAAATCATCAAAGGGTTTTAGGAAACTTTCAAAAATCATCAAACAACAACAACAACCAATACACTGTAAATGAGAAGAAAATAATAATCAACGAAAACCACAGTACGAACCTTGTGAAGAGAGGGACGAGTCGTGCGGCGGCGATGAGAGTTGACGATGGTGGCGATTGAACGGAAAAAGCTACCGTGAAAAAGCGCTTTGGACGAAGAAGGAACAGGAACGAAAGGGTTTGGGACGTTGGAAGAGAGGAGGAAACACAAGAGCCACAGTACGAACACACAGCTTTAATCAAAAACAATAAAATTTATTATAAAATAACCTACGAAAGCGCTTTTAAAAGCGCTTTCTAATGGTCATGTATAACAGCGTTTTTTCATAAAAAAGCGCTTTCGTAGCATACCCTATAGCAGCGCTTTTAAAAGCGCTTTCTAAAGGCCAGATTTAGCAGCGCTTTTGAAAAGCGCTTTCTAAGGCTGACCTTTAGCAGCGCTTTTGAAAAGCGCTTTCTTAGGTTCCCTCTGAAAGGCACCCTTTAGCAGCGCTTCTCAAAAAGCGCTTTCTAAGGGTGACCTTTAGCAGCGCTTTTCAAAAGCGCTTTCTTAAGGTACCCTTTGAAAGCGCTTTTTTTAAGCGAATTTTTTTTAATACCTACAGCAGCGCTTTTTCCTAAAAGCGCTTTCGCATTGTTATTGATATTTTTGATAAATCTAGTACTTGTAAAAGTTTTATCGTTTTTTTCAAAAAATCTAGGATATCAGATAGTTCCTACACCCTTAAAAAAATATGATAGTATTAATTTTGAACGGTTAAGGTTTTGCCACCACTTTTGTAATGTTGTGATTGTATTGACAGTTTTGTGTGGCCCATTGATTTAAAACTTGTATAAATATGTTTCATATATTGCTGATAAAAACATCTTATAATGTCTCAATTTTTGTATCTCACATTTGTGTACTTCAACAGCATGAAACCTCTGACTCACAGAGGACACCTCTCTTGATGTTCTAAAATCCAAGCTGGATAATCTCTTGCACCACACCGACAATATAATGTGGTTAAGATCAAGTACCTTTCACCATCGATTGATAATAAATGGAAGATTATGTTCAATAAGTTTGAGCTAAAGACAAATAAAGACAAATGAAGATTTAAACACTATATGGAACACCATAACAAAGAGTTTGATCGCGGTGGATGTCACATTTGCGAGATCTGTCGATGATATTATCAAGATATGGAAACATCATGAATCATCTAATAATGTTTAATTTTTGTTCATGTTATTTTCTTGTTAAGTTATGCTAAGAAATGTTTGTGTTAAATTATGTTAATCTCGCAATAATGTAATGCTAATTTTTATCTAATGCAATGTTAAGATAAAATATCAATAATATACAAATAATTCATTACAAAACCAAAATAATATCAGCAACAATAAATAATGAACAAACTAATAAAATCTATGCAGGTCTACCAATGAAAACCCTAGTTATTGTTAGTGCGTGAGACACTTTTAGTGAAGAGAGAAAGAGAGAATAATAAAGGAAATAAGGATTCTATTATTCACTTGAATTGTATTGTATAAAATAAAGATACACATTATGGCTATTTATATACAATTCTAATTGGGTTTGGGCTTACACAACTTGGATTATATTTAAATAATAAATCTAATCAAATTTAATCTAATATTTTAATACATCCTCTTAATCCAAGTTGTGGAACATACTTAAAAATAGTCAATCTGAACTATTCTTAATTTCTTTCTTAAATTCAGGAATTTGTCGATCTTTAATATTTTGGTGAAAATGTCGGTCAACTGTGCTTCACTTGAGCAATGCCTAACTTCAAGTTCACCTCGACTCACCTTTTCCCTCAAGAAGTGAAACCTAACTTCAATATGTTTATTTCTTCCATACAGAACTGGATTCTTCGTCAGATTTATGGGTGACTTGTTGTCAATTTGAAATACAAGAGGTTTCTTCACTTTGATAACAATTTCTTCAAGTACGGATCTGATCCAAATTGCTTGACATGCAGGATATGATCCTGCTATATATTCAGCTTCACACGATGATAATACCATCACATGTTGCTTTTTCAAACACCATGAGATTGGGGCACCAAATACTTGAAAGAAATATTCAGTTGTGCTTCTTCGATCTTCCTTATCTACACACCAATCAGCATCTGAAAAACAATTAATTATTGTCTCTTTGCTTTCAGAGTCTCGTCAAAATAATATTTCACGGTCTATTAATCCTTTTAAGTATCTTAGGATTCTTCTTGCAGCCTTCATGTGTGACACCCTTGGCTCACTCATGTATCTACTCACTAATCCGACTGCGAAACCTATATCAAGTCGACTGTTGCACACATACCTCAGAGATCCCATAATTTGCTTGAACAAAGTTACATCGACTTTGTCTTCCTCTCCATTATTCTCCAACTTCACATTTAATTCGACAAGTGAGGATGCAGGATTCGAATCATCCATTATGAATCTCTTGAGTATATTTTTTAGATATTTCCTTTGATGTAGTACCATACCTTTCTTCAACATTTAAAATTCCAAACATTAAATATTCATATATAGCAGTGTAATAAATTAGATGAAGAAAATAAGATTGGCCAACACAATTTAGTAAATGTTAACTATTACTATAAAATAAGATATCCATCATTAAAGTGACATAAGATGAAGATAATGGAGCTAATTAAATGACACTTCTTTAAAACCAAGCATCCTATATATTATTTGGTAATGGGTGTAATTTGTAGCAAAAGTAGAGGAATTGTTGAGGTTTGAAGAACAATAAGGTAGCAACGTCAAATGAAGACGAAGAGATACATGGACATGAAGTTATGCAAAGTTTTTTATATTTTCTTTAGTCCCACATCGAAATCATAAAACAAAATGAAAGGGTTTATATATTTCATTTTCACAACATGTTTCAAATGTTTAGTTGTTGGACCCTGTGTAAGACAATTTTGGCTTTATGTCTAATGTTATATTTTAATACTTCAAAATAATAAATAAATAAATAAAATTTTAAAAAATAATAATAAAAAATTCTACGTGGATTTAAAAAACAAATTAAAAAAATAATAAATAAATAAAAGAAATTTAAAAAAATAATAATATAAAAATGTCACGTGGATTTAAAAAACAAATTAAAAATTTCCACATAGATTTAAAAAAACAAATTAAAAAAATCCATTAAGAGTTTTCATTCAATTCCTCAAATAATCACTTTTTTGAATCACACTTATTTTTATTTTGCATTTTGAAATTTTGGTTCAATAGTTATATTAGAAAGTAACAGTAAGAATGTTTTTGAGACTATTTATGACATTTTTAGTTCAGGGATCATATAGAAGGATCATATAGAAGAGTGTGATAGTTTACTCATATAGTGTGATTTATGTTGGATTGTAGGAAAAAAAATGAAAGATACTATTTGCATATTGTGTGAAGCGGCTAAGATGTTGTGTCTGTGTACTTGTATCCTGATGTTAAGTATGTGAGGTCGAATTTGCAAGTTTGGTTTGGAGATGTTTATGAAATAAAAGTTTGTGTTTGCAGTAATTCTATGATCAATCTTTAGGCCTTTAGAATATTATTATTGTTCTTTATTGAGAGTAGTAACTTCTGGTTGGAAATAACATAACATTATCATAGGAATAACTATTGTTATCGTGCTCATAAAGAACTGTATGTCGCAACTATTTTTGTTAACTTACCATGTATGTTGCAGCTATTTATTTCATTTTATTTTATTTAACCATGTTTTATGCTCATCACTGTGAAGCCAGCAGAAATAAAAATTATTGACTTCGGATCAACATGCATGGAAAACCGCACCACATATTCCTATATTCAGGTATACATTCATTGTAAAAAGTATAATTTTATGAAAAATCTTGTTTTAGGTATATAGTAAATGTATTACCTATTTTTTGTTCACGGGTAGAGAATGATTATCTTCAAGTTGATACATGTACATGCTGGTATAATTGGGGTTCTGACACCAAGTAATATGAGTGTTTATTATGTTTTATAAATTAACTGCAAAAAGTTGAACTTATATGTTAAAGATATTGGTCAATGAACTTTAATCTGTTTCTAAAATATTCTTTTTAGTATGACTAATTTTTGTTAGTACCCTTTGGTCTTGGCCCAGTTCAACTGACAAAATCGATATTGTTAGATTGTACACCATCACCCGAGTTCTAAGTTGGAACCTCAGAGTTGTGTGTGTGAGTTTTTATCGCTTTTTCAACATATTGTCGTAACCAGCAAAAAATAAGAGAGTCGTCACCACTATTTTTTATCCTAAGGACGGAAAAAGGAACGGAAAAACCCTAATTTTCATAGATTTCTAGGTTCGCTAGTTGGTTAGATAAAGGGAAGGTGTTAGACACCCTTTATATCCCTTATACTCAAGGGGACCCTCTTTAAGCTTAGGACTTAATGAGAATTTTCTACTTAAATTATGTTATTACCATATATATATATATATATATATATATATATATATATATATATATATATATATATATATATATATATATATATATATATATATATATATATATATATATATATATATATATATATATATATATATATATATATATATATATATATATATATATATATATATATATATATATATATATATATATATATATATATATATATATATATATATATATATATATATATATATGAAAAGATTTATTTTTTTAGTTAGGGGATTCGCCTTGGTTTTAATCGCGTGCCTACATATCCTCTTGCGAAGAAATCAGAGTCCATTTCGTAGTTCGTAGTGTTTTTTTATAGAATCGTGTTAAGTTACTTTCAAATGGTTACGAACTTGCCTGGGTTTGAAAATTGAGTGATGATAGGCGAAGTTTTTATATCCAAGTAGAACGAAACCGTACGACTCTTTATTGAAAATAGTCTTGAATTATGTTAGTAAAAAATTAATTTTGATAGTTGGTTAGCTGTTTATTGTTTGATTTAGGTTTTGAAGAAGAGTTGATCTTTCTTAGAATTAGATTGCGCTAGGCGAAGTAATTGATTTGATTGATTGTTGTATTTTAAATATTTTGATTTGAATAATTAATAATACGGCGTTAAGTCAACCAATCGATTATTCGAGGATGTGGTGGATGTAAAATCCACTAATCCTATTATTTATAAAAATGTTGAATGAATTTGATTTGAAAAAGTTTGATTGATATACATGCTTATGATTTTATTTAAAAGTGATAAGGATGTTAAATTAATCAGAGAATTAAGCATAAGTTATATATAAACTATTTATGTTATTCAATTAAAGATGAAACTTAGTACTTTTGATAATTTTCTATTAAGATAAAATAAAATAACCTAAAGTAGATTAATAAGAACAAATAGAAAAATCTAGTAATGCTATCCTAATTAAACTTAGTAAGCTAAATCAAATTAATTAATAACTAAAAAAATTAAGCTAACTATAATAGGTATGCAAAGAGGTGAGGAGAAGGACTTGGTTAGTAAGAGGGTAGAAATTAGGGTCCGAGCCCAAACCAACATCAAACCCTAATCTAGAATTAAATAAACAATTAGAATAAAAATAAAGAAAGTAGAACAAAACAACTCCAAATAATCGCTTCTTGGGCAGCATCCCATCCCTACATTTCAACAGTTTTTTTTCCATTTTTTCATAGTTCTGAAGTCAAAGTGAAGATTCTGAAGACTCGAAAAACTCATGGAATACGTACTTGTAATTAACATCAAAAGTATTCCAGCAGAAGAAATGAAGAAAGCTCTTGTAGATTCACATCAAATCAACATCTCAAAGTCCATCATAAAACAAGATCAAAGGATGATATCTTCTCAAGCTAATGTACTTAATATAAGTAATATTCATTAGAAGATAAATGTCATCAGAAAGACCACTGCACTCAACAGAAGAAATATTGTGACCACTTCTACATAAACATCAACAGTTCTAAGGAATGCTGAATGTTCATCATAAAGGGAATCAATACAAAGACCAAGATATCATAATGACGATACTCAACGACAAATCAGATGTATTGATAAAAGTTGTTTCTTCAGAAATCAGACATCAGATATGCATCTTAGAAAAGCTGATTATCAAGGAATCAATACAAGGTCAAGATCAAAATGAAGATACTCAATGACAAATCAAATGTACTGATATAAGTTGTTGCTTCAGAAATCAAACATCAGATAAGCATCTTAGAAAAGCTGATAATCAAAGTATCAAGACAAGATCAAGATGTAGTAGATCAAAAGAGTTTTCACTCAAGGAAGCTGTTCATCATATAAGTTTTTGCTTGTATATCTGAAGACAATGTTCAAATATTTGAAAGACCATGACTCTATAACAAAAAAGAATCTCCTGGATCATTATTCACTTCTTAGATAAGAAACAATCCAGTAAGAAGAAAAGAAGACAAAGACAAGATCAAGAGTTATCTTCCAAGCTTACTGCTTCAAGCAGAAGTAAATCATTAGAAGATAAAGTCTAAGAAACTTAGCAACGAAGTTTATAGTACAACCAATACGTTTAAAAAAATTCCACTACTTGCTTACATATTGTACTAAGTTGTCTCCCATGATAAAATGCTACTGTTACTGTAGCAGACAAAAGAAACCAACATCTTCGTACTACCAACGGTCTTGTTTCTCAAGTATATATAAATAGACCTCGTAAAACTTTGAAGATTGACAAACTATCAACTATTATCACTCTTAAATCAAATTGCTGAAATACTGTGAAACACCAAGAGAAAAGAAGAATCACTATTCATATACATCTACAAATATTCTTCTAGAGAAATGTCAAGAACACAAGAGTTGTTGCTCGTTATTGTGTTAAGATATTAAAGGTTAAACACAAAGAGTTGTTGCTCATTATTTGTGTGTTAATCTTATAGTTCTCAATACAAAGAGTTGTTACTCATTATTTGTATTAAAGACTTTGTTCTTCATAGTTGTGTTAATCTGCTTATTTAGAAGCAAACATTGTAAACGAAGTTGATTATAATTATGTTAAGAATTGATTATTACCTCAAGTGACTAGGTTCTAGTCTGAAACATGAGAGGGCTAAGGGGTCAGGTAGACTCTTAGACGATTGTTGTTAGTCATCAACGGATAGCTCGTGCATCTGTAATCTGTTGAGATTAGTGGATTAAGTCCTTGTTAAAGGCGAAATCACCTAGGGAGGATAGACATGAGTAGCCTAGTTAGAGGTGAACCTGGATAAAATAAAGTGTCTTTTATTGTATTTCTTTAGCCATATTCTTTAAAGTTTGTTTGCTAATTATTTTTCATAAAAACCTTGTTTAGAAAACCCAATTCACACCACCATTTCTTGTATTTTTCTCACCCTTCAATTGGAATCAGAGCTCCGACTCTTCATTGATTTGTAAATCAAACACTTAACCGTGTAGAGAGATCCAGTTGAGAAAAATTTATTATGGCTGCACCTTCAAACAACAATGAAAAATATAACTACTTTACTCAGCCTTCTATCTTTGATGGTGAAAGATTTGAGTATTGGAAAGACAGACTAGAAAGTTTCTTTCTAGGTCATGATGCAAATCTTTGGGATCTGATTACATATGGTTATATGGAACCTGTATCTGAAGAAGGTATTCCCATTCCTAGGAGTCAAATGAGTGAAGATCAGAAATGAAAAAGCAATAATCACTACAAAGCCATATTCATTCTTCTCAGTGCTATTTCATATAATGAATATGAGAAAATCACCAACAGAAATACAACTAAGGAGATTTTTGATTCATTAAAAATGACTCATGAAGGAAACACTCAAGTAAAGGAAACTAAAGCATTAACTTTAATTCAGAAGTATGAAGCATTCAAGATGGATGAAGATGAAATGGTTGAAACCATGCTCTCAATATTTCAAACCTTAGTAGAAGGACTCAAAGTTCTGGACAAATGGTACACAATAACAGACCATGTGAAGAAGATTGTCAGAAGTCTTCCAAAGAACTGGAGACTTATGGTAACAACTTTGAAGATTTCTAAAGATATGACAAAATCAGTCTCGAAAAGATTTCTTAGCTCTTTAAGAAGTCATGAAATAGAGTTAGAGGAAGATGAACCTTAGAAAAAGGTAAAATATATCACTCTAAGGTCTAAATCCAAAAAGGAGATCAAAACAGGGAGACTCAAAGCTCTCAAATATGAAGAAAAGGAAGATTATAATGATGAAGATTCTGATGACGATGAATTGCCATTACTTTCTAGAAGAGTGAAAGAAATTTGGAAAAGAAGTCAAAACAATTCCATAAGATTCATAAGAAATTACTCAGAACCGTATTCAAGGGATAATAAAGGAGTTACATGCTTCAAATGTAATGAACCAGGACATTACAAGAATGATTGTCCAAAGCTAAAGAAAGAAGGCTCCAAAAATGAAGGTTCCAAGAACAACAACTTCAAAGGTATGAAGAAAGGTCTCATGGAAACATGGGAAGACTCATAAGCATCTGGATCAGATTCTGATGAAGAGCACGCCAATGTAGCATTTACAACTATCATCTCAGAAGAAAACTCATCAGATACAGAGTCTGACTCTGAAGAGGTATTTTATGAAATCCCTCGTGCTAATCTAGAAGTAGCTTTATTTAACATTCTGAGTAAGTACCAAGAACTTAAACATGAGTTCAAGAGCTTGACAAAAGTTCATGAACATATTGTTGAAGAATATGGTAGGATTGAAAAAGAAGTTTCTGAACAAGAACAAAAAAACCTGTTTTAGAAAAAGAGAATACTTTGCTAGATAAAAATTGTTTAAAACTTGAAGAAACTCTTTCTAAAGCTCCACCATCTTCCGAAACTATCTTGTACAAATATGACAAGGGGTTTAAAAAGTTATTTAACAAAAGTCTGGATAGATGTAAGATGGATTCCATGATCTATGGCATTAGTCATAAGGGAAGAAGAGAGATAAGTAATGATTCTGATAATGATCATAAAAGTAACAAACATATCTCTCCATTTTCATATCATTATACATCAACACAAACACACAAATTTACTATTGCACGGAAACCAAGGTTCATCAAGAATTTTTGGTAAAACTAACCCAAAAGGAACCAAAACAATGTGGGTACCAAAAATTAAAATACTGTATGTTATAGATCTATTAAATAGAAATATAAAGACACCAGTCATGGTACCTGTACTTTGGATGTTGATAACTCATAATGGAAAGAAATCTTATGATCAAAATATGGAACTTGAAGATATCAAAGAAAGTCATCAGAAGAGATGGAGACTGAATAAGTAACACATTCGTCCAGAAGCACTTATTATTATTCAGAAAATATGTCAGAAGCTCGTATCTACTTCAAAAGGTTTTTGTCTCTTTCTCTTAAAACATTTTCTTGTCTGGCGTTTTTTTTAAACTATCTATATAAAAGTCCTCTAAAGACACATCCTTATATATTATTGTCTTAAAGATCATTAATTGTGGTCACATCAAAGGATATGACTATGACTCATGAAATATACTTGTTATGTTATAACGATTGTATGTCTCATTGAGAAGTGGAACAATTGAGAATGGGTTATTAGAGTCATTATTGCTATCCCTGGTGCTACTTTGTTTTTTTTTAAATTTTGTTAAAGCACCCACTACTTCTCTCCATCACACTCTCCTTTCACTTACCAATCATAGTTTAAACTGATATTCTTATCAGAAAACCCTAAAACCCCCTCTTTCGCCAAAAGCTACTTATTCATGGATGCACAACAATTAGAATTTTTAAAATCCTCTCAAGAATGGGAAAGACAAGAATCATCTCAACAAAGAAACTCAAGCACTTCTTCTTCAAATACTTTATCACTTCATCAACTATTACTTGTGTATCAAGAAATTCAAGAAATCTCAATTGTTGATCAACCTGAACATATTCATATGGAAACTCCTGCAAATCAGTTGGAAGTTATCCCTGAACTTCTCATAGATTTTGAGAATCTAAAAGAAAACGACATGGATTTAACTGAAGAACTCAACTTTCAAGAATGGGGGAAATTACTTCAAACGTCTTCACGGTCCTGTATACAAGAAATTGGTAAAAGAGTTTTGGAGATTTTCCATTGCTGATAAAAATCACATTGTCTCTCATGTTCTTGGAGCAAAAACTATCATCAATGTTAAATCAATTGCTACCTTACTAGGGATGGAAAAAGCAAGAGAAAATTTGTTCATGGAGTAAATCCTAAATCAAAATTCCTACATAATGTGATAGAACCAATTATATTTACTGAAGGAAAACAAGGGACTACAAAATAAAAATCCTCAAGGTTAATGGAACTCAACAAAAATCTTCATGTATGGTTCAAGATCATCTTTGGATGCATACATCACAGGCCGTCAACAAGTTTAACTGACTCAATCAATGTTGATCAGAAGTATATAATTTACTATTTGATGAAGAAAGAAAGGATACATCTACCCTCTCTACTCTTTAATCATATTATGGATTCTATTTTTGAAACAAGGAATGACGGATCCACAAATCCTAAGAAGATCTACATTCCACTGGGAAGATTAATATTAGATGTTCTTACTGAAAGTGGGATTATAAGTTTTCTGATTGAGACAAATAGGATGGAGGAAATTACTCCAGAAATTGGAAAACTGTTTAATGGAAACAATCTTAAGAGTATGAGGATTATTAGAAAAGTGATCAAGCCTAGAATAAACATTGATCGACAAGGAATAATATCTCAGAGAACACCAATTGATGATTATCCTTACTACACCAAGCAAGATTCACCAGAAGTTCTTGCAATCTATATTAAAACACTCTAGTAAGAAGGTTTTGATGCTTCTGCTATCTCCTATGATTCTTTTCCCGCCAGTCCTCCTCCATTATGTAAAAGAAAAATCTCAGTGCTTGAAAAGAAGGAAGAAGCTTCAAAGAAAAAGATAAAAGTTCTGAAGGAAGCTACAAAACCCCCAAAAGAAGCTGCATCAACTCTTCATCCTAGTTCATCCATCCCCATTAAAGAATCCAACATATTTGAATCTCATCAAATATTCACCTTTTCACAATTAGAAACATGTACCACCACTGCTCCCACCATGTCTCTATTTGAATTTGCATTCTCATCATAAGCAAATTTAACCAATCAAGTTGAAAACACTTCAAATCTACCTACAACCTCTTTAACCATATCCCTTCCTCAAATCCATTATGAAGTCATTTCATTGGAAACTCCATCTACTACTCTAGTTTCCACTCCAGAATCTATCAAAATTTGTACCATCTTCCCTTCTCAAATAATTACATCAGAACCTTATGATCCATTCTCATCAAACATCAGCTCAGAAGAAGAAACTACTTGTGGCCATCAAAAATCTATTCGATCATCAATGAATCTTTAAGAGTTTATTACAAACTTTAAAGAGAATGCTCTCAGGAGGTTAGAAAAAATTCGTGAAGTATCCAACATCAACACTAATTCTCTCCATCTATCAACAACCTGGAATAGATTTAAAATATGGATATCAGGTGAATTCATCAGAATTCAAAATCTCTCGGGTATAACCAAGGAAATGTATGTCAAAGAAGCTGAAGAGAGACTCCTGACTACAGAAGCTCAGAAAGTTGCGGAACAAGAAGCTGCTAGAGAAGATGCAAGGAAGGAACATGAAGAATTAGAAGCACCATCTCAAAACAGTTCTGATGTGCTTACTCGTCTTTTAACAACTCTTGAGGAAATGTATAAGGAACATTTGGTGATCAAGGAAACACTAGAAAAATAAAAGGATACCAATAAGTCTATCCAGGAGATGCTCTACAAAATTCTTCACAAGAATCAGAACACTTCTACCTCTTAAGCACCCTAGGACTTAGTCTTATAAATGTGTTTTGAATTTTTTTTTGTTTTTCTGTGTCTTATATCTTTTTGATTATGACAAAAAGGGGGAGAAATAATAATGATTTTGATACATATCTATTTCTCTAAATCTCATTGCTTACATTTCATATATATATATATATATATATATATATATATATATATATATATATATATATATATATATATATATATATATATGTGTGTGTGTGTGTGTGTGTGTGTGTGTGTGTGTGTGTGTGTGTGTGTGTGTGTGTGTGTGTGTGTGTGTGTGTGTGTGTGTGTGTGTAAAAGCTTTTAGAAATGTGTTTCAGGTACAAAGTAATTAGTTTAAGAACTTCTAAAGACTAGAAGGTTCAATAAGTCAAGTTGTGATAAGAGGACTTCTAATATTTTGGAAGGGTCGGTTGATCAAACTCTGATAAAAAGAAATTCTAGGATATAGAATGTTCTGAGAGATCGAGTGTTGATAACGAACTTAAAACATAAGAAGGGTCTAATAGATAAAGCTATAATAATAAATCTAACTGCTGACTAGAAGGTTCTTATGAAGGAGGAATGTATGATAAAGCAAAATTTGATAAATCGCTTCCATCTGCTTTAAGTAAGAATTCTCAGAAAGGATAACTCATAAGATTTGAAAGATTATAAGTCTATGATTCAGGGAGAGATTGTTTATCGCAGGGGGAGTTCCAAATCAGGGGGAGTTTCCTAACACTTACTTTACTTAGTTTATGATTTAACCCTGTAAATTTTTTTCATCAAAATACATGGTTTTGTCATCATAAAGAAGGGGGAGATTGTAAGAATAAGATTTGGATCTATGTTTAAATCTGAGTTTTGATGTAAACAAGCATATATTTTATGAAGAATAATTTTAGTTCTAATGGTTTCATTGAGTGTTCAAATACATGATTAAAATTCTAGATAATTTTAATCAAGATATAATCTGAGTCACATTACCACTTAAAAGAAGAACCATTGAGTTCTGTTTCTAATGTAACATAGTAGTTCTATAGAATGCTGAATGTTCAACAAAATAATCTCAATGAGGTTCCAAGAAGAAAGATTTTCTGATAAGTTACTGCTTTAAGATCAAAAATTAAGACTGCACAAGAAACAAGCTGCAGAAGATCAGAAGTCAAGATTCCTTCATTGGAAGAGTTGTTGCTTGGATTCTAAGACGAAGTCAAGACTCTGAACATATGTGAAGAAAGATTCTACTTTAAGATTAGAAGTCAAGATTTACTCATCAGAAGAGTTGCTGCTCATAGTTATGAAGACAAAGTCAAGATTTTAAAGACTCAGAGAACTCATGGAATATGTAATTTCATTCAACATCAGAAGTATTCCAATTGAAGAAATAAAGAAAAGTCTTGTGGACTCACATCTAATCAACATCTCAAAGTCCATCAGAAAACAAGATCAAATGATGACATCTTCTCAAGCTAATCTACTCAGCAGAAGTAATATTCATTAGAAGATAAATGTCATTAGAAAGATCACTGCACTCAACAGAAGTAATAATGTGACAATTCTACAAAAACATCACCAGTTCTAAGGAATGCTAAATGTTCATCAGAAAGGGAATCAATACAAAGATCAAGAGATCAGAATGATGATACTCATCGACAAATCAGATGTACTGATATAAGTTGTTGCTTCAGAAATCAGACATCAGATATGTAATTTACAAAAGATGATTAACAAGGAAGCAATACAAGGTCAAGATCATAGTGAAGATACTTAACGATAAATCAAATGTACTGATATAAGTTGTTGCTTCAGAAATTAGACATCAGATATGCATCTTAGAAAATCTGATAATCTAAGTATCAAGACAAGATCAAGATGTAGTAAATCAAAAGAGCTTTCACTCAAAGAAGTTGGTCATTAGATAAGTTGTTGCTTGTATATCTGGATATAATGTTCAAATATCTAAAAGACCATGACTCTACAACAAAGAAAAATCTTATGGATCATTATTCACTCCTAAGATCAGAAACAATCCAGTAAGAAGAAAAGAAGACAAATATAAGATCAAGAGTTATCTTCCAAGCTTACTACTTCAAGCAGAAGTAAATCATTAGAAGATAAAGTCAAACAAACTTAGCAATTAAGTTTATAGTACAATAAAGGGCTACATTACATCACTAAGCGGCCCCGTATTCTCCTTAACTACTCAAGGGCTACCGGTACCCACAAATATGTCACACTAACGTAGCTATTTCTTAGACCATGTCAGTATACTCCGCACAGCTTCCACAATGTATTGCTACTTACCTATAAGGTATCCTAAATCCGGGTAAAGGATTTAAACCCAAACAAAGAACCAAAATGCAAAGCAAACAAATCAAACAATGAAAGCAAGTAAATATGATCTAGCCCTAAGGTAACCCCATTTTTAAAATTTCCCCCAGCAGAGTCGCCAGTTCTGTAACGCGGTGGGAGAACTGACTTGGTTGTTTTGGGTTTTATCGCAAATGTGCGGTTAGCAAGAGTCGCCACCGAATTTTCTTTTATCCAAAAGGAAAGGTTGAAAAGAACAAGAAAGACCTTTGAGATTATTTCTTGAGTTCGAGGAGTAGATTATAAAAAGGGAAGGTATTAGCACCTTTTTTATCCATAGTTATCTATGGGCTCTTAGTTGCTTTCTAGATCACTTGCTTTTGTTTGAAAATGTGCTTTGTGTGTTTTTTGAAAGTATTTTGAAAAGGCGCCATCGTTTAAGTAAACTTTGTAATAATTCTCGTTCGTAAGAACGTATACAAAGTGTAGATCTTTTTAAAAATGTGTCAAGTTTGAAAGATGTTTTGAAAGTGTTGGTGTTTGTTTTGAAAATATCAAGGATGTTATGATTTGAAAATGAGCAAGCAACTAGGAACATTCTACCTACTCAAAAGTCTTTCTTGTTTATTTCCTCTTTCTTTTGACATTGTTATTTTACCATGGATTGGTAAGTAACCTCATCTTTGGATGTAAAAGGGACGAGCATGGGTCATCGTATAGCCATGATAGCAATGTTGTGATATATATTAGCAATTCTCTTTGAGGGACTAAGATCAATTTTGAAAGGTAACTTTGGATAGCGTCATCGAGGGACTATGATCTTGTATTTTTTGATTGCTTTTGTTAAGATACTTCACATGCATAACATGGCCATTTTTGTAAGGCAGCAAAGTGAGTTTACCCTAAGGGTGTAAGTGTGCAAGTGTGTTGATTTACATGCATTGTTTTGTCTTGAATTAGGATTTGCTAACTTGATTTTATCTTTCCATACAAACCCTAATCACTAGCATTTGTATAAAGCGATAAATTACGGAAAGTAAATATTCCACACTATTACATTATTTGGGGGATGGGGTATATATTTTTACAAATGGGGATTGCAAGAATTAAATCTAATTAATTATTACAACCATTGGGTAAGAATGTACAGGAATTGAAATGAATATAATGTACAAGACAGGAATGGAAAAGAAATGAATTTGTTTTTTGGATTTGTTAAGAAAAGGTTTTAAACCTAATCATCTAAAGGGGAATAAATTGATTAAAACAAAGAAAATAGTTTAATTTGAAGAAAACAACCTTTTTTTATAGTTTTTTTTGTGAAAAGAGTTATGAAAATTAATTTAAAGAAAACCCTAAATTTTAAATAAATTAAATCTAAGTTTATTTAAATTATTTAAGAAAAGAAATTAAGTTTGTACAAGAAAATATTTTTGGTCTTTTTTGTATTGAAAGAAAATAAGATAAGTATATTAAAATATAAATACTAAATAAAATATTTTTTTGGGATTTTATTAATAGAATAATTAATAATAATAATAATAATAATAATATTACTAATAATAAAAATAATATATATAAAAAAAGAAATAAGTCAGGGGATAAAAGTTTAATTTGGGAGGTTTTTTAGCAAAATAGGTTTGATTTGAACATTAGGCCCAATAATGTTTTTTTTTTGTAAAACAGAAATTGATAAAGCAAAAAAAGGGAGTTGGGCCTGCGTGGAGGTTAGTAAACAGGGGTGTGTGTGTGTGAATGGGGCGTTGGGTCTAGGAACTAAGCCCAATAGTGTTGAAATCAAAACAACAAACAAAAAATAAAGAAATTGAAAACAGAAAAAGGTCCTAAGGGGTCTCGAACCCGGGCCTTTGTGTTTACCAAACAATACCTTCACCAACGCGTCAAGTTGTTTCATTTATAAATAATATGAATCCAATAATATATAAAAGAAAAGTTATTTTTTGAAATAAAAAAATATATGGTGGGCTTGGGCCGAACCGGGTCGACCCAAGACCCACCTCTTAAAATGTAAATAAACCAAGGAAAGGGTTTGTGAACCCTAAACAAACAGAGGCAAGCGGCACCTCTTCATCTCTTTCGCTGGCGTGACTTTGTTTTCACGTCCTCTTCATCTCCTCATTGACTTCATGGACGCGGTCTTCATCTTCTTCATGGTGACGCCATGGTTGTAACGCTCTTTACATTTTTTCTCTTATCCCTGTTTCTTTGCTTTGCTCACCGATTGCTATGACCCTTTTTACAGTAAAAATGGAAAAGAGAGAAAGGAAGAAGAAGGTCTTTGAAATATTTACCAATTGATATTGGGTGAGTTCTTTCTGATTATCTTCCTTTTCTATGATTCTGAAGGGTCTGGATTTAGGGAAATGATGACAAAAATGTTAGGTTTTTTGTTTGTGTTTGCTGCGGTTATGTTTTGTGTTTGTATATTTGATGAACAAAATTTGGTTTTTTGACTCTATTTTGTGGCTGTGTAGTTTTGTGTGAAAAGAGAGTGGAAAAAATCTTAGCGTTTTAGCAAGTAAAGAAGTTTTGTAAGAAAATTCAAACTCAGGATTTAGGGTAAAACCTTACAGGAGTAAGGATACCTTTTGTAACAATATGCTTTCGAACTAACCCATGCTTCAATTAGGATTTTTGAAGGGTTTTAGCGTGGCTTGGTTCACGATTTAAGAAACAAAGGATAAAGGCTCAAAGTGTGTTTGTATCCACCCGCTCTTCGTGATGTTCTTCAGTCTTAAACTCAGTTAATTATGCATTTGAACTCCAATTGAGTCTATAATAACGTTTTGGTGATGGTTCAGACAAGTTAAGTTTGTCGGAAGGCAGTCATTTTTGCAACATTTTCATGTTGTTGAGGATTTGTAGTGACCTCTTTCTTTTAATTTATTATCCCTGGTTTTTGTCTGACTGTTCTTGTTTTTGAGATTACAGTCAACGGGACGCCCCTGTTTTCTTTAAGTGTCCTTCTTAGGTTTTGACTTAGTGGGATATTCTTTTGAGAGATAATGACTACCTATTTGATAGGGAACCAATCACCATCTTTTGGTTCAGAAGGAATGTTTTTTGATGTCATTCGTTGTGTACTGAATGCGCGTTTGAACTAACTGAGAGACTACCCTGCCCCAGGTTTTGATTAAAGGTTTCAATTTGTGTAAAAAAGAAAACTTCTACTTCTTTAGCTCGAAGAGGTTGACTAGGGATTATCTTCCTTATAACTCCAGTGTTTAGAGTTTGAAAGAAACGCCTGTACATCATCAGCAAGGTTTGTTCAAAAGCATACTGTATGAGATTATGGCATTGTTTTCGTCATCCTTCCTCTAAAGGCTTGTAACTTTTAGCAAGAGTTGAATGTTATAAAAAGAGTAAAAAGCATAGTTTAAATATAGTGAAACCAAATGGATGAATTTAATAGAAACATATGCAATGCATTAATGAAACAAAATTTGACATTAATAGATAAGTGTTTGAATAATAAAAGAGATTACAACTTGAAAATTCAAATGAACAAAAGCTTTCAATAATTTGGCATAGGAGCAGTGATCACGTTAGGTGCCTCTGGAGGATTGAATTCGATCTCCTTGGTGTCAATCATGTCTTGGATCTTATTCTTCAGAGCCCAACAGTTGTTTGTGTCGTGTCCCAGACTATCAGAGTGGTATACACACCTTTCATTGGTATGATAGGTAGGAGTGGAAGTGTTGGGGTTCTGGAGAGGAGCTTTTAACGTTATCAACTCTGCCTTTAACATGTGTTGTAGCACTTGATCCAGTGACATGTTAATCTTAGTGAATTATATTTTAGGCGCGACCTCCTTACGCTGATTCCCCTGTCTTTGTTGAGCAGACGTAGGATTAGAGATCAAGATTGCTCCTACGTGTTGTTCATGACGACTCTTTTGACCATACACAACATTGGGCTCTTTCTTCTTGTTGTATGGCTTTTTCTGAGCATCAGAAGGTGTATCTCCTTGGATCTTTCCACTTTTAATGCCAACTTCGACTCTTTAGCCAGTCAGTATTAGCTCGGTGAACCCGTCCGAGGAGCTTCCGATTAGGTGTTTGAAGAAAGGTCCTGTCAAAGTTCCCATGAAGATGTCAATCAGCTCCCTATCAGTTAAAGATGGCTTCACCCTACCAGCCATATCTCTCCACCTTTGGGTGTATCCTTTGAAGCTCTCGTTGGAACTCATGGTCATGTTCTGCAATTGCACACGAGTTAGTGTAAGATCAGTGTTGTACTGGTATTGCTTGTAGAAAGCAACAGCCAAATCCTCCCAGGTGTGGATGCGAGAACTCTCCAATTGATAGAACCATTCAAGTTGAGCCCCTACTAGGCTCTCTTGGAAGAAATGGATCCAAAGCTTTAGATCAGTTGTGTATGGTTGAATCTTGTAGACATAAGACTTTAAGTGCATCTTAGGGCAAGAGACTCCATCGTACAGGGCAAAGGTAGGGATTTTGAACTTTTGTGGGATGACCACTCCAGAAACCAATCCCATGTCTCCTAAATCCAAGCCAGGTATCTGTTGAATCTCCATAGCATTGAGGCGATCCTTCAAATGTTTGTAATTGTCATCAGCGGGAGGATATTGTTCCTCAGAGTAGTCAGCTTCGACTTCATCAATCTCCAGACTGTTGTCTTCTTCATGACTATCCACCATGTTGGATGGAGTTGGAAGATTTAGAGCCCCCTTGACTGGTCCTTTAAGTCTTCTTCCCAAGTTCAGGACGCCTACTGACTTCTTGGACTTTTTCTTCTTGTCTTTGAGAAGAAGAGTCTTCATGTCCTCTTGTCCCTTATCCAAAACCAAAAACATTTGTTGGAATTTAGCATTTTTAGCCTGAAGGTCTTTGATTGTTTGTTCAAGAGCCATTAATGAAATAAACAGCGGAGAAGATGAGAAACCTGCTATGAAACCTGTTTATGCAATGATATGTATGATATATGTATGCAATGTTTTCAAGGATCTCGTGGGGTAAACAAGAAAATGTCAGAAGTTGAAATTTGGCCAATAACTTTGATTGGAGAACTTTGTATCAGTAGATGTCCTTCCATGAGAATTAAGCTCACCATATAGAGTGGGTCATAGCCTTTGACTCAAGTTATTGTACTTGATCTTTGACGGTATTTGGTTAGAGGAAAGTAAATCCTCTTATCCCTTGATAGACATCTGGTTCAACGTGACCCTGCATCATAGGCCCTTGAGATCCTTGAAACGGTTATTGAAAATTCTATGGTATGATGTTATGTATAAGTATGCAAAGTAAGCAAGTTTATATGTAAATAATCATATACACACAAAGCAGACAAGTCCTTAGGTTTAGGCTTGCATGGAGTTTGTAGGTAAGTACCCTCTTGAAGTTTAGTTGGCTTAACCTGTCCTAGTAATAGTAATCGGGTTCTAAGGGAGCTCAATATCACTGGTTTTTCTTCTCGGGCATTGTTTCAGCACAAGCCTCTTTAATGGAGACCGGAATATCCCAAAAAACCAAACTTCAATGAGTGTAGTATCGAGTATCTACCAACTTTGGACTGCACCAAAGCCGGTCATCTCACTATGTCCTAATGGCCAAGTTGGTCAAGTAAAGGTTCTAGAAGTTAATTAGTGCTTCATGACATCACTCAGCGGCCCCGTATTCTCCTTGACTACTCAAGGGCTACCGGTATCCACAAATATGTCACACTAACATAACTATTTCTTAGACCATGTCAGTATACCCCGCACAACTTCCACAACGTATTGCTACTTACCTATAAGGTATCCCAAATCCGGGTAGATGATTTAAACCCAAACAAAGAACCAAAATGTAAAGCAAACAAATCAAACAATTAAAGCAAGTAAATGTGATCTAGCGCTAAGGTAACCCCATTTTTAAAATTTTCCCCAACAGAGTCGCCAATTCTGTAACGCGGTGGGAGAACTGACTTGGTTGTTTTGGGTTTTATCGCAAATATGCGGTTAGCAAGAGTCGCCACCGAATTTTCTTTTATCCAAAAGGAAAGGCTAAAAAGAACAGGAAAGACCTTTGAGATTATTTCTTGAGTTCGGGGGGTAGATTATAAAAAGGGAAGGTATTAGCACCTTTTTTATCCATAGTTATCTATGGGCTCTTAGTTGATTTCTAGATCACTTGCTTTTGTTTGAAAATGTGCTTTGTGTGTTTTTTGAAAGTATTTTGAAAAGGCGCCATCGTTTAGGCAAACTTTGTAATAATTCTCGTTTGTAAGAACGTATACAAAGTGTTGATCTTTTGAAAAATGTGTCAAGTTTGAAAGATGTTTTGAAAGTGTTGGTGTTTATTTTGAAAATAACAAGGATGTTTTGAAAGTGTTGGTGTTTATTTTGAAAATAGCAAGGATGTTTTGATTTGAAAATGAGCAAGCAACTAGAAACATTCTACGTACTCAAAAGTCTTTCTTGTTTATTTCCTCTTTCCTTTGACATTATCATTTTACCATGGATTGGTAAGTAACCTTATATTTGGATGTAAAAGGGACGGGCATGGGTCATCGTATAGACATGATAGCAATGTTGTGAGATATCTTAGCAATTCTCTTTGATGGACTAAGATCAATTTTGAAAGGCAACTTTGGATAGCATCATCGAGGGACTATGATCTTATATTTTTTGATTGCTTTTGTTAAGATGCTTCACATGCATAACATGGCCATTTTTGTAAGGCAACAAAGTGGGTTTACCCTAAGGGTGTAAGTGTTCAAGTGTGTTGATTTACATGCATTGTTTTGTCTTGAATTAGGATTTGATAACTTGATTTTATCTTTCCATACAAACCCTAATCACTAGCATTTGTATAAAGTGATAAATTGCGGAAAGTAAATATTCTACACTATTACATTATTTAGGGGATGGGGTATACATTTTTACAAATGAGGATTGCAAGAATTAAATCTAATTAATTATTACAACCATATTAAATGGGTAAGAATGTATAGGAATTGAAATGAATATAATGTACAAGGCAGGAATGGAAAAGAAATGAATTTGTTTTTTGGATTTGTTAAGAAAAAGGTTTTAAACCTAATCATCTAAAGGGTAATAAATTGATTAAAACAAAGAAAATAGTTTAATTTGAAGAAAACAACCTTTTTTTAGTTTTTTTGTGAAAAGAGTTATTAAAATTAATTTAAAGAAAACCCTAAGTTTTAAATAAATTAAACCTAAGTTTATTTAAAGTATTTAAGAAAAGAAATTAAGTTTGTACAAGAAAATCTTTTTGGTCTTTTTTATATATTGAAAGAAAATAAAATAAGTATATTAAAATATAAATACTAAATAAAATATTTTTTTGGGATTTTATTAATAGAATAATTAATAATAATAATATTACTAATAATAAAAATAATGTATATAAAAAAAGAAAAAAGTCAGGGGGTAAAAGTTTAATTTGGGAGGTTTTTTAGCAAAACAGATTTGATTTAAATATTAGGCCCAATAATGTTTTTTTTGTAAAACAGAAATTGATAAAGCAAAAAGAGGGAGTTGGGCCTGCGTGGAGGTTAGTAAACTGGGGTGTGTGTGTGTGAATGGGGCGCTGGGCATGGGAACTAAGCCCAATAGTGTTGAAATCAAAACAACAAACAAAACATAAAGAAATTGAAAAGAGAAAAAGGTCCTAGGGGGTCTTGAACCCGAGCCTTTGTGTTTACCAAACAATACCTTCACCAACGCGCCGAGCTGTTTCATCTGTAAATAATATGAATCCAATAATATATAAAAGAAAAAGTTAGTTTTTGAAATAAAAAAAATATGGTGGACTTCGGCCGAACCGGGTCGACCCAAGACCCACCTCTTAAAATGTATAATAAACCAAGGAAAGGGTTTGTGAACCCTAAACAAACAGAGGCAAGCAGCGCCTCTTCATTTCTTTCGCTGGCGTGACTTTATTTTCACTTCCTCTTCATCTCCCCACTGACTTCATGGACGCGGTCTTCATCTTCTTCATGGTGACGCCATGGTTGTAACGCTCTTTACATTTTTCTCTTATCCCTGATTCTTTTCTTTGCTCACCGATTGCTATGACCCTTTTTACAGTAAAAATGGAAAAGAGAGAAAGGAAGAAGAAGGGCTTTGAAATATTTACCAATTGATATTGGGTGAGTTCTTTATGATTATCTTCCTTTCTATGATTTTGAAGGGTCTAGATTTAGGGAAATGAAGACAAAAATGTTAGGTTATTTGTTTGTGTTCGCTGCGGTTCTATTTTGTGTTTGTATATTTGATGAACATAATTTGGTTTTTTGACTCTGTTTTGTGGCTGTGTAGTTTTGTGTGAAAAGAGAGTGGAAAAATCTTAGGGTTTCAGCCTCTCTATATTTATTTGTTGGAAAAAATCCTCCTTCTTCTGTGAACTTCCCCCTTCTGTTTCTATATTCTTGCCGGCTTTATACTGTCATTGGCTTTTTACTTTTGGATCTTTGTATAGACCTTATACTTTATTACTTGTTATTGGCCAGTTGCTTTGTTGTTTTTATACTTTGTATAAGTTTTTGTACTTTCTGTACTGTAAGTGCCCTGGCTGGAGAGTTGGCTTCATTTGTAAAACAAATAAGAAAGCAAGTTTACCCAGATCCCCTCTGTTGTTTTAATATGTGGTGTTGAAGAAGTTCAACATCTGAACCAACAAGTTATGTAAGATGTCACAACATCAGCATGTGACATCGCGCCTGAAACTAATTCAACATCTAGGAAAATATGTTAGATGTAATGTCATGACATCTGACTTGACATCACGACAACAGAATTGATAATTCAGTTACAGTTCTGGTACCTAAATACTCTGAGAATATATGAGGCGTTTCTTGTGGAGAGTCTGAAGATCAATCAAGAATCAATCAGAATATTTGAAGAAAATACTGTTTCTAAATATGGAGATATTTTAGGAACTAGAAGATTGAAGACCTTGATTATAGGAGAAGTTTGCTGCTGAGTTGTAACAGCAAGGAGAAAAACTTGCTGAGTTAGGTAATAGGTTATAAATAGCAGATTGTAACCTAGGGCTTAAGCGACACACACAATGTAACATTAGAAGGTGTTTTTGTTAGGTAAACCTGTCGGTCTGTGGCAAGGTTACCATGTATGTAACTCGAAACCTGTAGGTAAGAGTTTGAATGTTCTTGGATGAAGCTGTGAAGCAAGTCTAAGTATTTCTGCATTACTTCATATTCATTGTAATGTAGGAAACCAAGTGGGAGGGCACTGCTTCTTGAGTAGGAGTAAGACTTCTGTTGTTGCGACAATAGGAATGGAAACTGGTAGGTTTCTATCTAGGAGTTCCTAGGTATAGGTTGCACTGGGTAGATGATTAAGTGAAGGATGGGAACTTGTGAAGTTTAGTCCTGAATTAATATTGCTAATAGTGGATCTTCTTCCTGGCTTGGTATGCCCCCAGAGTAGGTGTATTACACCGAACTGGGTCAACAACTGATTTGTGTTTTTACCTTCAACACTTTATAATTCTGTCTGTTATACAACAAGGTAAAACTGTAATGTTGAAACAGATGATGTCACAGAACATGTTAAGACATCATGCTGATATCTGTGCAGGAGAAACAGAACTGTGAAGGTTGCTTGCTCTCTGCTGATCATGGACAGAACTAGGTACATCGTGTGATCTATCCTCTGCACCTTCAAAGTGTATCTGGTACAGCTTGGATAAAACTGTGTAAATGTTACAGATGATGTCAAAAGAGATGAATGGATATCCTGCTGGTTTGTATGCATGATAAACCGAACTAAGGGGTTTGTTTACTTCATGGTATGTGATAGATGATGTTGCAACCAATGTTGAGACATCAGGCTATGAATGGATAATTTACAAACCAAAGCCATTTGTTCGAGAACTGCAGATATGGCAACCTCTATGCTTCTGTTATACTGAATTAAAAATTGGGTATCTACCTTGCAGTGTATATATTATGTCATATCAGATGTCTAGACATTGAGTATAACATCTGAATACTGGCATATACCAGAATTTCATGTACTTTCTCTTTTTCATGATGGATGTTGGATTGCTGATTGTACTAGTTATTTCTGCAGTATATCGTCTTTTACTGTAAACCAAACAACACATTGTTTCTTTGAGATTTTGCAGTAAAGTTCTCTAGGCCTGTGATTTGATTTGGTATATTCTGACTTTGGCTGGTTTACTTTTTGACCTTTGCTTGCTGCTTTGATTTTCTGTAATCCAAAACATTGTCTTTTGAGATTTTGCAATACTATTGTCTTTGGCCTATGATTTTGACATTACATCTCTGAGTTTTCATTGAAACTACATAATTATGAGGCTTTTTGTTTGCTTGCTGGATTGGTATTTTCCTGTGATGCTAGTTCTTACTTTTCTTGATTTCCTATTTATCTTTTGTGAACCAAATATTGAGATTTGCAAAAGACTCCTTCCTAGCCAATGATGCAAATCTTACTTTTATTGAAACAACATGTATGAGGCTTGACTTTTGGTCCTGAAATTATGTTGGGCTGAATTCTATTGGATTGGAATTGTGTTGGACTTGAAATTCTGTTTACACCTTTTTTTGTCTATTGTGAACCAATTCCTTTGAGATTTGCAATAGAAACTTGGCCCATGATAAAACTGAAAATTTGAGGCCTTAACACATAAACAAACTCTTTCTTTTTCTGATTCCAAGAACCACCCTAATGATGAATTTCCAATCAATTGTAATTTTGTCTACTTTGAATTTATTTGATAACTAATTCTTTCTTGATTTTGTTTCATGTATGAGAAGCGAGGCAAGGTGAAGAGAAAATCATGGTTAGCAAGGATTGGATGGATTTCTTGAAGATGAAGCAATAAAGACTCGAAGAAACAAAACAAAACTTATTTCTTTGTAAACAAAACAAAATTTGTAATTTATTTCATTTGTAGTGTAATGAACACAAAACCTTGAGAAAGATTGTAAATGAAGAAATTCATTGTACGAATCTTGAACTTTGTTTGAATTTTGAAATTCACAATTTGAATGGTTTGAATAATACACATTGACTTGGTAACTTGAACTTCAAGCAATCACAAATGATCAAATAAACCATACGCCTTGTACTACAATCAAATTCCTAAACAAAATAAATGTTTAAGAATCCAATTCCACTTGGTTAACTCGGACCCAAAACTATGGTCGTTTAAATGAAAGTCTTAATCTTTACATCTTGTCCAAATCAAATTTTCATTCAAAATGAACTCGCACGCCATGCTCGATTAAAATGGAACTTTATTTCCAAAACAAACATGCCTTAAGAACATTCATCAATCTTGTAGAATAAACAAACTTCAACCTGAGAAACATAGTTCTGAGAAAAACAAATTGTGGTTAAGAACATTCGAAATCAAACAAATGTTTTGCGACGATTCGATAACTTTCAAAGTCCTCCAAACACAAATTCCTTTCGATCTTTGAGGATAAACTCGTGAGAGACATCACTTATGACCATATGTAGAAATAATCGTCCCAAGATCTTGTAATTTGAGGGAATCACAATTCTTAAATCAGGCGACAGTTACTTAAGATTAGGTCAACGTCCATGATGCGACTTCTAACGTATTCAAATTTTAGTGATCTTCTACACGTAATCAACTCTTGATTTGTGAAGAGAAATTGGAGATGACATCAAGGAGAATAATATGAAAAAAGAACTGCTCAAAAATATCGAATAATGAAGAAGTTACAATCGTTTTGAACTCGCTCTCGCAAAAGGTCGATTTTTGGGTCAATGTAGTCATTTTCAATTATCTGAGCCATTGACTGAGCAAACTTGCAATGCAAAGTTTAAAAACTGGAATAAAAATTCTTGAGGAGACGAGAAGACCTATGAAGACCATTTGAAACCTTGAAAACTCAATTTTCTCTGAGAAATACCAAACTCTAATTGTTGATTTTCTGCCTAGGAAGAGAATCTGTCTGATCAACTTTTGAGCCAAATTGAATGTTCGAGAAACCCTAGGATAGTATCTTGCATGAAAAATGGGAGGGAAATTTTTTGGGTACAACACACCTAAACTAAAAACTCATGGTGAGACCTTTCACAACCTTAGATACAAAAGTTTCGATCTACAAAGAGGATCCACTTAAGGGAGGCCCTTATGCCTTTCCCTCTAGTGTTATCCATGATACCCTTAAGGAAACCACGTTTTCGGGAGGGTAAATTATATGTAGGCCAAAACTAGGAGCCTACCAACTAAGGATACCTTTCATGAAATCTCATTACTATACCACACAATCATGCATCCATACATCTTGTATTTCACATATTCATTACCCTCCATTCTTTTTTGTCTGTCTTATTCATAGGATAAAAAAAGAGTAATCAAAGGTTTTTGGTGAAGTGTCTTAAAAATGAATGCCCGAGGGAAACAACTTGTTCGTGTTAATGCTGTCAAGCCAGATATGGCGAAGATCAAGACCATCAAAGGGAAATTATCTGAAAGAGCTTTGAAGATGTTTACTGGCCATTATGGGGATACCCTTGAGTTGACAAAAGTAGATGTATAATTGGATGTTGTTTCTGCTTTGGTTCAGTTCTACAATCTTTCATTGAGGTGCTTTACCTTCCAAGACTTTCAACTAGCGCCAACTTTGGAAGAATTTGATAGACATCATGCACACAACCTTCACCAGCAGTAGCACCAGCAGAAACTCCAGACCAGCATCACAGATTATCATGCCCCCCCTAAATAGTTGCATCCAACAAGCAACCAAGATAACTACTCTCTCCTTAGTAGTAGCAGAGTCCTATTAGAATGTTAATATCAAGACATGTTTAATAACATCAGGACAAACAAAATACTAACACTTTACTCCCCTTTTTAGCCAAAACTTGACAAAAATAGAGTAAATGTACAAACACAATGGAAACACAAATATTGTACATAAACAATAAACATAGATGGAAGAACAAATTGGAAACACATAACAAGAGATGGAAACACAATGATGATGGAACCAAACTTCAGATGGTCATCCACCTCTTGCCCCTATCAAAGATCCTCTTGTACTCCTTGGTGTTGTCACCAGCCTTTTGTAGATAGCCTTTGTCCCATCCAATAACAACTTGCTTAGGCTTCCTAAGCATAGGAACATAGAGGAAAAATGTAGTATCAATTTCACACTTCCATATTTGTATTTTCTATAACTCCTCAATAATATAAATTCCAAACTCACCCCTAAGCTTTTCAAACTTATTTGCATCCAAGGCTTTGGTGAAAATATCAGTCAGTTTTTTTCAATGCCTTTGGTGAAAATATCAACCAGAGTGATCATTTTATCTTTAACTAAGTCTCTAATAAAACAATGACAAATGTTAATATGCTTGGTCTTGTTATGTTGAATGGGATTGTTTGAAATATTGATAGCACTCAGATTATCACAATATAATGTCATGACAAAAATTTTGTTGACATTATATTCCTTCAACATTTCTTTCACCCATATTAGTTGAGAACAACTACTTCCAGCTGCAATATACTCAACTTCAACAGTTGACAAATAAACATGGTTCTATTTCTTACTAAACCAAGAAATCAGATTATTTCCCAAAAAGAAACATCCAGTAGAAGTGCTTTTTCTATCATCAACATTCCCAGCCCAATCTGCATCACAATACCCTGCCAACATTGAGTCTGAACCATGAGAGTATAGTATACAATAGTCATTAGTACCATTGATATACTTAAAAATCCTTTTTACTTGATTGATATGACTTATTTTGGGCTCAGCTTGATATCTTGAACACACACCCACATCAAATGTGATATCTGGTCTGCTAGTTGTAAGGTACAATAAGCTACAAATTATACTTCTATATAAGCTTTGATCAACATCAATAACTTTTTCATCTTTTGATAGTTTCACATGAGTAGGAGCAGGTGTCCTCTTGTGACTTGCATTCTCCATTCCAAACTTCTTCACTATTTCTTCGCATACTTAATTTGAGAGATGAAAATAAAGTCACCCATTTTGTTTCACTTGAAGCCCAAGAAAATATGTTAGCTCACCAACAAGACTCATCTCAAATTCTAATTGCATTTTTTTGACAAAATGTTCCACCATCTGGTATGAGATTCCTCCAAACACAATGTCATCAACATATATTTAATCAATCATAAGTTTGCCATCTTCCTCCTTGACAAACAGGGGCTTGTATATTCCTTCTTTCCTGTATCCATTATTGACAATAAATTTTGTCAACCTCTCATACCAAGCTCTAGGAGCCTGTTTCAAACCATAGAGAGTTTTCTTCAATTTAAAAACATGGTCTAAATAAGTAGTGTCATACCCAAAATTTTCCCCATCAATTCCAATGATCATTTTTTTCTTCTAAATTTCAATATTATTATGTTACTAATGTATAATCACATTATTGCTCAGAGGTACATATTCATAAGAAGGGTGTACTGCTTCGAAATGGACCATCAAAATCTGATGGCCTGTTGAATTTTTCACGTGGCTTGTTTATAGAAGGGGTGTATTTTTGTTTCACTTTTAGACAAGCCCATATCAATTTTTTCATGTCGATCTATTAAAAGATTGTGTTTTGGTAAAATAAGAGAGGGGGGAGGTTAAGGTTTTTGATTTGATGGCCCATTACATTTAGGCCCGTTCAAAATAGAGAGGGGGGGGGGGTGTACGTTTTTTTAGAATTTGTTGCTTAATGTTTTTGGGTAGATTCACTAAATTGCTGGCCCCTTTGTTTTTGGTGCACGTTTTTATCCAGGCTGGTCCATCAGCCTGTTCATTTGGATGGCCCGTTAGCTTTTGTTTTTACAAAGGGGTTTGTTTTTGCCACAGATGGGCCCATTGGAATGTCAAGCCCAGTTGGAGAATGGTTGACTAAAATCAACATTTCAAGATTATCTTTTTATATTATTATTAATTATTATTGATATTATTATTATTATTTAATTTATTATTAATATAATAATTATTATTAATGTTATTATTAATATTATTATTTCATTATTGATGTTGACCAAGTCAACCAAATAGGGACGAAACCCTAATTTGCTCCCAGTAGCGCTTTGTTCCTCGACGCAAACCAGCCCAAACCCAGAAAAACGCAAGATCTGAATCAATCTCCGTAACATAAGAAAATCAAATATTGCACAAAATCAATTTTTTATTGAATCTATATCAAAATAGAATCAATTCTCACTCAATCAAAATTGATAAAATAAATTATCCAAGTCCATATAAACCCTAATCTAATTTACAATCAAATATCTAATGTACAACAAATCAAATCCTTGTTTTATAATTGCAACCTTAATTTACAATCAATATAAAAAGTTACAACAATCAATTTTTTCCCTAATTTGTCTAATTCTTAAGACTATATAAACTCTAGTGCTAAAATTGAGAAAAAGACAACAAAAATTGGAGGAGAAGGAATTATAACAGAGAAGAAGCAATCCGCGAGTCAACCGTCTTCTTGAGATCTGGGTTTCAATTTCTGAAACCCTAGTTCTGTGCTTCAAGCCGTCACCACTATCACGCACCATCATCTCACATTCCTGTAAAACAGAAAAGAAGGAGAAGAAGATTAGAAGGGAGAACTGAAGAACCAGAAAGGGACGAATACAAGAAGAATCACTGCAGGGGAGGTAAGCCTATTTAATTTGCTTAGGGTTATTTTTGAATATATTATTTGTAATTGGTTTTGAAATTCTGGATTTCTATGGGTTAGGGTTCATTAGGGTTCACTTTTAGGTTTAGGGTTCCTCAAGTTTAGGGTTAGCGTTCTAACGTTTGTGGTTTATGGGTTTTAGTTTAATAAGGGTTCTTCACGAACCCTTATGGTTCTTAGGGTTCATATGAACCCAGGAGGTGGTTGCATTTAAAAATGGTGGGGCCTTGGCGCTACCATCGGCGGAAGCAATTTCCAACGGGTGGCACCCAAGGCAGAGGCGATTTCTAGTGACGAAAATCTAGAAAGAAGCTAGAGCTTCTCTCTTTAACCTCCAACAACAATTTAATGTTATGGTGGAGAGAGAGAGAGAGAGAGAGAGAGAGAGAGAGAGAGAGAGAGAGAGAGAGAGAGAGAGAGAGAGAGAAGAGAAAAATAGGCCTTCAGCCCTGAAACCAAATATATAACACCCTTTGATACTATACATCCCTCTTACCATGTGCCCTCGTTCCCTGTCCCTTGGATCATTATCAGACGTCCCTAAAGCGCACATCTACCATAGCTCCCAACATTCGCCCACAAGTTTTCCAACGGATCAACAATTATTTTGGGCCAAGCCCGTTCTAATCACACCCCTTGTTTTACTTTGCAACAACAATTCTTATCCCCTGCGTTAATGGGCCAAGTCCAACATCTGAACTTGGACCCTTAATTCCTACACCCCTAATTTTACTAAACCATTGTAAAACAACATTCCCATGCGCTTTGGGCTTAAATTCAATATCTGAATTTAGGGCCTTACTCTTCATACCAGTCTTTTATTAATAAACTGAAAATATACTCCATGCGTAAATTAATTAGAAATATATATATTTTTTACATTTTCTTATTTATTAATTTATTTATTTATATTTTCATAATTAAAATTTGTTTTTATAATAAATTCTAAATTTATTTATTTATTAATCCAAATAATTTTTTTACTAACCCATTCAAATATCTTTTTTTTAATTGCATTAAAATCATTTTTTTTCTCATGCATTAAAAAGATTTTTATTCCATAGATTAAGATATTTAAAAAAACATCTAACCAATCAAATATTAACAATTTTCCACTAACCTAATTCAAACCTTATATTTATTTTTAAAAAGGATTATGGAGATATTTCTCATTAACTGCAAACTTCGTCTAACAACTCCACAATTTACAAACCTAGACTTGGTTCAAGGATTAATACGAGATATTTTTGTAATCCATAAAAAACACCAACAAAAACTGTGAACTACGAATTGGGACTCTGATACCTAATAAGAGGATACATGGGCATACAACTAAAATTGTGACGAGTTCCCCTAATAAAAATTAAAACCGTATTTCCTAAAATGTAAATCTAAACCCTAGTATCCTTGTAAACAAGGTAGATGAGTGGTGCCTAATACCTTCCCTTCATCTAAGAACGAGTCAACAACTTAGAATCTATGACCAAATTAGATTTATCCATTATATTCTCTTCCCTAGGATAAAAATTAATGGTTGCGACTCTATATTTTAAATAGGTTAATTACAGCTGGCGACTCTGCTGGGGATACAACCCTAGGGTTTAGAAGCCTCTCTTTAGGATTTAGGGTTCTTTATTTTTATTATTTATTTGCATTTATTTATTTCTTTTGGTTTGTTTATTTTTATATCTTTATTGTTGTGGTACGGTGGGAGAACTGACTTGAGGTTTTGCGTTTGTGTTCGCAAATGTTACGGTTTAGCAAGAGTCGCCACCGACTTTTATTTTATCCAAAAGGAAAGGTAAAAAAGCACAGGAAAGACCTTTGAGATTGCTTTTGAGTTCAGGGGGTAGATTATGAAAAGGGAAGGTACTAGCACCCTTTTCATCCATGGTTTTCCATGGGCTCTTAGTTACTTGTTTTAGATCACATGCTTTGCTTTTTCAATTGTTTGAAATGGTGCTTTGTGTGGTTTTGAAAGTATTTTGAAAAGAGGCCTTCGTTTAGGCAATCTTTGTAATGATTCTTGTTCGTAAGAATGTATACAAAGATGTTTGTCTTTAAAAAATGTTTCAATGTTTTGAAAGTTGTTTGGAAATTATTTTGAAATGTGTGTGTGTTTGTTTGAAAATAGCAAGGATTGTTTGAAAGAGATCAAGTAACTAGGAGCTATCTACCTTACTCAAAAGTCCTTCTTGTACATTTTTATTCCTTTGACGTTGTTGTTTTACCATTGAATTTTGGTAAACAACCCTATCTTTGGATGTTAAACGGGACGGGTGTGTGTCATCGTATGACTATAATAGCAATATTGCCAAGTATCTTTAGCAAGTTTTGAGGGACCAAGATTATTTGTTTTTAGGCAACCAAGATAGCGTCATCGAGAGACTATGGTCTTTTTGTTTTGTTTTGTTTTGTTTTGCCAAGATACCTAGCATACATACCATGGCCATTTTTAAGGCAACCAAGTGGAGGAAACCCTAGGGGTGTTGTGTGTAAGGTGTTGTCATTTTTCATGCATTTTTGTCTTGTATTAGGTCATGCTATTTGTTTGATTTTTGTCTTATCATACAAACCCTAGTTTTTACTAAACATGCATATAATGCGATAAATTGCGTAAAGTAAATCTAAACTATTACAACAATATTATGGGAGGGGGGACACAAGTTTTTGAATGGGGATATTTGCACAAAATAAAACCCTAGTTTACTATTACAACCCAATTGAATTTATTGTACAAATAAATAAATAAACAAGTATTTAAATTTGCAATAAAAATGTAAATATGCAAGAAAATGTTTTGTAATTGTTTTATGTATGAGAAAATAAAATTATCTAAGTCCTAAAAATAAGAAAAAATAATGTTATTATTTTTGAAAGGGAAAACCCTAATTTTTGATTAAAAGAAAAATATATGTTTTCTAATATTTTTGTCTATTTTTGTGTAAGAATAATAATAATAATATTATGTATAAATATTAAAAATTAAAATATGTGAGAAAATAATATTTTATGTGTATAATATAATAAAATAAAATATTTAAGTATTTTAATATTATTTACAAGTTTATTTAAGAAAATAAATTCTATTAAACCTAATAAACTATTTTTATGCCATAAAAAATAATAAAATAAAATGCAAAAAATTAAGAAAATATTTTTGGGATTTTTTAATGTTCAGAAAAAAATAATAAAATTAAAAAATATAAAAATAACAAGAAAATATGAAAAATAACAAAATATGAATCAGGGGGGTGCAAAAGCAAAATGAGGGATGTGAATAGTAGCAGGCCCAAGGCCCTGGCCCAGGACAGCTTCGTCCTTGACCTCCAGACAGCAACTTCGCACGCGCTTGCCTTTAAATCCTGTTCTTGCTATTCTTTGCATAAAATCAAAAACTTATAACATGAAAATGTAGCTCATGAACTCACGATTCCAATGATATAAAGAACATGACATAACTATAAAAGACCAAGGAGAATTTTAACGGCCCTAATTTCTGACCTAGTTTTTTCAGCATGTTCAACAACCAAATACTCTTAGCTCAGTTAATATAAATGGAAACTACGCATATGTACAGCTCAAGCATGTTAAGGACTACATTTTTGCTTCACAAACCTAAGCTTAAGGATGCCTAAATAAGGAGATAGAAACTTGAAAAATACCTTGTTCAATTGAGTTTGGATATGGCAATGTAGGAGTTTTGAGTGAAGCCTGAAGTTCTTGTGAGCTTCCTTGGAGTTCCCTCAAGCTTCTCCAATGCTCAGCTTGCCTTGTAGATGCTTGAATCTTGCTGCACGAGTCAACCTGCAAACCTTCAAAATGAAAATGGTGAAGCTTGAAACAGGGGACACAGTTGCAAGACAAGGGCCTGGAAAATTTAGGTAGGAGGTATGGAATGTGTTTGAAGTGATTCAAAGCAAAATGCACGAGCCAATATTGATTTGGCCAAGGTTCTGCAGAAGATGCCCTGTTTGGGCAAAAAATGGTGTTTTTTGTGTTTTAGGGTGTTTGAGAAGTTATGAATTCATGTCTTAGGCTTGCAACAATGTTCCAATATTGTTTTAAATGATACAAAGTCTTGCCTTTATCAGATACACAAGCTTCCATTGACTTTTGCAAGTTTCTTGCTTTTGAAGAAAAGTTTGAAGTGACAATGCCAAAGCCTGCACAGGCTTGCTTGCTAGCTGCACAGGGTTGATAAAATTTTTCTTATGTTTGTGGATCTTGCTTGCAACCAAAGATCAGGTCCATGGCTCAAGAATTACAAAATTGCAAAAAGCATGCTTTATCAAAATGGTATTATGCACTTTATGCCATTTTTGGATTAATTCAATGTGCAATGCTTCAAAAGTCAAAACAAGACCATTATCCAATGTGTTTGCATTTAATTATGGAGTGTAGAAGGTATTAGGACCTGTAATACCAAGTACAAGCATGTTTGAGACTGATTTGCAACTTGTAACATTGTGAAAATGCCTTGCACAAAAGTGATAAATTACCATTTTCATTCCTTCGATTCTCCCTAACCATAAATGATCTTGGAGAGTTCTTGGACATTTTGGAAATCTTGTAACATGATCTACAATTCATCTTTGAAATTCATTTTGATATTCCTCTTGGAACTAGGTGAAAAGTTGCCATGAAGTTAGGTCAAAAATCTGCCTAAACTAGGGCAAAATTTCACTAAGTTAAAAAGTTTATGGACCCCTATTCACAAAATCATAACTTGATATCCAAGCATCTTTTGGGAAACTTTGTGAATCAAAGTTGTATATTTCATGTAGGACTACAACTTTCATGTTGGAAGTTTTGTTTGAATCCAATTTCATCATGGTGAAAAAGTTGTGGAAAGTTGGGAAAAAATAAGAAATTTTCATAACTTAGAAAAATTCTAAGTTATGAAAAATTTCAAATTAAAACCCTAATTTTCAAAATTAGGTTTCTTGGTCAACAAGTTTCACATTTTGACATATCTTGATGAATTATGACCCTTGACACTTGATTTTGACCAAAAAGTCAAAGTTTGACTTTTCAGTGTACAATAAATTTTTGATCAATTGACTGCAAAATTCATCTGTCAATCCTATGTATTTGAGATCTTTTGAACTATGTGATTAGGTAAAGATGATGCCATTGAGTCCTTGAAATCATGTTTGAACTCAATTGGTCATTGGCTAAGTCAAAAATCAGAAATTGCCCTTTCTTAATCAAAACCCTAATTTTGACCATTTTGCCCTTTTGATGATCTGATCAAATTTCTTGAGGAGTTGTGGTCCAAACTTGATCAAATGGTACATAGGAGCCTAGAATGTGATTGTGGATCAAAAATTATGAAGTTTGACTGTAAATTGGCCATGGTTGACTTTTCCCCCAATACAACTGATTTTTAGGTCAACTGTCCAATTGACTGGGCAAAAATGTGATTCAAAGCTTGAAACTTGGTATGAACAATATTATGGGTCCAAGATGGTGTATGAAAGTCATATGGAGCATTGATGGTCCAAAATTCCTTGTGCAAACTCAAACCCTAATTTCAGGCTATCAGTGCAAGGTGAGGTCTTAAGTTGAGCAAACCCTAATCTTGTCTTGAGTCCAAGAAGTCTGGTGAGAAAAATCTTGATAAAATGAGAGGGCAAATTTTGGGGTAGAACAGCTGCCCCTGTTCAATCTTCTTGAACCTGAAGTGTTAGATTGGCGAGTTTGCCATTCGTGACTCGAAGGTAAAAGATGATTGGACACTAGAGTGCCCGTAAATTTGCACTCGTCAAAGTATAGTTGAGGAAATGGGCTTAAAGATGCCATTTGGAGATGTGATAGAATCTTGTTGGAGATGGGCTTAAAGATGCCATCCAAGAATGTTTGTTGAGTTGTAAGTTGTAAGTCAGAAGAATAAGTATCAGAATAGTATCCGCGACTGGAACGTATCTGAACTGTATCTGGGGACTGAATCTGAATGGGTAATGGAATGGCGTCCGTATCTGGAGCGTATCCAAGCTGCATCTGAATGTTGAATCTGAATAAGCACTAGAATAACATCCGTGTCTGGAGCGTCTCTTAGCTGTATGAGCAATAGAATAACATCAGTGTCTGGAGCGTCTCTGAGCTGGGGAGAATCAGAATAAGTGACATAATGGCAACCATGTCTGGAGCGTATCTGGACTGTATCTAAATAGGTAGCAGAATAACTTCCGTGTCTGGAGTGTATCTGAACTTGAAATTGATAGTTGAATCTGAATGAGAAATAGAATGGCTTCCGTTTCTGGAGCGTATCTAAACTGTATTTGATAGTTGAAATCTGAATAAGTAACAGGATGGCATTCGTATCTGGAGCGTATCTGAGCTGTATCTGAAATCTGAATCTGAATGAGCAACATAATGACTTCCACATCTGGAGTGTATATGTACTGTATCATGATTGTATACTGTCAATGGTAGCTTGTTAATCTTATCCTGAAAAGGGTAAAATGTTAGCTGAAACACAAAGTTATGTTGCATGAAATGTATGATGCAATATATGTGTTTTATCAATGTTTATAATATATCGATATAATGTATGCGCATGTAAGCTGATTAGCTGTCTTGCTGATGAAAATAAATCCTTGATAGCTGTCGGGGAAAAAAATCCCTGACCGCTGCTGGAGATTCAAAATCTTTGATTGCTGAGGATGAGAAATCCTGGGCGACTATTGGGGATAGAAAAAAAAATCTTGACAACTTCTGTGGAGATATAAGGATCCTTCATGTCTTGAAGTTGGAGTGATGACAAAATCTGTTGTGAGGGTAATGCCAAACTGCTTGAGAAATTCACTTGTAGAATCTAGAGAATTTGATAACCTCTACCGGGGATTACACAAAGGGAATCCTTACTCGACTGGGGAATAGGGAAAACTCTGATGATTTCTGCGGGGAACTAAGAATGAGAATCTTCATTCTGTTGAGGAGTAAAGAAAACTTTGGTGACTTCACTGGGGAATTAAGAATGAGAATCTTCATTCTGCTCGGGAGTTTGAACTCTGTGGGGAAGAAGGCTTACTACTGGAGAGTAAGTTCAGGAGTTTTCGGTCGTCTACCACTCTACTAGGAAGTTATCCTAGGTTGAGGAGAGACAAAAGTTAACTATTATTCGGTTGACTTCCAGGCTTGAAGATAACCTGCTGGGGAGATTGGATGGTTTCTGCTGGGGATTAGATAGTTTGAAGTTTTGAGTCGACTGGGGAAGAAGTTTTCATCTGCGCTGGGAATCTGTAACTCAAAGTTTTTGCTCCGCTGGAGATTGGGAGTTTGAAGTTTTAACTCTGATGGGAATTAAGGGTTTGAAATTATAACTCCGCTGGCGATATGTATTTCAAGGTTTTAGCTCCGCTGGGGACCTAGATGATGTACTGTAAGGATTGCTCCTAGAATAGCCTAAAGATGTTTTCCTATCCTTTCAGTCTGCCAGCAATTGTTCTTTTCCATCCTGTTTATTTGTAAACAATAATTATGTTCAAATGCATATGTTCATCAATGAATCATTGTACGCTTTTGCAAATAAAAACACAACTGTAAAAGAAAAAGGCAAATAGTTTTCTGTACTTTGAAAGAGATGTCTTTGTATTTACTTTGAATAAGAGTTTTGTACAAAGGAGACAGGAATCCTAGTAAGAGGATGGTGTCATAAAAGTAAGAAAAATTTATACAAAGAAAGACAGCTATGTGTGAAAAATAAAATCCCATGGGGTTCCCATTCTGCTATAGCCTTCGTAACTCTGAATATCTTGTCCGTCCGTTGCTTCGTCCGAAGATGATTGGATTGATTAGAAGCTCCAGGTTTTTTTGTGAAGAGATTGTCCTTAAAGTGACCCGATGAGACATAGTCATACGCTTTAATTCCCTAACTTTTGCCTGGACCACCCTTTCGGGTTTTCAGTCCACCGGGAAACCCTTTTTTGCCCAAGTCGCCCTTTCGGGTTTTCAACTTGCCGGGTCTACAGATTTTTTTATTTATCCCTAATTTTTGCCTGAACCGCCCTTTCGGGTTTTCGATTCACCGGGATGCCCTTTTTTTGCCTAGGTGTGTCAACCTAGCGGGTCATTTATGCGTAGTATCTTTTGACTATGTCTGCGTTCACAGGGTGCGGCAGGTCGTCGCCGTCCATGGTGGTCAAGATCATTGCCCCACCAGAAAAGATGTTTTTGATCACAAATGGTCCTTCGTAGGTAGGAGTCCATTTGCCCCTGGGATCACTTTGCGGCAAGATAATGCGCTTGATCACTAGATCCCCGACTTGATATGTCTGGCGTATGACTTTCTTGTTGAAAGCTTTGATCATCCGTTTTTGATACGTCTGACCATGGAAAACAACAATAAGTCTCTTTTCATAAATCAAGTTAAGTTGATCAAGTCGAGTCTGAATCCAATCGTCTTCACTCAAACCAGCATCCTTCATGATTCTTAAGGAGGGAATCTGAACCTCGATAGGTAAAACAACCTCCATGCCATATACCAAGGAATAGGGTGTTGCCCCAGTTGATGTGCGTGCCGTGGTACGGTACCCGTGAAGAGAAAACGGTAGCATCTCATGCCAGTCTTTGTAGGTAACTGTCATCTTTTGTACGATCTTCTTGATATTTTTGTTCGCAGCTTCGACAACACCATTCATCTTTGGCCAGTAGGGAGATGAATTGTGATGTTGAATCTTGAACTGCTCACACAAGGCAGTGATCATAGTATTTTTAAGGTTTGTACCGTTATCAGTGATGATCCTTTCGGGGATACCATACCGATAAATAAGGTTCTGCTTGATGAAACGGGCAACAACATTCTTAGTGACGGATGCGAAGGAAGCTGCTTTGACCCACTTAGTGAAGTAGTCAATGGCCACCAGGATGAAGCGGTGTCCATTGGATGCTGTAGGCTTGATCTCTCCAATCACGTCGATTCCCCACATAGCAAATGACCAAGGAGCTGTTAAGACATTTAGAGGAACAGGAGGCACGTGCACCTTGTCTGCATAGATTTGACATTTATGACAAGTGCGGGAATGTTGATAGCAGTCAGCTTCCATGGTAGACCAGTAATAGCCTGCCCGTAGAATCTTCTTAGCCATCATATGCCCGCTAGAGTGAGTGCCAAAGGTACCCTCATGCAATTCAGCCATAATTCTTTCAGCTTCAACTTTTTCCACACAACGGAGCAGAATAAAAATCATGATTGCGCTTGTACAGGATGCCATTGCTTAGGAAGAACTTTGCCGAGAATTTCCTTAAGAACTTTTTGTCGTTGACTGAAGCTCCTTCAGGGTATTCTTGAGCCTCGAGATACCTTTTGACTTCATGAAACCACGGTTGGTCCACTTCTTCCTCGGTATTAATCCCGTGACAATGTTCCGGTTCGTCCATCCGTTCAATGGTTATTTGGGGAGCCTCATTGTCCCAGTTAAGTTTAAACATGGATGACATTGTAGCTAGAGCATCTGCTAGCTCATTTTCTTCTCGCGGGAAGTGCTCGAAGATAATCTGCTCGAAATGTGGTAACAATGTCAAGACATGTTCTTTGTAAGGGATGAGGTTTGGATGCTTAGTATCCCACTCTCCTTTGATCTGACTGATGACCAAAGCTGAGTCCCCAAACACAATCAAAGATTTGATGCCCAAGTCTATGGCAGCCTTGAATCTAAAGATGCAAGCTTCATACTCTTCCATGTTGTTCGTACAGTTAAAGCAAAGTCTGGCGGTGAAAGGAGTATGGCAACCTTCTGGAGATATAAGCACCGCGCAGATACCGTTGCCAAGTGCGTTGGAGGCCCCATCAAAGTACAGGGTCCATCGGGATCCTTGTTCAGGTCCGTCATATGGTCTGATATCTTCAATGTTGTCCAATGTCATGATGTTCTCGTCGGGGAAGTCAAACCTCATGGATTGGTAATCTTCGACAGCTTGATGGGCTAGATGGTCAGCTAGAACACTCCCCTTTATAGATTTTTGGGTCGTGTACTGTATGTCATATTCTGTTAGAATCATCTCCCATATAGCAATCCTTCCAGATAGAGCATGCTTTTCAAAGATGTACTTAATCGGATCCATCTTAGATATCAGCAAAGTGGTATGAGTCAACATGTACTGCCTTAGCCGGCGAGCAGCCCATACCAAAGCGCAACAAGTTTTCTCGAGCAGTGAGTATCGGGTCTCACAGTCGCTAAAATTTTTGCTAAGGTAATAAATGGCATGCTCTTTTCGGCCAGACTCGTCATGTTGGCCCAGTACGCACCCCATTAAATTCTCTAGGACGGTCAGATACATGATTAGCGGTCTTCCTTCGACGGGTGGCATCAAGATAGGAGGTTCTAGCAAATACTCCTTGATTTTATCGAAAGCAATTTGATAGTCATCATTCCATTTAACTACCTGGTATTTCTTCAACAGCTTGAAGATTTGTTCACAGGTAGATGTTAGGTGAGAAATGAACCTAGCGATGTAGTTTAGGCGTCCCAAGAAACCTCTGACCTCCTTCTCAGTGCGAGGAGCAGGCATTTCTCGTATAGCTTTGACTTTGGCAGGATCAACCTCAATGCCTTTATTGTTGACAATGAAACCCAAGAGTTTACCGGACCGGACTCCGAATGTACACTTGTTTGGATTCAATCTGAGCTTGTACTCCTTCAACCTAACAAACAACTTTTGCAAGTGATCAAGGTGTTCTTATTCAGTTTGTGATCGGGCTATCATGTCATCTACGTAGACCTCTATCTCATGATGTATCATATCATGAAACAAAGCTACCATGGCGCTTTGATAGGTTGCCCCGGAATTCTTCAGTCCGAATGACATCACTTTGTAGCAGAACGTACCCCACTGTGTAACAAAAGTAGTTTTCTCCATGTCTTCAGGTTCCATTTTGATCTGGTTGTAACCTGAAAATCCATCCATGAAAGAAAATACTTTGTGCTGCGCTGTGTTGTCAACCAAGATATCAATGTGCGGAAGTGGAAAGTCATCTTTAGGGCTGACCCTGTTTAAGTCTCTATAATCCACGCACATTCTCACTTTTCCGTCCTTCTTAGGCACGGACACAATGTTAGCAACCCATTGTGGATAGGAAGTAACAGCCAGAAATCCAACATTGAACTGCTTCATAACTTCTGCTTTGATCTTTTCTGACATGTCAGGTCTCATGCGGCGGACCTTCTATTTCACTGGTGGACAGTCTTCTCTTGTGGGGAGACGGTGTACCACAATGTCTGTATCAAGTCTCGGCATGTCTTCGTATGACCAGGTGAAGATCTCAACATAATCATGCAGTAGCTGAATCAGGCGCTCCTTGACACTCGGCTCCATATTGGCACCTATCTTGATTTCCTTTTTGTCATCCTCAGTTCCCAAGTTGATCGTATCCAACTGCTCTTCATGAGGCTGAATTACTCTTTCCTCTTGCTGTAATAGTCTGGCCAATTCCCCTGGAACCTCACAATCTTCCCCACCTTCGTATTCGTCTTGGTAGATCAGATCTTCATAGCCACTGAAGGCTATAGCAGTATCGTTACCCATGGGTTCCGGAATGGAAGGGTACCTACATTTGTGAGTGTGGGTGTGTGTAAGGGCATAACCATCTTAAAACAACAAAATGTAAAAGAAAGACAATGAGAAAAAAGGTTTATATATGAAAAGCGTCCATGATTCATTAAAATGACATATGAAATAAAAATAAGAACCCTTACAAATGGACCTATGTGCCTCGGGTAAGACACAAGGTTGAAAAAGTACGAATTGTTTGTGAATTATTATAGTCCAACAGAAACATAAAAGATAAATTACTGATTTATGAAAGTAATCGGAACAAAGTCTTTTGCTTCCCAGTTGCACAGTCCTCCGCCAACAGTAGGGAAAATCCAGTCTTCCAAGCTTCCCTCTTCTTCACTGTCCTCTAGTGCATTAACCCCTCGGTGGCTGATCTTCACAGGTGGCCCTCCGGCACGGGAGCGGCGCACAGCCTTCTGACTAGCCGAAGTAAATCCCAGGCCGAATTTGTCTGATTTGAAAGGAAGGTCGGGAAGATGCCCCCAGATAGTGGATCCGCCTTCTTCCACTACTGCCCTAGCATCCTTTAAAGAAGACATCCGAGGTGGAGGTCTTGTGATCACAAGAGTTGAGGACACTGCTTTGGTCGCCGCTATTTCTTCAGAAACTTCTTCAAAGTGTTGGAAAGGGGTCTCTATGAATTTTCCATCTAATTCCATATAACAGAAAGAATTAAGATGACTGATCATGTATTCCTTTTCGCCATGAACAGTTATAATTTTACCCTGGACAAGGTACTTGAGCTTTTGATGCAGAGTGAAAGTGACAACTCCAGCATGGTGAATCCAAGGTCTTCCCAACAGGAAAGAGTAGGAAGGACGGATGTCCATCACGTAAAATGTTGAATTGAACGTCTAGGTACCCACCTTGATCGGGATGTCCACCTCTCCATGGACCATCCTCTTAGAACCATCAAAGGCTTTGACAATGATGTTGCTGGGTTTCAGGGTTAAGACTTCACAATCCAAACTATCCAAGGCTTTCTTTGGCAAGACATTTAGAGACGACCCAGTATCAACCAAAACATGAGCTAGGGTGGTTCCCCTACACTCCACCGAGACATGTAGTGCATCGTTATGCTTTCTCCCTTTGGAGGTCAAGTCTGCATCGGAGAATCCCAGGCCATTGTCAGCTGTTAAGCTGGCCACACATTCCTGGAACTGATCAGTAGAGGTTTCTGGTGGCACGTGGGCCATCTTCAAAAACTTGACCAAAGCTTTAGCATGTGCCTCAGAGCACAACAACAGGGTTAACATAGATATTTTGGAGGGGGTCTGCCCAAGTTATTCAACAACATTGTAATCACTTTTCTTAATGATCCTCAGAATCTCTTCCATCTCTTTCTGGGATGTATCGGGAATAACTAGTGTCTGAGCCTTCGTCAAGACAGGCTCCTCTTGAACATTCCTTCCTTTTTTCTCAGCATCGGAAACAGGGATGGGAATTGTACTATTTTTTTCAGCGGGTACACTTGTAGGTACAATCACATGGGTAATCTTCGGGATGGCCGCGGGTCCAAAGACTGCTGTTGGAGGAGCAATCTCTAGAGAAAATATTCTTCCACTACGAGTAACTTTGCTTGTTCCAACAATGTTACTGATGTCGGATTATCTTTCTTAGAGCTTTATTCTTCAATGGTCTGTTTAATCCGTTTGACACCATGGTAGTAGATTTCTCCACCATAGTTCCATGGTACCATTTTGTCGGATTTGTATGTGGTTGGTCCGGGCATTGTTATCTTCAAAGGAGTAGTCATAGGAGCAGATGTAATCCTAACGGGTTTTTTAGGAACCCTGGAAGAATTGGCGTATATGGTTATTATTGAAACTTCAGGTACTGGAATGGGTGAGATGGGAGCTTTCTCAAACAAAATTTCCTTGTTATCAATCATTTGTTGGATTCTTTTCTTCAAAAGAGGACAATCAAATGGGGAGGACAGACAAGCATGGAAATCTTGGTCACAACCTGGGAACACCCCAGCCTTCAAAAAATTCAACTTGATGGTTAGGAGAGGAGTTGATAGTTCATCCACAGTAGAAACAAACAGATCTTCTTCCACAGCATTGGCATTGTGCCCATGCCTCGACATTGGAGCGGAGATCACATTCGGCTTTTCAGGAGCTTCAAATTCAACTTCCTTTGCGTCAATCAGATCTTGTATCTTGTTCTTCAGGGCCCAACAGTTGTTGGTGTCTTGCCTTGGACTTTCTGAGTGGTAAGCACATCTGGCATTGGGATGGTAGTGCGGAGAAGTAGTGTTAGGGTTTTTAGGGGCCTCCTTTTGCATGGCCAGGTTCAACTTCAAGAGATGGGGTAAGACTTGAGTAGGAGTCATGTTTATCTTGGTGAATTGCCTTACAGGCGTTTCCACCCTTTACTGGTTACTTCTCGGCTGATCATTTCTCAACTGATTGTTTCTCGGCTGATCTGAGGCAGACTTCTGAATCATAATGGCCCCCACAGTTGGTCGTTTTTCAATTCTTCCCCGATTTCTCTGGGCATAGACTGCAGACACTTCCTTCTTTGCAATGAAGGGCTTTTTTGCAGCAGCAGAGGTAGACGCATCTTTCTGTATTTTTCCGCTTCTAATACCGGCTTCCACCCTCTCGCCAGTTAGAATCAACTCAGTGAAACCTGTATAGGAGCTTCCAATCAGGTGATTAAAGAAAGGTCCTGATAGAGTCCCCAAGAACATGTCCACAAACTCTCTTTCAGATAAAGGTGGATGCATCCTTCCAGCCAAATCCCTCCATTTTTAGGCGTAGTATTTAAAACCCTCATTGGTAGCCATAGCCATACTCTGTAGCTGAGTACGGGTTGGCGCCAAGTCGGCATTATATTGATACTGTTTATAGAATGCGGCTGCCAAATCTTCCCAATTATGCACATCAGCCCTCTCCAACTGGTAGAACCAATCCAGCTGCGTCCCTGATAAACTGTCCTGGAAAAAGTGGACCTACAGGTCTTTGTCAGAAGAATGTGGTTGAATTTTCCTGACATAAGATCGTAGGTGCATCTTTGGGCAAGACACCCCATCATACTTAGCAAATAGTGGTACTTTAAATTTAGGAGAGATTACAATTCCAGATACCAACCCTAACTCTTCAAAGTCCAGCCCAGGCACTCTCTATATCTCAATAGCAGCTAGACATTCTTCCAAGTTCTTGTATTTGTCATCGGCCAGAGGGTACTGCTGTTTAGAATAGTCCTCATCCTCTTCTTCTTCAGCTTCAGACTCAGATGGCACTGCAGTTCCTTTACCTTTTCATTCACCCTCTTCAGATGTTAATGGGAATTCCAAAGTCCTTCTGGCTTTTCTCTCAAACCTTCTGCCCAAGATAGCCACACCAGCTCTCTTCTTCTTCTTTTTCTCTTTTTCCTTCTATAGTAGAGTCTTGAGCTCCTCCCGCCCCTTAGCCAAGGTCAAGAGTAGCTGTTGAAATTGTGAATTATGAGCTTGTAAGTCTTTGACCGTTTGTTCAATATCCATCTTGCTGAAATAAATAGCAGAGAGATGAGGAAACATGGTGTGAAGACCTGCTTATGCATATGATGAATTATATGTATTCATGTAATGCATTCAAGGATTCAGAAATTCAAATTTGTTTTAAACAAAAAAAAGAAACACACGTCATATTAATAAGATAGAATTTGTTAGTACATCAATGCCCCATGGGCAAAATAATACAAAATTCTAAGGTAAAAAGACATTGCGCATCCTCTTTGGTGCAATGAAGGTGTTAAGAGTCTGCTCTTCGTGAAGTTGACGAGTGAGTTCCAAAACCTTCTTCTCGCTTGCGTAGAATTGGGCTTCGAAAGTATCGCGCTCTCCCTTGAGCTATATCCAACTCCTTTGTAGATCTTTGAGTGATGTTGGCATGTCAGGATGTAGGAGGGTGTATGGAACCTCTCCTTCCATAACAGGCTCTATAATCACAGGGAGAATGGAGGGGTAAGGCATCATAAGACTTTGGGCACGGGTTCGTACCCACTTGAGGTAAGGCTCAAGGGGATGGAATTCTTGTGTCCCAAGGTCTTACTGTCTACCTTGTTGGGCATCCTCCAAGATCGGATGAACCTTTGTCGGAGTCCTTGGTTATCGTTGTCGAAGTTGAAAACCATTCCTTGAATCAGCATGTCATGTGGGTCATCCCTTCGGGCATAACCAAACTGTCTCAGAGCCAAGCATGGGTTGTAGGTGATGCCTCCCCTAATGCCAAGTAGAGGGACATTAGGGAATTCCCCACAACGGTCAATGATGATGACATTCTATTTTGATCAAGAACACCAATGAATATCTGAATGGTTAAGTGTCATTAACTGTTGTGACCACCTCAAGCCTTGCTCTATCTTCAAAACTGATTGGGGAAGATGAGAAATAAACCATCTTGCAAGTAGAGGAGTGCAACACATGAGAACACCTCTTTTCCTCATTGTTCGAGTGTGAAAAGAGTGGAGGATATCCCCAAGAAATGTAGGCACCGGGTTGCGAGCCATGAAGATTTTGATAACACTCACATTTATGAGTTGATCAGGGTTAGGGAACAAGACCATCCCATAGATGAGAAGAGCTACAATCTCCTCAAAATCTTGTAAGTCCAGAGAATTCCAGCAGCTTTGGGCCTTCTTAAATAGAAACTTTGACAAGAAGCCTTTGACACCACTTCTAGTTTCCCAATGTGTTGTGACATCAGAGGAGTGCAAGTGTAAGGCTTGAGCAATATCTTCTGGATTTGGATCTCTTTCCGTACCATTGAAGGGTAGTTGATTGAGAATAGGAATCCTCAAGAGTTGAGAAAATTCCTCCAAAGTAGGCACAAGCTGCTAGTCAGGAAATGTGAAGCAATGATGCAAAGGGTCAAAGAACTGGAATAGAACTTTCAGCATATCCTCCTCAGTGTTGGCAGTGACTAAGTTGAGAAGACGACCATGCCTCTCGGTGAATGGAGAATTCTCAGGAATCCTTGAAGCTAACTCCTTGAGTTGTGGAGGAATTCTTACAAGGTTGACTTGGATAGTTTTCCTGCGAAGTGAATCCATTACCTACAAAATAGGAACAAAGATGAAAATCCAAATCCTTGAAATGGTTAGTGGATGCATATGATGCTTCATGATGTCCATGATGTTATGCACAAGTATATATGTACAAAGAAATCACACAAGTTCCTAGTTTAGGCTTGCATGGGGTTTCATAGGTAAGTACCCTCTTGAAGTTTAGTTGGATCAACCTATCCTAGGAATAGTAACCGGGTTCTAAGGAGCTCAATATCACTGGATTGTTTCCTTGTTCAATGTTTCAATTCAGCCTCTTTACTGGAAACCTAAATATTCCAAGGAACCAACCATCAATGAGTGTAGTATCGAGTATCAACCAACTTCGGACTGCACCAAAGCCGGTTATCTCACTACATCCTAAAAGGCCAAGTTGGTCAAGTAAAGGTTCTAAAAGTCCATTAGTGCTTCATGACATCACTCAGTGGCCCCATATTCTCTTTGATTGACTCAAAGGCTACCGGTACCCACAAATATGTCGCACTAATATAGCTATTGCTTAGACCATGTCGGTATACCCCGCACAGTTTCCATAATGTATTTCTATTTACCTATGAATGTTTCCCAAATCCGGGTAGATGATTCAAACCCAAACAATAGAACCAAAGTGTAAAGCAAACAAATCAAGCAAGATAAGCATGTAAAGGTGATCTAAAACCCTAAGGTAACCCCACTTTTAAGAACGATCCCCATCAGAGTCGCTAGTTCTGTGATACGGTGGGAGAATTGACTTGAGGTTTTGCGTTTGTGTTCGCAAATGTTACGGTTTAGCAAGAGTCGCCACCGACTTTTATTTTATCCAAAAGGAAAGATAAAAAAGCACAGGAAAGACCTTTGAGATTGTTTTTGAGTTCGGGGGGTAGATTATGAAAAGGGAAGGTACCAGCACCCTTTTCATCCATGGTTTTGCATGGGCTCTTAGTTACTTGTTTTAGATCATTTGCTTTGCTTTTTCAATTGTTTGAAATGGTGCTTTGTGTGGTTTTGAAAGTATTTTGAAAAGAGGCCTTCATTTTGGAAATCTTTGTAATGATTCTTGTTCGTAAGAATGTATACAAAGATGTTTGTCTTTTAAAAAATGTTTCAATGTTTTGAAAGTTGTTTGGAAATTGTTTTGAAATGTGTGTGTGTTTGTTTGAAAATATCAAGGATCGTTTGAAAGAGATCAAGTAACTAGGAGCTATCTACCCTACTCAAAAGTCCTTCTTGTACATTTTTATTCCCTTGACATTGTTGTTTTACCATTGCATTTGGTAAACAATCCTATCTTTGGATGTTAAACGGGACGGGCGTGGGTCATCGTATGACCATGATAGCAATATTGCCAAGTATCTTTAGCAAGTTTTGAGGGACCAAGATCATTTGTTTTTAGGCAACCAAGATAGCGTCATCGAGGGACTATGATCTTTTTGTTTTGTTTTGTTTTGTTTTGCCAAGATACCTAGCATGCATACCATGGCCATTTTTAAGGCAACCAAGTGGATGAAACCCTAGGGGTGTTGTGTGCAAGGTGTTGTCATCTTTCATGCATTTTTGTCTTGTATTAGGTCATGCTATTTGTTTGATTTTTGTCTTATCATACAAACCCTAGTTTTTACTAAACATGCATATAATGCGATAAATTGCGTAAAGTAAATCTAAACTATTACAACAATATTATGAGAGGGGGGATACAAGTTTTTGAATGGGGATATTTGCACAAAATAAAACCCTAGTTTACTATTACAACCCAATTGAATTTATTGTACAAATAAATAAATAAACAAGTATTTAAATATGCAATAAAAATGTAAATATGCAAGAAAATATTTTGTAATTGTTTTATGTATGAGAAAATAAAATTATCTAAGTCCTAAAAATAAGAAAAAATCATGTTATTATTTTTGAAAGGGAAAACCCTAATTTTTGATTAAAAGAAAAATATATGTTTTCTAATATTCTTGTCTATTTTTGTGTAAGAAAAATAATAATAATATTATGTATAAATATTAAAAATTAAAATATGTGAGAAAATAATATTTTATGTGTATAATATAATAAAATAAAATATTTAAGTATTTTAATATTATTTACAAGTTTATTTAAGAAAATAAATTCTATTAAACCTAATAAACTATTTTTATGCCATAAAAAATAATAAAAATAATAAAATAAAATGTAAAAAATTAAGAAAATATTTTTGGGATTTTTTAATGTTCAGAAAAAAATAATAAAAGTCAAAAATATAAAAATAACAAGAAAATATGAAAAATAACAAAATATGAATCAGGGGGGTGCAAAAGCAAAATGGGGGGTGTGAATAGTAGCAGGCCCAAGGCCCTGGCCCAAGACAGCTTCGTCCCTGACCTCCAGACAGCAACTTCGCGCGCGCTTGCCTTCAAATCCTGTTCTTGCTATTCTTTGCATAAAATCAAAAACTTATAACATGAAAAATGTAGCTCATGAACTCACGATTCCAATGATATAAAGAACACGACCTAACTCTAAAAGACCAAGGAGAATTTTAATGGCCCTAATTTCTGACCTAGTTTTTTCAGCATGTTCAACAACCAAATACTTTTAGCTCAGTTAATATAAATGGAAACTACACATATGTACAACTCAAGCATGTTAAGGACTACATTTTTGCTTCACAAACCTAAGCTTAAGGATGCCTAAATAAGGAGATAGAAACTTGAAAAATACCTTGTTCAGTTGAGTTTGGATATGGAAATGTAGGAGTTTTGAATGAGGCCTGAAGTTCTTGTGAGCTTCCTTGGAGTTCCCTCAAGCTTCTCCAATGCATAGCTTGCCTTGTAGATGCTTGAATCTTGCTGCACGAGTCAACCTGCAAACCTTCAAAATGAAAATGGTGAAGCTTGAAACAGGGCACACAGTTGCAAGACAAGGGCCTGGACAGTTTTGGTAGGAGGTATGGAATGTGTTTGAAGTTATTCAAAGCAAAACGCACGAGCCAATATTGATTTGGCCAAGGTTCTGCAGAAGATGCCCTGTTTGGATAGAAAATGGTGCTTTTTTTGTGTTTTAGGGTGTTTGAGAAGTTATGAATCCGTGTATTAGGCTTGCAACAATGTTCTGAGATTGTTTTAAATGATACAAAGTCTTGCCTTTATCAGATACACAAGGTTCCATTGACTTTTGCAAGTTTCTTGCTTTTGAAGAAAAGTTTGAAGTGACAATGCCAAAGCCTGCACAGGCTTGCTTGCTAGCTGCACAAGGTTGGTGAACTTTTTCTAATGTTTGTGGATCTTGCTTGCAACCAAAGATCAGGTCCATGGCTCAAGAATTACAAAATTGTAAAAAGCATGCTTTATCAAAATGGTATTATGCACTTTATGCCATTTTTGGATTAATTCAATGTGCAATGCTTCAAAAGTCAAAACAAGACCATTATCCAATGTGTTTGCATTTAATTATGGAGTGTAGAAGGTATTAGGACCTGTAATACCAAGTACAAGCATAATTGAGACTGATTTGCAACTTGTAACATTGTGAAAATGCCTTGCACAAAAGTGATAAATTGCCATTTTCATTCCTTCGATTCTCCCTAACCATAAATGATCTTGGAGATTTCTTGGACATTTTGGAAAGCTTGTAACATGCTATACAATCCATATTTGAAATGAATTTTGATATTACTCTTGGAACTAGGTGAAAAGTTGCCATGAAGTTAGGTCAAAAATCTTCCTAAACTAGGGCAAAATTTCACTAAGTTAAAAAGTTTATGGACCCCTATTCACAAAATCATAACTTGAGATCCAAGCATCTTTTGGGAAAACTTTATGAATCAAAGTTGTAGATTTCATGGAGGAATACAACTTTCATGTTGGAAGTTTTGTTTTAATCCAATTTCATCATGGTGAAAAAGTTATGGAAAGTTGGGAAAAAATAAGAAATTTTTATAACTTAGAAAAATTCTAAGTCATGAAAAATTTCAAATTAAAACCCTAATTTTCAAAATTAGGTTTCTTGGTCAACAAGTTTCACATTTTGACATATCTTGATGAATTATGACCCTTGGAACTTTATTTTGACTAAAAAGTCAAAGTTTGACTTTTCAGTGTACAGTTGATTTTTGATCAATTGACTGCAAAATTCATCTGTCAATCCTATGCATTTGAGATCTTGTGAACTATGTGATTAGGTCAAGATGATGCTATTGAGTCCTTGAAATCATGCTTGAACCCAATTTGTCATTGGCTAAGTCAAAAATCAGAAATTGCCCTTTCTTAGTCAAAACCCTAATTTTGACCATTTTGCCCTTTTGATGATCTGATCAAATTTCTTGAGGAGTTATGGTCCAAACTTGATTAAATGGTACATAGGAGCCTAGAATGTGATTGTGGATCAAAAATTATGAAGTTTGACTGTAAATTGGCCATGGTTGACTTTTTCCCCAATACAACTGATTTTTAGGTCAACTGTCCAATTGACTGGGCAAAAATGTGATTCAAAGCTTGAAACTTGGTATGAACAATCTTAGGGGTCCAAGATAGTGTATGAAAGTAATATGGAGCATTGATGGTCCAAAATTACTTGTGAAAACTCAAACCCTAGTTTCAGGCTACCAGAGCAAGGTGAGGTCTTGAGCTGAGCAAACCCTAATCTTGTCTTGAGTCCAAGAAGTCTGGTGAGAAAAATCTTGATAAAATGAGAGGGAAAATTTTGGGGTACAACAATTGTCATATTATATTTATTTGTGGCGGGATTTTATTTTTAAAATTATTTTAAAAAAACACCTCAGAAAGAAGGTTCGTCTATTGGGCAAGGGGATACATCATCCCTATGAGTTTTTGTGATGACTTCGCCTAGAGTCGCAGGAATTCCAAAAAAGAAATATGTATCAAGAGATATACTCTTGGGGGTAGGACTTTGGAATGAAACCTATGAATTTTTGTATAAACCCCTAAACTAAAAACTCATGGTGAGACCTTTCCCGACCTTAGAAATGAAAGTTTAGGTCTACAAAGAGGCTCCACTTAAGGGAGGATCTTATTCCTTTCCCTCTAGTGTTATCCATGTTAACCTTAAGGAAACCACCTTTTGAGGAGGCTAAATTATACGTAGGCCAAAACTAGGAGCCTTCCAACTAAAGAAACCTTTCATGAAATCCCGTTACTATGCCATACAATCAGGCATCCATACATCTTGCACTTCACATATTCATTACCCTCCATTATTTTTTGTCTGTCTTATTCACAAGATAAAGAAAAGAGTAATTAAAGGTTTTTGGTGAAGTGTCTTAAAGATGAATGCTCGAGTGAAACAACTTGTCCGTTTTAATGTCGTCAAGCCAGGTATGACGAAGATCAAGACCATCAAAGGGAAATTATCTGAAAGTGCTTTGAAGATGTTTACTCGTTGTTATAGGGATACCCCTAAGTTGACAAAAGTAGATGTATAATTGAATGTTGTTTCTTCCTTGGTTCAGTTCTACGATCCTCCATTGAGGTGCTTTACCTTCCAAGACTTTCAAATAGCGCCAACTTTGGAAAAATTTGATAGACTCGTGATGTACAAGGGATTAAAATATACTATTTGGAGGCTAAAGCCATTTCTTTTGCAAATAACAAACAATGGGATCTTGTGTTGACTTATTAGGGCTACTTGTATTTGGTGTAATTCTGTTTCTGCGGACTTTGGACTATATTGACCCTGCAACTATTAGTGTATTTTAGGATGCAAAAGCTTTGAATGCGGACCCAACTCATGCTTTACTTGCTGATATTTACTATGCTCTTCTTACTCGTTACGAAAGAGGGAGGGGTACTCTAAACTGTTGTATCCCGCTCTTATATTCTTGGTTTATGACTCATCTCTATAAGGAAGATTACTTGGTTCCAAATCTGACAAGATATGTGTGGCCTCAAAAATTAAGGTCTCTTACTGCTAGTTCTATGTTATGATATGTGAGGAAGCTAGACATTGGAGATATCATTTATAGTTGCAGAGATTTTCTGAATTTTATGTTGATTGGACCACGTGGTTGCATCAATTATAACCCTACTTTGGCTTTGCGACAACTAGGGTACCCTTTGGAGGATAAAAACTCTGATGAACAACTTCAACAATCAATCATTAATGACATGGGAAAAAACAACCGAGAGTTTATCCACAAGATCATCAAAGCTTGGAATAGGGTTAACAAAAGAAAAGCTGAAAGGAAGAATGTTATGGCGAAAGAACCTTACACTCGATGGATTTTGGATAAGGTGCAAGTTGTTAAGTTACCATTTGACATTGATTCTGAGTACAAGCCATATGTCTTAGATCCTCTGCCTATGTCCTTAGAAGAAATAGACAAGTTGAAGAAAGCTTAAAATCAAGCTCAAAAGGAGAAAGAATAATTGGAGCTAAGCCTTCATACCTTAGATAAGGAGAAAAGACAAATGCAACAGGAGCTGAAGTCCAAAGACCAACAGATTCAGAAAGACCATGAATCATTCAAAAAGTAGAGTCTTAAGCGTAAACGTTTGACTGAAGGGTTGTTGAGTGCTACTCTTAATTTGGCATCCCACAACCAATGCTTGGAAGATGCTGCTAGTGAAATCGGGAAACTAAGTAGGCGATACGAAAAGGCAATGCAAGACAAAAATGAGATAGAAGAAGATTTGAGGGCTCAAATTCAAAGTTTGGAACAAGCTTCTTTAGATCAATAAAAGAAAATGAAGTATCTTACTAAAAGGCTCTGAGATAGACAAGAATCAGATGTAGGGGAACGTCTCAAGAGGATGATGGCATAAAGATTTCTTGCTCAAAAGACTGATGAATAGGAGCAAGTGTGTCTTGAGTTAGAAGACCTCCGAAAGAATTTCCTTATACAAAAACTCTATACGGAGATGAGGGCTGGAAAATTATATTGGGAAGAGCAGAATGCAAAGATCGCCAAAGCAGGAAATGATAATCATAAGATAATTCCGGACCTCTATCAATAGTATTGATTCTACAAAGACAAGCATGCAAAACTTGCATTCTTAGACAACAATCTCATTGAGGACATCCCTAGAAGTTTGAGAGACACATAAAATGTGATGGTCCCTCTCCCAAAAGACGTTGAAGACTTATTTAAGCTTTGTAGGACTATGGTTGATGGCTTCATAGAAGAAATCTGCAGGCACGCTTAGAAGATTTCATATCCCTTTATTATTTATTTCAGCAAGTTTTGATGTTTGAATATTTTTTAATATCTGAATTGTATTCTCCTTTTTAAACGACAATTGTTATTTCAATAAAAGTATTTTGTTTCTATATCTCGATTGTGTATTTATTTTTAAATGCTCACCAATAAAAAGCAAATCCTGAAAAGAATATAAATACAAAAATAAAAATATATATGAAAATCCAAGTGAATAAGACATTCAAAAAATTAAGAAAAGCTCTTAGCATATTCATACGCATCCATGCATTCACAAACATCGCATCATTTCACATTTAATAAAAAAAACTAATTAATTTTCAAAATCATCTCCAGTTAAACCATTTTTAGAAAAGCACCACCTCTCTCACCGCCATATCAAACACAGGCCTATCAAAAGAAAGTGATGGAACAGATCGAAGAGAACCAAGCCTCATTCTGGGAAGATTTGGAGAAGATAAAAGGAAACATCGACTCGATGAAAGGTGATATGAGTCAAGTTCTTATAGCCTTAAAGAATATTATTGAGAGGCAGGAATAGGTCCCTAGGGTAGCCTTTGAAGAAGTGGCCCAGACTATTGGTGCATCGAGCGGTCACCAACCAAGAAGAGAACCAGAGTCAAGATCTTAAAAGTTAACTATGACTCAACAAGAGGTCAGACAAGCTAATACTAAAGGGTTTGTCCCACCTCCATCAAAGGTAGGGAAATATCATACCTTGCAAATTTCGGTCAACAACGCAGACAACTATATAGACCTACAGTATGGATACCACAACTTATAAGATATCAATCAAGCACCTCAAAGAACAACCCACACCCATGTCACTAAAAATCCCTTGGCACTCAACCAATACAAAGCTCTTGAAGAAATGTTAAAGGATGTGGAGGGTTACGATTCTTTCGATGTCTACGCTCTCGAAATGGGTCTAGTTCCTGATGTGGTGATCCCTACAAATTCAAAGTACCTGGCTTTGGAAAATATAAGGGGCTCACATGTCCAAGGAACCATCTACGCATGTATTGCAGAAAGATGCACGAATATGCTCAAGATCAAAAGCTGATGATCCTTTGCTTACCAGAAAGTTTGAGTGCGGAATACTTAGATTGGTACATGCAATTGGAACAGATTCATATCCAGGCATGGGCATATCTTGCCAATGCTTTCTTGAGACAATACAAATACAACTTGGACATGGCGCCTAACCGCATGCAACTTCATAACTTTTCTCAGAAGAAGAAGGAGTCTTTCAAGGAGTATGCTCAAAGACGGAGAGAAATGGAAGCCTGTGTATAACCACCACTCTTGGAGAAAGAATTAGTCGACATATTCATGGGCACTTTACAAGGATTGTAATATGATAAAATGGTAGTAAGCGTCTCTTCCAGATTTTCTGATTTAGTAATTATTGGCAAAAGGATTGAAGCTGGTATAAAGAGTGGGAAGATACAAGGGGCATCATCTAGTACCCATTATAATTCAATGAGACATGTTCCTAACTTCTCAAAAATGAAGGAAAAAGAAATTAATTTTGTAGCCTCGCATCCAAGGGCACAACAACCATTGTTAATTCCACGAGAACAACAATAGAACATGTTAGAAAGGCCTCCGAGAAGATCTTATCCTCTCCCAATGCCGCATAGTCAATTATTGCAACACTTAATCAATGCATATTTTGTAGAGCTAAAACCTTTAGCTCCTCCAATTGAGGCACTCCTGCCGAAGTACGATGCAAATTCCAAGTGCGATTATCATGCCAATTCTCTGGGGCATACCATAGAAAATGTTGGCCTTCAGACATATGGTTCAAGATTTATTGGGTTCCCAAGATATCACTTTCGATAAGCCAAACATCAAGACAAACCCCATGTCTCCACATGGTAGGCCCGTTGTAAATGCAATTGAGGTGGTCACTAACTTTGGGGGAGACAGATAAGTAAAGGCCCCAATGAACCTTTTGAAAGAATATATGTTGGAGTGTGGGTTCCTCTTGGATAATAATGAACCTTTTAAGAAGACGTTACAAAAATTGGTGGATCGGGGGATAGTCCAATTCGGGCAATACCCTAAAGAAGAATATATAGATGCGATCGATGGAAATACAAAGAAGCCATTGGTAATCCCATCCTAAGGGACAAACCTTAATAAGAAGACTCTTGTGACTCCACAGAGAGTGTCAGTAGAAGCACCCGTGATGATACCACGCCAGACTCTGAGAATTCTAGTAGTTCCAAAGACTACAATGGTGATTAGGGGGCCATCTCTTACCCCTTACGAAAGTAATAAAGAAGTACTGTGAAGTTATGATTCTACGGTCTATGTCAATAGTTTAAAGCAAGAATGTGAGCCATTTACAAGTCAAGGTATAACGATTACAAATATAGCTGGGACAGGGGGCATGACTCACAACGGTCAAATCTATGGTCCTAAAATGTGAAAGAAGAATGATGCTATAATTAAGGATAAGGGGAAAAATGTGATAGAGGCAAGCCACGAACAAGAGCCTCCAAGTAAGAATTTTACTGACCAATAAGTGGAAGAATTCCTGAAAATAATCAAGAGGAGTGATTATAGGGTGGTGGATCAGCTACACCAAACCCCGACCAAGATTTCAATACTCTCGTTGCTCCTTAACTCAGAGGCACATCGAGACTCTTTAATGAAGGTTTTAAGTTCTGCTCATGTTGCGAAAGAGATTACAGTGAATCAGTTCGACAATGTTGTAGCAAATCTGACATCTGGATCATATCTAAGTTTTAATGACAATGAGTTTCCTTCACAAGGCAGAGCTCACAACAAGGCGTTGCATATTTTTATTCATATAGGTACTACAAGCCCGTATAGGGTCCTCACTGATACTGGTTTCGCCCTCAATGTGTTACCAAAATCCAGCTTGATGAAATTAACATTGGATGAGGTTGTAATAAGGCCAAGTTCTACGATAGGCAAAGCTTTTGATGGTTCTCAAAGTACAGTGTTTGGAGAATTGGATCTTCCTATCAAGATCGGCCCGCATATGTTTTATATCACTTTTCAAGTCATGGATATAGAACCAACGTATACATGTTTACTCGGACGACATTGGATTCATGCAGCAGGGGCTATTGCTTAAACCCTACATTAGAAATTAAAGTTCTTAATCAAAGGAAGATTAGTTATAATCGACGGTGAAGAGGACATATTTGTAAGTCACATCGAATCCTACCGATATATCAATGATGATGAGGACTGCGTAGCAACACCCTTTCAAGTCTTAGAAGTTACCTCAATGGTAACCCTATCAGTGGAGAAAATTAAGAAACCAACTATGAATTCGTGGAGAGACTTGCAAACGACTGTAGAAAATGGTACCTCGAGAGGTTGGGGTAAACTTGTAGAGATACCTGAGAAGAAGAATCATTTTGGTTTGGGCTACAAAGAATCAAAGGCTACTCTGAAAGGCAAGGCGCAGTTTCCTCATATTCAGGAAACCTTCATCAATAAAGGAACGGAGCATGGCGGTCAAGTGGCGATGATATCTAACAAGAAAAACACCAAGAGAGCATCTGACTTCATCTGTGAATATGCTTCAGGCGAAGAGCTCAAGAATTGGACAACCGTGGAGATTCCCGAGATCTTTTTCTTTCCAAAGTAATTTTTCTTGTTTTTTGAAAGAACCCATGTTAAGCCCGAGGCATAGGGGTAGCTCGTAAGGGTCCCCTGATTTGTTTCAGACATTATTCATAATTAATAAAAAATTATATTTTGCATTCAATTAAGATCTCTGCCTCTCTCTTGCATTTATCTCTTATATTTTAAAATGGAAATACTTTTCTTCATACGCATTTTCCAAATTCACATACTAAAACTACACCAAAACATGATAAATGTGCAAATCCATGCCTAAAATCACCGATAATGTTACTGCTGATATTTGATATAATTTTGATGCACCCATCAACCAAGCGGAAGGGGAAGATGATAAAGATCTTGAACTCTCGGAAGAATTGGAAAGGGGGATAGAGCAAAAATCTGACAATATAAAACCATAGCAAGAATATATTGAGACTATTAACCTTGGAATGAAGGAAGATCCAAAAGAGATCAAGCTAGGGGTAACATTGGAGGAAAGCGTCAAAGAAAGGCTGATCAAGCTGTTACATGAATATGTGGATATATTTTCCTGGTCTTACAGAGACATTCCAAGACTAAATACATATTTTGCGGTGCCTAGACTACCTCTCAAGGAAGGTTGTTCTCCAGTTAGACAAAAACTCAGAAGAACTCGTCCAGACATGTCTAGCAAGATTCGAGAAGAAGTCCTTAAACAATTCGACGCAGGGTTCTTAGTGGTGGTATATTATCCACCTTGGATAGCTAACATCGTGCCAGTACCCAAAAAGGACGGAAAAGTACGCATGTGTAGATTATTGAGATATGAACAAAGCAAGTCCCAAAGATGATTTCCCATTACCTCACATAGATGTTTTGGTGGATAATACATATCAAGCTTTGATATTTTCATTCATGGATGGTTTCTCAAGTTATAATCAGATTAAGATGGCACTCGAGGATATGGAAAAAACTACTTTCATGACTCCTTGGGGAATTTTCTGTTACAAGGTGATGCCTTTCGGTCTAAAGAACGCATGGGAAATCTATCAACGAGCTATGGTCACTCTATTGCATGATATGATCCACAAAGAAGTTGAGATATACATAGATGATATGATTGCCAAATATCATACATAGGAAGATCATATCGTACATTTACTAAAATTATTTGAACGTCTGCGAAAGTTCAAACTAAGGTTGAATCTGAACAAGTGTACATTTGGTGTCAGGTCAGGCAAGCTATTAAACTTTATTGTAAGTCAGCGCAGTATTGAGGTAGATCACGACAAGGTGAAATCCATACAAGAAATTCCTGCTCCAAAGACCAAAAAAGAGGTTTGTGGTTTGTTGTACCCCAAAATTTGCCCTCTCATTTTATCAAGAATTCCCCTCACAAGACTCTTTGGACTCCAGACAGGATTAGGGTTTGCTCTGCTCAAGATATCTCCTTGCAATGTTGACCTGAAATTAGGGTTTGAGTTTGCACAAGTATTTTTGGACTTTCAATGCTCCAAGTGACTTTAATTCTTCATCTTGGACTTATAAGATTTCCCATACCAAGTTTCAAGCTTTGAATCAAATATTTGCCCAATCAATTGCACAGTTGACCTAGAAATCAACTGTATTGAGGAAAAAGTCAACTGTGGCCAATTTAAAGTCAAACCTCATAATTTTTGATCCACATCAACATTATAGACTCATATGAACCATTTGATCAAGTTTGGACCACAACTCCTCAAGAAATTTGATCAGATCATCAAAAGGGCAAAATGATCATTTTTAGGGTTTTGACTGCAGAAGGGCAATTTCTGATTTTTCACCTAGCCAATGGCAAATTGGGTTCAAGCATGGATTCAAGGACTCAATGGAATCATCTTGACCTAATCACAAGGTTCAAAAGATCTCAAAAGCATTGGATTGACAGATGAATTTTCCAGTTAACTGATCAAAAATCAACTGTACACTGAAAAGTCAAACTTTGACTTTTTGGTCAAAATCAAGTACCAAGGGTCATTTTTCATCAAGATGTGTCAAAACATGAAACTTGTTCATCAAGAAACCTAATTTTTCAAATTAGGGTTTAAGATTGAAAAATTTCATAACTTAGAATTTTTCTAAGTTATGAAATTTTCTTATTTTTTCCCAACTTTGCCCAACATTTTCACCATGATGCAATTGGATTCAAACAAAACTTCCAACATGAAAGTTGTACTCCTCCAAAAAATATATAACTTTTATTCACAAAGTTTTCCCAAAAGATGCTTGGATATCAAGTTATGAGTTTTGGAATAAGGGTCCATGAAACTTTTAACTTAGTGAAATTTTGCCCTAGTTTAGGCAGGATTTTGACCTATCTTCATGGCAATTTTTCACCTAGTTCCCATGGGAATCTCAAAATTCATTTCAAATATGGAATGTAGAGCATGCTAAAATATTTCCAAAATGTCCAAGAACTCTCCAAAATCATTTGTGGTTATGGAGAATCGAAGGTTTGAATTTGGCAAAATGTCACTTTGATCCATGGCATTTCTCATATTGCTACAAGTTGCAATTTCCATCTAGAATTGTTTGTACTTGCTTACAGGTATCTAAAACCTTACACACTTAATAATTGAATGTAAACTCAATGGATTAATGCATTGTTCTGATCAATAGAAGATTACACAATGGTTTAATCTATTTTTGGCAAAAAGTTAATATTGCCATTTTTGTCAAAACTTGCTTTATGTCAAATTGCATCCCTTGAGCCTTGAACCCAATCTTGGACAGCAAACAAAATCCACAAACTTGGGGCCAAGCTCACCAAATGTGTGCAGGATTAGAGCTAGCCTGTACAGGCCTGGCATTTGTCACTTCTCACCTTTTGCTTAAAAAACAAGAAAGCTTGCAAAAGAGGGAGAACTTGGCAATCTGATAAAACCAACTCTTGTAACCATTCCAAACAACTTTTGCATATCACATTGAGCCAGAAACACGAGCTATCCAATCCTCAAACAACCTTGAACATCAAAACACCTTCTTCTTGCAAAACATGGCAGTTTCTGCATTTTTGTTTCCAAATCACAAACTACTCGTGCGTTTTGCCCCAAACCTCTTCCAATACATTCCATACAACCCACCTAAGCTATCCTAACCATTGGTTAGTGACTGTAACCTTGTTTTCAAGCTTCACCATTTTTGAATTCAGCTTGTTCAGGTTGACTTCTACAGGCTTATTCAAGCAAACTAAGCATTGGGGAAGGTCAAAGGAAGTTCAAGCAAGCTCCCAAGCATCTCAGGCCTCATTGAAAACCTCCACATTGCCATACTCGAGTTCAACTGAAGCAGGTATTTTCCAACTTTCTATCTCTCTATTTAAGAATCATTAGGCTTAGGTTTGTGAATAAAAAATGTAGTACTCATTTCCCTTAAGATGTACATATGCATAGATTTCATTTAAGTTAACTGTGTTGAGAGAATTTGTTTGATGAACATTCTAAAAAAGTTAGGTTAGAAATTAGGGCCAGAGAAATTCTCTCTGGTCTTTGAGAGTTAGATTAAGTTTTTTACATGGTTAGAATCGTGTGATTATGCTCTACAACTTTCATGTTACAAGTTTTTGTTTTTAAGTACTGAAACAGGAGATACGAAGTTGTACACAGGGCGCGCGTTTTTTGATTCAAAGGTTGAAGACGAAGCTGAGCATGGGCTGGGCCTGTTTTGTTTCCACTTTTGACACCCCCTGACTTGCTATTTACACCCCTTAGCCCACTTATTTATTTTTTGCATATTTTTATTTTTCTTTTTCATTTTTGATCTTATTTTTATTTTTCCTAAACATTAAAAATACCAAAAACATTTTCATAAATTTTCACATTTTATTTTATTATTTTTTATTATTTTTTGGACATGGAAATAATTATTAAATAATATATACATTATTTTCTTAGTAAAAAAACTTGTAAATACCCCAAAAAATATTATATTTTTATTTTTATTATTTATATACTTAGATAATATTTTTCTAACATATTTTTATTTTTTTGACATTTGTATATATATTTTTATTTTATTTTATTGTATATAAATAAATAATACATTAGGGTTTCCACCCTTAAAATAAATTAGGGTTTCCACCCTTAATAAAAATAATATTTTTCTTATTGTTGATACATTAAATATTCTATTTTTACATATATAAAAATAATACAAAAACATTTTTTGCATATTTATAATATATTGCATATTTATTTAATTGTCTATTTAAATATTTTCCTATTTATTTATTTGCACAATTAATTCAATTTGGTTGTAATAACTTTAGGGTTTTAATTTCTTGCAAATAATCCCCTATTCAAAATTGTATCCCCCTCCCCATATCAATGTTGTAATAGCTTAGATTACTTTTACGCATTTATTGCTTTCAAATATGCCATGATAGAGATTAGGGTTTGTATGCAATATCCAAAATCAAAACAAATAGTTAGACCTAATACAAGACATAAATGCATGAAAATGACAACACAATGCACACATGCACCCCTAGGGTTTCATCCACTTGTTGCCTTTAAAATAGCCATGGTATGCATGTTGAGTATCTTGGCAAAACAAAAACAAAACAAAAGATCATAGTCCCTCGATGACGCTATCTTGGTTGCCTATACAAAAATGATCTAGTCCCTCAAAAATTGCTAAAGATACTTAGCACAATTGCTATCATGGTCAATACGATGACCCGCGCCTGTCCCGTTTAACATCCAAACACAAGTTTGTTTACCAAATGCAATGGTAAAACAACATTGTGGAAGGGTTAAAAATGTGTAGGAAAGATCTTTGAGTAGATAGGGTAGACAACTCTTAGTTACTTGATCAAAACTTGCAAAACATCCTTGCTATTTTAAAACACATCTCACAACACAATTTCAAAACATTTCCCAAAACAAACTTTCAAACATTGAAACATTTTTCAAAAGACAAACACCTTTGTATACATTAAAACAAGAATAATTACAAAGGTTGCCTAAACAAAGGCCTCTTTTCAAAATATTTTCAAAGCCACACATAAAAGCGCCATTTCAAATAATTGAAAAGAAAAATCAAGTGATCTAAAACAAGTAACTAAGATCCCATGGAAAACCATGGATGAAAAGGATGCTATCACCTTCCCTTTTCATAATGTACCCCCCAAACCCAAGAAAACATCTCAAAGGTCTTTCTTGTGCTTTTTGAACTTTCCTTTGGATAAAATAAAAAGTCGGTGGCGACTCTTGCTAAATCGAAACATTTGCAAACACAAACGCAAAACCTCAAGTCAGTTCTCCCATCACATCACAGAACTGGCGACTCTGCTGGGGACTATAATAAAAGTAGGGTTACCTTAGGATTTAGATCACCTTTACATGCTTACCTTGTTTGCTTTGATTGCTTTACATTTAGTTCTATTGTTTGGGTTTGAAATCCTCTACCCGGATTTGGGAAACATTCATAGGTAAATAGCAATACATTTTGGAAACTGTGCAGGGTATACCGACATGGTTGAAGCAATAGCTATATTAGTGTGACATATTTGTGGGTACCGGTAGCCTTTGAGTTAATCAAAGAGAATACGGGGCCGCTGAGTGATGTCATGAAGCACTAATGGACTTTTAGAACCTTTACTTGACAATCTTAGCCTTTTTTAGGGGTAGTGAGATGTCCGGCTTTGGTGCAGTCCGAAGTTGGTAGATACTCGATACTACACTCATCGAGGGTTATTTTCTTGGAATATTTCGGTCGCCAGTAAAGTGGCTAAACTGAAACAATGAACACATAAAATAATCCAGTGATATTGAGCTCCTTAGAACCCGGTTACTATTTATAGGACAGGTTGAGCCAACTAAACTTTAAGATGGTACTTACCTATGAAACCCCATGCAAGCCTGAAACTAGGATCTTGTGTGATTTGTTTGTACATATATACTTGTGCATAGCATCATAAACATCATGAAGCATCATATGCATCCACTAACCATTTCAAGGGTTTGGATCTTCATCTTTGTTCCTGTTTTATAGGTTATGGAATCACTCCGCAGGAAAACAATCCAGGTCAACCTTGTGAGAATCCCTCCTCAGATCAAGGAGCTTACTTCCAAGATTCCAGAGAATTCTCACTTCACTGAAAGACATGGTAGACTTCTCAACTTGGTAAACTCCAACATTGAGGAAGACACTGTGAAATTTCTATTCTAGTTCTTTGACCCCCTACACCACTGCTTCACATTTCCTGATTACCAACTAGTGCCTACTTTGGAGGAATTTTCTCAACTCCTGAGGATTCCTGTTCTCCATCAACTACCCTACAACGGTACAGAAAGAGAGCCAAAGCCTGAAGATGTTGCTCAAGCCTTACACTTGCAACAATTTGATATCAAAGGTCATTGGGAAACCAGAAGTGGTGTCAAGGGTTTCTTGGCAAAGTTTCTGTTTGAGAAGGCACAAGACTGCTGGAATTCTCTAGATCTGCAAGCCTTTGAGGAGATCGTGGCTCTTCTCATCCATGGGTTGGTCTTGTTCCTAAACCCTGATCAGCTTATAGATGTGAATGCTGTCAAGATTTTCATATCTCGGAATCCTCTGCCTACATTACTTGGGGACATCCTCCACTCATTTTACACACGAACAATGAGGAAAAGAGGTGTTCTCATGTGTTGTACTCCTCTTCTAGCAAGGTGGTTTATTTCTTACCTTCCCCAATCAGTCTTGAAGGATGAGCAAGGCTTGAGGTGGTCACAACGGTTGATGACTCTTACACATTCTGATGTTTATTGGTGTTCTCGGTCCATAGAAAATGTCATCATCATTGATCGTTGTGGGGAATTCCCTAATGTCCCATTACTTGGCATTAGGGGAGGAATTACCTACAACCCCTGCTTGGCTCTGAGACAATTTGGGTATGCGCGAAGGAATGACCCTCATGACATGCTGATTCCAGATTTGGTTTTTGACTTCGACAATGACGCTTAAGGACTTCGACAAAGGTTTATCCGAGCTTGGAGGATGCCCAACAAGGTAGACAGTAAGACACTGGGACACAAGATTTCCATCCCCCTTGAGCCTTACCTCAAGTGGGTACGAACCCGCGCCCAGAGTCTTATGATGCCTTACCCCTACATTCTCCCTGTGATCAAAGAGCCTGTTATGGAAGGAGAGGTTCCATACACCCTCCTACATCCTGACATGCCAACATCATTGGAAGATTTGTAAAAGAGTTGGATACAGCTCAAGGAAGAACGAAACACTTTTGAAGCCAGCTTCTACACCAGTGAGATAAAGGTTTTGGAACTTACTCGTTGACTCCATGAAGAGCAGACTCTCAACACCTACATAGCACCAAAGAGGATGCACAACGTCTTTTTACATTAGAATTTTGTATTATTTTGCCCATGGGGCATTTATGTACTAACAAATTCTATCTTATTAATATGACGTGTGTTCCTTTTTGTTTACAACAAATTCGAATTTATGAATCCTTGAATGCATTACATGAATACATTTCATTCATCATATGCATAAACAGGTCTTCACACCAGGTTTCCTTATCTCTCTGCTATTTATTTTAGCAAGATGGATATAGAGCAGACGGTCAAAGACCTACAAGCGAAGAATTCACAATTCCAACAACTCCTCCTGACCTTGGAAAAGGGTCAGGAGGACCTTAAAGCACTGTTAAAAAAGGAAAAGGAGAAAAAGAAAAAGAAAAGAGTTGGTGTGGCTGATATGGGAAGAAGATTTGAGAACCAAGCTAGAAGGGTCCTAGATTTACCCTCAACATCTGATGAAGGGGTAGGAAAGGGAAAGGGAGCTGAAGTACCCTCCGAGTCTGAGGAAGAAGAAGAAGAAAAAGAGGATGAAGATTACTCTGAGCAGCAGTACCCTCCTGCAGACGACAAGTACAAGAATCTGGAAGAGCGTCTGGTGGCTATGGAGGTACAAAGAGTGCCTGGGCTGGACTTCGAGGAGCTAAGGTTGGTTGCTGGGATTGTGATTCCCCCTAAATTCAAAGTGTCTACATTTGCTAAATACGATGGTTTGTCTTGTCCGAAGATGCACCTACGGTCTTACGTCAGAAAGATCCAACCTCATTCTTCTGATAAGGATATGTGGGTCCACTTTTTTCAAGATAGATTATCGGGTACGCAATTAGATTGGTTCTAATAGCTTGAGAGATATGATGTGTACAACTGGGAGGATTTGGATGCTACCTTCTACAGACAATACCAATATAATGCGGACTTAGCACCTACTCGTACTCAATTACAGAGTATGGGTATGGTCTCTAATGAAGGCTTTAAGGAGTATGCCCAGAAATGGAGGGGCTTGGCTGGAAGGGTGCAGCCACCATTGTCTGAGAGAGAGCTTATGGATATGTTTTTGGGGACCCTGTCAGGTCCATTCTTTAATCACTTGATCGAGAGTTCGTCTGCGGGGTTCACCGAGTTAATTCTGACTGGTGAAAGAGTTGAAGCTGGAATCAAGAATGGTAAAATTCAAAAGGATGCATCTGCTTCCGATGCTATCAAGAAGACCTTTCCAGCCAAGAAAGAAGTCTCAGTTGTTTACTCCCAGAGAAGTCAAGGAAGAGTTGAGCGTCGGCCAGCGGTGGGGGCTGTAATGATTCACAAATCTGCAGCTGATCAACCTCAAAACAGTCAACCCAGAACCAACCAAGCAAGGGTGGAAAGGCCTGCACGGCAATTCACCTGGATCAACATGACACCTGCTCAGGTTCTCCCGCATCTCTTAAAGTTAAATCTTACAACCTTGAAAGAGGCACCGAAGAACCCGAATACATCCTCTCCTTACTACCATGCAAATGTGAAGTGTGCTTATCATTCGGACAGCCTGGGGCATGACACCAACAATTGTTGGGCCCTCAAAAATAAGATCCAGGATTTAATAGATGCCAAAGAGGTGGAGTTCGACGCCCCTGAAAAACCTAATGTGATCTCTGCTCCAATGCCAAAACATGGTCACAATGTCCATGCTGTTGTAGAAGATCTTTATGTTGCTGCTGTTGATGACCTAATGACCCCATTACCAATAATCAAGATGAATCTGTTGAAAGTCGGGATTTTCCCAGGCTGTGAAAAAGATTATTACCTTTGTTCGTCCTTACAATCCGACTGTCCGTTGTTGAATTTAGGCATCCAACGCCTAATGGATAATCAAGAAATCCTCTTTGAGAAAACTCCTGTTATACTGTCTCCTGTCAAAGATGTTGCTATAATTACCATTTCCGCCAATCTTTCCAAGGTCTCCAAAAGACCTGTTAAGATTACATCCGATCCAAAGATTGTACCTCTAAAGATAACTATGTCGGGGCCTATCCCATACAAGTCCAACAAAACAATACCGTGGAATTATGGAGGAGAGATCTTCTACCACGGTGTTAAGCAGATCGAATAAGTTGAAGAAAGTTCCGATGAAGAGACTCCTGACATAGGGAACATTGCTGGGCTGAGTAAAATCACCCGCAGCGGAAGAATTTTCTCTCTGGAGATTGCTCCCCCAAGGGCAATCTTCGGACCCTCAAGTTCTCCTAAGGTTACTCCTGTGCCGGTCAATATATCTATGCGAACTCCAGTTGTTGAAGAAATTGTTACTCCCGTAGTTGTACCCTCTGCTGTTGCTGCTGATAAAGGTAAGGGGATCCAAGAAGCGCCCTTCAGGACGAGGGCTCAGCCTTTGGTCATCCCCGAGACCACTCAAAAGGAAATGGAGGAGATTTTAAAAATAATTAAGAAAAGCGACTATAATGTCGTAGAACAACTGGGGCAAACCCCTTCAAAAATCTCTATGCTGGCCCTGTTGCTCTGTTCCGAAGCTCATGCCAAAGCTTTGATCAAATTCTAGAAGACGGCCCACGTGCCTCAAGAAACCTCCGCGGACCAGTTCCAGGAGTGTGTAGCCAGCCTAACAGCCGACAATGGTCTTGGCTTCTCCGATGCCGATCTAACATCTAAGAGGAGAAATCATAATAACGCGCTGCATGTCTCGGTGGAGTGCAGAGGGACTACTCTTGCTCACGTTCTGATTGATACTGGGTCATCTTTAAATGTCTTGCCAAAGAAAGCATTGGAAAAATTGGATTGTGAAGGTTTAACTTTGAAACCCAACAACATCATTGTCAGAGCCTTTGATGGTTCTAAACGGATGGTCCACGGGGAGGTGGACATCCTGATTAAAGTGGGTACTGAAACTTTCCACTCCACATTTTATGTCATGGAAATCTGTCCCTCCTACTCTTGCTTGTTAGGAAGACCCTGGATTCATCATGCTGGAGCTGTTACATCTACCCTGCATCAGAAGCTTAAGTACCCTGTCCAGGGGAAAATTGTGATAGTTCGTGCCGAGGAGGAGTATATGATAAGCCATTTGAATTCATTCCGCTATGTTGAATTAGATGGTGAATTCATCGAGACCCCTTTCAGCACTTTGAAGAGTTTTCTCCTGAGGTTGCGGTAGCCAGGACAATGACTTCTGTGCCCATCATTACCAAACCTGTGTCCTGGATGTCATCCCTTAAAGATGCGAAGGCTGTGATTGAGGAAGGAGGGAGCACAGTATGGGGTCGGCTGCCAGATTTTCCTTACAAGACAGATAAGTTCGGATTGGGTTTCACTGCTTCTGCTCAAAAGGTTGTACGCCACTCCCGGGCTGGAGGGCCGCCGTTGAAGATCACCCATCATGGAGTTCATGCTTTGGAGGATGGTGAAGAGGAGAACAACTTTGAAGACTGGATCTTTCCAACTGTTGAAGGAGGGATGAACAACTGGGAGGCGAAAGACTTCGTTCCCATTACTTTCATCAATTAGTAATTTGTCTTTCGAACATTTCTGTTGGTCTATAATAATTATTAAACAATTAGTACACTCTTTTTGCCTTTGTGCCTTGCCCGAGACACATAGGTCCATTTGTAAGGGTTTGATTTTTCATCTTCATATGCCATTTTTAATGAATCATGGACGTTTTCATATATAAACTTTTGTGTTCATTTTCTTTCTTTTTACATTTTTATTTTGGTTTAATGGTGGCTATCCCTTACACACACCCACACTCACCAATACAGGTACCCATGCACTCTGGATTCCATGGGTAACAATTCTGCTATGGCCTTCAGTGACTCTGAAGATCTGGTCAATCATGCTGAATGCGAAGGTGATAAAGACTTTGAAGTGCATGGAGAGTTGGCTAGACTGCTACAACAGGAAGAAAGGGCTATTCTACCTCACGAGGAGTTGTTAGAGACAATCAACTTGGGAACAAAGGAAGATAGAAAAGAGGTTAAAGTGGGTGCCAACCTTGAGTCAAGTGTCAAAGAGCGTTTAGTTCAGCAGTTGAATGAATATGTTGAGATCTTCGCCTGGTCCTACAAATACATGCCGGGACTCGATACAGATATTGTGGTTCACCGTCTCCCTACAAGAGAAGACTGTCCACCAATTAAACAGAAAGTTAGTCGCATGAGGCCCGACATGTCTGAAAAGATCAAAGCCGAAGTGATGAAGCAGTTCAATGCTGGGTTTCTTGCTGTTACTTCCTATCCATAATGGGTTGCTAACATCGTGCCCGTGCCTAAGAAGGACGGCAAAGTCAAATTGTGCATGGATTACAGAGACTTAAACAAGGCTAGCCCTAAAGATGACTTTCCACTACCGCACATTGACATCTTGGTTGACAATACAACTCAACATAAAGTATTTTATTTCATGGATGGATTTTCAGGGTACAACCAGATCAAAATGGCCCCCGAAGACATGGAGAAGACTACTTTTGTTAAGCAGTGGGGTACCTTCTACTATAAAGTGATGCCATTCGGACTGAAGAATGTCGGGGCAACCTATCAGCACGCCATGGTAGCTTTGTTTCATGACATGATACATCATGAAATTGAAGTCTATGTAGATGACATGATAGCCCATTCACAAACAGAAGAAGAACACCTCGACCATCTGAAAGCTGTTTGTCAGGTTAAAAGAGTACAAGCTCAGACTAAACCCTAACAAGTTCACTTTCGGAGTCAGGTTCGGTAAACTCTTGGGATTCATCGTCAGTGACAAAGGCATCGAGGTTGATCCTACCAAAGTCAAAGCTATACAAGAAATGCCTGCCCCTCGCACTGAGAAGGAGGTCAGAGGTTTCTTGGGACACCTAAACTACATTGCAAGGTTCATTTCTCACCTAACATCAACCTGTGAACCAATCTTCAAGCTGTTGAAGAAAGATTAGGTGGTTAAATGGAATGATGACTGTCAAGATGCTTTCGATTAAATCAAGGAGTATTTGTTGGAACCTCCTATCTTGATGCCTCCCGTCGAAGGAAGACCATTAATCATGTACCTGACTATTTTGGATAATTCAATGGGGTGCGTACTGGGCCAACATGACGAGTCTGGCCGAAAAGAGCATGCCATTTATTACCTTAGCAAAAAGTTTACCGACTGTGAGACTCGCTACTCACTGCTCGAGAAAACTTGCTGCACTTTGGTATGGGCTGCTCGCCGGCTAAGGCAGTATATGTTGACACATGCCACTTTACTGATCTCTAAGATGGATCTGATCAAGTACATCTTCGAGAAGCCTGCTCTATCCGGAAGAATCGCTAGATGGCAGATGATCCTCACCGAATATGATATACAGTACACGACCCAAAAAGCTATAAAGGGGAGTGTGCTAGCTGACCATCTAGCTCATCAAGCTGTCGAAGATTACCAATCCATGAGGTTCGACTTCCCCGACGAGGATATCATGACTTTGAGCAACATCGAAGAAAATAGACCGTATGACGAACCTGAACAAGGATCCAGATGGACCCTGTACTTCGATGGTTCCTCCAACGCACTTGGAAACGGTATAGGTGCTATACTTATCTCTCCTGAAGGTTTCCATACACCTTTCACAACCAGACTCTGCTTCAGCTGTACCAATAACATGGCCGAGTATGGAGCTTGTATCTTTGGTCTCAAGGCTGCTATGGACTTGGGAATCAAATCATTGATTGTATTTAGGGACTCAGCTTTGGTTATCAGTCAAATCAAAGGAGAGTGGAATACTAAACATCCAAACCTCATCCCTTACAAAGAACATGTCTTGACATTGTTACCATATTTCGAGCAGATCACCTTCGAGCACTTCCCGCGATAAGAGAATCAGCTAGCAAATGCGCTAGCTACCATGTCATCCATGTTTAAACTTAACTGGGATAATGAGGCTCCTCAAATCACCTTTGAAAGAATGGACGAACCTGGACATTGTCACGAGATTAATATCGAAGAAGTAGTGGAGCGACCTTGGTTTCATGACGTTAAAAGGTATCTCGAAGCACAAGAATACCCTGAAGGAGCTTCAGTCAACGACAAAAAGTTCTTAAGGAGATTCTCTGCCAAGTTCTTCCTAAGCAATGGTATCCTATACAAGCGCAATCATGATTGCATTCTGCTCCGTTGTGTGGACAAGGTTGAAGCTGAGCAGATCATGGCTGAGCTGCACAATGGTACCTTCGGCACCCACTCAAGCAGACATACGATGGCTAAGAAGATTCTACGGGCAGGCTACTACTGGTCTACCATGGAAGCTGATTGTCATCAACATTCCCGTACTTGTCACAAATGTCAAATCTACGCTGAGAGGTACATATACCTCCAGTTCCTCTCAATGTCTTAACAGCTCCTTGGCCATTCGCGATGTGGGGAATCGACATGATTGGAGAGATCAAGCCGACAACATCCAATGGACACCGTTTCATCTTGGTGGATATTGATTACTTTACCAAGTGGGTCGAAGCAGCTTCTTTCGACTCTGTTACAAAGAACGTGGTTGCCCGTTTCATCAAGCAGAATCTCATCTGCTGGTATGGTATCCCTGACAGGATTATCACAGACAACGGTACAAACCTGAATAACACTATGATCACCGCTCTGTGCGAGCAGTTCAAGATTCAACATTACAATTTATCTCCCTATCGGCCAAAGATGAACGGTGTTGTCAAAGTTGTGAACAAAAATATCAAGAAGATCATACAAAAGATGACAATTACCTATAAGGACTGGCATGAGATGTTACCGTTTGCTCTATACGGGTACCGTACCACGACACACACTTCAACTGGGGCAACATCCTTTTCTTTGGTATACGGCAATGAAGCTGTCTTACCTATCGAGGTTTAGATTCCCTCCTTGAGAATCATGAAGGATGCTGGTTTGAGTGAAGACAATTTGATTCAGACCCGACTTGATCAACTTAACTTGATCGATGAAAAGCGACTTACTGCTGTTTGCCATGGTCAGGCGTATCAGAAACGTATGATCTAGGCCTTCAACAAGAAAGTCAGACGCCAGGTATATCAAGTTGGGGATCTTGTAATCAAGCGGATCATCTTGCCGCAAAGTGATCCCAGGGGCAAATGGACTCCTACCTACGAAGGACCATTTGTAATCAAAAACATATTTTCTGGTGGGGCAATGATCCTGACCACCATGTACGGTGATGACATGCCTCACCCTGCGAACGCGGACATAGTCAAAAGATACTACACATAAACGACCCGGCAAGTTGAAAACCCCAAAGGGCGACTTGGGCAAAAATGGGCATCCCGGTGAATCGAAAACCCGAAAGGGCGGTTCAGGAAAAAATTAGGGATAAACAAAAAAATCTGTACACCCAGCAAGTTGAAAACCCGAAAGGGCGACTTGGGCAAAAAAGGGTTTCCCGGTGGATCGAAAACCCGAAAGGGCGGTCCAGGCAAAAGTTAGGGAATTAAAGCGTATGACTATGTCTCGTCGGATCACGTTAGGGACAATCTCTTCGCAGACAAGCTCTGGGCTTCTGATCAACTCAATCATCGTCGGACAAAGCAACGAATGGACAAGATGTCCAGAGTTACGAAGGCTATAGCAGAATGGGAACCCCATGGAATTTTTACATAGCCATCTTGCTTTGTATAAATTTTTCTCAATTTTTTACGACAACATTCTCTTATTAGGATGTCTGTCTCCTTTGTACAAAATACTTACACAAATTTAATACAAAGATACTTCAAAGTGTAGAAAACTATCGACCTTTTCTTTCTTTTACACTTGTGTTTTATTTGAAAACGTCCAATGGTTTATCAAATGAGCATATGCATTTGAATATAATCACTGGTTACAAATGAACAAAATGTGAAAAAGTAATTACTGATAGGTTGAAAGGATAGGAAAACGTCTTTAGGCTATTCCAAGTGAAATCCCCTGTAGTACATCATCGAGGTCCCCAGTGGAGCCAAAACCTTGAAATGCATGTTCCCCGTGGAGTTAAATTTCAAAATCCCCACCAGAACTAAGTTTCCAAACTCCCAATCCCCAGCAGAGCCAGAAAACTTCGAATTACAGACCCTCAGCAAGGATGAAACTTTATTCCCCAACGAAGTCCAAAACTTCAACCCTTAAACCTCGGTGGAAGACCATCCAGTTTCCTCCAATTCCCCAGAGAGTTGTCTTAAAACCAGAAAATTCCCCTGCAAGTTATCTTAGAACCTGGCAGCTAACCAGACGACAACTTCGAATAGTTCCTCAAATAAATTGGCATACAATCTAAGCTCTTGGAAACTCTCCAACAGAATAAACTTTCTCCCTACAGAGTTATTTCCCAATGAATTGAAGATTCTCAATCCCCAGCCACAATCATCAAGTTTCTCGGGACTCCCCAAGCAGGTTTCTCAAGAAGCACTCGGTTATTCTTACAACAGAATGTCTATCATGTTCCAACTTCAAAGGACTTGAAGGATCCCTATATCCCCAGGAAAGTCGTGAAGGGTTCTCTCATTCCCACGGAGGTCCAAGGATTTCTATCCCCAACAGTGGTCCAAGGATTTCTCATTTTCAGTAGTCAAAGGTTGTGGAATTCCCGGCATCGGTCTAGGATTTATTCTCCCCGGCAGCAGTCAAGGATTTTGCTATCTCCAGCTATCAAGGATTTATTTTCCTCAGCAAGACAACTAATCAACTTACATGCTCATACATTACATTCATATCTCATAAATGTTGATAAGACACATTTTAGTACATCATACATGTCATGCATCATAACTCTGTGTTTCAGCTAACATTTTACCTTTTTCAGGATAAGATTAAAAGATATCTCTAACGAATATTCAGATTTCAGATACAGTACGGTTACACTCCAAGACATGGAAGTCATTCTGTTGCTCATTCAGATCTCTTATTCAGATACAATATGGATACACCCCAGACACGGAGGTCATTCTACTACTCATTCAGACTTCAACTTCAGATACAAACTAGATACGCTCCAGACACGGAAGCCATTCTATTTATCATTCAGATTCAACTATCAACTTCAGGTTCAGATACACTCCAGACACGAAAGTCATTCTGCTACTCATACAGATCTCAACTTCAGATACAGTCTAGATACGCACCAGACACAGTTGCCATTCTGTCACTCATTCGGAATTTATCCCCAGCCCAGAGATGCTTCATACACGGATATCTTTCTGTCGCTTATTCAGATATCAGATTCAGACACAATACAGATACACTCCAGACACGGTAGTCATTCTGTTATTTATTCAAGAGTCGAATACAGTTACAGCTCGAATACGCTCTAGACACAGACACCATTCCATTGCTCATACAGATCCAATCTCCAGATACAACTCAGATACGTTCCGGATACCATTCTGATGTTCATTATCCTGATTTTCAACAAACAGTTTTGGATGGCATCTTTAAGCCCATCTCCAGCAAGACTCTACCATCTCCAAATGGCATCTTTAAGCCCATTTCCTCAGCTACATCTTTGACGAGTGCAAATTTACGGCCACTTTAGTGTCCAATCCTCTTTTACCTTAGAGTCACGAAAGGCAAACTCGCCAATCTAACTCTTCAGGTTCAAGAAGATTGAACAGGGGCAGCTGTTGTAGCCCAAAATTTGCCCTCTCATTTTATCAAGATTTCCCCTCACAAGACTCTTTGGACTCCAGACATGATTAGGGTTTGCTCTGCTCAAGACACCTCCTTGCACTGTTGACCTGAAATTAGGGTTTGAGTTTGAACAAGGAATTTTGGAATTTCAATGCTCCAAGTTACTTTCATGCTTCATGTTGGACTTATAAGATTTCCCATACCAAGTTTCAAGCTTTGAATAAAATTTTTGCCCAATCAATTGCATAGTTGACCTAGAAATCAGCTGTATTGGGGAAAAAGTCAACTGTGGCCAATTTACAGTCAAACCTCATAATTTTTTATCCACATCAACATTACAGACTCATATGAAACATTTTATCAAGTTTGGACCACACCTCCTCAAGAAATTTGATCAGATCATCAAAAGGGCAAAATGGTCATTTTTAGGGTTTTGACTACAGAAGGGAAATTTATGATTTTTCACCTAGCCAATAGCAAATTGTGATCAAGCATGGATTCAAGGACTCAATGGCATCATCTTTACCTAATCACAAGGTTCAAAAGATCTCAAAAGCATTGGATTGACAAATGAATTTTCCAGTCAACTGATCAAAAATCAACTGTACATTGAAAAGTCAAACTTTGACTTTTTGGTCAAAATCAAGTGCCAAGGGTCATTTTTCATCAAGATGTGTCAAAAAATGAAACTTGTTCATCAAGAAACCTAATTTTGCAAATTAGGGTTTAAGATTGAAAAATTTCATAACTTAGAATTTTTCTAAGTTATGAAATTTTCTTAATTTTTCCCAACTTTGCCCAACATTTTCACCATGATGCAATTGGATTCAAACAAAACTTCAAACATGAAAGTTGTAGTCCTCCATAAAATATACAACTTTTATTCACAAAGTTTTCCAAAGAGATGCTTGGATATCAAGTTATGATTTTTGGAATAAGGGTCCATGAAACTTTTAACTTAGTGAAATTTTGCCCTAGTTTAGGCAGGATTTTGACTTATCTTCATGGCCATTTTTCACCTAGTTCCCATTGGAATCTCAAAATGCATTTCAAATATGGATTGTAGAGAATGTTACAAGCTTTCCAAAATGTCCAAGAACTCTCCAAACTTATTTGTGGTTAGGGAGAATCGAAGGTTTGAATTTGGCAAAATGTCACTTTGATCCAAGGCATTTCTCATATTGCTACAAGTTGCAATTTCCATCCAGCATTGTTTGTACTTGCTTACAGGTATCTAAAAACTTCCACACTCAAGAATTGAATGCAAACTCAATGGGTTAATGCATTATTCTGATCAATGGAAGATTACACAAGGGTTTAATCCATTTTTGGCAAAAAGTTAATATTGCCATTTTTGTCAAAACTTGCTTTATGTCAAATTGCATCCCTTGAGCCTTGAACCCAATCTTGGACAACAAACAAAATCCACAAACTTGGGGCCAAGCTCACCAAATGTGTGCAGGATTAGAGCTAGCCTGTACAGGCCTAGATTTTGTCACTTCTCACCTTTTGCTTAAAAAACAAGAAAGCTTACAAAAGAGAGAGAACTTGGAAATCTGATAAAACCAACTCTTGTAACCATTCCAAACAACTTTTGCATATCACATTGATCCCGAAACACGAGCTATCCAATCGTCAAACACCCTTGAACATCAAAACACCTTCTTCTTGCAAAACAGGGAAATTTCTGCATTTTTGTTTCCAATTGACAAACTACTCGTGCATTTTGCCCCAAACCTCTTCCAATACATTCCATACAACCCACCTAAGTTATCCTAACCATTGGCCAGTGACTGTAACCTTGTTTTCAAGCTTCACCATTTTTGAATTCAACTTGTGCAGGTTGACTTCTACAGGCTTATTCAAGCAAACTCAAAGCAAACTAAGCATTGGGGAAGGTCAAAGGAAGTTCAAGCAAGCTCCCAAGCATCTCAGGCCTCATTGAAAACCTCCACATTGCCATACTCGAGTTCAACTGAAGCAGGTATTTTCCAACTTTCTATCTCTCTATTTAGGAATCATTAGGCTTAGGTTTGTGAATAAAAAATGTAGTACTCATTGCCCTAAAGCTGTACATATGCATATATTTCATTTAAGTTAACTGTGTTGAGAGAATTTGATTGATGAACATTCTGAAAAAGTTAGGTTAGAAATTAGGGCCAGAGAAATTCTCTCTGGTCTTTGAGAGTTAGATTATGTTTTTTACATGGTTAGAATCGTGTGATTATGCTCTACAACTTTCATGTTACAAGTTTTTGTTTTTAAGCACTGAAACAGGAGATACGAAGTTGTACATGGGGCACACGTTTTTTGATTCAAAGGTTGAAGACGAAGCTGAGCATGGGCTGGGCCTGTTTTGTTTCCACTTTTGACACCCCCTGACTTGCTATTTACACCCCTCATCCCATTTATTTATTTTTTGCATATTTTTCTATTTCTGATCTTATTTTTATTTTTACTAAACATTAAAAATACCAAAAACATTTTCATAAATTTTCACATTTTATTTTATTATTTTTTGGACATGGAAATAATTATTAAGTAATATATACATTATTTTCTTAGTAAAAAAATTGTAAATACCCCAAAAAATATTATATTTTTATTTTTATTATTTATATACTTAGATAATATTTTTCTAACATATTTTTTTTTGTTGACATTTGTATATATATTTTTTATTTTATTTTATTTAAATAATATATATATATATATATATATATATATATATATATATATATATATATATATATATATATATATATATATATATATATATATATATATATATATATATATATATATATATATATATATATATATATATATATATATATATATATATATATATATATATATATATATATATATATATATATATATATATATATATATATATATATATATATATATATATATATATATATATATATATATATATATATATATATATATATACTTTCTTAAAATAAATTAGGGTTTCCACCCTTAATAAAAATAATATTTTTCTTATTGTTGATACATTAAATATTCTATTTTTACATATATAAAAATAATACAAAAACATTTTTTGCATATTCATAATATATTGCATATTTATTTAATTGTCCATTTAAATATTTGCCTATTTATTTATTTGCACAATTAATTGAATTTGGTTGTAATAACTTTAGGGTTTTAATTTCTTGCAAATAATCCCCTATTCAAAATTGTATCCCCCTCCCCATATCAATGTTGTAATAGCTTAGATTACTTTTACGCATTTATTGCTTTCAAATATGCCATGATAGAGATTAGGGTTTGTATGCAATATCCAAAATCAAAACAAATAGTTAGACCTAATACAAGACATAAATGCATGAAAATGACAACACAATGCACACATGCACCCATAGGGTTTCATCAACTTGTTGCCTTTAAAATGGCCATGGTATGCATGTTGAGTATCTTGGAAAAACAAAAACAAAACAAAATATCATAGTCCCTCGATGACGCTATCTTGGTTGCCTATACAAAAATGATCTAGTCCCTCAAAAATTGCTAAAGATACTTAGCACAATTGCTATCATGGTCAATACGATGACTCGCGCCTGTCCGGTTTAACATCCAAACACAAGTTTGTTTACCAAATGCAATGGTAAAACAACAATGTGAAAGGGTTAAAAATGTGTAGGAAAGATCTTTGAGTATATAGGGTAGACAACTCTTAGTTACTTGATCAAAACTTGCAAAACATCCTTGCTATTTTCAAACACACCTCACAACACAATTTCAAAACATTTCCCAAAACAAACTTTCAAACATTGAAACATTTTTCAAAAGACAAACACCTTTGTATACATTAAAACAAGAATCATTACAAAGGTTGCCTAAACAAGGCCTCTTTTCAAAATATTTTCAAAACCACACACAAAAGCACCATTTCAAACAATTGAAAAGCAAAAGCAAGTGATCTAAAACAAGTAACTAAGAGCCCATGGAAAACCATATATGAAAAGGATGCTAGCACCTTCCCTTTTCATAATCTACCCCCCGAATCCAAGAAAACATCTCAAAGGTCTTTCCTGTGCTTTTTGACCTTTCCTTTGGATAAAATAAAAAGTCGATGGCGACTCTTGCTAAACCGAAACATTTGCGAACACAAACGTAAAACCTCAAGTCAGTTCTCCCACCGTATCACATGGTTTCTTAGGACGATTAAGTTACATTTCAAGGTTCATATTGCACCTAACTGTTATGTGCGAACCTATATTGAAATTATTTTGAAAAGATCAGACAGTGGTGTGGAATAATGATTGTCAAACAACCTTCGAGACAATAAATTAATATTTACAAGAGCCACCAATCTTGACGCCAAATGTTCCCAGAAGACCTCTCATCATATATATAACAGTGCTTGAAGGGTCAATGGGGTGTATATTAGGACAACATGATGAAACGGGTAGAAAAGAGCATGCAGTTTACTACCTCAGCAAGAAATTCAGCGACTACAAAACCAGGTATTCACCAGCCATTGCCAGAATATCAACCAATGAGGTTCGACTTTCCTGACGAAGACGTCATGGTTATAAGTGACTACGAAATACCAGAACCCGATGAAGGACCTGAACCAGGGGAACTTTGGACACTCATGTTTGACGGGGCTTCAAATGCACTAGGGCACGATATTGGAGAAATTTTGACTTCCCCAAATAATTCCATAAACCTTATACTGCAAAGTTATGTTTTGACTACACTAACAATATTGATAAATACGAAGCTGGTATCTTGGGTTTAGAAGCTGCTATCGATCTAAGAATTAAACATCTCGGAGTTTTTGGAGACTCAACATTAGTCATATACCAAGTCAACTATGAATGAGACACTAAACATCCCAAATTAATTCCATATCGGGATCATGTTTTGAAGCTAGCTACAAAATTTACTGAGATTACATTAAGTCATATTCCGCGAGAAGAAAATCAAATGGCAGATGCCTTGGTAACTTTATCAGCCATGTTCAAAGTAACTTGGCCAAATCAAGAACCACGCATTACAATCAGACATTTTGAAGAACATGCACGTTACCTTTCTATTGAACAGGGATTGGATAACAATCCCTGGTTCTATGACATCAAAAGGTATCTCGAGAAACAAGAATATCCAGAAAATGCCTATGTGATTGACAAATGAACTTTGCAAAAGCTAGCTTCAAAGTTATTTATGAATGGTGATGTGTTATACAAAAGAAACTACAATATGGTATTACTCAAGTGCGTGGACAAACATGGAGCGAATACACTTATGAGAGAAATTCACGAAGGCACCTTTGGAACTCATACAAGTTGACATACCATATCTAGAAAAATCTCACGAGCCGATTGTTATTGGTTGATGATGGAAGCTGATTGCTACCATTATACAAAGACATGTCACAAATGCCAAATCTACACCGACAAAATGCATGTACCACTGAATCCTTTGAATGTCCTAAGTGCTCCTTGGCCATTTTTAATATGGGGAATTGATATGATAAGAGTGATCAAGCTAAAATCCTCTAACGAACACATGTTCATACTAGTTGTTATCAATTACTTCACTAAATGGGTATAAGTCGCGTCCTACGCGAATGTGACAAGACAAATGGTTACTCGGTTCATCAAGCAAAATATTATATGCAGATATGAGGTTCCTAGTAGAATCATTACAGACAACAGGTCTAATTTGAACAACAAAATGTTGAAGGAGTTATGTGATGAGTAAAAAGTTAAGCATCACAATTCCTCACCATATCGACCCAAGATAAACGGGGCCGTTGAAGCTGCCAATAAGAACATCAAGAAAATCATTCAAAAAATGGTGAAGACATACAAATATTGGCACAAAATGCTTCCCTTTGCTCTACATGGCTATCGAACTTCCGTACATACGTCAACATAAGCAACTCCTTTCTCTCTGGTATATGGCATGGAGGCAATACTCCCTGTTGAAGTAGAGATTCCATCACTATGAATTCTAATGGAAATAAAGCTTGAAGAAGTAGAGTGGATTTAGACGCGACTTTATCAACTTAACCTCATTGAAGAAAAACGCTTGACAGCTTTGTGCCATGATAAATTATACCAAAAGCGAATGAAGAAAGCATTTGACAAAAAGGTTCATCCTCGAGTGTTCAAAGAAGGATATTTGGTGCTCAATAATATTCTACTACCTTTCCTTGATTCACGTGGTAAATGGACACCCAAATACAAAGGGCTGTACATGGTAAAAACAACATTCTCGAGTGGTGGCCTTATCCTCACAATAATGGATGGGGGAAGAACTACCACATCTGGCGAATTCAGACGCAGTCAAAAAATACTATGTATAAAAAGCTCCTAAGTTCGAACCCTAAACGGGCTACTTAGGCAAAAAGGAGCATCCTGGTGGATTGAAAACCCTAAAGGGAGATCCAGGCAAAAATTAGAGACACAAACAAAAAAATTATCCCGGTGGTTTAAAAACCCGAAAGGGCGGTCTAGGAAAAAGTTAGGGATCTTACTCAGAAATAAAGAACAAAAAGACTGCAATCTAAGAACCATGAATAAGACCACGAAGGAGAGAGATTGATCCAAATCATTTGACTCATAAGCAAAGGATATTAGAGCTATCAAAAGGACATTGGAGAAACAACAATAGCAATTATCATTTTCATTACCATTTTCAGTTTTAAAACTTTCTGTAATTACCTCTTTTAAGGAATTGCATCTTGTACTCTCGCCTATTCAGAGGCATATTTATCAATAAACATTTACTTTTTTAATCATTCAATTGTGTTTTTCCTTTTTGGACTTGTTTGCAAATATACTATGACTATTTCATGTGAATATTGCGTTGAAATCATTTTGGGGATTTGACAAATAAAAGCATTTGATATAACATCAAAAAGCATTTTGGTTAGAAAAAACATCAAAAGAAAATCCACGTCTACGTCTATGCCTACGATCATAGCCATATCCACGCCTATATTCATAACTACGTCCACATATGTGTCTGCATTACAAATATCAAAATCATGCTGACACCATTCATCTTGTTCAAATCAATACAATATACAACATTGGAGAGTTGGTGGCACAAAACCCATGGTTTAAAAGGAAAGAACATGAAAACATTCACAACAAAAATTTGGTGCATATACAAACATTACATTTGGGGCATATATAAAATACTCAGTGCATATACATTTTGGGTTCCATATTAGCTTTGGGAATTATGCATGGCATTTCCAACAGATCTTTAGTTAAAACTACAAACTTTCTTGGGGCTCATCATTGGATCATCTGGTCCATAAAACAAACAAAATACCTTGGTTGAGAACAAACACAACCGATAAAACTATGATATTATCTTTTGTCTAGCTATCTAAGATTTTATTATCAAAACTCTCTTCAAATATTTATCCTCTAGGTGGTGGTAGATACGCGAATGTTCAGGATTATGTTATTTATCCTCTAAGTCATGATAAGTGCGTAAGACTACCCCCGTGTCGTTTATCCTCTAGGTCATGATAAACACACAAACTTTTCAATCATCTATCCTCTAGGTTTTGATAGGTGTGCGAGTTATCAGATTTATATTATTCATTCTCTAGGTCGTAATGAATACATAAATCTATCTTCGTGTCGTTTATTCTCTAGGTCGTGGTAAACGCACAAACCCTTCAAGTATTTATCCTATAGGTTGTAATAGGTATGAAAATTTAAAGGTTTTATTACTCATCCTCTAGGTTGTGATGAATAGGTAAGCCTATCCTCGTGTCACTTATCCTCTAGGCCGTGATAAATGCACAGGTTCATCCTCGTATTGTTTAATTTCTAGGTTGTAGTAAACATAATGAAATCTGCGATATAATTCATTACGTCAGTCTCCATGCAGCGATGTGTTATCAAACTTTGTTTTATTCACCTCCTAAGTTATGATGAACATACAAAATCTATGTCTTAAGCTTATTATGTTAGTCTCAAAGCATTAGTAAGTCAATTTTCAAACTTTTATTATTTACCTCCTAGGTTATGGTAAATACATGAAAAATCTACGATCATTTTTCTAGGTATTGGCGAGTTATTTGCATCGCCACATCTAGATCAATCATAACTCTTTGTTCGAACTCGAGTAAGATGATACATCATCATATGTGCCCACTTTCTCAGTGCTCGTAGGAACGTTGTACAACGTATCCTTATAATCTTTTGGTCAAATTTTAGGGTCTTCCATTATTAAATAACCCTCCGATTTAAATGTGCAAGACCTGCGTATTGTCGCACCGTTCAATTGAAAGGTAACTAAATAGGGTCAACTTTCATACCCCAAATTTTCCCCATCAATTACAATGATAGTTTTTTTTCTCTAAATTTCAATATTATTATATTACTAATGTATAATCACATTATTTCTCAGAGGTATATATTCATAAGAGGGGTGTACTTCTTCGAAATGGACCATCAAAATTTGACGGCTCATTGATTTTTTCACGAGGCTTGTTTATAGAAGGGTGTATTTTTATTTCACTTTTAGACAGAACCATATCAATTTTTTCATGCCGGTCCATTAAAAGATCGTGTTTTGGTAAAATAAGAGAGGGGGGTTGAGGTTTTTGATTTGTTGGCCCATTACATTCAGGCCCGTTCAAAATAGAGTGTACATTTTTTTAAGAATTTGTTGCTTCATTTTTTGGGTAGGTCCACTAAATTGCTGGCCCATTTGTTTTTGGTGCACGTTTTTATCCAGGCTGGTCCATCAGCATGTTCATTTGGATGGCCCATTAGCTTTTGTTTTTACAAAGGGGTTTGTTTTTCCCCCCAGGTGGATCCATTGGAATGTCAAGCCCGGTTGGAGAATGGTTGACTAAAGTCAACATTTCAAGATTATCTTTTTTAGATTACTAATAATTATTATTGATAGTATTAGTATTTAATTTATTATTAATATAATTTTAATAATTATTATTAATGTTATTATTAATATTGTCATTTCATTATTGATGTTGACCAAGTCAACCAAATAAGGACGAAACCCTAATTTTCTCCCAACAACGCTTTGTTCATCTACACAAACAAGCCCAAACCCAGAAAAATGCAAGATCTGAATCAATCTCCGTAACATAAGCAAATCAAATACTTCACAAAATAAATTTTTTATTGAATCTATATCAAAACAGAATTAAATCTCACTCAATCAAAATTGATACAAGAAATTGTCCAAGTGCATACAAACCCTAATCTAATTTACAACCAAATCTCAATCAAATCTCTAATGTACAATAAATCAAATCCTTTTTTTCTAATTGCAACCTTAATTTACAATAAATCTAAAAATTAACAGCAATCAAACAAAACTTCCTAATCTGCCTAATTCTTAAGACTATATAAACCCTAGTGCTAAAATTAAGAAAATACAACAAATATTGAGGAGAAAGAATTATAACAGAGAATAAACAATCCGTGAGTCAACCGTCTTCTTGAGATCTAGGTTTCAATTTCTAAATCCCTAGATATATGAATCAAGCCATCGCCACCGTCACACACCATCATCTCACATACCTGTCAAATAGAAAATAAGGAGAAGAAGATTAAAAGGGAGAACCGAAGAACCAGAAATGGATGAATACTAGAAGAATCACTGCAGGGGAGGTAAGCCGATTCACTTAGCTTAGGGTTGTTTTTGAGTCTATGATTTGTGTTTGGTTTTGAAATTTTGGATTTCTAAGGGTGAGGGTAATTAGGGTTCATGTTTAGGGTTAGGGTTCCATAGGTTTAGGGTTAGGGTTCTAACATTTGTGGTTTCTGGGTTTTGGTTTGAGTAGGGTTCTTCATGAACCCTTAGGGTTCATATGAACCCAGGCGGTGGTGGGTTTGAAGATGGTGGCGCCTTGGTGCTGCTGCCGGTAGAAGTGATTTTTGGCCGGTGGTGCCCCAGGCAGAGGCGATTTCCGGTGATAGAAATATAAAGTGAAGCTAGAGCTTCTCTCTCTAATCTCCAACGACTATTTGTTGTTTTGGTGAAGAGAGAGATAGAGAAAGAAGAGAAAAATGGTCCTTCAAACCAGAAACCAAATATATAACACCCTCTCATCCTTTATGTCCCTCTTACCGTGCGCCCTCACTCCCTGTCTCTTGGATCATCATCAGACGTCTCTAAAGCGCACATCCACCATAGCTCTCAGCACTCGCCCACATGTTGCCCAACGAATCAACATTTGTTTTGGTCCAACCCCAGTCTAATTACACCCATTGTTTTACTTTGCCAACAACAATACTTACCCCCTGCGTTAATGGGCCAAGTCCAACATCTGGACTTAGGACCTTAATTCCTGCACCCCTAATTTTATTAAACCCTTGTAAAACGACACTCCCCTGCGCTTTAGGCCCATATTCAATATCTGAATTTAGGGCCTTACTCTTCATACCCCTAGCCTTTTACTAATAAACGAAAAATACACCCCCTTCGTAAATTAATTAAAATTATATTTTTTTTACATTTTCTTATTTATTAATTTATTAATTTATATTTTCATAATTAAAATTTGTTTTTATAATAAATTCTAAATTTATTTATTTATTAATCCAAATATTTTTTTACTAACCCATTCAAATATGTTTTTTTAATTGCATTAAAATCATTTTTTTTACATGCATTAAAAAGATTTTTTTTATATATTAAGATATTTAAAAAACATCTAACTAATCAAATATTAAAAATTTTCCACTAACCTAATTCAAACCTTATTTCTATTTTCAAAAAGGATTATCGAGATATTTCTCATTAACTGCGAACTTCGTCTAATAACTCCGCAATTTACAAACCCAGACTTGGTTCAAGGATTAAAATGAGATATTTATGTAATCCATAAAAAACACCAACAAATACTGCGAACTACAAATTGGGACTTTGATTCCTCATAAGAGGATACATAGGCATACGACTAAAATTGTGGCGGGTTCCCCTAATAAAAAGTAAAACCCTATTTCCTAAACTGTAAATCTAAACCCTAGTATACTTGTGAACAAGGTCGATGAGGAGTGCCTAACACCTTCCCTTCATCTAATAACGAGTCAACAACTTAGAATCTCTGAACAAATTAGAGTTATCTGTTATATTCCCTTCCCTAGGATAAAAACTAATGGTGGTGACTCTATATTTTAAACCAGTTATTACAAGTAGGATTAAAGGATCCCTTTGGTTGTTCAACATATACTTCTTCATGTAGGTACCCATTCAGAAAGGTACTTTTCACACCCATTTAAAAGAATTTGAACTTTAATAGGAAAGCCACTCCTAACAAAAGTCTAATAGATTTAAATCTAGATACCGGGGAAAAAGTCTCAGCAAAGTCTATCCCTTCAATCTGAGTGTATCCTTGTGCCACAAGTCTTGCCTTATATTTGGTGACAACTCCACTTTCATCAATTTTGTTCTTGTACACCCACCTTGTTCCAATGACATTTGTTCCATTTGGCCTAAGAACTAAATCCCACACTTCATTCCTCTTGAAATGGCTTAGTTCATCTTGCATGGCATTTATTCAGAATTCATCAATTAAGGCTTCCTTTACATTCTTGGGTTCAATTTTAGAAATAAAGCAAGAGTTAGAAACAACCTCCCTTGATCTAGTAGTAATCCCTTGGTTAAGATCTCCTATAATAAGGTCTTTAGGATGATATTTCAGAATTCTGATAGAAGGGCCCTTATTGACTTTAATGTCTTCAGGTTCAGCCTCAGCAGTGTCAGTATTGGTGTTCTCTTCTACTGCACTTGTTGATTCATCTATTTGGAATAATGTTCCAACATTGTCTTCAACATTATGGTCTCTGTCTGTGCTTGAGTCATCAACTACAACATTTATAGACTCCATCATAACCTGAGTTATAGTGTTAAAGACTCTATAAGCTCTACTGCATGTAGAGTAGCTAAGAAATATCCCTTCATCACTCTTAGGATCCATTTTCCTTCTTTGCTCACGGTCAACTAAGATGTAGCATTTATTTCCAAATACATGAAAGTATTTGACTATAGGTTTTTTCCCTTTCCATAGCTTATATAGAGTGTTGGCAGTTCCAGCCCTTAAGGTAACTCTATTATGAATATAACAAGCAATATTCATAGCTTTTGCCCAAAAATGATACGGAAATTTCTTTGCATGAAGCATAAATCTTGCACATTGTTGAAGAGTTCCATTCTTCCTTTCTACAACTACATCATGTTGAAGAGTGATAGGTGAAGAGAATTCATCACTAATTTCTTCAGTTGCACAGAATTCAGCAAATTTGCTGTTTTCAAATTCCCTACATGTTTACCTTGAACTTTGATAAACAAGCGCTATTATTCCAAAAAAACAATGATGTTTTCTTCACTACTCACATGATCAACTAGATTAATCCTAGGACATGTGTTCTTATTTAAACTTTGTTCTTTGAAACGAAGAACACTTCGACAATATTCATGATTTTAGATCATGTTTATTTTGATCTAAATGAGTCTCTAAAGTAATCTTACGAAACTTGTAAAGAAAGTGAAATCAAGAAAATTGAATGCAAATGGATTGAAGTAAATTCTGGAATAATAAATTCTAAATTGAATAAAAGATAGTGTTTGCATGTACATTTCTCAGGGGACTCTTTTCTAATTATGCAAATACTTTGAGATTATTTGAGATTTTGTACAAATAAATGAACACTTGAATCCTAAGACTCATATATACTAAATCGAAACAATCGTTTTCAACGGCCTTTAGCTTGGAGCATGACACGTTTTGCTCAGCCTGTCTTCCTTTCATCTTGAAGCTTTACGCGTCTTCTATTGAAACTGGATAAGGACAAAAATCAGTTATTCCTCATTAAAATCCAAAATTCCCATCGAATGCCACCTTCACTCGTCGAACCTCTGTGAAAACTTAGAAAACTTTTCTAAGTCTCATCCAACATTTCCCTCTTGCAAAGGAATGACTTCGACCAATCTTTAGCGAATTATGCTCTCTTATCAAAAGCCTAAAATATCTCCTAATATATTTCCTCCTCTTTTTAAGATAACATAGCATCGAAAACTTCAGTTAACAAGTTTCCCCCAAAAATGTCCTTTTCGACATACTGAAGAAAAGGGGCATTTTTTGAACGTTCATTTCGACATTAAAACTCTTCAGTTCTGATGACGTCATAGTCATTATGACACTTCTGCAAAAATGTCTTTTGAGACTTTATGTGTGAATATTTTTTAATCATGACACTCCTAGTTTCTAGGAGATCGTGGGTAGCTATAACTACCACCACTTTCTAACAAACTCCCCGATCAACATGCATCCCACTAACAAAATCACCTTCAATGTATTCCACAGAACCATTTCAATCTTTAGCCTATAAATAACCTTTTTATTTCATTTTAAACATTTTTCTTTCTCTATATTTTCTACAACTCTTATTCTTTTTTCTTCATCTTCTTGATCGCTCTAAGTTTTTCTTCAAACAAACTTTCTCCACAACAATGGCGTCCTCCTCCACTGCTAACAAAGATACGTAGAAGAAACAAGACAAAAAATATTCTGGTATGCCTCTTGTCAACAAACTTCTGGGACCTCAAGCTATTGGTAATCAACAATATGTTCCTGAAATGTTCCCTAAAGAACAAAGGAGAATCTACCAATCTCAGGTATTACTCCCTATTTCTATTTTTGTTGAAAACTATACCATGCTAGGACCCATAACAAACCCAACAAATGATCCTGAGAAACTCAAATATTTTTTTCCAACTTATGATAGATATAAACCCATATCAAATGTTAGAAAACCTATGGTTAAAGATGAAATTTATACCGAGGAAAAACCTCATCCTGGTCAGCTAGAGAATTCTTTGACGGATGAACCTAATAATTTAGGTTATATGAAAATGGGTTTAGGCTTTTTCTAACTTCTCCTTTGTTTAGGGATCCTGTGAATTACTTAGCTTGGTTAGAAAATAAAAAAATCTCAAGTCTGGAAAGACATGGGTATTTTTTATTTAACTAATTGTCGAAAATAGGACCTGCCTACTGCTCAAGCGTGTTAGTTCTTCCTTATATTTTTGGGACAATACACACGATACCTTTCATTTCCCATGCGGAATGATGACACCAAACCTTTTCGACATAGCCGCCATTGTAGGACTAAAACCTTTTGGCGAGATTTTCGACCCAAACTATTTGGATGAAGACATGATTGACTTTGACATCTCTAGAGCAGCATATAACACTCACATCAAACACTACCATGAAAAACAATCTAATGAAGTATCTGATCAAGAGAATTTTAATTTCTCGCTTTATGGATGACTCGTAATGTCTTCTGCTTAAGATCTATCTAAGTGGAGAAGAAATTCATCATCATAGCAAACCAACCCCATGTTGGACACAATCTTTGCTTGAGCGAAATGATATTGGCTTATCTTTATGAGTCTTTGGGCGAAGGGGCAAATGACATCAAGAATCCTAAGAAGAAAGGAAGTCTATTGTTTGTTGGTCCTTTCTGGTTGCTTCAACTATGGTTAAATGCTTCTTTCGAAGCTTTGAAGGAGTGAAAAACACAAGAAACGGGGGGGGGGGGGGGGGGGGGGGGGGTGGGAGGATGGGGTTGAATTGGGTTTTAAATTAAAAATTTTCTTTTAAAAATATTCCCCTTTAACTAAAATACTTTTTCCTTCACTCTTGATAATAACAATAATGAAGAACAGGAAGTAAAGAACAAGGTATGTTTATACTAGTTCACTTGAAAACTATCAAGCTAGTCTAATCCACCCGCCAAAGTGATTTCTCCTCTTTAAATCGAGGACTTAATCTAGTATAACCAAACTGATTATAATTTTCATAAGCTACCTCCAAGTGACTAACAACCTCTAAGACACACAAGTCCTAGACTTCTTAAAGATACAAACCTAACCGGTCCCTTAAGGAAAATCAAAAAAATAATCAAACTGATTATTACAATGCACAAGCTACCCATAAGTGACTAACAACCTCTAATACATACTAGTCCTATGTTTCTTAAGGATATACACCTAACCGGTCCATTAAGGAAATCAAACAACGGTTTGAACACAAGTTTTGTTTCCAATGATATTGCTTCTACTCAAGCTGAATATGTAAACTATTTTAAGAACAACAACTTAAGAATATGAAATCTATGAACAATGCTTGTGCGTGGATATTTAGTGAATTAGGTCATCTCTCTCTTATTCTTCAAGCCTTTATATAGCTAATAAAATAATATATCCATTGAGGGGTACTCTTGGGACTTCCATAAACATTGGCCGATTGAGCAATAACATGGGGACAAGATCGTGCAACGCGTCCGTCCTTTCATGGTAGTGGAATGAAACGTTGATTGGAACATGTACTATTTGTACCACGTTAATGTTATCTCATTTCCTTCAGCACTTCAGAGGCTTCAGTGAGCACGAGTTTAGAAGCAAGAACATAACACAAGGTCATTAGAACTTTAAGTCTTTAGAGTCTTGAGAACTGCATCTTTAACATTGGTCGTGAGAACCTTTTCTTAGAACCTTGGGTCTTTAGAACTTCAAGTCTTCAGAGTCTTTATAACTTCGTCTATCAGAATATCTAACACTTGGTATTTTAGAACCCTTTGTCTTTACAAACATTAGTCTTCAACATCTGGACCTAAGTAGAACCTTATGTCTTTAGATCTTATGACTTGTTTCTTTATAACACGTTGTCTTCAGAAACATGAGTCTTTAGCATCTGAACTTCAGTAGAAACTTATGTCTTTAGATCTTCTAATTGGTTTCTTTAGACTTCATATCTGAGCCTACACTTCAGATTCTTCTGGAGTGTCTTGCTACTGTTCATCAGAACTTGTGTAGCACAAAAGCGAAATTAATTCTCTTCTAATGTCTTGGCCACACCATCCATCAGAAGCAGAACCTATTTTTTAAATACTCAAAAATAATAAACATTAGAGTATCAAAATTGTTCATACAAACATACACATTTATTATCATCAAAACTCAGAGATAATATTGCAAAACCAAATCTTGTTCTTACAATCTCCCATTTTTGATGATGACAAAACTATGTATTTTGATGACACAATTTTGTTCATATAATTAGAAAAAGAAAAAAATAAAAAGGTAAGGAATACTTATCCTTTTTATGACCCCCCCCCCCCTGAGTCAATGACTTGATGAAGATCAAGTATCCTGACTCTGAACCATTTGAGTAGAACTCCCACTGGTTCCAATAGATTAGATATTGAGATCTTGAGAGTCTTGAATCTAGATGCCAATTAAAATGAGATCAATTGAAATATTGAAACTTTAACGTGACTAAGACAACTTCCAGATTCTCAATTCTCGGAGTCTAATTCCAAATTCAATGAAAATGAGATCAATTGAAATCTTGAAACTTTAATGTCACTAAGACAACTTCCAGATTCTCAATTCTTGGAGTGTGATTCCAAATTTTAATTTTTGGAATTTGATTCCAAGTTTCAATTCTTGGAGCTAAGTTTGAAGCCAACATGTTAGACATAGGCCATGCATAATTCTTTCGGATCTTTGTCTTTAATCAGATTTTTGATTTCCTAAAAAAGAAAGCAATTCTAACAGAAACAAAATTTTAACTGGGTTAGAATGTAAACAACTCTTTTCAGAGAACATTTTCTAGAACTTGACTAGTGAAATCAAAATTATGTTCATTTAATTACTCCCCCTTTTTGTCATAATCAAAAAGGTAATTATGTGTGAAAAACATAAAAATCAGAAGAAGATAACAGGAAAAGATAAGAAGTTTCAGTGATATTTTAAAATGATTACAATCAGAAGGAGAACAACAGAGTGAACAAAAACAAGGAAAACTATCTAAATTTCAAACACATAACAACTCTCATTGAATAAGGCATTGCCTCTAATGAACGGGTTTCTTAGAACAGTTTCAATTACTTCAGCTAACTCAAACAGTTCAGATAATACACATCCATAAGAAATGAATGACTTTTGAGAGTTTCTGGATGCAAGGATTGAAAGCTTCAAATGACTAAAAATTATTTCTGAAAGATGAATTAGAGTACTCTTGTGAAGGCAATATAGAAGACACATATCCTTAGGAAAAACTTTATCAATATCTTCCCCTCTGGGATGAAGATTTCTCAACAAGAACTAAAACCAAATTTTTGCAAGCGGTTTCAAATGATCTGTTTAAGGGGCTCATATATAAAGGTGAATTGGGAACACTTTGAAACACATCAACATTCATGCGGGAGTTGGGTAAAGGTGGACTCTGGATGGCTTCACCAATGGAGGAGCGAGTGATGGTAATCAGAATACCAAATATATGAGAGTGAATGAATTTTCCATCATGACTGATAAAAACATAAAGCTATAAATCCTTCACGAGGTTAGGATAAATAGGACCTCTAAGCTTTGTTGCATACCCAGACCATCCTTGATTTTCAATAAAACCGTTGATGAAACCATCATCAGACACATAGTTGGGTCTTTTCTCTTTGATTACTTAGATAAGATTTTCATCTCCTTGAAAGGTTCTAACAACCATGGTATGCAGAAAGGATTGGAAAAGAAACGATTGAGGATGATACAAGGATAATGACTTGATAAAAGACTGTAGATGAAGAGATATAAATAATCAGTCAAGTTGTTCAATAAAAGAAACGATTTAAACACTCAAAGAAATTAATTTCGAGAGACAGAATCAAATGACGTCACCAAATAATAAAGTAGGGAATGAAAAGAGAAGTATATCAAAAGTTAAGATAGAAGAACACGAAAACATTTAATTAGAGCCCGACAGGGAAGATCTTAACAATAATATTAGACAAAGCATATAAATTTGACATGAAACAATCGTTCTCAAGAAACAAAAATTAGGAGTAGTTAATAAATGTTATCGTGATTAATCAATTCCAAGAAAAATAACTGCTCGTGCATTGCCTAGGTAGAGTGTGATAAACACTAAGTCTATTTAGGTGATGCATTTGATATTCTCAGTATCTGGAAAAATCACGAAGGTTTCCATCTGATCAGAGATTTTTCTAACCGAAACATCTTCTAATGATTGAGGTAAAAGAAATTAGAAGGCCTTTGATTGATTCAGAATCTTATCACTTCAGACTACGACTAAAACACATTTGATTCAAATGTTATCTTACTCTGGACAGAGATCCATTTTCAGATTCTTTAGAATAAACAGAAATCTATCTTCAGCTAAGGGTTTTGTAAAAATATCAGCCCAATAATGGTCTGTATCTATGAATTTTAAGGATAGGATCCCTCTTTGAACATAGTCTCTAATAAAACAATGTTTGATTTCTATGTGTTTAGCCCTGTAGTGTAAGATATGATTCTTACTCAAGAAAATAACAGCAGTATTGTCACATAAGATAGGAATGATACTCTCATAAAGCTGGTAGTCTTCCATCTAATTATTTATCTAGAGAATCTGAGTACTGCATAGTGCTGTTGAGATATACTCTGCTTTTGCAGTTGAGAGAGAAATTGTTAATTGCCTCTTGCTTGACCATGATATCAGATTCTTGCCTAGAAACTGACAATTTCCTGAAGTACTTTTCCTCTCCATTCTGTCTCCAGCGTAATCTGCATCACATAAACCAGAAAGAGTGTACTCTGATGTTTTCTCGAACACCAAGCCAAGGTTAGTGGTTACTTTCAAATACCTTAAAATTCTCCTAACAACAGTTAAATGAGATTACTTAGGATCAAATTGGAATCTAGCACACAGATGAACACTGAATAAAATGTCAGGTATAGATGCAGTCAGATACAGAAGAGAGCATATCATACCACGATACAACTTCTGACATACCTTTCTACTTACCTCTTCTTTATCAAGAATACATGTTGGATGCATTCGAGTCATTTCTACAGTGCAGTCTGTCATGTTGAATTTCTTCAAAAGTTCTTTGGTGTACTTACTTTGATGAATGTAAGTAGCCTCTGGTTTTTGATCAATTTGGATTCCTAAAAAGAACTTCAGTTCTCCCATCATGCTCATTTTAAACTCATCCTGCATTAGCTTAGAGAATTCTTCACAGAGGGATGGATTAGCAGAACCAAAAATAATATTGTCAATGTAAATTTGAATAATTAGAATATCATTTTTGAAGGTTTTGCATAAGAGTGTAATGTCAACCTTTCCTCTGGTAAATTTATTTTCTAAAAGAAAATTACTCAATCTGTAATACCAAGCTCTGGGAGCTTGTTTCAGGCCATAAAGAGATTTCTTTAGCTTAAAAACAAAGTCTGATTTCTCAGAGTTTTCAAATCCAGGAGGTTGTTGGACATACATTTCTTCTGAAATATAACCATTCAAAAATGCACTCTTAACATCCATCTGATAAAGGATGATGTTATGATTTACAAAAAAAGAAATTAACAAATGAATAACTTCTAACCTGGAAACTAGTTCAAAGGTTTCTGTATAGTCTATCCCTTCTTGTTGACTCTAACCTTATGCAACTAGTTGTGATTTGTTTCATACAACTTCACCTTTATCATTGAGTTTGTTTCTGAACACCCATTTGCTTCCGATGACATGGGCACCTTTGGGTTTCTGAACGAGATCCCAAACATCATTCTTTGAGAATTGGTTGAGTTCTTCTTCCATAGCCAGAATCCAATCTTTATCTAGAAGGGCTTCCTCAATGGATGTATGTTCTATTAAAGAAACTAAATCTAGAAGCACTTCATCAGAAGGTTTGAGAGGTGATCTTGTTCTAACTGGAGCATCTTTACTTCCAAGAATGAGATCTTTAGGATGTGTGGATGTGGTCCTATTCTTCCTTGGTTAAGGTTGATCATAAGGACTATTAACAACATCAGAAGAAGGAGCTTCTGATTCTTTATCTTCTTGAACCTTCTTCTTTGGCTTAGCGAACATTATAGTTATATCTGTAAGCTTTTCACACAGCTTTGACTTTTCATAGTCAAGCTTATCATCGAGTATGACATGGATTGATTCCTACTGATTCGTGATTCTGTGTTACAGACTCTGAAGCCTTTAGAGCGTTCATAGTATCCTAACAATAAACACTTATGCACCTTGGAGTTAAACTTACCCATATTCTCTTTAGTGTTCAACATATAACATATACATCCAAATGTATGGAAATAAGAAATGTTAGGCTTTCTATTATTCCATAAGTCATAAGGAGTCTTAATCAATATAGGTCTTATGGAGATTCTATTTTGAATATAACATGCTGTATTCACTACTTCTGCCCAGAAGTGCTTAGCCATATGAGTTTCTTGGATCATGGTGCAAGCCATTTCTTACAATGTTCTATTTTTCCTTTCTACGACTTCATTCTATTGTGGAGTTCTAGGGCAGGAGAAATCATGAACTATTCCTTTTGAATCAAAACGTTTTTCAAAATATTTGTTTTCAAATTCTCCACCATGATCGCTTCTAACTCTAACTATTTTGAAATCCTTTTCATTTTGCTCTTGGGAGCAGAAAGAAGCAAATACAGCGTATGACTCATCCTTGTGTTTCAATAATTTTACCCATGTCCATATGCTATAATCATCAACGATGACAAGTCCATATTTCTTGCCATTGATAGAAGCAATTTTCACTAGTCCAAATAAGTCAATGTGACGAAGTTCTAATGTCCTAGAAGTAGAAACATTATTTTTATCTTTGAAAGAGGTTTTTGAAAATTTAACTTTCTGACAAGCTTCACTAAGAGCATTTAAATTATACTTCAGATTAGGCAAGCCTCTGACTAATCCAATTTTATTTAGTTGAGAAATTTTTCTCAAGCTAACATGACCCAGACGTCGGTGCCAGACCCATTGCTCTTCTTGAACAGTCAGAAGACATTCTACATTTTTATTTTTCAAATCTGATAATCTTATTTTGTAAATATTTCTCTTTCTTTTTCCATTGAACATAACTGAGCCATCCTTCTGATTAACAACTTTATAGGATGTTTGATTAAAAATGGCATTATAACCATTGTCACTAAGTTGACTCATTGACAATAGGTTATGCATCAGATCCTCGACTAAGATAACATTGTTAATAGAAGGGAGTTTACCATTACCAATAGTTCCAGAGGCGATGATCTTTCCCTTCTGGTTACCGCCGAAGCAAACAACGCCTCCAGATTTAAGTTCTAAATCTTCAAACATGTGCCTTTCGCCCGTCATGTGTCGCGAGCGTCCATTGTCCAGGTACCAATGACTAGTGTTTCAGTGGCAACATCAAGGACATCTGCAAAGTAGATTATCTTATTCTTAGGTACCCACTTTCCGGGTCCTCTTTTGTTAGGAGTTCCATATGTTCTGACACCTTTTGACTTTTGTGAAACCGGATAATCATGTGAAATTTGTGCATGATACTTTGGTTTAGAAGTTTCCTTATGTGTCTGTGTTTGTGCTACAGTAGTATCATGACCTTCTTGTTTTGGACATTTCAAATATGTTCCAGCAAGCACATAATGTTTAGAAAGAGGTTTTGGTTTGACATTTAGAGTCTCATAAATTTTCTTTGATGGTCCTAAATATCCCAAGCCTCTGCTTCCATTTCTACTAACACCATAGATCATTAAAGTCATTTTGCTTCTATCCATGCTTTTAGCAAGGAAGTGTTGAAAAGCTCCATCATATCTGATTACTTCGTCAGTAACATATGTGTTAGAGAAAATCTCTTTTTATAATATAGACACTTTACTTTTCAGAGCAATGTTTGATTTTTCTAAAACAAATAGTTTTTCATTTAAGTCAAAAATGTTTTGCTCATCTATAATAGTGTTCTCAGAAGTAGTTACAAAACTCTTTTTCAATATTTTGTGTTTACTTAGAAGAAGTTGATATCTTTTCATTAGTTCAGATAAACCAATTCAAGTTCATAACGAGATAAGGAAGAAAGTACCTATTTATCGTCATCAGATTCTGACTCATAATCAAGAGTCAGTTCGTCTTCTGATGCTGCTTTTCTCATGCTGGTCCTAGCCATAAATACCATGTTTGCATGCTCTTCATCAAAATCTTCATCTTCTGATTTTGAATCATCCCATGTTGTCATGAGAACCTTCTTAGTTTTGTAAGCCTTCTTAGGCTTCTTGTCTTTCTTGAGCTTTTGGCAATCATATTTGTAATGTCCAGGCTTGTTGCACTCATGACAAGTAACTTCTATTCCATAAGCATTTTTTGACCAGAAGTAGATTCACCTAAATCATAAGTCCTTTGTTGACTTCTGAATTTGTTTTGTCCATGATTCCAGATTTGACTGATTCTTCTAGATATCAACGAAAGTTCTTCATCATCTGAATCTTTTTCAGCTTCTTCAGATTCTTCCTTAGCTTGATAAGCCTTATTATTTCCAGACATAGACTTTAGAGAAAATGATTTCACCCTCTTTTGAGGTTCATCTTGATCAAGCTCTATTTCATGACTTCTTAAATATCTAATCAGCTCCTCAAGAGAGGTGTTATTCAGATCCTTTGAAAGTTTCAAAGCAGTTACCATGGGTCTCCATTTGACAGGTAGACTTCTGACAATCTTCTTAACATGGTCTGTCATAGAGTAACCTTTATTCAGAATCTTAAGTCTTACCATAAGAGTCTGAAATCTTGAAAACATTGTTTCCACAGATTCATCATCTTCTATCTTGAAGGCTTAGTACTTTTGAATTAAGGCCAGAGCCTTTGTTTCCTTTACTTGTGCATTACCTTTATGCATCATCTGAAGAGAATCAAAGATAAACTTTGCTGTCTCTCTATTTTTGATCTTCTCATATTCATTGTATGAAATAACACTTAGAATAATGGTTCACTACAATAAAATAAGCAGAATGTGACAGTTATTTTGGCAAATTATGACGGTTAAAACCGCCGCAATTTGCTATCCACGACGGTTGCTTCATCGCCGAAGAAATGTGTGTCCCCAATTTGACATCCAATTTCTAACTTCTTTAATATGATTCATGAAGTCATTGTTGATATCCAACATTTCCAACATCACTATATGTGGTGTCACGTCACATACTAAACTCAAATCTCTAAACTGCTCAATCAATTCTAATTCTCTAATCATCATGACAGACACATGTAACGCTTCTGACTTAAAGATCCGCCACAACATTAGCTTTACCCGAATGGTAGTTTAAGCCGAAATCGTAGTCCTTCAGCATTTCTAGCCATCTTCGTTGTCTCATATTCAATTCCTTCTGGTCAAACAAATATTTTAAGATCTCGTGGTCACTAAATACTTCGAATCTGGAGCCGTAAAAGGTAATGCCTCCAAATATTTAGGACAAACACCACTGCAGCTAATTCAAGATCATGAGTAGGATAATTCCTTTCATGAATCCTCAATTGCCTCGAAGCATAAGCTACCACTTTATCATTATGCATAAGCACACCATCTAAACCTAATTTAGAAGCATCACAATACACGAAGAATGATTCTTCAGGATTAGGTAATATCAAAATTATAGTTGTTATCAATTTCCTCTTTAGTTCGGTAAAAATTTCTTCACACTGAATATCCCACACAAATGCTTTGCCTTTACAAGTTAGCTGAGTTAACAGAAGTGCCAACTTAGAAAAACATTCGATGAACCTTCTATAATAACCAGCCAACCCTAAAAAGCTTCTAATTTTTGTAACTAACTTTGGAGTCTCCCACTGCAACACTGCACCTACCTTGGATGGGTCTATAACAATACCACCACCTGAAATAACATGACCAAGAAAACTAACCTTCTCTAACCAAAACTCTCACTTTGACAACTTTGCATATAACCTCTTCTCTTTTAACAGTTGTAATACAATTTACAAATGCTCAACATGCTTTTCCTCTGACTTGGAATATATCAAGATGTCATCAATGAACATGACTACGAACCGATCTAAGTATGTGTGAAAGATACGGTTCATATACTCCATAAACACTCACGACACATTGGTAACACCAAATGGCATCACCGAGTACTCATAATGTCCATAACGAGTTCTAAAAGATGTCTTCTAAATATCGTCATCTTTGACTCGAACTTGGTAATAACCCTACCTTAAACCAATCTTGCTAAACATGCGTGCACTCACTAATTGATCCATCAAGTCATCTATTCTTGGAAGTGGATACTTGTTTTTGAACGTAACTTTATTCAACTGTCAAGTCCATACAGAGTCTCATACTACCATCCTTATTTTTCATAAGTAACACCGGAGCTCCCCTAGGTGATACACTTGGTCTAACAAATTTCTTTTTAAGCAAGTCTCTAGTTGTTTCTTCAATTCAGCCAATTCAAATGCTGACATTCGATAGGACGCCATATGTTAGATGATGAGACGGATCTAGAAGGGAGGGGGGGTTGAATAGATCCTTTATTTAAAAAATTGCGCTTTTAAAATTTGTTTTGAAATGATGCAAAAGCTTCCCGAATCAAAATCGTCTAAACAATCTGTTATTGAAAAGATCAGATATGCAAAACCACATGGAGATCTTATGATGAGAAATGAATCAATACAATCACTTACTAATCAATCACTTAAACAATATGAATAAGTACATACTACTTTCAATGAACTGTTTAAGACAAAACTTGAGAAAATCACTAATTTGTGTGTTAGGCAATTTATCAAACACTTGGTGTGCAAAAACACAACAAGTTCAATTTTACTTAATTGTAGTGATGAATTTTTCTTGATAACAATCAAAGTGATTGCTATGACAATTGTAAACAAAGTTTGAATGACTACAATCACGGTAAAATGAATTGAACAATCAATATCACACAAATTATAACAAACAAAAATAAAAGGATAGGGAAAGAGAAACAACACACGATTTATTAAGGCAGTTCCCCTTGTCGTCCTCGTGTAGGGTACGTCCGCTCCTAATTCTAAAATCTAGAATTGAGATATATGATATTAAGTTGCAAAGTGTTACAAGACAAGAAATAGTCTTCACTACATACAAACCAATTGTTGGTGATGAAACTATTCCCTTCTCTCCCATTGGTTCAAACCGAACCAAAGATGCCAAACTCTTCGAACAAACCTCCAGTTACCGCTACTTGATTGCATGAACTCTTTGTTCTTCAAATATTTTAATCAGATGATTTCAACCGCAAGACGTTTGACCCCAAATCTTTATTCATAATCCTCTGGTTATTTCTACTTGATTGAGCAAACCCATAATTTCTCAACCCTTTCACTCGGCTGAATTCAATGAAGCAAAAACTTGTGCAAAAAACCCTGCACCAAATGAAATCTTGGAGGAAAAAATCGTAACGGTTTTATTCAAGAAAAAACTCACTCAATTCTCAACCCAAATCTGAAATCAATCTTCAATTTGAACGTTATCACCATAACTATGCACTTTAATTAACAAAAATTGTTATGTGTAATTGTTGATGAATGCAATGAGAGGATGAAGATAATGAGAAGTTGGTGTATATCTTTCACTTTTTCTTCTTGACCCTAAATGATGAAAGCCAATTAATATATATATATATATATATATATATATATATATATATATATATATATATATATATATATATATATATATATATATATATATATATATATATATATATATATATATATATATATATATATATATATATATATATATATATATATATATATATATATATATATATATATATATATATATATATATATATATATATATATATATATATATATATATATATATATATATATATTACCAAATATTCAAGACCTAAAAACATAACAAAAAATTGAGTGCAAGAAGCGAGCGGTCGACTCATGCAGAAGTCCCACTCGACGCGAGCACACCTAAGAGTTATAGGAAGACCTTTGAGGAAGAAATGCATCGACCGAAAGAGGATATGAGTCGACGTAAATAAAAATAACATTTCTCCAAGTGTGATTCAAACAGAAGGGTCAACGCAAGCAGACCCGAGCTAGATGGATTGGTCTTCTTCAATTTATGAGTCAACCTCGCTTTATCTTGAGTCGACGCAAACTGTGAGAATTTTTCTCCTAGTGTGAGTCGGCCAGTAGGGTTGATGCGAGCAGATGCGAGCTTGATGGATTTATCTTCTTCAAGCTATGAGTCGATCTAACTCTAGCTTGAGTCAACACAAACAGTGAAATCTCCCAAAAATGAATGTTTCTAGAGATATTTATTCCAACCATTCCACTAGCAAGTTTGTACATAGAACCAACCCATATCAAGAGCAAGCAATAAATGTTTTGACATCATTAAAACAAATATAGAAGGACCTTTCCATCACACCATAGAAATAGGTTCTGTACCCAGAACAAGATTAATAGAAAACTTTAATTCTCTTTCTCGCGGCACATCTGTAATATCATCTGGGAAAACTTCAGGAAATTCACGTACATCTTGCAATTCATCAATAGAAGCTTGATTCTCAATAGATAAGGCTTCCATTAAAGAAAACACCTGAGCTTCATCTTGCATCAATTCATTCAACTGTCTAGCAGATAAGAATCCAGCTTCCTCTTCATCATTCAGAGTAGAAAACCACACAGATTTGTTGTAATAGTTAATATGAACGTAATTATATTCCAACCATATCATACCCAAAATTACATCCAGACCACTCGACGGTAAACAAACCAGATCAACAACAAAGTCTATGTCCTAGATGGACAAAGGACACTTCAAGCATACTAGAGAAGTAGTCACTGATCCCTTAGCTGGAGTATCGATAACCATTTCTCCCTTCATAGAAGATAATACAAGATCCAACTTTTTAGCATAATCAACAGCAATAAAATAATGCGTAGCACCAATATCAATAATAGTAATTAAAGGAGTACTATTAATGAAACATATACCTCTGATCAAGTGGTCTCCACCAGATGCCTGAGTCCCAGCTAAAGCAAACACTTTCCCACCAGTCTGAGCCCGCTTTGATTTCCGACATTGAGTGCTAATGTGTCCTTCCTCGCCATAGTTAAAACATATTGCCGCTTTATATTGGCAATCGACTACTTTATGTACCGTTTTACCACAATGAAAACACCTCTTCACCTCTCCAGTGCATGTATTACTTTGATGACCAGGTCTTCCACACTTGTAACATATGATACTAGTAAGAAAACCTCCCCCAATAGTCCTCTTACCATCAGAAATTCTCTGCTTACCCTTGTCAATCGAAGCATTATAAGGCTTCCCATGATTATGTTGTTGTCGGACTCTCTTATCATTCATAGCTTTGTAATGTTCCTTACTATCCTCTTCATAAATCCTGCTGCTATTCACCAAATCAAGAAATTTACAGATCTGCTGATACCCAATTGCCTTCTTGATCTTTGAGCGCAACCCACTTTCAAACTTGATGCACTTTAAAAATTGAGCATTTGCCTCGCTGTAATGAGGATAATAGTTTGCCAATTCCAAGAATTTGGCAGCATATTCAGTCATCGATAATTCTCCTCGTTTCAGTTCTAGAAATTCAATTTATTTCTTCTCACTGACATATTCTGGGTGATAATTCTTTAGGAACTCCCTGTGAAATACAACCCAAGTAAGAGCCTCACTTACACCATCCAATCTTTGACGAGTGGCAATCCACCAGTCATCAGCCTCTCCCACCAACATATGCGTACCAAAACGCACTTTCTGAGCCTCTGAACAGTCCATAACCCGAAAGATCCTTTCAATTTCTTTGAGCCACTCCTGCGCTCCTTCAGGATTATTCTTCCCTTTGAACGTAGGTGGATGGTTCCTCTGGAAGGTCTCCAACACCCGAGATCCATTATTCCCGCCAACACTATGCTGATGTTGCATCGCCTAAGCCAAACCAAAACCTACAATGCAGTAGCAAGTGCATTACCATTCCTTCCAGCCATCACTCTGCTTCACACCATAACATCAAAAAAGGGTTAGAATGAACACATCAACAATATTAGATTATCACACTATACTAATGACTCAATAACCTGTCCGGACAGTCCAACCTACTCAGATACCAATTGTAACCCCCACTTTCCCTTAATAGCAATTATAAAATAATCTACAAAATACATATCAGAGTACACAAGTAGGATGTCACATCTTTCAAAATTCATAAAGTCTCAAATAACTTTATCACTTCATTTATTCATAATAAATCGATTTAATAGCAGAATAATCAAATCATTTTACTTCTATGGAATTAAATCCTCACCAATGATAAAACTCCATAATATGTGGTCCAACATTAGTATAAAAATAAGATACGTAACAAATGAAATTATGTAAAAACATAACAAATTCTTAACAATCATGTGTTACGTATTAGAGCGACTCCTAAGACTCGATCATGTAACACTCTCTCCAAGCACTACTCTGGTACCTAGTTATCCATTCTCCACAAGGAGCACAAACACAACAACACAAAAGGGGTGAGAATTACATTCAATAAATATACGGTGAAATATCACATGCTAAGGAGTAATATAACACACAATTCACATAATCAATACTTCACAACATATTCTGCATTCATACAACACAACATAAAATCAAAGTAGTGCAATGCAATGCAACCGACAACAACTAAATACATGTGGTACCATCAGGGCATAAGCCCTCTCCAAAATTGCCATATAAGGCCAGGGCATAAGTCCTCAACATTTTTCCAATATAGGCCAGAGCATAAGCCCTAAACATTTTGTCAATACAGACCAAAGCATAAGACCTCATTATGATAGGGTGGAAGAACCGACTGTTAATACTGGTTTGCGTTTTTTGTTCGCAAATGTCGCGGTAAGAAAGAGTCGCCACTGACTTTTATTTTATCCAATCAGGAAAAGGAAAAAGGACAGAAAAACCTTTTTCGAGATGTTTCTGAGTACGGGGGGTAGATTATAGAAAGGGAAGGTGTTAGCACCCTTTCTATCCCTGGTTTTCCAAGGGCTCTTAGGTACTTGCTCATTTTGAAAATTTCTTGTGTGTGCTTATTTTGAAAAGTTTTGTTTTACTTCATATTAACTCTTGTTTCTGTCCTCAAGAGTGTTACGAAGTTGTTTTTGAAAACTTTGTTTGGAAAGTGTTGGTGTGAAAAAGTTTTTGTTTGTTTGAGCAAGTACCTAGGAACTAATCTACCTACTCGAAAAAGGTCTGTTCGTTTTCCTTTTAGACAATGCTATCCCATTATTGAGAAATCGGTATCATCGTCATTGGAGTTTTCTAGGGACATTCGAAGGGACAAATACGATCAGAAAAGCAATGTTAGGAAATGTTAGTAATCATCCTAAAGCCTTAAAGATCTTTTTCCGAGGCAACATCCGAATGGGTTATTTTAGATCTTTTGGGGCTAGAGGGTAACACTAACAAACCCTATACTTCATGACCGTTTACCGAAGGCAACCGGAGTGGAGTAAACCCTAGGAGTTAGCATGTGCGAGTGTAATTTTCAGTTAATTTATCTTTGCACATTTAGGGCTTTCTACCGTATTAATTTTCAGTTTGTCTTTCCATACAATCCTATTAACATACATCTAAGCATTTTATAGTTTACAGAAATTAAAGTGAATAAGTTAAAGTCCTAGCTATTACAGGGCTTTTGCAGATACATAATTATTTTGACCGAAAATAAAGATGCGGAATTGAAACCCTAATTACTATTACAAACTCGAAGCAATTACAATAATAATAAAAAAGGAAATTAAAAGATGTGCGCGACGAATTAAATGCGAGAATAATTAGCAAAACCCTAAGAAATCTAATTGAAAAATATTTAGGTTATTTTTTTGAGAAAAATTAGATTATGTACAAAATTAAACCCTAATTCTAATTATTTTTAATTATGAAAAGAATTAAATTACCCTAATTTAATTAAACTAATTAATTAAAGAAATAGAATATTTTATGAAAAAATAATTTTTGATGTTTTTGTGATTTTGATTTAATAAAAAAAACTGATTTTTGTGTTATTTTTGTAAAAGAAAATAATTAATAAAACAATTAAAACAAGAAATAAAATAGAAAAGTAAAGAGATGGGCCTGTATGGAAGCTGAAAGGGGGGTATATTGTTGAATTTGTAAGGCCCGATAGCTGGTCAGCCCAGTCAACACCCTGATTCTGTGCAGCCATGCTTGGAGGGTGTATCATGGTCTTTCCTTGATTGAGCGTTGGATCTGGATAAACAATGATCCATTGGCTGGATGGTGATAGCTCATGATGGACGCTTGGCAAGGTAATGTATAGAACCTTCATTTAAATGCTAGGAAAATAAAGAAAATGCTGGGACCTGGGATCGAACCTAGGTCCTCCTACTTACACAACGCACGCCTTGCCATCTGGGCTATCATGGTTAGTTATCAATATAATAACAACAATAAGTAATATATAAAAAAACGTGAATGACTCCAATAAGCGCGCAAAATTCAAATAATCCAATAGTGGTTAGACACGTTGTTGTCTTCTTCGCAGATCCGTCGCCTTAGGCTAAACACTTTTACCTACAGACAAGCGTCTGTAGCCATAACCTGTACACTTCAAAAATCAAGAAAACGCATGATAAATGAAATTAAAGACCATGGTTTAACTTGTCTTGATGCCACGAGCATCATGGTACCCTTTTCTTGGGCCAATTTCACCTATATCAAGAAGCCCTAAAACGTGACTTCAAATCCTAGCCACGACATTCATCAGTATATGCATCAAAACATCAATTAAACCAATCCAACACGTTGCAAACATGACAACCAACACAGATATACCATCAAAACATGTTCATGATGCAAGAGTCATAGTAATCAGATTTTGAAAAAGAAGCAAACCGTGACGATCGTATGTTCTGTTTCTGGGCTTGGGATAACTAGCAAATGATTGGAGAACATTCAGGAGATGTCTAGGAATCCATTGGTAGCGTTGAAATGCTTTGAATTTCCCTCTAGGTTGGAGAACGATCCACTAATTTTTTGCCAAAATTTGAATTTTGTTCTCAGCTTTCACGACCTGCAATCCTTGTTTTCATGCATGTTTATGTTCAATATATATGCTTGAATGAATTAGGGTAACAAAAACAATTTGAATTATTGAAGATCATCAAGATTTGATTTATTTTTTTTCCTTGCATCATATCTTTCTAAATGCATTAAAATCATGCCAATTTGATCCATTCCACCCTTGCACGATTTTATTTGGTCATGCTAGGTTGATTTGATTTGATTCCTACAAAAAAATTAGATCAAAATCAATCTTTTGTAGTTTTTGCCATTTATTTGATTTAATTTGTATTTTAAATAATAAAAAATCAAAATAAAATAAATAATGAAGAAAATAAAGTGTGGATGCTGATTTGGGTCGTGGACCATGTCCCCAATAAGATTCAATCATGAAAAGCTAGGCCCATTTGACAAAAAATTCACTTTTGAGCACATTTGAATTTTGGCAATTTTGCAAAAATGGTCAATTTTGACAAGGCATATCTCCTCCAATTTTAACCCTAGAGAGGTGTTCTTGGACTTTTTAGAAAGATTAGGATGTCCCCTAAACAACCCTTTTTGTTTAATATCAATTGAGTCTTCCATGTTCATGTAAAAAGCTTTGACCCAAAAGGTGTTTTTGTTAACTTTTCAAAAGGACCTATAATATAGAAATTCATATCTTTTGTTGAGTGCATATTTTGAACTTATGGGATGAAGATGAGTTCTAGGGAATTGCATCCTATTCAAAATGAGCCTCGGATGGAAAGTTTCTTATAAAGTATGAAGAAGTTATGCCTGGTCAAACTTTGGTTGACTTTTCCCGTGAAACCCTAATTTAGCAACTTTTGGGTTTTGATGAATTTGGAGGCATTCCTTGAGGAATCATGATCAACCCTTGATCAAATGATGGATATATCTTAAAAATGTTGATGTTGACCAAAAATCTTGAAGTTTGACTGTATGTGGGCAACAATTGACTTTTGACCTAGTATAGTTGATTTTCAGGCATCTAGGCAATTGACTGAGCAAACTTCTTGTACAAGGCATGAAACTTGACATGGATGATCTTAAGAACATATTGGGACCATGGAAAGCCTTTGGGACCCTTGGACTTCAACAATTTTGATGAGGAGTGAAACCCTAGTTTGAAGCTTGTTGCCTTAGGAGGAGGATTTGTCTGGTCAATCCTTAGCCATCCTTCAACAATTGAGGACCTCTAGAGGCATGTCTTGAGATAAATGAGAGGGAAACTTTTGGGGTACAACATCTGCCCCTATTCAATCTTCTTAAACCTGAGGGTGTAGATTGGCTGTCTGCCTTTCGTAATCTGAAGGTAGAAGATGATTAAACACTAGAGTGCCTAGAAATTTGCACTCGTCTGAGATAGTGCTGGACTGTGTATGTAGTATCAGGAATGGGCTTACAGATGCCATATGAAGGAGATGACATAAGGTCACCGGAGATGGGCTTAAAGATGCCACCCGGAAGATATGACAGAGAATCGTCGGAGATGGGCTTAAAGATGCCATCTAGAGGATGTTGATTTCTTGAGATATTCCTTTAATGAGAATTCCTGTTCCTGTCGTTGAGGAGGAATCTTCTGAGGAATGTTGGTCTCTGTCTTGGGAGAAATGGAATTTTAGGAACTTCAGTTGTCTATTACTCTATTGGGGAATCATCTCTTAGTCGAGGAGATGAAAATGAACTGCTATCTGGTCGTTCTCCAGACCTTACAATGATTTGCTGAGGATAATAAGACTGACTGCTATCTGGTCGTGCTCCAGGTTTTACAGCGACTTACTGGGGAGATGAGATTAAACTTGCTATCTAGTCGTGCTCCAGGCTCTGCAATCTCAAAAACTGTTATCTGGTCATGCTCCAGGCTTCAGAAGGAATTAAGTGGTTATCCGGTCGCATCCGAGTTTCAACTTGAATTTAAGGCATACTAACATCCGGTCGTTTCCAGGCTTCAATTGTAATTGGCCGAGTAAACTGATATCTGGTCAGATTCCAAGCTTCACAGTACCTTATACTATTATCTGGTCGTGCTCCAGGTTTCACAATGTCTTTTACCTTTATCTGGTCGTGCTCCAGGCTTCAGTAATTTGGGGAAATCAAGTTATTATCCAGTTAGTTTCCGGGCTTCATAGCTTCTTTAACTGGAATAAAAATCTTATTATCGATTTGACTGAACCAGGGAAAGGTCTCGAGCTGTCTTCAACCGGGAAAGAAATCAGCATCGATTTGACGGAACCAGGGGAAGGTCTCGGATTAACTTTGACTGGCATAGAAATCAGGAGAATCTTAGCGACGATTCGGCTGACCCAGAAGAAAGTCTTAGAACATCTTCAACTAGAATAGAAACCTTAGTGTCGGTTTGACTGAACCAGAGAAAATCTTGAAAAGTGTTGGAATATCTTCAACTGGAATAGAAACCTTGATGTCAGTTTGACTGAACCAGAGAGAACTTGTGAGTACTTGATTACATCTTTCCCTGAAAGGTAAAGAGTTAGTCGTATGTAATGTCATGATGTATGAAATGTATTGAGTAATGATGTTCTCAAAATAAATGAGATTGTGTTGTATAATATGTATTCACATGCCATGATGTATGGATATGCAATGCTATTGTGATATTATCTAGCTGGAGAAAATAAATCCCGGACTGCTGCTGGAGAGTATAAGGAGTTGAGTTCTTCGTTTCTGCTGGGGATAATGACCGAAGATGATTAGCCGGGGATTTACATCCATTCTGCTTGAGAACATTCTTCAGGAGGAGACTCTGTCTGAGAATAATCCCGCGGGGGAATGACTCTGTGGGGAAGAGAGAAACTATGTTGGAAGATCTGTTGATTTGGAGAAATAAACTTAGCTGGGGATGAACTTCTATTGCTAGAGAGAAGAGCTCTGTTGGAGATTGAGCTTCTGCTGTCAGAGAAATAAACTTTGCTCGGGAGATGGCTTTATAAACTACTCATGGTTATAAAACTCGGCTGGGGAATTCTGATATCAGCTTTCTGAAGGAACCTGTTGGGGAAAGATTCCTGCTTGGGGATACGGAAGTAGGACCTTGGTTGTCTCGGCTCTGTGGGGAATATAGGTATCACTGGCTTGTATGTGATAGTGACTTTGCTTCCAACTGTCTCTGCCCTTTGTACCATGATGGACGGGGTAACTATCGGTATTTGGGTTTTGTACCAGTTTCTTTGAGTTCTTAGTAACTGTCTTTCTGTTTTATATGCAGATATTTGTGAACAGTAATCATATTCAAATGCATATGTCAAGAATAAAACATTGGAGGTTTTTTTTGCAAAATAAAATAGAAAACGGAAAAAACAAACACAGAGTTTTGTACTCAAAAGACGCTTTGTATTGATTTGAAATTTTCCTATAACACACATTTTTTACAAGGAGGCTAACGCTCTAGTAAGAGAACGCCGCCGTAAAAATGGAAATTATTACAGAAATTGTGTACAAAAAGAAAACAGCTATATGTAGTGATCCCATTGGGTTTCAATTCTGCTATTGCCCCTATGTCTTTGAGCATCTCATCACTTTGCTGCTTGTCTAAAGCTGACTGGATTGATCGGTACCGTTTGAGCTTGATATCTGATTATTGAGGTCTGATCGCAAGGTGATCCAAGGGGATATAGTGATACGCTTTAATCCCTAATTTTTTCCTGGACCACCCTTTCGAGTATTCAGTCCACCGGGATACCCTTTTTTGCCCAAGCCGCCCTTTCGGGTTTTCGACTTGCGGGTGTACAAATTTTTTCATTTTTTATCCCTAATTTTTGCCCGAACCCTTTTGGTTCGCCGGGATGCCCTTATTTTTGCCTAGGTATGTCAACCTAGTGGGTCTTTATTATGCGTAGTATCTTTTCACTATGGCCGTATTGACAGGGTGTGGAAGGTCGTCACCATCCATGGTGGTCAGAACCATGGCTCCACCCGAAAATATGTTCTTAATTACAAATGGTCCCTCATAGGTGGGAGTCCATTTACCCCTGGGATCACCTTGCGGCAATATGATGCACTTGATTACCGGATCCCCTACTTAATACACTTGTTGTCTGACTTTCTTGTTGAAGGCCTTGATCATCCGTTTCTGATACATTTGACCATGGCAGACAACAGTAAGTCTTTTCTCGTTGATTAAGTTCAATTGATCAAGTCAAGTCTGGATCCAATCATCTTCGCTCAAACCCTCATCCTTCATAATCCGTAGAGAAGGGATCTGGACCTCCATGGGTAGGACAACATCCATGCCATATACCAGAGAATAGGGTGTTGCCCCTGTCGATGTACGTGCAAAAGTACGGTACCCGTGAAGAGCAAACGGTAACATCTCGTGCCAGTATTTGTATGTCACCGTCATCTTCTGTATGATCTTTTTAACATTCTTATTAGAAGCTTTGACAACCCCATTGTTCTTCGGCCGGTAATGAGAAGAGTTGTGATGCTGAATTTTGAACTGTTTACAGAGTTCAGTGATCATCGATTTGTTGAGATTAGTACCATTATCTGTGATGATTCTCTCAGGGATACCATAATGACAAACCAAGTTATGCTTGATGAACCGTGCCACCACATTCTTGGTAACCGTAGCAAAGGAGGCAACCTCAATCCACTTCATGAAGTAATCAATGGCAACTAGGATGAAGCGATGCCCATTGGACGCGGTAGGTCTGATCTCGCCGATTATGTCAATTCCCCACATTGCAAAGGTCCAGGGAGCTGTCAAGACATTCAAGGGAGCTGGAGGTACACACACCTTATCAGCATAGATTTGGCACTTGTGACAGGTTCGAGAATACTGATAACGGTCGGCTTCCATAGTGGACCAGTAGTATCCTGCCTGTAGGATCTTCTTTGCCATGGTATGTCTTTTGGAATGAGTGCCAAAGGTACCTTCGTGTAGGTCTGCCATAGTCCTCTCTGCTTCGCTCTTGTCTACACACCAAAGTAAGGTAGAGTCATGATTGCGCTTATAGAGGATTCCATTGCTGAGGAAGAACTTTGCAGCAAACCTTCTCAGAAATTTCTTGTCATTGACAGATGCCCCTTCAGAGTATTCTTGAGCCTCAAGATACCTTTTCACCTCGTGAAACCAAGGTTACTTGGCTACCTCCTTAGTATCGATATCACAGCAGTATGCCGATTTATCCAACCTCTCAATAGTGATTCGGGGAGATTCATTGTCCCACCTGACCTTGAACATTGACGACATAGTATCTAGTGGGTCCGTTAACTGATTCTCTTCTCGTGGGAAATGTTCAAAGGTGATCTCTTCAAAATGCGGCAACAGTGTCAGTACATGTTCTTTGTAAGGGATAAGATTCGGGTGTTTCGTATCCCACTCGCCTTTGATCTGACTTATCACCAAAGTGGAATCCTCAAATACACTCAAGAACTTGATCCTTAGGTCAATAGCAGCTCTAAGACCCATGATATACGCTTCATACTTTGCCATGTTGTTGGTACAGTTGAAACATAATCGGGCAGTGAATGGAGTATGACAGCCCTCGAGAGATATGATTATAGCGCCAATGTTGTTACCCAGTGCGTTTGAGGCTCCATTAAAAACATAGACCATCGGGATCCTTCCTCAGGTCCTTCATCCGGTCCAGGTTCTTCACAGTCGGTTACTAACATGATGTTCTCATCCGGGAACTCAAAATTCATGGACTGGTACCCATCCACGGCTTGATGTGCCAAATGATCACCTAACACACTTCCCTTGATTGCTTTTTGGGTTGTGTATTAGATGTCGTACTCGGTTAAGATCATTTTCCATCTTGCTATTCTTCCAGAGAGAGCGGGCTTCTCGAAAATGTACTTGATCGGATCCATCTTAGACATTAATAAAGTAATGCGGGTCAACATATACTGTCTCAGTCTATGAGTAGCCCATGCCAAAGCGCATCAAGTTTTCTCGAGCAGTGAGTATCGTGTTTCACAGTCGGTAAGCTTTTTGCTAAGGTAGTATATTGCATGCTCTTTTCGACCAGACTCGTCATGCTGACCCAACACACACCCCATTGAATTATATAGAATTGTTAAGTACATTATCAAAGGTCTTCCTCCAGTTGGAGGCATCAAAATAGGAGGTTCTTGGAGGTATTGCTTGATTATGTCAAAGGCGACCTGGCATTCGTCATTCCACTTTAGCACTTGATCTTTATTCAGAAGCTTGAAGATTGGCTCACAAGTAGCAGTCAGATGTGAAATGAATCGGGCAATGTAATTTAGACGTCCCAAGAAACCTATAACTTCCTTCTCAGTACGGGGAGCCAACATCTCTTGTATGGCCTTCACCTTTGCAGGGTCTACTTGAATACCTTTGTCACTGACGATAAATCCTAGAAGCTTACCAGACCTTACCTCGAAGGTGCACTTGTTCGGATTTAACCTCAGCTTGTACGTCCTCAACCTATCAAACAACTTTTGTAGATGATCAAGATGTTCTTCCTCAGTTTGAGACCTGGTGTGACACGGTGGGAGAACTGACTTGAAGGTTTTACGTTTTATCGCAAATGTCGCGGTTAGCAAGAGTCGCCACCGACTTTTATTTTATCCAAAAGGAAAGGTGAAAAAGCAAAGGAAAGACCTTTGAGATGTTTTCTTGAGTTCGTGGGGTAGATTATGAAAAGGGAAGGTGCTAGCACCCTTTTCATCCATGGTTTTCCATGGGCTCTTAGTTACTTGCTTAGATCACTTGCTTTGTTTTGTTTAAAATGGTGTTTGATGTGATTTTGAAAGTATTTTGTAAAAGAGGCCATTTGTTTAGGCAATCTTTGTAATGATTCTCATTCGTAAGAATGTATACAAAGATGTTTGTCTTATGAAAATGTTTTCAATGTTTTGTAAGATGTTTTGAAATGTGTGTGTGTTTGTTTTTTTGAAAATAGCAAGGATTGTTTGAAATGGAGCAAGTAACTTAGAAGCTATCTACATACTCAAATGTATTTCTTGTTCATTTTCTATTCCTTTGACATTGTTGACTTACCATTGATTTGGTAAGCAACCCTATCTTTGGATGTAAACGGGACGGGCGTGGGTCATCGTATAACCATGATAGTAATGTTGCCAAGTATCTTAGCTTTTTTTAGGGACCAAGATAATTTTGTAAGGCAACTTTTGAATAGCGTCATCGAGGGGCTATGATCTTATACTTGTTTTGTTTTGCCAAGATACTTCACATGCGTAACATGGCCATTTTATTTTAGGCAACCAAGTGGGAGAAACCCTAAGGGTGCTTGTGTGCAAAGTGCATTATTTTCATGCTTTTGATTTTGTCTTGTATTTAGGGTTTTCTATTTTGCTTTGTTTTGTTCTTGTCATGCAAACCCTAATTACTAATCATGGTATATGAAGCGATAAATTGCGTAATGTAAATATACTAAGCTATTACAACAATTTTTATGGGAGGGGGGAATACAAGTTTGAATGGGGATTTGCACAAATATAAAGCTAAATATATTATTACAACCAAATCAAATTTGCGCGAATTAAATAAATATAATACAAGTATTTAAAATGCAATGCAATATGTATGTAAAGAAAATATTTTTTTTATGTCTTGCTTTTGTGTAAAAGAATATTTAAATTAAACCTAAAAAATATAAGGAAAAAATATTTAATTCTTTTTGAAAGGGATTAAACCCTAATTTTAAAAGAAAATAATGTTTCTATGTTTATTAATTTGTGTATTTTTTTGTATAAATAATAAATAATATTGTGTCTAAATATTAAAAATTAAATATGTGCAAAAATAAGTATTTGTAAGAATAAAAATATAAAATAAAAATATTAAGTATATTTAGTTATTTATAAGTTTATTAAGAAAATCAATTATATTTATCAAAATAAACTATTTTTTTCATGTGAGAAATAAAATAAAATAAAATAAAAGTGTGAAAATAAATAAATCATTTTTTAGGATTTTTTATCATTAAGAAAAATAAATAAAAGTATTAAATATAAAAACAAAAACAAAAATATAAAATATGAAATAATTAGCAATGGGGGTGCAAAAGCAGATCAGTGGTGGTGTTTAGCAAAAACAAAAAAGCCCCACGCAACAAAAAAGCCCAAACGACTTCATCCCTGTCATTCTTCTTCTTCTTCGCGCCTTTGCCAGTTTAACCTGTAACTTCCTCATGCTTGCATAAAAATGAAAACTCATAACATGAAAAATGTGGCATTTGAGCTCACGATTCCAACCATATTAATTATGTAACCTAGCTATCAAATATCAAAGAGAATTTTAGAATCCCTAAATCGTGACCTAAAATTTTCAGAGATTTCAGACTCCAAATTCTCTTAGCACAAGTAATATAAATGCAAAGTAATGATATGTACAACTTCGTTATGATGAGAACTACATTTTTCCTTCACAAATCGTGGCTTGAGGTTGCCTGTATAAAGAGATAGAGTTTGAAAAAATACCTCCTTCAGCTGGAATCGTGTATGGCAATGTATGGACTTTAATGGAGGCCTGGTGATTGTTTGAGCTTCCTTGAGTTTCCCTGAACCTATTCCAATCCTTATCTTGCTCTGAAGATGGCTGGAACTCCCTGACCAAGTCCAACTGCAAGCTTCCAAGTTAAAAATGGTAGATGGTGAAACAGAGGTTACAGAACCAGGGTGATGGTTTAGATTGACTAGGTATTAAGTATGCAAGATGTTTGGATCAGTTAAACACAAAATGCACGAGCCAAATAAGAGTTGGCTGAGTTTTTGCAGAAACTGTATGCTTGGGCAGTTTTTTGGTGTTTTTCAGTTTGAGAGTTCTAGGTCCAAGACAAGTGTGTAATGTCTTGTACATTGTTTGCATATTAGTATAGAAGTGATCCAAAGTCAGCTCTTTACTAGCTGTGCAAGCCCTAGCCCTTTTTGTAACTTTTCTTGTACTTGAAGCAAAGTTGACAAGACCAAACCCACATGCTTGTACCAGCTTGCTTTAGGGTTGATATAAGTTTATAATAGTTTCTTGAGACCTGTGTGGTTTGCTTGTATCAAGGGGACATGTTCAAAGCTCTAAGTTGACAAAATTGCAAAAGTGCATCTTTATGAAAATGGCAATGAAGCCTTTTTGCCCAAAATGGAAATACAACTTGTGTAAAAGTTCAAAAGCAAGGATAAAGGCTTTGTCAACCGAGTATGCATTTAATTAAGAAGTGTGTAGCAATTTTAGGACCTGTAAAGCATGAAATAGCCAGCATAGGTTTGGTTTGCAACTTGGTTCTTCATGGAAATGGCTTGAACAAAAAGTGAGAAAATGCCAACTTCCTCCCTTCGATTATCCCTACTCAAAAATGATCTTGGAGAGTTCTTTGACATTTTGGAAAGCTTATAATGTTCTCTATAATCCATCTTTGAAATGAATATTTATATACCTCTTTGAACTAGGTGAAAAGTTGCCATGAAGTTGGGTCCAAAACCTGCCTAAATTAGGGCAAAATTTTACTAAGTTAAGAAGTTCATGACCATGTATTCACAAATTTATAACTTGAGATCCAAGCATCTTTAGGGAAAGGTTTATGAAGAAAAGTTGTAGATTTCATGGAGTACTACAACTTTCATGTTGGGGACTTTCCTTGAATCAAAATGTATCATGGTGAAAAAGTGGTGAAAAGTTAAGAAAAAATAAGAAAATATTTATACTTAGAAAAATTCTAAGTTATGAAAATTTTCAAATTCAAACCCTAATTTTAAAATATGGTTTTCTTGGTGAAAAAGTTTCATATTTTTACATATTTTGATGAATTATGACTCTTGGTGCTTGATTTTGACCAAAAAGTTAAAGTTTGACTTTTCAGTATACAGTTGACTTTTGATCAATTGACTGCAAATTTCATTTGTCAATCCAATGGACTTGAGATGTTTTGAACCATGTAATTAGGTCAAGATGATGTCATTTAATCCTTGAAATCATGCTTGAACTAAATTGGTCATTGGCTAGGTTAAAAATCAGAAATTTCCCTTCCTCAATCAAAACCCTAATTTTGACCATTTTGCCCTTTTGATGATTTGATCAAATTTCTTGAGGAGTTGTGATCCAAACTTGATCAAATGATACATATGAGTCTAAAATGTTGGTGTGGATAAAAAATCATGAAGTTTGACTGTAAATTGGCCATGGTTGACCTTTTCTCCAATACAACTGATTTTTAGGTCAATTGTCCAATTGACTGATTAAAAATATGGTTTAAAGCTTGAAACTTATCATGAGCAATCTTAGGGGTCCAAAATGATGTATGAAAGTCACATGAAGCATTAGTGGTCCAAAAATCCTTGTGCAAACTCAAACCCTAATTTTGGGTTATCAGTGCAAGATGAGATGTCTTGAGCTAACCAAACCCTAATCTTGGGTTGAGTCCAAGAAGTCTTGTGAGAAAAGTATTGATAAATGAGAGAGAAAATTTTAGGGTACAACAGTTGCCCCTGATCAATCTTCTTGAACCTGAAGAGTTAGATTGGCGAGTTTTGTCGTTCGTGACTCGAAGGTAAAAGATGATTGAACACTAGAGTGCCCATAAATTTGCACTCGACGAAGTGTAGTTGAGGGAATAGGCTTAAAGATGCCATCCAAGAATGTTTGTTGAATTGTAAGTTGTAAGTCAAAAGAATAATTATTAGAATGGTGTCCGTATCTGGAACGTATCTGAACTGTATCTGGAAACTGAACCTGTATGAGCAATAGAATAGCGTCCGTGTCTGGAGCGTATCTGAGCTGTATCTATACTTGAATCTGAATGAGTAACAAAATGGCTTCCGTGTATGGAGCGTGTCTGTATTGTATCATGAATTTGAAATCTGAATGAATATCAGCATGGCATCCTTGTCTGTAGCGTATCTGAACTGTATCTTGAAGTTGAGAACTGAATGAGTATCAGAATGGCATCCTTATCTGGAGAATATTTGTACCGTATCTGAACTAGAATCTGAATGAGTAACAGAGTGACTTCTGTGTCTGGAGCATATCTGGACTGTATCATGATTGCATATTGTTAATGGAAGCTCGTTAATCTTATCCTGAAAAGGGTAAAATGTTAGCTGAAACACAAAGTTATGATGCATGAAATGTATGATGCAATATATGCGTTTTATCAATGTTTATGATATGTGGATGTAATGTATGTGCATGTAAGATGATTCGCTGTATTGCGGAGGAAAATAAATCCTTGACTGCTGCTGAGGATATGTGGATTCTTCATGTCTTGAAGTTAGAGTTATTGACAAAAATTCTGTTGTGAGCAATGCCATATACTGCTTGAGTAATATGCTTGGTGGAATCCAGAGAATTTTGATGACTTCTACTAGGGATTTAACAAAAGGAAACTTCATTCTGTTGGGGAACAATGAAAAATCTGTGGGGAAAAACCTTATTCCTATTTGGAAAAAGTTCAGGAGTTTCGGTCACCTGCCATTCTACTGGGGAATTATCCTAGATTAGGGAGAAACAGAAGTTATCCGTTATCCGGTTGATTTTCAGGTTTCAAGACAACTTGCTGGGGAACCTGGAGAAACTGGATGGTTTCCACCGGGGATTAATAGTCTGGAAGTTTCAGCTCCGCTGGGGATCTTAATGACGTACTGTAGGGATTGTTCATGGAATAACTTAAAAGACGTTTTCCTATTCTTTCAACCTGTCAGTAATTGTTCTTTTCCATTTTGTTTATTTGTAAACAGTAATTATGTTCAAATGCATATGTTCATTAATGAATCAATGGACGTTTTTTGCAAATAAAACACAAGTGTAAAAAGAAGAGGACAAATGGTTTTATGTACTTTAAAGAGCTATCTTTGTATTTACTTTGAATAAGTATTTTGTACAAAAGAGACAGACATCCTAGTAAGAGGATGGTGTCATGAAAGTAAGAAAAAATTTATACAAAGAAGGATAGCTATGTGTAATAACCCCATGGGGTTCCCATTCTGCTATAGCCTCTGTATCCCTGAATATCTTGTCTATCTGTTGCTTCGTCCGAAGATGATTGAATTGATCAGAAGTTCTGAATTTGTCAGCAAAGGCATTGTCCTCAAAGTGATCCGACGAGACATAGTCATACGCTTTAATTCCCTAACTTTTGCCTGAACCGCCCTTTCGGGTTTTCGATCCACCGGGAAACCCTGTTTTGCTCAAGTCGCCCTTTCAGGTTTTCAACTTGCCGGGTGTACAATTTTTTTTTTATTTTATCCCAAATTTTTGCCCGGACCTTTTGGTCTGCCGGGATGCCCTTGTTTTACCTAGGTGTTTCAACCTAGCGGGTCTCTTATGCGTAGTATCTTTTGACTATGTCCACGTTCGCAGGGTGTGGCAGGTCATCGCCGTACATGGTGGTTAAGATTATTGCCCCACCAGAAAAGATGTTCTTGATTACAAATGGTCCTTCATAGGGGTCCATTTTCCCCTGGGATCACTTTGTGGCAAGATGATGCGCTTGATCACTAGATCTCCCACTTGATATTCTTGGCGTCTAACTTTCTTGTTGAAAGCCTTGATCATTCGTTTTTGATACATCTGACCATGGGAAACAGCAGTAAGTCTCTTTTCATTAATTAAGTTCAACTGATCAAGTCGGGTTTGAATCCAATCATCCTCACTCAAACTTGCATCCTTCATGATTCTTAAAGAGGGGATCTGGACCTCAATAGGTAGAACAACCTCCATGCCATAAACCAAAGAATAGGGTGTTGCCCTAGTTGATGTGTGAGCTGTGGTACGGTACCCATGGAGAGCAAACGGTAGCATCTCATGCCAGTCTTTGTAGGTGACTGTCATTTTCTGTATGATCTTTTTAATGTTTTTATTTGCAGCTTCGACGACACCATTCATCTTTGGCCGATAGAGGGATGAATTGTGATGTTGAATCTTGAATTGCTCGCACAGGGCAGTGATCATAGTATTGTTAAGGTTCGTACCATTATCAGTGATGATCCTTTCTGGGATACCGTACCGGCAAATGAGATTCTGCTTGATGAAGCGGGCAATAACATTCTTAGTAACGGATGCGAAGGAAGCTGCTTTGACCCACTTTGTGAAATAATCAATGGCCACTAGAATGAAGCGGTGTCCATTGGAGGCTGTAGGCTTGATCTCTCCAATCATATCGATTCCCCACATAGCAAAGGGCCAAGGAGCTGTTAAGACATTTAGAGGAACCGGAGGTACGTGCATCTTGTCTGCATAGATTTGACACTTATGACAGGTCTGGGAGTGTTGATAGCAGTCTGCTTCCATGGTAGACCAATAATAGCCTGCCCGTAGGATTTTCTTCGCCATCGTATGCCCACTAGAGTGAGTGCCAAAGGTACCTTCATACAATTCAGCCATAATCTTTTCAGCTTCAATCTTATCCACACAACGAAGCAGAATGGAATCATGATTACGTTTGTACAGGATGCCATTACTTAGGAAGAACTTAGCAGAGAATCTCCTTAGCAACTTTTTATCATTGATTGAAGCTCCTTCTGGATATTCTTGAGCCTCGAGATACCTTTTGACTTCATGAAACCAAGGCTGGTCCACTACTTCTTCAGTATTAATCTCGTGACTGTGTGCTGGTTCGTCTATTCATTCAATGGGGATCTGGGGAGCCTCGTTATCCCAATTAAGTTTAAACATAGATGCCATTGTGGCTAGAACATCTGCTAGCTGATTTTCTTCTCGCGGGAAGTGCTCGAAGGTAACCTGCTCAAAATGTGGTAGCAATGTCAAAACATGTTCTTTGTAAGGGATAAGGTTTGGGTGCTTAGTGTACCACTCTCCTTTGATCTGACTGATGACCAAAGCCGAATCTCCAAATACAACTAAAGATTTGATTCCCAAGTCTATGGCAGCCTTGAGACCAAATATGCATGCTTCGTATTCTGCCATGTTGTTCGTACAGTTGAAGCAAAGTCTGGCAGTAAAAGGAGTATGGCATCCTTCCGGAGATATGAGTACAGCGCCGATACCATTACCAAGTTCATTGGATGCCCCATCAAAGAATAGGGTCCATCGGGATCCTTGTCCAGGTTCGTCATATGGTCTGATTTCTTGACAGTTGTCTAATGTCATGATGTCTTCATCTGGGAATTCAAACTTCATGGACTGATAATCCTCTACAGCTTGATGAGCAAGATGATCAACTAGCACACTGCCCTTTATAGCTTTTTGGGTTGTGTACTGTATGTCATATTTTGTTAGGATCATCTGCCATCTAGCTATCCTCCCAGACAGAGCAGGCTTCTCAAAGATGTACTTTATCGGATCCATCTTAGATATCAGCAAAGTGGTATGAGTCAACATATATTGTCTTAGCCGGCGAGCAGCCCATACCAGAGCACAACAAGTTTTCTCAAGCAGTGAATATCTGGTTTCACAGTCGGTAAACTTTTTGCTCAGGTAGTAAACAGCATGCTCTTTTTGGCCAAACTCGTCATGCTGCCCCAATACACACCCCATTGAGTTCTCTAAAACGGTCAGATACATGATCAATGGTCTTCCCTCGACTGGTGGCATCAAGACAGGAGGATCTTGTAAATACTCTCTGATTTTGTCAAAAGCAATTTGACATTCATCATTCCATCTGACTACTTGATCTTTCTTTAAGAACTTGAAGATTGGTTCACAAGTAGATGTTAGGTGAGAAATGAATCTGGCAATATAGTTCAGGCGTCCCAAGAACCCTCTGACTTCCTTCTCAGTACGAGGAGCAGGCATTTCTTGTATCGCTTTGACCTTGGCAGGATCAACCCCGATGCCTTTATTGCTGACAATGAAACCTAAGAGTTTACTGGACCGGACTCCGAATATGCACTTGTTCGGGTTCAACCTTAGTTTGTACTCCTTCACTCTCACAAATAGCTTTTTCAAGTGATCAAGGTGTTCTTCTTCAGTTTGTGATCGAGCTATCATGTCATCTACGTAGACCTCTATCTCATGATGTATCATATCATGAAACAAAGCTACCATGGCACCTTGATAGGTTGCCCCAACATTCTTCAGTCCGAATGACATCACTTTATAGCAGAACGTGCCCCACTGTGTGACAAATGTAGTTTTCTCCATGTCCTCAGGTTCCATTTTGATCTGGTTATAGCCTGAGAATCCGTCCATGAAAGAAAATACTTTATGCTGGGATGTATTGTCAACCAGGATGTCAATGTGTGGAAGTGGAAAATCATCTTTAGGGTTGGCCCTGTTTAAATCTCTATAGTCCACACACATTCTTACTTTTCTGTCCTTTTTAGGCACAGGAACAATGTTGGCAACCCATTGAGGATAGGAAGTAACAGCCGGAAATCCAGCATTGAACTGTTTCATGACTTCTGCTTTGATCTTCTCTGACATGTCAGGTCTCATGCGGCAGACTTTTTTCTTCACTGGTGGACAGTCTTCTCTTGTGGGTAGACGGTGTACCATAATGTCTGTATCGAGTCCCAGCATGTCTTCGTATGACCAGGCAAAGATCTCAACGTAATCATACAACAACTGAATTTTTTAATGAATTTTTGAAGTTTAAAACAAATAAACAAAAAAAACAGAAATAAAAATAAAATCAAAATAACGTGGACCATTGGATCAATATCAAAACGCGTTAGTAAGCTAATCTAAAGGATCAGGCGTGTTGTGCATGATATGGACATTAATGAATAAACTATCAGATCAATTATTTAAAACAAATTTTAAAAAAAAGGTGGCACAATGTCATTGGTTAAGAGATGACACGTTGGTCATCTTCAACCTCCAGCCACATGCACATTGCAGGTTCCACAAACTGTAAAATTAAAAGCTTAGATCGGTGTCATTCACTTTGTCTCATCAAGACGATTCCAATGGTACCCTCGCGACAAATTTATAGAAACTGTAGCTTAGTCAATTTTTAAAAAAACAGAAGAAAAAGAATGAAAAGGGATTTGAAACTTCATGAGCAAAACTCACTTCCAGTTGAAAACCAATGATGCTATGAGTATCAGAGTGATGAGAGCTACATTGTAGTAACAAATGTTGAGAGAACTGATGGAGGAATCTACCTGTTGAAGCTCAACTTCAGAGCTCTGAAACTTGACTTGGCTAGCATGATTTAGGACACCTCAAGGCTTGGTTTATATTCTGTTAGTTTGAGGGAAGTTCAAGGATGAAGAATGATCAAAGAATTTGGATTTAAAAACAAGGGAAGAGTGAATTCAAAAACTCAGAATTGTGAGTTATGGAGAGAGTTTAGCAGGGTGATTCTGGTTATCCAAGCTTGTGAAAATGAGTTGAATGTGGTATATATTTATAGGATAAGTGAATGGAATCAAGAGGATGGGTGAATGATGCAATCTCAATTGAATATGTGCACACCTTTGTTCATGAAGGAAGTGTGATCACATGTGCATCAAAACTCATCCAAATGATACATTTTGACACTCTAAATGATCCTAACGTTTATGCTAATCATGTTTAAATGGAAAACATGGACAAATTTGGTGATTAGAAGTCACATTATTGAAATTGCAATCTGACTACCATGAAAAACTTCAGTTCCAAGGTACCAACTTTGAATCCATGGTGCACACAACTCAAGAGGCTTTATGACATAATTCTTGAAGCATTTGAATGACAAGGTCATAATATTTACAATGTGCCAAGAAAGACTCCATTTAGATAATTGAGCTGAAAGTTATGATCAGTTGAAATTATGAAAAACAAATTGATTTTTGTACTTAGAAATATTTCTAAGTATGGGACCTCAAAATGACCTATAATATTCTTCAAAATTACATGAACTTCCACTCAAAATTTGGTCTTGATATTTGAAGATGACATGAAGTATACCTCTTGAATTGAATTGTGGAATTGAGATAACTCAAAAATCATAAAAGTTGAAAGAGTTATGGTCTTTGGAAGATGATGAACACATTTGGGAAAATTCAAAAAAGACCTATAGTCTTTTCAATTCTTCAACAACTTTTCAAGCATTCTCAAGTCTTTCACATTGAAACAAAGTTGTAGTAGACATCCCAAAGATTATTGTGGAAAAATAATGGGCTCAAAATGATAAAAATTGACCAAGTTATGATCATTTGAAGTCAAACTCTAAGATTCTAAGGATTTTCAAAGAGACTTGTAATCTTTCTCAACCATTAGTGATCTTCCTCTCAAAATCAGCCTTAGATTCCTGAAGAAAACTTGTTAAGGACACTTTAAAGAGAATCATGGCTTTGGAGTCAATAAAAAATAAATGAGAAAGATATGGTCCTTAGAAGTCAACAAACCCTAGCTCAAAGAGTGTCAAAATGACTTGAAACCCCTTTCAACTTTTGATGATTTTTCTTGCACAATTGGATCTTGTCAAGTGAAGAGAAGTAAATTTAGATGATGATAAGAACCCATAGCATAAAGAACCAATCAAAGTATTGAAAATTGAGATATTTATACACTTGTGATCACTGAATCAAGCACTTGCTTAATTAGGTCAAACATGTTGAATCAACCTTGAATCTTTTTGTTCTTTTTTGCAAAATAAAGCATGATGAATCATAATAGGCCTTGAAATGATGTTATCTTAAAGCACACTCAAATATGGAGCTTAATTCTCAAAGAAACTTGTTGAAGAAGGCATGGAAATAAACACACGAACCTATGAATCTTCTTGATGAATACCACCACCAACTTTGAGGAAAATTTGACCTAAATAAAGTGAGGGAGCTATATGAAACACAAATCTTTTATATCATAGACATGGCCTTGAAACTTAATCTCTTGCAATCCATTGAAGAACCACTTGACTGAGGGCCAACCTTCAAACCCTAGGTTAGATGGTGAGATGAATGCAATTGTGTCATCACCTACAATATGAACATTCAAAGAGAGAGAGAGAAAGAGACACACACATTGATATTAGTTAAAAGTTAATCCATCTAAAAACACATGTACAAGATACACAATTCAAGGTGCTTGGTGATCCCTCAAGAGCAAACTTAAAGATAGGATGAAGTAGAAAGAGAGAACTAACCCTAGTGTGTGATCTTAATGTATAGATAAAACGAGATGATGAGAGATCTTAAGGGCAAAAATTGGGGTATATTAGTTGCCCTTATTTAAGTGTCTTCTATCCGGAGATATAAAGGTTAAAATCTTCATCTCGACATGATTTAATATACTTAAATATAAAACAAATCCAATTTTTGGCCCTAAGATGCCATGCAATGCTTATGATTATGAATGCAAATGACCAACTCATTAGGTGACACAGAACACCACTGGGGAAGCAGAAAATAAAAACTGATGGACTAAAAAGAGATTTCAACCAGGAAAATATATCGTTGGGGAACAGTATGACTCTAAGGATGGCTATAAACAGGTAAAGCCAAAACCTTGATTAAAGAATCCAAATGCAGAGTAAGATTTCAACAACGGAAACTCTTACCAATGAAAGAAACAAACTATCAAGGAAGTAACCTTTAAGAAAGGATTACCGGCTCAACTGGAGGAAAGAAACTCAACTCAATTGGAGGAAAATCAACTCCGATGGGGAAAAGGAAACTCAAATCTATTAGGGTAAATCCCAAAGAGGAGATAAAGTATCATCAACTCAATAAATGAGGAAAAAACAAATGGATAATAACGATCGATAGATAACTGTAAACAACCCACTCATACAGGAGATAGCAAAAAGAGAGTAACATAGACTCACAAGGGATCATAAACTTCCAAACCAAAGGACACGAATATAAACGATAAGATAATACCAGCTCAAAGATGACAAAAAACATCAATATTGAGGCATGTAACGAATGATTGACATTAGTACTTATGACTGGAAACAAATGTTTGACATCAAAACTTATGGCTGGGAAAAGGGTTGACATTAGCATTTATGGCTGGGAACAAAGGTTGACATCATCACTTATGGCTAGGAACAAAGGTTGACATCATCACTTATGGATGAGGACAAAGGTTGACATCAACACTTATGGCTGGGAACAAAGGTTGACATAAGCACTTATGGTTGGGAACAATGGTTGACATCAACATTTATGGCTGAGAATAAAAGGTTTGACATCAATAATTATGGCTAGGAACAAAGTTTAAAATTAGCACTTATGACTGGGAAAAAAGAATGACATTAAAACTTATGGCTGGGAACAAAGGTTGACATCAGCACTTATGATTGGAAACAAATGTTGATATCAGTACTTATGGCTGGGAACAAAGGTTGACATCAACACTTATGGATGGGAACAAAGATTGACATCAACACTTATGGCTGGGAACAACTCAACTCTATTGGGGTAAAGTCCAATGAGGAAAAAAAGATAAATGCAAACTAATGAATGAAGGTGAACTAGCAACTCAGGTGTTAAGGTAGAAAAAAATAGAACAATAATAAGTTTCCCAAAATTCTAGAATTCCACCTAGAACAAGTGTGATCGGTGGAAATAGAACTGACTGTTTTGGAATGCTGGTTTGCGTTTTGCGTTTGTTTTCGCAAAATGTCGCGGTAAGCAAGAGTCGCCACCGACTTTTATTTTATCCAACAAGGAAAGGACAAAAGCACAGAAAAATTCCTTTTCGAGATGTTTCTCGGGTTCAGGAGGTAGATTATAGAAAGGGAAGGTGTTAGCACCCTTTCTATCCGTGGTTATCCACGGGCTCTTAGGTACTTGCTCATTGTGTTTTCAAAAAGTTTTGCTTTTTTTGTGTTTGTGGGTTTTGAAAAGAGTTTTGTTTGAAAACTTCAATTTAACTCTTGTTTCTGTCCTCAAGAGTGTATGAAGTGTTTTTGAAAGCTTTGTTTGAAAAGTGTAAGTGCGAAAAAGTTGTTTTGTTTTGAAAGAGCAAGTATCTAAGAACCTCTACCTATTCGAAAAGGAATTAAACTGTGCAAATGTCCTTTAGACAGTGCTATCCCACTATTGAGAAGTAGGTAGCATCGTCGTTGGAGTTTTCGGGTCAATTCGATTTTAGGGACGTGTGGTCACTAAAGCAACGTTAGGACGCCTTAGTGGTAACCCTAATGTCTTAGATCATTTTATCCGAGGCAACCGTTCCGAGGCAACTTATGATCTTTGGACAGGAGGGCGACCACTAAAACTTTCTATACTCAATGACCACGTTCGAGGCAACCAAGTGAGGCGTACCCTAGGAGTGGCATGTGCAAATGTGTCAATTTTCAGTTATGTTATCTTTGTACATGTTATGGTGAGCTACGGTTGATTTTAAGTTAAGATAGATCTTGTCATGCATAGCCTATTATTCATACATCTAGTAGTTAATGGTTGCGGAAAATAAAACTAAGCTATTACAAGGCGTCGGGTATTTACATCGCCAAAAACAAACCCTTGAAAAGTAAATGCGGAAAATTAAATGAAAGCGATAAATAAAAGTCCTAAGTCCAAAACTGTTACATCCTTGAAGCAGATACAATATTGAAATATGAATCAAAAAAATAATACGCGCGAGAAAAAATTGAATCGGAGAGCTTTTAGGGTTTTGACCCTTTTTAAGAAAGAAGGAGATTTTTGTTATTTTTTTGAATTAAAGAAATTAGTCTAAATTAATAATTGAATTAATTAATTAAAATAAAAATATTTTTGGTTTTTTGTTATTTAAGGAAATAAAATAAAAAATGGTTAAAAGTTATTAAAAACCCTAATTCTACATTAATTTTATTTTATTACAAAAAATGTTAAAATTATACCTAATTAGAAACTAAATTAATTGGATTATTTACAAAAAGAAATATGAAATAAATGAAATTGAATTTAATAAATAAAAATAATGTTTTTTTTATGTTTTCTGAACTTTTTATAAAAAGGGGTTAATTTGTTAATTGGTTAATTAAAATAAGAATAATAATAAAATAGAAATAGAGAAAAATAATGAAAAGAAAATAAAAAAATAGAACCAACTCAGGGGGGTGCTGGGCCCAAATTGGTGGTTAATCTGGAAATTCTTGGCCCACTTTCACTCAGCCTCGTTTCACTTTCTGAATTTCCCACATGCTTGTTGACTGGAGACCATGGTGAGGAACCCATTCTGGCCATTGGATTTGGATCTGAGACCACTTGGCATATTGATAATTGAGGCGCATGGTGGTCTGCATTCTAGGCGCTACATGGGAACACCTGAAAACAAAATTGAATAATGTTTTGGGGGACCTGGGATTCGAACCCAGGTCCCAATGCTTCCAGGCCAACGCGTTTACCACCCAACTAAGCTGCTTCAATTGTTAATGTAATGGACAAATTATATTATATAAAAAAGCAAGCAATATACTGGAAAACAAAAAAAATGCGCGAAATTGATTTGAATGGGCCAATGAAAGGAAGACACATAATCGTCTTCTTCCCTAAAAAGACTGGTTATTTACCTGCGGATTTTTATCCGCAGGAGGTTTCGTAGGATGTTCCAAAAACTCGTCCTAGGCCATAAAAATCCCATCCAAGCACATGGACGTAATCGTCTCTGTCTCCTCATCATCCCTGTAACCACCATTCATATTGATTTTTCCTATAGAGAAAACGCCTAAAACACAAGAACATGAACCCTAGGTTCGAGCGTCATGATACATGGCCCAATAATGAAATCGAATAATGCAAAAAGGTTCTAAATCAAATAATAAACATGAATATGCCAATATTTTGAAGAAAAGGTGCAAGAACTGGAAGTTGGGATTCCATGTTCAGAGGCCAGTTCGAGAGGACTTACAGCGAGATGTAGGTGATGAATAGGCCTGGTTCTTATTCCAATCGCTTCAGGGGATGGCCGTCAAGCACTCTACGTTGAGTTTTTTGATTGAAACAAGCTCTAACCAAGAATTCGATTCCTCTCTTTTTCACCCTTTTTTTAGTTTTGGTATGGCCGTTTTTAACAGAGCTTCGGTCGTGAATTAGGTTTGTGAGGCTTGCTTGCATATAAGGGAAGGATTCTAGGTCAAAATTTGGACCCATATCCATGTGCATTGAAGATTGAATATTTGATTGACCACCATTGTTAACCTTTCCAAAAATAAGCCAAATCTGAGATTTTATGCTTGAATGAGCCTTGGCACGATTTGATTGAGTGAATAATGATAATTGCAAGCTGTACAAATCACAAAGATCCATTTACATCAATTTTTGGATTTTATTTGATTTAATATTGATTAATAATGAATTAAATCAATAAAAATGAAATAAAATAGAAAAATAAATTTTTCGTCATGAAATTAAGGATGGGACACATGTGTGGCATGACAAGACTGAATCAAGTGGAAAAAAGTGGTCCCTTTTGTCAAAAATTGAAGTTTTGAGGATAATTGACTTTTGGCAATTTTGGAAAAATCCCGAACTTCAACAATGCATAACTTCCTCAATTTTGAACTTTTGTAGGTGTTCTTAGACTTTTTAGAAACCTTGCGATGTCCTATAATCAACCCTTTTGGTCTCATCTCATTTTGATCTTTCATTCTCAAGTTATAAGCTTTGGAAAACAAGGTGTTTTTGTTGACTTTCAAAAATGACCTATAATGTCCAAATTTGTAACTTCTTGTGAGTGCATTTTCTGATCTTGGGGTATGAATATGGATTGTAGAAAATTCCATCCTCTTCAAAATGAGCTTTGGATGGGTCATTTATCATAAAGTATGAGAAAGTTATGCTTGGTCAAATTTGAGTTGACTTTTCCTGCAAAACCCTAATTTAGCAACTTTTGAATCTTGATGAATTTTGAGCAATCCTTGATGAATCATGATCAACCCTTGATCAAATGATGAATTATCCTTCAAAATGAGAATGTTGACAAAAAATCTGGAGGTTTAACTGTATTTAGGTCACAGTTGACTTTTGCCCTAGCACAATCGATTTTTGGGTCTCTTGAGCAATTGACTGACCAAAATTTCTCTGCAAGGCTTGAAATTTGTCATGGATGAACTTAAGAACATATTAAGACATTGGGAAGAACTTGAGGCCATTTGGATGTAAGGACTTTGGTGCAACACAAAACCCTAATTTTGAATTGACTGCCTTAGGAGGTGATTTGACTGTACAACCCTTGAGCCATTTTGAGCAATATGAAGATCATTCTTGACAAATCTTGAGGAATATGGGAGGGAAAATTTTGGGGTACAACAACAAGTATAAACTTATTCTTTAACTAATGCATTCTACCTAGAAAGGGTAACAAACTGCTGTAAGAATCTTCAACAAACTGTCTTTAACATTGAAGTACAACCAACCTTAACAATGAACTACCTCCCATAATATAGAGACTACCATTCGTCAGAGTAAATCAAAACAATCTTCTCTCGAATTAACAGACTTATTGGGGAAGTACAAGTTTCTCAAATAAAGAGACTACCATTTGCTATTGCGATAACATTGATGGGAAATAATTCTCTAATTTCGTGGGTAAATAATAATACATTCCTGCTGAGGGGATAATGTCTTCACGTGAAAAATAAATGCACATTATCAATCCAGGGATCACAGCCTATAGGGATCCAAATAATATTGTTGTCGGGACCAAAGAATGTAAACCAGGAACTAACCAGAGTGAAACAGTCAACCAAGACACAATCCAATGAGGAATAAACTCAAATAGGGACCAAATTTGGTCCAGATAATGAGTTGGGTAGGAAGGCTAAAGCAAAATTCTTCCACGAGGGATAACTCAGTGGGGAAATTGAAAGGATATACATTTTCTACTTAAGGTTGACAATCTATTGGAGAGAGGATAACATAACTCTGCAAAGAGGATAATATGCCGACAAAAATATCAATGAATGCAGATGAGCAATGAATTTTAATTCAAATATGCATGACATATGTATGAATGTATGAATGTTATCATGTATACGCTGACAAAACACATATACTGCATTGGGAATAAACAGACACAACCAACTTGGGTAAAGACAACACTCAGCTAAATCACATCCAGGATGAATATTCCATAACAGAGTAAGCATCAATTGAGTAAACAAAGTCCTACTTCAAGGCTTAAATTCACTATAAAGAAACATGGTTTGAAAAATAATCAAAGCAAAATATGATAGCAATAAACCAAAACAATTTCATGGATATAACACCCTCCTCCATGCTTCAACAATGAATATCATATAGACTTTGATAGGGAAGACAATACCACATCGTCTAGGCTTCAACTAGGGATACCGTACTGACTTCACTAGGGAAGTTGAAACCACACACTCCAAGGGGAGCCTATAAACATTCGTCAATATTAAGAGTAGTGGTTCTGCAAACTTCTCTAAGGAGAAGTTATGAAACTTCAAGGGGATAAAAACTTTACAGGTAAGCATCATCCTTAATTCACCTGGGAAATTAATAAGTTAACAACACATCAAGAAGTCAAAATTATGGGGATTTTAAATAAAAATCAACACTTTGCAATAGAAAACCCAAAAAGTTGACAGCTGTTTCAACACTTCTTAGAAAACGATACTGCTTTTGTCTGACTACTCAGGGAGCACACAACAACAACAATTTCATAACTGGAGAGAACAATGTTCTGCAAGATATTCTACATAAATTCTCAACACAAAGGGAGAATGAATCCAAAAAATGAGTGAAGGCTTCATAACTTTACAATCTTCGCTCGATCACAACCTTATCAGGGAAGGGGAATCACACTCTTCTAGAGAGATTCACATCAAGACTCAACTGGGGAACATATGGTAGAGATATCAAACCACACAAACCCAACACCATATAACAACTTGGATAAAATATGAACCAATACTTAATTGGGGAAATTGGGATTACAAACCCACCACCACACCATAACTTTGAGGAAATATTTTCAAAACTTCGAAGTTCCTCCATCCTTGGAATCACTACTTTTGTCCCACTTGAATCACAGAAATGAGGTAAAAGTAATTTGCAAATTCTTTTCAAAAACACGTTTTTATTATTAAGTCTTTTTGTTTTGAAAATTACTATCAATAATAACTGATTTTTTTTCTAAACAGAATAAAATAAGAACTACAAAGAATTGGATAAAGGCTCAAACTTTATTAATAAAATGGTAGTCCGTAAATAGCGTGACTCCATGGATGATTACAAAGTTTTGGAAAATGGTAAATACATGGAAAAGATACATTGAAACACAATGACCACTATTATCCCTAACAACTTTGAACTCCTGAGCAGAGGCTTCAATTGAAGTGTGATGATAATTTGAGAAGATTGTTACTTCAATTATCAAGTCTTGTATGACGCAATTACTTGCCAGGAAATCCCTAACTTTTGTCTAGGTTGCCCTTGCAGGTTTTCAACCTATCGGGAAAATTTATTTTGTTTATGTTTCTAACTTTTGCCTAGACCTCCCTTTCGGTTTTTCAACTTAGCAGGATGTTCTTTTATTCCTTTAGGCGAAGTATTTCTTGATTGCATCAACATTCATAGGACGTGGGAACTCCTCACAATCCATAGTTTCAAGAATCAATACACCGCCAGAGAAGGCTTTTTTGACAACATATGGGCCTTCATAATTGGGAGTTCACTTGCCCCTAGAATCAGCGTTAAAAGACATGATCTTTCTGAGCACGAAGTCGCCTTATCTGAATTCACGATGTTTGACCTTCTTATCAAAAGATTTTTTCATTCTTTTCTGATATAACTGGCCATGGCACAGGGCCGTCATTCTCTTTTCTTCAATTAAATTCAACTGGTCAAACATGTTCTAGACCCATTCAGCCTCTTATAACTTGGTTTCCATTATTACAATCAAAGAGAGAATCTCAACCTCAATTGAAAGCACTGCTTCCATACCATACACAAGAGAGAACTGGGTTGCCCCTATTGGAGTGCGTACGGATGTACGATACCCATGCAAAGCAAAAGGGAGCATCTCATACCAATCCTTATAGGTAACGACCATCTTCTGGATGATCTTCTTAATGTGTTTATTAGCAACTTCAACAACCCCATTCATCTTAGGCATGTAAAGAGACGAATTCTGACGGACAATCTTGAATCATTCACAAAATTATGCCATCATCTTATTATTCAAATTTGAGCCATTATCAGTGATAATCGTAATTGGTACACCATACCAACATATAAGATTTTTCTTGATAAAGCATACTACCACCTGCTTCCACCCACTTGGTGAAGTAATAAATTGCCACTAAGATGAAACGATGTACATTCGACGCCTTGGGTTCAATCATTCCAATCATATAGAAAAAGTCCACGGGGAAGAAATAACATTGAGAAGCGTTGGAGGTACATGAATCTTGTCAGCATAAATCTGTCATTTATGGAACTTCTTCGCAAATTTGTAACAGTCAGATTCCATTGTCAGCCAATAGTAACCTGCCTTAAGCATCTTCTTTTCCATTGAATGTCCATTGGCATGAGTACCAAAGGAAACTTCGTGGATCTCATGCATCAACATGTCTGCTTCGTGTCTATCCATGCATCTGAGCAAGACCATGTCATAGTTTCTCTTCTATAACACATCTTCGTTGAGGAAAAAGCTACCTGTCAGCTTTATAAATGTCTTTCTACCTTTGTTCGACGCACCAAGCGGGTATTCTTGAGTCTGAAGGAAGTGATTAATATCATAATACCAAGGTTTTTCATATGGCGTTCCATTTGTAGCAAACACATGAGCTAGTCTATCAAGACATCGAACTGTAATCTAAGGTACATCATTCCAAGCATTCACTTGATACATGGAAGCCAAAGTGGCCAAAGCATCTTCCATCTGATTCTCATCTCTAGGAATATGATGGAATTCAAATTTATTGAAGAAATGTAATAATCTTATTACATAATCTTTGTATTTTTTGTACCTAAAAATTTGCCCTCTCATTTATCAAGTATTTTCCCACAAGATCTCCTTTGGTTCATGACTGCACAAGGGTTGATCAACTCAAGACACCTCCTTAAGCACTGATGACTGAAATTAGGGTTTGAGATTGCACAACGATAATTGAACTTTCAATGCCTCATATGACTTTCATGGATCATTATGTACCCCCAATATTACTCATGTAAAGTTTCAAACCTTGGATCACATTTTTGCTTAGTCAATTGAGTAATTGACCTAAAAATCAACTATATTAGGAAAAAGTCAACTGCGGCCAATTTATAGTCCAGCTTCATAATTTTTGATCCACATCAACATTATAAACACATATGTATCATTTGATCAAGTTTGGACCATAATTCCTCAAGAAATTTGATTAAATCATCAAAAGGGCAAAATGGTCAAAATTAGGGTTTTGATTGAGAAAGGGCAATTTCTGATTTTTGACTTAGCAATTGGTCAATTGGTTTGAAGCATGATCTCAAGAGTTCAATTGCACCATTTTTACTTAATGGAATGACTAAAAACATTGCTCAAGATCAATTGGATTGATAGTGGATTTTCAGTCAACTGATCAAGAGTCAACTGTACACTAAAAAGTCAAACTTTGACTTTTTGGTCAAAATCAAGTGTCAATAATCAAAATTCATCAAAACATATCAAAATTTGAAACTTGTTCATCAAGAAATCAAAAAGTCAAGATTTCATTTTGAAAAGTCAAAGTTTTCAAACTTAGAAATTTTTCTAAGTGTTGAAAACTTCATGTTTTTTTTACAACTTTGAGCCAATTTTTCACCATGATGCAAGATGATTTAAGAGAAACTTTAAGCATGAAAGTTGTATATCTCCATGAGATCTACAATATTTCTTTACACAACTTCTCTTAGAAATGCTTGGATTTTGAGTTATAAATCCATGAATTTATGGGATTTTTGAATAAACACTTAGAAATTTTCAGCAGTTTTGGTCAGGATTTTATCCCAACTTCTTGGCATTTTTTCACATAGTTACAAGATGATTTTGTTAAAATGGCCAACATGAAATTTATAGAGGTTGTTTCAAGCTTTCCAAAACATTCAAGAGCATGAATTTATCATATTTGAGCTAGGAGATTCAAGGATCTGAAGTTGGACATTCATTTTTGATTTACAAGGCAGATTTGTGATGAACAAGGAACCAAAATCTTAGCCATGCTGCATAATCTTCACTTTCAAGGCCTCTTTAATTTCAAATCTATCCATAATCAGATGTTTACACAATTGATTAAACCATTATCCAAGTGGTTCAAGTATTGTCCATTGCATCTTTCCATTTTTGGCACAAAGGCACCATTGCCATTCTTGCAATGTTCACTTTAATCATAAAGTCAATTTCTTGAGCCTCTAACTTGTTGTTATAATCACACTCAACTTCTACAAGTCAGAAAAAACATGTTTAAAGTGATCAACCACTTTAGATAGCTTGGTACAAGCATTGGAAACATGTTCTTTATGCTTGCTTCAAAAACAAGCAAGATAGCCATAACATATGATTCAAAATCTGAGTTGTTTAAAGTCTCAAACCTTCTCTATAAATAGAGAGGCCAATCACAAGAGAAAGGGGCCAGAAAAATAGGAGGGGAAACTAACACTCAAAAATCATTTTTGCTGTCAAAAACCAGATTTGTACACAAAACCTCCATTTTTGAGCTTTGAAGTCCAAATCTTTGAATCTCATACCTTGCAAGTTTTCTCCAAAAAAAAAACCATCCAAACACTTCATATACACCATATAAAAGTTGTTCAAACATAAGAATAACTTCTGTAACATCATTACCACCATCTTCTAAACTCAAAAAACATACATTGCAACTTGACTCGGTTGGAGCAGTTCAACCATTTTCAGCACAATAAGAAGGTTGGAGCTACTTCAAGAAGGTTTAAAGGAGCTCGATCAATCACTACTTTGCACCCGAAAACATCCGTACATGTTCTAAAGCTTCCGCTTCGAGAGGTAAACTTTCTCAAACTGTGATATCATTAGCCATACATCATTTGCTTTTGCATTCAAAAGATATAACAAGACATATCAAAGAGAATAACTAACAAAAAGCTAGACCAGAGGATGACACGGGTGCCCGTGTCACACGACACGGCACGTGTCTGCTTAATTGGGTTGAAATACATAGTAAAATGCAGGGACAGAGGCTGACACGGGTGCCTGTGTCACACGACACGGCCCGTGTCAATGTTACTGGTGCGTACACGAGCAGAAAAAAGATGGACAGGGGCTGACACAGGCGCCCGTGTCACTTGACACTGACGTGTCAGATTGGCTGGAACCAAAAAATGCATAAAAGTTATGGACATGTCCTGAAATGGGTGCCCATGTCCACTGACACGGCCCGTGTCAGCTCAAGCACCAAATTTCTTTATTTTTGAGATTATTTAGTTTATTTTGGACATATTGCATTGCTTGGAAATGACCTAACACTATCAAATCTTTGTTTTCAAATGAAACCTCAAACATTTTTCCAAACAATTAGTTTTTTTTATAGTTAATTTAGACTTAGGTTTTTTTTCTTCAATGAAATTAATTACAAAACCTTTTCTATAAAAAACCCTAAAAAACAATTTCTCTCACTTTACATCTTCTTGCATATTTTAATATTTTTGCATTATAAATTATGTAATTGTCAAATCCTTGTAATAGTAATTGGGATTTACTTTACTTGTCATCCCCATTTCTAAATTTATACCCCCCATCTCCAAGTGATGTAATAGCATAGTAATTTTACTTTCCATAATTTATTGCTTTCATATAAATGTTAGTAATTAGGGTTTGTATGGAAAGATAAAACCAACAAGTAGATAACCCTAATCCAAGATTAAATGCATGTAAATTAACACACTTTCATACTTACACTCTTAGGGTAATTCCACTTTGTTGCCTTATAAAAATGGCCATGCTATGCATGTGGGATGTCTTAGAAAAAGCAATCAAAAATACAAGATCATAGTCCCTCGATGACGCTATCAAATGTTTCCTTTCAAAATGATCTTAGTCCCTAAAGAAAATGCTAAGATATCTTGCAACATTGCTAATCATGGTTATACGATGACCCGTGCTCGCCCTTTTACATCCAAAGATAGGGTTACTTACCAAATCAATGGTAAGATAACAATGTCAAAGGAAATAGGAAATGAACATGAAAGACTTTTGAGTAGGTAGAATGTTCCTAGTTACTTGCTCAAATTCAAAACAAAAACATCCTTTCTATTTTCAAAATAAACACCAATACTTTCAAAAACATATTTCAAACTCGAGAACATTTTCAAACGATCAAACACTTTGTATACATTCTTACGAACGAGAAACATTACAAAGTTTGCCTAAACAACTGCATCTTTACAAAATACTTTCAAAAACCACACAAAGCACATTTTCAAACAAAAGCAAGTGATCTAGAAAGTAACTAAGAGCCCATGGAAAACCATGGATGAAAAGGTGCTAATAACTTCCCTTTTCATAATCTACCCCCCGAACTCAAGAAATAATCTCAAAGGTCTTTCTTGTTCTTTTTCACCTTTCATTTTGGATAAAAGAAAATTCGGTGGCGACTCTTGCTAACCGCAACATTTACGATCAAACGCAAAACCTTCAAGTCAGTTCTCCCACCGTATCACAGAGCTGGCGACTCTGTTGGGGAAAATTTTAAAAGTGGGGTTACCTTAGGGTTAGATCACATTTACTTGATTTCTTTGTTTGACTTGTGTGCTTTATAATTTTGGTTCTTTGTTTGGGTTTGAATCCTCTACCCGGATTTGGGATACCTTATAGGTAAGTAGCAATACATTGTGGAAACTGTGCAGGGTATACCGAGACGGTCTAAGTAATATCTACGTTAGTGCGACATATTAGTGGGTACCGGTAGCCCTTGAGTAGTCAAGGAGAATACGGGGCCGCTGAGTGATGTCATGAAGAACTAATGAACTTTTAGAACCTTTACTTGACCAACTTGGCCTTTAGGACATAGTAAGATGACCGACTTTGGTGCAGTCTGAAGTTGGTAGATACTCGATACTACACTCATTGAGGTTTGGTTTTTTGGGATATTTCGGTCACTATTAAAGAGGCTTGCGTTGAAACAATGCTCGAGAAAACAAATCAGTGATATTGAGCTCCTTAGAACCCGATTACTATTACTAGGACAGGTTTGATCCAACTAAAATTCAAGAGGGTACTTACCTATGAGACTCCATGCAAGCCTAAATCTAAGGACTTGTTTGCTTTGTTTGTATGTATTTACTTGTACATAACATCACAAAAATCATGACATCATACTCATACTCACTAACCATTTCAAGGATTTTTGGGATTTATCTTTGTTCTGTTTTGTAGGACATGGATTCTATTCGCAGGAAAACCATTCAAGTCAATCTTGTAAGGATCCCTCCTCAACTCAAAGAGTTAGCATCAAGAATTCCTGAAAATTCTCCATTTACCTAAAGACATGGTCGCCTACTAAACTTGGTCACTTCCAACACTGATGAATACATGATGAAGGTGCTCTTTCAGTTCTTTGGTCCCCTACACCATTGCTTCACATTTCCCGATTATCAACTTGTGTCAACTTTGGTAGAATTCTCCCGACTCTTGAGGATTCCCATTATCAATCAACTACCTTTCAACGGTACGGAAAGAGATCCAAAGCCAGAATATATTGCTCAAGATCTATATTTGCAACCATCTAATATCATAACTAATTGGGAAACAAGGAGTGGTGTCAAAGGTTTCCTAGAAAAGTTCTTGTTTGAGAAAGCCCAAAACTGTTGGAACTCTTTGGATTTGCAAGCCTTTGAGGAAATTGTGGCTCTTCTCATCTATGGGATGGTTTTGTTTCCAAATATTGAGCAACTCATAGATGTGAACGCCGTCAAAATCTTCATGTCTCGTAACCCAGTACCTACTTTGCTAGGGGACATCCTACATTCTTTTCACACTCGCACCATGAGGAAAAGAGGTATCCTTATGTGTTGTACTCCTCTTTTGGAAAGATGGTTTATTTCACATCTTCCCCAATCTCTATTGAAGAATGAGCCAGGTTCAAGGTGGTCACATAGGTTGATGACACTCATACATTCAGATATTCATTGGTGTTCCCGCTCTTTTGAGAATGTTACTATCGTCGACCGTTGTGGAGAATTCCCTAATGTCCCTTTACTTGGCATTAGATGGGGTATCACCTACAACCCTTGCTTAGCCTTAAGACACTTTGGTTACGCCCAAAGGGATGGTCCCCATGAGATGCTTATTCTAGTTTTGGTATTTGACTACGAGAGCGACAATCAAGGTTATCGTCAGAGGTTTATCCGAGCCTGGAGGATGGTGAACAAGGTGGATAGCAAGACGCTAGGACACAAGAATTCCATTCCCCTAGAGCCTTAACTTAAATGGGTGCAAGCTCGTTCTCAGAAACTTGTGATTCCTTATCCCTCAATCTTGCCAGTCATTGTGGAGCCTGTGGTTGAAGGAGATGTTCCCTATACTATCCTCTATCCGAATATGCCTACCTCTCTCAAAGACTTACAAAAGGGTTGGGTCTAGCTGAAGGAAAAACGAGATACTTTCGAGGCCCAATTCTTTCCTAGTGAGAAGAGAGTCTTGGAGCTTATGAAGCAGTTACAAGAAGAGAAAAGTGTGAACTCTTATCTCGCACCAAAAAGGATGCGCTCAGTTTTTTTATCTTAGAAAGCTATTTTGTAAGCCCAAGAGGCATGATGTAACCTTTCTTGTTTTGTCTAATGAAAATTAACGTTTGTTCATCCTGTTGTCTACACAAATTTAAATTTCTTTAATCCTTGAAATCATTTGCATGAACATATTCCATGCATCATAACATGATGTTTTCGCATAACAGGTTTCCTTATCTTTCTGCTGTTTATTTCAGCAAGATGGATCTAGAGAAAACCGTGACGAATCTCCAAGACCAGAATTCTCAGTTTCAGGAAGCTCTACTAGCCCTAGCCAAGGGGCAGCAAGATATGATGGCTTTGTTAGCCGTCAAGAAGAAGCCAAAGAAGAAAGCTCTATTCAACATGGGTAGAAGGTTCAAGGAGACAATCCGTCAAATCCCAGTAGGAGGAGACTCATCTGAAGAGGACGAGAACCAGGTCGGTGAGGTGAATATTACTCAAGCTGAATGTGTTAATGATCAAGAATCTGATGATGATTATTTCAACGAGCAGTATCCACCCGCTGATATCAAATCTAAGCAGTTAGAAGACAGGTTGAAAGCCGTTGAAATCCAAGCCGTCCCCGATTTAGATTTTGATGATTTGGGTTTGATCTCTAGGGTAATCATCCCCAAAAATTCAAAGTACCAATCTTTTCCAAGTACGATGGGGTTTCTTGTCCAAAACTCCATTTCAAGTCTTATATGCGCAAGATACAGCCGCACACTGCCGATAAGAAGCTGTGGGTTCACTTTTTCCAAGAGGGTTTGGCTGGAACACAACTTGAATGGTTTTATAAGTTAGATGGTTCTCGTATCAATACTTGGAAGGATCTAGCTACTGCCTTCTACCATCAGTATCAATACAACGCCGACTTGGTGCCAACGAGGGTTCAATTGTAAGATATGACCATGGGAAAGAATGAAGGATTTAAGGAATATGCGCAAAAGTGGAGATACCTTGCTAGTAGGGTCCAACCTCCCTTGACTGATAGGAAACACATCGACATGTTCATGGGCACCTTATCTGGTCCTTTCTTTAATCTGTTGGTAGGCTGCTCTTCTTCTGGTTTCACCGAATTAATCTTAACCGGTGAAAGAGTTGAGAGTAGCATCAAAAGTAGGAAGATCTCTGTGGCATCTACCTCCACTGCCAATCCTATCAAGAAACCTTTTGCTACAAAGAAGGAAGTTAATGTTGTGTATTGGGCAAGGGCCCATACCAAGAAGAATGATCATCCGTCTGTCAATGCTATCCGAATCTCCAATCCAACTCCTACTCCAAGACCATTTGCAAATCATCAACATTTTGAAACTCCATGAAGACAATTTACAAGGTTAGGAATGTCATTGTCTCAAGCCCTTCAACATTTTCTTAAGTCTAATTTAGTGACATTGCACGATCCTCCCGCCAACCCTGAAACCTCGTCACCAATGTATAATCCGAATGCAAAGTGTGCTTACCATTCAAATAGCCCCAGGCACGAGACTGATCAGTGCTGGGCCTTGAAGAACAAAATCCAGGATTTAATTGATAACAAAACTATTAAGTTTGATCCTTCTCCAATGTCGAATGTAATTACCGCTCCAATGCCGACGCATGACAAAGGTGTTAATGTTGTCGAAGATACAATTTTTATTGCCTCTGTTGAAGAATTGACTACTCTGCTGAATATAATCAAGAACAATGTGTTAAAATCCAGGATCTTCCCTGGCTGTGAAAAAGACTGTGTATGTTGTACAAGACAATACAATGGTTGTGAAAGGCTGAAGAAAGGCATACAACGCCTGATGGATAGCCACAAAATTCTGTTTGAAAAGACTCCACTTGCCAAGAGTTTGATTAACAAATGTGAAGACCTCTCCATTATTACCATCTTAAATAAACCTATTGGGATCACCTCCAAAGGTCCTATTAGGATTTCAAATGAGCCCACCATTGCTCCATTAATAATTACCAATCCCGGACCAATTCCTTACTCTTCAAACAAAGTGGTACCATGGAATTACGGTGCTGATGTGTTCTATCATAGGATTCAACAAGATGCCTGGATTGAAGAATAAAAAGATGATAATGTTGGCAACATAGCTGGCTCAAGCAAAGGAGCTAGAACCGGGATAATATTCTCACCCAATATCTCACTTCCAGTTGTCACAAAGACGCCCATCCGCATTACTGCTGCCAAGCCAAATACCGATACCAAAGGGAAAGGGAAGGTTGTTGAGCCTGATGTGATTGAGGTACCCTCCAAGGACGTAACTAATGAAGAACCCTCCACTCTCGAGATAGACGAGGTTTTAAAGATCATAAAAATAAGCGACTTCAAAATTGTAGAACTGTTGGGGCAAACCCCTTCTAAGATTTCAATGTTGTCATTGCTGCTTTGCTCCGATGCCCATGCTTGGACATTAATCAAGTTCCTAAAAAAATATCATGTCCCCCATGAGATAACAACAGGCCAATTTGAGAATTGTGTGGCTAGCCTGATAGCTGATAATGGCTTGGGGTTTTCAGATGTTGACTTAACACCTCTTGAGAAGAATCACAATAAAGCTTTACATGTTTCTATAGAGTGCAAAGGGACCACCTTAGCACATGTTCTAGTCGACACTGGTTCTTCTCTGAATGTATTACCCAAGGGGGCATTAGACCATCTTGACTGTAAAGATTTAATCTTGAAGCCAAGTGATATCATCGTAAGGGCGTTTGATGGATCAAAGAGGATTGTTCATGGGGAAGCAGATCTTCCAATCAAAGTGGGCTCCAAAATCTTCAACTCCACCTTCTATATTATGGATATTCTCCCTGCCTATTCTTGTCTGTTAGGTTGCCCGTGGATTCATAAGGCTGGGGCAGTGACCTCAACCCTCCATCAAAAACTCAAATACCCAGTCAAAGGCAGGATAGTCACCATCTGTGGGGAAGAAGAGTTTATGGTCAGCCACCTTAACTCTTTCAAGTACGTAGAGATGGACGGAGAATTCATTGAAACCCCATGTCAAGCCTTTGAGGTTGTACTGCCGATGATTGTTGCTACTAAATGTTCTTCTGATGAGTCCAAAGCTGTCAAGGCCATGCCAAAGATGGTTTCAGTCAAGGATGCCCGTGCGGCAATTGAAGAAGGAAACTGTGATACTTGGAGGCAACTCCTCGATATCCCTTTTAAGTCAGACAAATTTGGTTTAGGATTCACCGTCCAAGCTCAGAAGGAAGTGAGGCGTGCTCATGCTGGAAAGCCACCTCTCTGCATTGGAAGCCGTGGAGTCAACGTTGTGGGTGATTCTGAAGAAGAGACTACATTTGAGGAGTGGGTGTATCCAACCACCACGGAGCTGAAGAATTGGCATACAAAGGACTTTGTACCAGTCTCCTTCATTGAGGAGTAATCTACTTGTTATTTCTTTTCTTTCAATTCAAGAACTTGTTTTCTGTAATATTCAAACAATGACTTATTAAGCCATGTGCCTGGCCCGAGGCACTTTGGTCCATTTGTCAAGGGTTTTATTTATATTCATATAATCATATGATCATTCAGTACATTGAACTCTTTTGCATTCAAATATGTGTGTTCGTTGTATTTCCTTTCTTTCAAATACATTTTCAAAAAATAGCCATGTATCTTACATGCACACACACACTCTTGCAGGTCCACATCCACTCTGGATCCTGTTGTCAATGACTCTACTATTTCCGACTATGACTTTGAATGTCCTATCAACCAAGCCGAAGACGAAGGTGAGGAAGATTGTGACATACCGGGAGAGCTAGCCAGACTTCTGTTACAAGAGGAAAAAGCTATTCAACCGCACAAAGAGTCAGTTGAAGTTATCAACTTGGGTACTGAGTCAGATAAGAAGGAAATCGGGATCGGTGCTAACTTGGAAATCAGCGTCAGATAAGAAGGAAATCAAGATCGGTGCTAACTTGGAAATCAGCGTCAAGAGCATGTTGGTTCAGATGTTGCATGATTACGTGGAGGTTTTTGCTTGGTCTTATGAAGATATGCCTGGGTTGGATACCGACATTATAGTTCATCGTCTTCCAACAAGAGAAGACTGTCCTCCTGTTAAACAAAAGGTTCGTCGCATGAGGCCTGATATGTCTGAAAAGATCAAAGCTGAAGTAATGAAACAGTTTGATGCAGGGTTCCTAGCTGTGACATCCTATCCTCAATGGGTGGCCAATGTGGTGCCAGTACCAAAGAAATACGGGAAATTTCGCATGTGCGTAGACTATAGGGATCTAAATAGGGCAAGCCCCAAGGATGACTTCCCTCTACCACACATTGACGTCTTAGTTGATAATACTGCTCAACATAAAGTCTTCTCATTCATGGATGGCTTCTCAGGCTATAATTAAATAAGGATGGCTCCCGAAGATATGGAAAAGACTACTTTCGTTATGCAATAGGGCACCTTCTGCTACAAGGTCATGCCGCTCGGATTAAAGAATGCAGGGGCAACATATCAAAGGGCTATGGTAGCCTTATTTCATGACATGATTCATCATGAGATATAGGTATATATGGATGATATGATTGCCATATCACAAACCGAAGAAGAACATCTCGATCATCTACACAAATTATTCGAGAGGTTGAAGAAGTACAAGCTGAGGTTAAACCCTAACAAGTTCACGTTTGGAGTACGATCTGGAAAGCTTCTGGGTTTTGTCGTCAGCAATAAAGGCATTGAAGTTGATCCTGCCAAGGTAAAGGCTATCCAAGAAATGCCAGTCCCTCATTTTAAAAAAGAAGTCATAGCATTCTTGGGTCGTCTCGATTACATTTCCCGTTTCATATCTCACTTGACTGCTACTTGTGAGCCACTCTTCAAACTCTTGAAGAAAGATCAGGTAGTCAGATGGAACGATGAGTGTCAGATTACCTTTGACAAAATCAAAGAATACCTACAAGAACCTCCTATTCCCATGCCTCCAGTTGAAGGAAGACCCTTGATCATGTACTTGACAGTACTAGAGAATTCTATGGGGTGTGTTTTTGGCCAACATGACGAGTCTGGCCGAAAAGAGCATGTTATTTATTACCTGAGCAAAAATTTTACCAACTGTGAAACCGGATATTCACTGCTCGAGAAAACTTGTTGCGCTCTAGCATGGGCTGATCGTCGGCTAAGACAATATATGTTGACTCATACCACTCTGTTGATTTCTAAGATGGACTTAATCAAGTACATCTTCGAGAAACCTTCCCTTTCCGGACGGATAGCCAGATGGCAAATGATCTTGACTGAGTACAACATTCAATACACGACTCAAAAAGCCATCAAAGGAAGTGTACTAGAGGATCATTTGGTCCATCAAGTTATGGATGATTATCAGTCAATGAACTTCGACTTCCCTGATGAGAACATCATGCTGGTAACCGACTCCGCGAAATCTGGACTGTATGACGGACCTGAACCAGGATCCCGATGAACTATGGTATTCGATGGGGCTTCCAATGCCTTAGGTAATGGAATTGGTGTTATGACCATCTCTCCTGAAGGTTGCCACACTCCTTTCACTGCCAGACTATGCTTCGATTGCACAAATAATATGGCCGAGTATGAAGCATGCACCTTAGGTTTGAAAGCTGCTATTAACTTAAGGATCAAGCATTTGGATGTGTTCGGGGATTTCGCCTTAGTGATCAGCCAAGTAAAATGATATTGGGACACTAAACACCCTAATCTTATCCCTTACAAGGAACTTGTGCTATACCTAATTCCTTACTTCGAAGAGATCACTTTTGCGCACTTCCCTAGGGAAGAAAACCAGTTGGCTGACGCCTTGGCAACCATGTCTTCAATGTTCAAGGTCAGATGGGACAACGAAGCCCCTACGATTACAATTGAAAGATTCGATGAACCTGCACATTGATATGTGCTTGACACCGATGCGGAAAAGCCATGGTGCCATGAGGTGATGAGATACCTTAAAGCTCAAGAGTATCCAGAGGGGGAATCAATCGATGACATAAAGTTCTTGCAAAGATTTGCAGCCAAGTTCTTCCTCAGTAACAAGATATTATAAAAGCGTAACCATGATTCAATTATACTCGATGTGTGGACAAGAAGGAGGCAGAGAAAATCATGGAAGACATGCACGATGGTATCTTCGGTACTCACTCAAGTGGACATATGATGGCTAAGAAAATCTTAAGAGAAGGTTACTATTGGTCAACGATGGAGACTGATTGCCATCAACATTCAAGAACTTGTCACAAATGCCAAATCTATGCTGACAAGGTCCATGTGCCTCCTATCCCTCTGAATGTCATGACCGCTCAGTGGTCATTTGCAATGTGGGGCATTGACATGATTGGAGAGATCAAGACCACAACTTCTAACGGACATCGCTTCATTCTAGTTGCTATCGACTATTTTACCAAATGGGTCGAAGCCGCCTCGTTTGCCTCGTTTGCCAGATTCATCAGACACAACCTCATCTGCCGTTATGGTATCCCCAAAAGGATCATAATCGACAATGGGAATAACCTCAACAATGCTATGATCACTGAGCTTTGCACTCAGCTTAAGATCAAGCATCACAATTCTTCTCCGTATAGACCGAAAATGAATGGCGCAGTCGAAGCGGCCAACAAAAATATCAAGAAGATTATGCAAAATATGGTAGTAACCTATAAGGATTGGCATGAGATGTTGTCGTTTTCTCTACATGGCTACCGTACTTCAGCTAGAACATCAACTGGGGCAACTCCCTTTTCTTTAGTCTATGGCATGGAAGCTGTTTTGCCAGTGGAAGTTCAGATTCCCTCTCTAAGAATTATGAATGAGGCAGGCCTAGGCGAAGACGAGTGGGTTCAAACGAGATTGGATCAGCTGAACTTGATCGACAAAAAACGATTAGCTTCTGTTTTCCATGGTTAGACGTACCAAAAACGGATGATCAAGGCTTTCAACAAAAAGGTCAAGCCTCGAGTATATCAAGTTGGTGACTTGGTGATAATGCGCATTATTTTACCACAAGGCGACCCCAGAGGCAAATGGACTCCCACCTATGAAGGGCCATTTGTTGTCAAGAGAGTTTTCTCTGGTGGTGCCATGATGCTTACTACCATGGATGGTGAAGATTTCCTACATCCTATAAACGTGGACATATTTAAAAAATACTACGCATAAGAGACCCGTTAGGTTGACACACCTAAGTAAAATAAGGGCATCCCGGAAAACCAAAAGGTTTGGGAAAAAATTAGGGATATATGCAAAAGATTGTACACCCGTCAAGTTGAAAACCCGAAAGGGCGACTTGGGCAAAAAAGGGTATTCTAGTGGGCTGAAAACCCGAAAGGGCGGTCCAGGAAAAAGTTAAGGATTAAAAGCGTAAGACCATGTTCTGTGAAATCAACACAATCACTTTTATCACCAAGGTCCAAGTTCAAATGGTCCAAGATCAATCCAATCAGCTTCTGTCAATGGCAAGGGATATTTGAAGACATTGGGGAAATAGTAGAGTTGGAAGGCAATGAGATAATTTCACATGGCTATTTGTTTTCAATCTTAATTTTGTTTTCCTTTCAAAGATTTCCTCTTACTAGGATCTCCGTCTCTCTGTATAAAAAATGCCTATTCATGGGCAAAATATCAATACAAATATACTTTGAAGTGCAAAATTTCTGTCTTTGTTTTTGCAAATTTGTCCAATGACTAAAATTGAATGGATATATGCATATGAACATAATTAAAACTATCTGGCACATGTGTCCTGCTAAGCAGCCGAAAGCATCTCTTTAATGTATATGAAATATCCCCCATAGAGTTATCTCATTATTATTATCCTCACAAGGACGGCTACAATAAACCTTTCCCTAACAATTTTTACTTCCCAAATAATAATCGAGGAACCACAAAAACTCCCCAACCAAGAACAAATTTCCCCAACATACAACAATAAAGACACCACGAAGTTTCCCAGCTAAGTGCATATTCTCCAGCAAAGGCTATTATCTCCAAACAGAGTCTATCCTCCCCAGTTGAGTGTATCCTCCCCAAGCTGAGTCTGTCCTACTCAACTCAGTCGACACTCTCCAGTTTGAATTTCCCTTTAAGATTATTGAAAATCACAGGGCCACAACCCCTGATCCCCAGTAAAGCCGTCAGCAAAGCCTTTACTATTTCCAAAAGATGTTATGAAGCCTGGATCCGACCAGATATTAGCACAATTTTCAAGTTATTACTGAAGCCTGGACCTGACCAGATAATAGTTTGACTTCTTCAATTACTGAAACCTAGGCCCGACCAGGTAACAGTTTAAGTATCTAAAACCTAGATCCGACTAGATAACAGTTGACCTCAATTTCAAGATGCTATGAACCCTGGACCCGACCAGATAATAGTCTAACTCTTCAGAGATATAGAAGAACCTGGACTTAATCCGACCAAGGTTTAACTTCTTTTCCCCAATAGAATTTGCCTCTGCCCCAACAAATTACTGTGAAACCTGGATCCGACCAGATATCATTTTTCAATTTCATCTTTTCAAGCAAGTTGTTGTGAAGCCTGGATCCGACCAGATAGCAATTACAATCAGAGATTCATTATGAAACCTGGAAACCGACCAGATAACAATTAAATCCCCAAACAGTTTGTTGTGAAGCCTGGATCCAACCAGATAGCAGTTGACCTCATCAACCTCTAAAACCTGCAAAGCCTGGACCCGACCATATAACAGTTTTTTTCAAATAGTTTATTGTGAAGCCTGGAACCCGACCAGTTAACAATTAACTGTGATCCCCAGAGATACACTATGAAGCCTAGACTCGACCAGATAATAGTACAACTTTCCAAACAACCATGAAACCTGGACCTGACCAGATAATAGTTATCACTTCAAGTTACTGCGAAGCCTGGATCCGAGCAGATAACAGTTAACTTCCATATCCCCAGCAAGTTGTTATGAAGCCTGGATCCGACCAGATAATTATTCAATTTCAAGAAATTTCCTACAAAGCCTAGAATCCGACCAGATAATAGTTAATTTGTCTCTTCCTCCAGTAAGTTACCGTGAAGCCTGGATCCAACCAGATGACAATCGACTACTTCATCCCCAACAATCGTGAAGCCTGGATCCAACCAGATAACAACTGACATTCAAGCGATATTCCCCAGCGAAAGCATCCTTTCAACAAAATTTGAAGATATACATATTCTTCATCTCCAATGGCAATCAGGGATTCAACCTCCCAAAATTTCCTCAGCAGCAGTCACGGATTTATTTCTCCGGACAAAAACATACATCTCACATTCATACATCATAGCATGTACATACCATATGCATTTAACATAATACCATATCTGATGAACATCATGCAAGCATCTGCATTTTACTAACTCTTTTTCTCACAGGTAAAAAATCAAGTTTTAGTATAAATCGGCAAGAGATTTATGTTGGTACTTCTTCCAGTGTTTACCAACATTCCTCCAAATGGCATCTATAAGCCCATTCACCATCCGTCTTTGAGTGCAAATTTCTGGGCACTTTAGTGTTCAATCATCTTTCACCTTTAAATCACGAATGGCAGATCCGCCAATCTAACTCTTCAGGTTTAAGAAAATTGAACATGGGCAGTTGTTGTACCCCAAAATTTTCCCTCTCATTTATCAAGTATTTTCCCACAATATCTCCTTTGGTTCAAGACTGCACAAGAGTTGATCAGCTCAAGACACCTCCTTAAGCACTGATGACTGAAATTAGGGTTTGAGATTGCACAAGGATAATTTAACTTTCAATGCCTCATATGACTTTCATGGATCATTTTGGACCCCCAATATTACTCATGTAAAGTTTAAAGCCTTGGATCACATTTTTGCTTAGTCAATTGAGCAGTTGACCTAAAAATCAATTGTATTAGGAAAAAAGTCAATTGTGGCCAATTTATAGTCAAACTTCATAATTTTTTATTTACATCAACATTATAAACTCATATGTATCATTCGATCATGTTTGGACCATAATTCCTCAAGAAATTTGATCAAATCATCAAAAGGGCAAAATGGTAAAAATTAGGGTTTTGACTAAGAAAGGGCAATTTCTGATTTTTGAATTAGAAATTGGTCAATTGGTTTGAAGCATGATCTCGAGAGTTCAATTGAACCATTTTAACTTAATGGAATGACTCAAAATATTTCTCAAGATCAATTGGATTGATAGTGGATTTTCAGTCAACTAATCAAGAGTCAACTGTACACTGAAAAGTCAAACTTTGACTTTTTGGTCAAAATCAAGTGTCAAAAATCACAATTCATCAAAACATGTCAAAATAAGAAACTTTTTCATCAAGAAATCAAAAAGTCAATATTTCATTTTGAAAAATCAAAGTTTTTAAACTTAGAAATTTTTCTAAGTGTTGAAAACTTCATGTTTTTTTTACAACTTTGAGCCAATTTTTCATCATGATGCAAGATGATTCAAAAGAAACTTTCAACATGAAAGTTGTAGATATCCATGAGATATACAACATTTATTTACTCAACTTCTCCTAGAAATGCTTGGATTTTGAGTTATAAATCCATAAAGTCATGGCATTTTTGAATAAACACTTAGAGAAATTTTCAGCAGTTTTGGTCAGGATTTTATCCCAACTTCTTGGCATTTTTTCACATAGTTACGAGATGATTTTGTCAAAATGGCCAACATGAAATTTATAGAGCGTGTTTCAAGCTTTCCAAAATATTCAAGAGCATGAATTTATCATATTTGAGCTAGGAGATTCAAGGATCTGAAGTTGGACATTCATTCTTGATTTACAAGGCAGATTTGTGATGAACAAGGAACCAAAATCTTATCCATGCTGCATAATCTTAAATTTGCAGGCCTCTTGACTTGTAAATCTATCCATAATCAGATGTTTACACAATTGATTAAACCATTATCCAAGTGGTTCAATTATTGTCCATTGCATCTTTTCATTTTTGGCACAAAGGCACCATTGCCATTCTTGCAAAGTTTACTTCAATCATAAAGTCAATTTATTGAGCCTCTAACTTGTTGTTCTAATCACACTCAACTTTTACAAGTCAGAAAAAACATGTTTAAAGTGATCAACCACTTTAGATAGCTTGGTACAAGCATTGGAAACATGTTCTTCATGCTTGCTTCAAAAACAAGCAAGATAGCCATAACATGGGATTTAAAATCTGAGTTGTTTGAAGTCTCAAACCTTCTCTATAAATAGAGAGTCCAATCACAAGAGAAAGGGGCCAGAAAAATAGGATGGGAAACTAACACTCAAAAATCATTTTTGCTGTCAAAAACCAGATTTGTACACAAAACCTCCATTTTTGAGCTTTGAAGTCCAAATCTTTGAATCTCATACCTTGCAAGTTTTCTCCAAACAAACCATCCAAACACTTCATATACACAAAATAAAAGTTGTTCAAACATAAGAATAACTTCTGTAACATCATTACCACCATCTTCTAAACTCAAAAAATCTACATTGCAACTTGACTCGGTTGTAGCAGTGTAACCATTTTCAGTACAATAAGAAGGTTAGAGCTACTTCAAGAAGGTTTAAAGGAGCTCGATCAATCACTACTTTGCACCTGAAAACATCCGTACGTGTTCTAAAGCTTCCGCTTCGAGAGGTAAACTTTCTCAAACTGTTATATCATTATTCATACATCATTTGCTTTTGCGCTCAAAAGATATAACAAGACAGATCAAAGAGAAAAAACAAACAAAAAGCTAGACCAGAGGCTGACACGGGTTCCCGTGTCACACGACACGGCCCATGTCAGCTTAATTGGGTTGAAAAACAAAGTAAAATGTAGGGACAGAGGCTGACACGGGTGCCCGTGTCACACGACACGGCCCGTGTCAATGTTACTGGTGTGTACACGAGCATAAAAAAGATGGACAGGGGCTGACACGGGAGCCCGTGTCATGTGACACGGCCGTGTCAGATTGGCTGGAACTAAAAAATGCATAAAAGTTATGGATAGGTCATGACACTGGTGCCCGTGTCAGCTCAAACACCAAATTTCTTGATTTTTGAGATTCTTTAGTTTGTTTTTGGACATATTGCATTGCTTGGAAATGACCTAACACTATTAAACCTTTGTTTTCAAATGAAACCTCAAAAACATTTTTCCAAACAATTAGTTTTTTTTAGTTAATTTGGACTTAGGTTTTTTTTTCTTCAATGAAATTAATTACAAAACCTTTTCTATAAAAAACCCTAAAAAACAATTTCTCTCACTTTACATCTTCTTGCATATTTTACTATTTTTGCATTATAAATTATGTAATTGTCAAAGCCTTATAATAGTAATTAGGGCTTACTTTACTTGTCATCCCCATTTGTAAATTTATATCCCCCATCCCTAAGTGATGTAATAGCGTAGTAATTTTACATCCGTAATTTATCGCTTTCATATAAATGTTGGTAATTAGGGTTTGTATGGAAAGATAAAACCAACAAGTAGATAACCCTAATCCAAGATTAAATGCATGTAAATCAACACAGTTGCACAATTACACTCTTAGGGTAATTCCACTTTGTTGCCTTATAAAATGGCAATGTTATGCATGTGGGATGTCTTAGCAAAAGCAATAAAAAATACAAGATCATAGTCCCTCAATGACGCTATCAAATGTTGCCTTTGAAAATGATCTTAGTCCCTAAAGAAAATGCTAAGATATCTTGCAACATTGCTAATCATAGTTATACGATGACCCACGCCCGTCCCTTTTACATCCAAAGATAGGGTTACTTACCAAATCAATGGTAAGATAACAATGTCAAAGGAAAGAGGAAATGAACATGAAATACTTTTAAGTAGGTAGAATGTTCCTAGTTACTTGCTCAAATTCAAAACAAAAACATGCTTGCTATTTTCAAAACAAACACCAACACTTTCAAAAACATCTTTCAAACTCGAGAACATTTTCAAAAGATCAAACACTTTGTATACATTCTTACGAACGAGAATCATTACAAAGTTTTCCTAAACAACGACATCTTTACAAAATACTTTCAAAAACCACACAAAGCACATTTTCAAACAAAAGCAAGTGATCTAGAAAGTAACTAAGAGCCCATGGAAAACCATGGATGAAAAGGGTGCTAATACCTTCCCTTTTCATAATCTACCCCTCGAACTCAAGAAATAATCTCAAAGGTCTTTCCTGTGCTTTTTCACCTTTCCTTTTGGATAAAAGAAAATTCAGCGACAACTCTTGCTAACCACAACATTTGCAATCAAACGCAAAACCTTCAAGTCAGTTCTCCCACCGTATCACAGTAGGGAATCAAGCCAATGTGACGAATCTCACATTCTCCTTTGATATGATTTTATTACCAAAGTCAAATCACCATATACATCAACAATTTTGATTCTGAGATCTATAGCCTCTTCAAGACCCATGATACAAGCTTCATACTCCTCCATGTTATTCGTACAATAAAATGTCAACCTTACAGTAAAAGGGATATGTGACCCATGTGGAGTGATAATCATAACACCGATTACTTTTCCATAAACATTTACAGCTCCATCAAACACCATACCTCATTGGAATTCAGGATCAAGTCCTTCCTCAGGAAACAGGTTCATAACAATCTTTAACTTTTAAATACATCACATCCTCATAAGGGAAGTCATACTTAACAGACTGATTATCATCAACCAGTTGGTGAGAAAGGTACTCCACCAACACACTGCCTTTAATAGCCTTCTGAGTACGTTATTCAATATCATATTCAGACAACAGCATCTGCCAACGGGCAATTCTCCCAATAAGAGTAGGATTTTCAAAAATATACTTAATTGGATCAATTTTAGAAATCAACCAAGTAGTATGATTCCACATATATTGCCATAATCGCTTTGCCGCCCAGGCCAAAGCACAACATGTCTTTTCTAACATAGAATATCGTGACTCACAGTCAATAAACTTCTTACTCAAATAATAAATGGCACATTCTTTTCTTCCTGTTTCATCTTGTTGTCCCAAAATACAGCCCATGGAGTTATCCAACACAGTCATATACATAATCAATGGTCTTCCTTCAACAGGAGGGAGCAAGATAGGAGGCTCAAGCAGATACTCTTTAATGCTTTCAAATGGCCTTTGGAAATCATCTTTCCATACACAATCTTGATCTTTCTTTAACAACTTGAAGATTGGTTCACATGTTGTAGTCATATGGGAAATAAATCTGGAAATGTAATTCAAACATCCAAGGAAGCCTCTTACTTTCTTTTTAGTCCTTGGTGCAGGAATTTCTTAAATTGCCTTAAATTTATCAAGATCAACTTCATTTCCTTTTTGGCTGACAATGAAACCTAATAACTTTCCTGAGTGAACAACAAAAGTACACTTATTTGGATTCAAGCGGAGTCGACACTTCCTCAAAAGTTGGAACAATTTCAACAAGTCTTCTATGTGCCCTTCCTTAGTATGAGATTTTTCGATCATATCATCAACACAAACTTTGATTTCCTTATGCATCAGATCATGGAATATGGTTGTTATAGCCCTCTGGTTGTCATAGCCCTCAAAGTCAGAAATAAATCTTCATAACTCATCAGAATATGATCAAAAGCCTCTCTCTTCTGACCTTTACCTTGATTACCTTGTTAAGGAGCTCTATGATAGGCAACAACAGTCAAAGCCACATTGACAACTGAAGTTACAAAGTCTACCTGTTGTTGATGTTGATGACATCTTCTTGGAGGTCTAACTCTTCTTTCTTCGGCAACATCATTTATTTCACTTTATTTATTTTTAGAAAACCCATATGATGATTTCCTTGTTCCACTAGAACCTTCATCTTTTGTCAATCATTCTTCCCTGACAACTTCTTCTAGATGCACACCCATACTTACCATCTCAGTGAAATCACTTGGCACACTCGCCATCATTCTTTCATAATAAAATGAACCAAGGGTTTCTAGGAAGACCTTAGTCATTTCTTGCTCTCCCATCGGGGTACCACTTGGACAGCAACCTCGCGCCAACACTATGCTTACTCTTTAAATGATTCCTTATCTTTCTGAGCCATCACTCTCAACTAGTCATAGTCAGGTTCCATAAATATGTTGTACTTATACTGCTTCACGAAAGCTTTACCCAAGTCATTGAATGTGCGGATGTTGCTACTGTCCAATCCCATGTATCATTTCAAGGCAACACCAGTTAAACTATACTGGAAGAAATGAATAAGCAAGTGTTGGTCATCAGTATAAGTGGACATCCTTTTGATATACATCACCAGGTGATCACGGGGACAAGAGTTTCCCTTATACATCTCAAATTCTGGCACCTTAAACTTTGATGACACTTTTACATTAGGAACTAAGCAGAGGTCACTAACATTCTATCCGAATAACTCTTTCCCTCGGAGAGCCTTCACTTATTTTTTCATTTCATTGAATTGATCCTGAAAATCATTCATTCGATCATAAAAGCCCAAACTTTCATTTGGTGGAGGAGCAGGATGATAAACCTCATCATTAATAACAGGCATATCATTCACTGTAGGAGGTGCAGTATGATGAATCTCATTATTAGAAACAGGAGTAACATGCACCATAGGAGGTGCAGAAACAACAACAGTTTGAACAAATGGAGCAACTTGAGAAGTTGGATTGTAACCTTTTGGCATGAAATTCTCAGGCATTCCCCATGGGTAACCACGAGGCATACGGTATTGAGTAGTAGTAATTGGAGCAACAAATGTGGGAATTTATAGAACTTATTAAATAACAGTCATTTGATGTGGTTGAGTAGCATGAGAAGACGAGGGAGGAGGAGGTGGTGGCTGATTCTGTGCAGTCCCCAACGATTCTACCAAACAATTCAGATTGTCCATACCAGCTCATAGTAACTTCTTCGCACAGCTCACAATTCTCTTGTTCAAGGTTTTCCATCTTCTTGCTAGAATTAGCCCGAGTATTATAGCGATGGGATAGCTTGCTGACTATTGAAGCAAAGAAACAAGTAAGAAACCCGTGAAAGATAGGAATGCAAAAATATGTGCAAAATGATGCAAGATATGCAATGCATATGATTTATTGTGTTTATTCAAGGAATTCAAAGAATTCAAAGAATTATAAACAATTGAAAATATTGAGGAACTAACACATTTGGAAATATTGAAAAATCTCATTTTAATAATAACTTTGGAATGGATTACAACTTTTAGTACAAGTTTCAATAATCCTAAGTACAAGAGAATATAGATAGAATTTAAAAATCCTAGGGAGCTAAATCTAATGAAGATCTTTCCACACATTAACGCTTTTCCTTGAGTCTTGCAATCTGATCCTTCAACTGCTTAATCTCTTCTACATACTTGTCGGTGACTTCTTTCCAATCACCAGAATCAGAGAATGGGTGACCGGGACCTGGCTGAACTCTAGAGGAAAATAAATCTTCTTTCTTCTCCATCACCTCCACAACACGCCTCTCAAGAATCTCGATCAAATCATCTTTCTCTTTCAATTCTGTTGAGTAGGACACCTCCAAAGTATGGTACTTGTTCTTCCACGCTTCCTTCTCTTTCTGCATCCTAACCAAGGCAAGTTGACGTTCTTCTAAATCATCTAAGAGAAGAGGAATATTCCTCATAAACATGTCTGTGATACGGTGGGAGAACTGACTTGAGGTTTCGCGTTTCTTCGTAAATGACGCGGTTAGCAAGAGTAGCCAACGACTTTTATTTTATCCAAAAGGAAAGGTAAAAAAGCACAGGAAAGACCTTTGAGATGTTTTCTTGAGTTCGAGGGGTAGATTATGAAAAGGGAAGGTGCTAGCACCCTTTTCATCCATGGTTTTCCATGGGCTCTTAGTTACTTGCTTAGATCACTTGCTTTGCTTTTGAAATTGTTTGAAATGGTGTTTGGTGTGATTTTGAAAGTATTTTGAAAAGAGGCCATCTTTTAGGCAATCTTTGTAATGATTCTCATTCGTAAGAATGTATACAAAGATGTTTGTCTTTTGAAAAATGTTTCAATGTTTTGTAAGATGTTTTGAAATGTGTGTATGTTTGTTTTTGAAAATAACAAAGATTGTTTGAAATGGAGCAAGCAACTTAGAAGCTATCTACCTACTCAAATGTCTTTCTTGTGCATTTTTATTCCTTTGACATTGTTGATTTACCATTGATTTGGTAAACAACCCTATCTTTGGATGTAAATGGGACGAGCGTGGGTCATCGTATAACTATCATAGCAATATTGCTAAGTACCTTGGCATTTTTTGAGGGACCAAGATCATTTCCTTAAGGCAACTTCGAATAGCATCATCGAGGGACTATGATCTTTTGATTTTGTTTGTTTTACCAAGATACTTTGCATGTATATCATGGCTATTTTGTAAGGCAACCGAGTGGAGATACCTTAAGGGTGTTTGTGTGCAAGTGTGTTTGATTGCATGCATGATTTTATCTTGAATTAGGATTTTCTATTTCATTGATTTTGTCTTTCCATACATATCCTAATTGCTAGCATTTAGATTTGAAAGCAATAAAAATGCGGATATGTAAAATCCTACGCTATTACAATATTTAGGGGGCGGGGAATACACACTTATAAATGGGGAATCCAGCGAGAAAAATAAAGAAAAAAACAAGAGGAAGAAAAAGAGAAAGAGGGAGGGGGCCAACGCGCTACTGAGAGGAAGTCAGAAGTTCTGACCCAGGCCTGCTGCAGGATATCAACCTGTTAGTGAAAATGTATGAGTCAGAACTTCTGACTCTGGTGCGCAGCAAAACAAAAACCTGTTAGTGTGGAGGTCAGAAGTTCTGACTCCCATGTGCTGCAAAACAAAAATCTGTTAGTGGGGAAGTCAGAAGTTCTGACCCTGCTGGGAACACAACAATTTTCAGAAGTTCTGATATCATTGATAACAAAATAGGTCTCGGAAGTGCTGGCGTCAAAGTCAGAACTTAGTTTCCCACTGTGCTAGTCATAACATCTGTAATTTGGTTATTTCTCCCCAAAACAGAAAGCATGCCTAATTCACTTTCAGCAGGTATCATGGCGCCTCAGAAGTAAAGAGAAATAGAAACAAAAAATCAGAGGCAAGTATGCCTTTGCTAATTCTAACTCTGAGTCTTAGTTTCTTCAAGACAGTTCTGAGCTGATTCGTTCTCCACTTAAGCATCCAGAAGCGTAAAAATATCAGATCGTAAACAACATCAGAAGCATGATATTTACATTTTGTTTATTGAGCATGCAAATTTGATGATGCTTAGCAGCATGGTGAGAGTCAGCAGGTGCTTACCTTGCTGTTGGAAGAAAATCTGTGAATTGAAGCTAGCTTTAGCTCTGATGGTGTTCTGGACAGGTTCTCTTTTTTGAATGGGTGGATGGAGAGCATATATGGTCAGAAACTGTATGGGAGTTTTCTAGTCAAGAAGCAAATTGGGTACAAATGAAGTTTGGAGGAAGGAGGTTCAAAGTTATGTTCAAAGCTCTTGAAACACTAGGAATTTTGGCAGAGTTTCACAATGTTTTCTTGCTAGAATTTTCTGTTTTTCTTCTAGAAATTTTTCTGGGTTTTGGAACAGGGTTTTTCAGTGGACAATGATGCTCTATTTATAGGCAAGGCTTTGTGTATTTTTAAACGTTTAAGTGGCGCCAATACCATGCAATGGGTGCTGACTTGCTCTTGAAGGAAGTTCATGAAAAGTTGTGATGATGGATAGCTTTTCAGCCTAGGCTGGAACAGTAAGCGAGGATTAAGGAAAAGTGACACCCATAGGCGAAAAGTGGCGCATAGATCCATGCATAAACCTGCACGAGGGTGTTACTATGCCACACTTGGAGAGACCCCTTGGATGAATGCTCAAAAGTGGTTGTGAGCATTAATGAGCATTAAATGGTGATGAGATTTGTCAAAATCAGAAATATCGTAATAGGGGATTTTGCATCATTACCTAAAACCTGAGCCAGCAGTTCAGTTTCACCAAAAAACAACGCAAACCAAGCTCTGACCTTGGCCTCCTGCTGCCTCATCAAATTCTGAGGGTTTTCCAGACTTTCCAGCATGTTCTTTTGATCTGCCTCTGAAAACTCTGGACTTAGAGATTCTGTTTCAGTGTAACACCCACTCTTCTGACCCCTTCATCTTTTGATTCCAGCATGTTCTGAAGGAGCCTTCAGGCTTCTTTGCTTTCTTTGCATTCTTCTAGCAAACTCTGGCTGAACTTGCGTAACTGCTGAAACAGCCATGTTCTGTTTGAAGATTACGTGATGAACCACACTTATAACTTCTAACTGAGTTGGCGTAGCTGTTGAAGAGCCACCTTCTGACTGAATGTTATATGCTGAGCCATGTTTACAACTTCTGACCGTTTCTGCCTGGAGGTTGGTTCAGAAGTTCTGAAGTGTCATTTTTCTTAAATACTTTATAAAAATTCTAAGTATTTAGAATTTAACTTTTTCAAGGTAAAATTTGACTTTTGAGCTTTCAAATGACCACTTTGCTCTTGTAAATGGTTTACTTGGAAAGAAATGATAATTTAGGGCTTGGATTTGTTTAAGAGGAAATCTGGGAATCCAGGATGATTTCCTGAAGAATGAGAGGGAAAATTTTGGGGTACAACGGCTGCTCCTGTTCAATCTTCTTGAACCTGAAAAGTTAGATTGGCGAGTTTTTCCGTTCGTGACTCGAAGGTAAAAGATGATTGGACACTAGAGTGCCCATAAATTTGCACTCGACAAAGTGTAATTGAGGGAATGGGCTTAAAGATGCCATTTGGAGAGGTGATAGAATCTTGTTGGAGATGGGCTTGTAGATTCCATCCAAGAATGTTTGTTGAATTGTAAGTTGTAAGTCAAAAGAATAAGTATCAGAATGGTGTTCATATCTGGAACGTATCTGAACTGTTTTGAATTTGAATCTGAATAAGTGATAGAATGGAAACCGTGTCTGGAGCGTATATGAACTGTATCTGAAAGTTTGATATCGGAATGAGTAATAGAATGACTTCCGTGTCTGGAGTGTATCTGTACTGTATCTTGAGGTCTAAATGAGTAACAAAATGGCTTTCGTGTCTAGAGTGTATCTGTACTGTATCTTGAGGTCTGAATGAGTAACAGAATGGCTTCCATTTCTGGAGCGTATCTGAACTTGAATCTGAATAAGTGACAGAATGGCATCCGTGTCTGGAGCGTATCTGAACTTGAATCTGAATAAGTGACAAAATGGCATCCGTGTCTGGAGCGTATCTGAACTGTATCTGAAGTTGAAAACTGAATAAGTATCAGAATAACATCCGTTTCTGGAGCATATCTGAACTGTTTCTGAACTCTTTTGAACATTGTTAAAGGTAGCTTTTAATCTTATCCTGAAAAGGGTAAAATGTTAGCTGAAACACAAAGTTATGTTGCATGAAATGTATGATGCAATATATGTGCTTTATCAATGTTTATGATATATGTATGTAATGTATGCGCATGTAAGCTGATTTACTGTATTGCTGAGGAAAATAAATCCTTGATTGCTGAGGATAAGAATCCTTGGCGGCTTCACTGGGGATATAGGGATCCTTCATGTCTTGAAGTTGGAGTAGTGACAAAAATTCCATTATGAGAGTAATGCCAAATACTGCTTGAGGAATCTGCTTGGAGAATCTAGAGAACTTTGATGACTTCTGCTGGGAATTAAGAATGAGAATCTTCATTCTGTTGGGGAGCAATGAAAACTCTGTGGGGAAGAAAGCTATCATGCTGGGGAGTAGTGAAGACTCTGTGGGGAAAAACTTATTCCTGTTTGGAAAAAGTTCAAGAGTTTGGGTTGTCTGGAAATCTACTAGGGAGTTATCAGAAGCTGTTGTCTGGTTGGTTTTCAGGATTCAAGATAACATGCTGGGAAATTTGGAGAAACTGGATGGTTTCCACTGTGGGTTAAGAGTTTGAAGTTTTGGCTCCACTGGGGATTAGTAGTTGGAAGTTTCAGCTCCATTGGGGATCTTAATGACATACTGTAGGGATTGCTCATGGAATAGCCTAAAGACGTTTTCCTAATCTTTCAACCTGTCAGTAACCGTCCTTTTTCATTTATGTTTATTTGTAAATAGTAATTATGTTCAAATGCATATGTTCATCAATGAATCATTGGACATTTTTTGCAAATAAAACACAAGTGTAAAAAGAAAAGGACAAATGGTTTTCTGCACTTTAAAGAGATATCTTTGTATTTACTTTGAATAAGTATTTTGTACAAAGGAGACAAACATCCTAGTAAGAGGATGGTGTCATAAGAATGAGAAAAAATTTATACAAAGAAAGATATCTATGTGTAAAAAATCCCATGGGGTTCCCATTCTGCTATAGCCTTCGTATCTCTGAATATCTTGTCCATTTGTTGCTTCGTCCGAAGATGATTGGATTGATCAGAAGTTCAGAGTTTGTTTGTGAAGAGATTGTCCTTAAAGTGATCCAACGAGACATAGTCATACGTTTTAATTCCCTAACTTTTGCCTGAACCGCCCTTATGGGTTTTCGATTCACCGGGAAACCCTTTTTTGCCCAAGTCACCCTTTCGGGTTTTCAACTTGCCGGGTGTACAAATTTTTTTATTTTATCCCTAATTTTTGCCGAAACTTTTTGGTTCGCCGGGATGCCCTTATTTTGCCTAGGTGTGTCAACCTAGCGGGTCTCTTATGCGTAGTATCTTTTGACTATGTCTGCGTTCGTAGGGTGTGGTAGGTCGTCACCGTCCATGGTGTTTAAGATCATTGCCCCACCAGAAAAGATGTTCTTGATTACAAATGGTCCTTCATAGGTAGGAGTCCATTTGCCCATGGGATCACTTTGTGGCAAGATGATGCACTTGATCACTAGATCTCCAACTTGATATACTTGGCGTATTACTTTCTTGTTGAAAGCCTTGATCATCCTCTTTTGATACGTCTGACCATGACAAACAGCAGTAAGTCTCTTTTCGTTAATTAAGTTCAACTGATCAAGTCGGGTTTGAATCCAATCGTCTTCACTCAAACCTGCAGCCTTCATGATTCTTAAAGAGGGGATCTGAACCTCAATAGGTAAAATAGCCTCCATGCCATAAACCAAAGAATAGGGTGTTTCCCCAATTGATGTGTGAGCCGTGGTACAGTACCCGTGGACAGAAAACGGTAGCATCTCATGCCAGTCCTTGTAGGTGACTGTCATTTTCTGTATGATCTTTTTGATGTTTTTGTTAGCAGCTTCGACAACACCATTCATCTTTGGCCGATAGGGGGGTGAATTATGATGTTGAATCTTGAAATGCTCGCACAGGGCGGTGATCATAGTATTGTTAAGGTTCGTACCATTATCAGTGATGATCCTTTCTGGGAGACCATACCGGTAAATAAGATTCCGCTTGATGAAGCGGGAAACAACATTCTTGGTAACGGATGTGAAGGAAGCTGCTTCGACCCACTTTGTGAAATAGTCAATGGCCACCATAATGAAACGATGTCTATTGGATGTTGTAGGCTTGATCTCCCCAATCATGTCGATTCCCACATAGCGAAGGGCCAAGGAGCTATTAATACATTTAGAAGAACCGGAGGCACGTGCACCTTGTCTGCATAGATTTGACATTTATGACAAGTCTGGGAGTGTTGATAGCAGTCAGCTTCCATGGTAGACCAATAATAGCCTGCCCTTAGAATCTTCTTCGCCATCATATGCCCGTTAGAGTGAGTGCCAAAGGTGCCTTCATGTAATTCAGCCATGATCCTTTCAGCTTCAATCTTGTCCACACAACGGAGCAGAATAGAATCATGATTGCATTTGTACAGGATGCCATTACTTAGGAAGAACTTAGTTGAGAATCTCCTTAAGAACTTTTTGTCATTGACTGAAGCTCCTTCTGGATATTCCTGAGCCTCGAGATACCTTTTGACTTCATAAAACCAAGGCTGGTCCACTACTTCTTCGATATTAATCTCGTGACAGTGTGTAGGTTCGTCCATTCGTTCAATGGTGATTTTGGGAGCCTCGTTATCCCAATTAAGTTTAAACATGGATGACATTGTAGCTAGAGCATCTGCCAACTGATTTTCTTCTTGCGGGAAGTGCTCGAAGGTAATCTGCTCGAAATATGGTAGCAATGTCAAGACATGTTCTTTGTAAGGGATGAGGTTTGGATGCTTAGTGTCCCATTCTCCTTTGATCTGACTGATGACCAAAGCTGAATCCCCAAACACAATCAAAGATTTGATTCCCAAGTCTATGGCGGCCTTGAGTCCAAAGATGCATGCTTCGTGCTCTGCCATGTTGTTCGTACAGTTGAAGCAAAGTCTGGCGGTGAAAGGAGTATGACATCCTTCTGGAGATATGAGCACAACACCAATACCGTTACCAAGCGCGTTGGATGTCCCATCAAAGTACAGAGTCCATCGGGATCCTTGTTCAGGTCCGTCATATGGCCTGATTTCTTCGATGTTGTCCAATGTCATGATGTCTTCGTCAGGGAAGTCAAACTTCATGGGTTGATAATCTTCTACAGCTTGATGGGCCAGATGATCAGCTAGCACACTGTCCTTTATAGCTTTTTGGGTCGTGTACTATATGTCAAATTTTGTTAGGATCATCTGCCATCTAGATATCCTTCCAGACAAAGAAGGCTTCTCCAAGATGTACTTTATCGGATCCATCTTAGATATCAGCAAAGTGGTATGAGTCAACATATACTTTCTTAGCCGGCGAGCAGCCCATACCAAAGCGCATCAAGTTTTCTCGAGCAGTGAATATCTGGTTTCACAGTCGGTAAACTTTTTGCTCAGGTAATAAATGGCATGCTCTTTTCGGCCAGACTCGTCATGCTGCCCCATTACGTACCCCATTGAATTTTCTAAGACGGTCAGATACATGATTAGCGGTCTTCCCTCGACGGGTGGCATCAGGACATGAGGCTCTAGTAAATACTCCTTGATTTTATCGAAAGCAATCTGACAATCATCATTCCATCTAACTACCTGATCTTTCTTCAACAGCTTGGAGATTGGTTCACAAGTAGATGTTAGGTGATAAATGAACCTAGCAATGTAGTTTAGGCGTCCCAAAAAACCTCTTACTTCCTTCTCAGTGCGAGGAGCAGGCATTTTTTATATCGCTTTGATTTTGGCAGGATCAACCTCGATGCCCTTGTTGCTGACAATGAAACCTAAGAGCTTATTGGACCGGACTCCGAATGTGCACTTGTTCGGATTCAACCTGACAAACAACTTTTGCAAGTGATCAAGGTGTTCTTCTTCAGTTTGTGATCTGGCTATCATGTCATCTACGTAGACCTCTTTCTCATGATGTATCATATCATGAAACAAAGCTACCATAGAGCGTTGATAGGTTGCCCCGACATTCTTCAGTCCGAATGGCATCACTTTGTAGCAGAACGTACCCTACTGTGTGACAAATTTAGTTTTCTCCATGTCCTCAAGTGCCATTTTAATCTGGTTATAGCCTGAGAATCCGTCCATGAAAGAAAATACTTTGTGCTGAGCTGTATTGTCAACCAGGATGTCGATGTGCGGAAGTGGAAAATCATCTTTAGGGCTGGCCCTGTTTAAATCTTTATAATCCACGCACATTCTCACTTTGCCGTCTTTTTTAGGCACAGGAACAATGTTAGCAACGCATTGAGGATAGGAAGTAACAGCCAGAAATCCCGCATTGAACTGTTTCATAACTTCTGCTCTGATCTTTTCTGACATGTTAGGTCTCATGCAGCGAACTTTTTGTTTCACCGGTGGACAGTCTTCTCTTGTGGGTAGACGGTGTACCACGATGTCTGTATCGAGTCCCGACATGTCTTCGTATGACCAGGCAAAGATCTCAACATTATCATGTAATAGCTGAATTAGGCGTTCCTTGACACTCGGATCTAGGTTGGCACCCATTTTGATTTCCTTTTTATCCTCCTCGGTACCCAAGTTGATTGTATCCAACAGCTCCTCATGAGGTTGAATAGTCCTTTCCTCTTGTTGTAGTAATCTGGCCAATTCCCCTGGCACCTCAAAATCTTCCTAACCTTCATATTCGACTTGGTAGATCAGATCTTCAGAGTCACTAAAGGCTATAGCAGTATCGTTACCCATGGGATCCGGAATGGAAGGGTACCTGCATTTGTGAGTGTGGGTGTGTGTAAGGGTATATCCATCTTTAAACAAGTAAAATGTAAAAGAAAGACAATGAGCACAAAAGGTTTATATATGAAAAAGCGTCCATGATTCATTAAATGACATATGAAAATGAAATAAAAACCCTTACAAATGGACCATTATGCCTTGAGTAAGACACAAGGTTGAAAATGTACGAATTGTTTGTGAATTATTACAAGTCCAACAGAAATGTAAAAGATAAATTACTGCGATATGAAAGTTATTGGGATGAAGTCTTTGGCTTCCCAGTTGTGAAGTCCTCCGCTGGCAATAGGAAATATCCAATCTTCCAGGCTGCCATCTTCTTCACTGTCTTCTAGTGCATTAACCCCTTGGTTGGTAATCTTCATAGGTGGCCCTCTGGCACAGGCGCGGCGCACAACCCTCTAAGCGGTCGAAGTAAACCCCAAGCCAAACTTGTCTGATTTGTAAGGAATGTCTGGAAGCTGCCCCTATATGGTGCATCCCCCTTCCTCCACTACTGCCTTTGCATCCTTTAGAGATGACATCCGAGGTGGAGGTCTTGTGATCATAGGAGTTGAGGATACTGCCTTGGTCGCCGCTACTTCTGGAGAGACTTCTTCAAAATGTTGGAAAGGGGTCTCAATGAATTCGCCATCTAACTCCACATATCGGAAAGCATTCATATGACTAATCATGTACTCCTCCTCCCCATGGACAATTATGATCTTCCCTTGGACGGGGTACTTCAGCATCTGATGCAAAGTCGAGGTGACATCACCGACATTGTGAATCCAGGGATGTCCCAACAGACAAGAGTAAGAAGGACGAATGTCCATCACGTAGAAGGTCGAATTGAACGTCTGAGTTCCCACCTTGATTGGGATGTCCACCTCCCCGTGGACCATCCTCTTAGAACCATCAAAAGCTCTCACAATTATATTGCTGGGTTTTAAAGTCAGCCCCTCACAATCTAATCTATCAAGGGATTTCTTTGGTAAGACGTTCAAAGATGATCCCGTATCAACCAAGACATGAGCTAAGGTTGTTCCTCTACACTCCACTGAGACGTGTAATGCATCGTTGTGTTTTCTCCCTTTGGGTGTCAAGTCAGCATCAGAGAAACCCAAGCCATTATCAGCTGTCAGACTGGCCACACCATTTTGGAACTAGTCCACAGACGTCTCTTACGGCACATGAGCTGTCTTCAGAAATTTTACCAAAGCTTTGGCATGTGCTTCAGAGCACAACAGCAGGGATAGCATAGAGATCTTGGAAGGGGTCTACCCCAACTGTTCAACCACATCATAATCACTTTTCTTTATGATCCTCGGGATTTCTTCCATCTCCTTCTTGGATGTTTCAGGAATAGCTAGTGATTGAGCCTTCGTCAGGACAGGCTCCTCTTGAACATTCTTTCCTTTATTCTCAATCGTGGAAGTAGGGATAGGAATTGTATTGTCTTCGTTGGTAGGTACGCTTGCAGGTACAATCACTGGTGCAGAGGTAATCTTCGGAACGACCACGGGTCCAAAGACTGTTGTTGGAGGAGCAATCTCTGGAGAGAAGATTCTTCCACTACGGGTAACCTTGCTTGTTTCGGAAATGTTACTGATGTCGGAATTGTCCTTTTCGGAGCTCTGTTCTTCGGCAGTCTGTTCAATCTGTTTGACATTATGGTAGTAGATTTCTCCACTATAATTCCATGGTACCGTTTTATCTGAATTGTATGGGTCGGCCCGGGCATTGTAATCTTAAGCGGAGTAGTCTTTGGAGCAGGTGTAATCCTAACGGGTCTTTTAGGGACCCTGGAAGGATTGGCGTAGATGGTTATTATTGAAACTTCTTTCACTAGAACGGGTGAAACGGGAGCTTTCTCAAACAAAATTTCTTGGTTATCAATCAGTTGTTAGATACCTTTCTTCAACAGAGGGAAGTCAAATGATGAGGATAGGAAAATATGGCAGTCTTTGTCACATCCTGGGAGCACACCAGCTTTCAACAGATTCAACTTGATGGTCGGTAGTGGAGTCATCAGTTCATCCATGGTAGCAACAAACAGATCTTCTTCAATAGCATTGGCATTGTGATCATGCCTCGGCATTGGAGCGGAGATAACATTTGGTTTCTCAGGCGCTTCAAATTCAACTTCCTTCGCATCTATCAGATCTTGAATCTTAATCTTCAGAGCCCAACAGTTGTTGGTGTCGTGCTCCGGACTTTCAGAATGGTACGCGCATCTGGCGTTGGGATGGTAATGTGGAAATGTAGTATTGGGATTTTTAGGGGCCTCTTTCAACATGGCCAGATTCAACTTCAGAAGATGTGGTAGGACTTGGGCAGGAGTCATGTTAATCTTGGTGAATTATCGTACTGGCCTTTCCACCCTTTGCTGGTTATTTCTCGGCTGGTCTGATGCAGGATTTGGAATCATAACGGCCCCCACTGTTAGTCGGTGCTCAGTTCTTCCCTGATTCCTCTATGAATAGACAACATACACTTCCTTTTTTCCAGTGAAGGGCTTTTTTACAGTTGCAGAGGTAGATGTGTCCTTCTGAATTTTCCCACTTCTTATACCGGCTTCCACCCTCTCGTCGGTTAAAATCAATTCGGTAAACCCTGCAGAGGAGCTCCCAATAAGATGATTAAAGAAAGGACCTGATAGAGTTCCCAAGAGCATGTCCACTAACACCCTTTCAGATAAAGGTGGTTGCACCCTTCCGGCTAGATCCCTCCATTTTTGGGCGTAGTCTTTGAAGCCCCCATTTGATACCATAGCCATACTCTGGAGTTGAGTACGGGTTGGTGGAAAATCAGCGTTGTATTGATACTGTTTATAGAAGGTTACCGCCAAGTCTTCCCAATTATGGACATCAGCCCTCTCCAACTGGTAGAACCAATCAAGCTGCGTTGCTGATAAACTGTCCTGGAAAAAGTGGACCCACAAGTCTTTGTCAGCAGAATGCGGCTGAATCTTCCTGACATAAGATCGAAGGTGCATTTTGGGACAAGACACCCCATCATACTTGTAAAATAATGGCACTTTAAACTTCGGCGGGATTACTATTCCTGACACCAGCCCCAACTCCTCAAAATCTAGCCCTGGTACTCTTTGTATTTCCATAGTAGCTAGACGCTTTTCCAAGTGTTTGTATTTGTCATCAACCGAAGGGTATTGCTGTTCAGAGTAGTCTTCTTTTTCCTCTTCTTCTACTTCAGAATATGATGGTACTGCCGTTTCTTTTCCTTTTCTTTCCCCTTCGTCAGAGGTTGTTGGAAATTCTAAGGTCCTTCTGGTTTTCCCCTGAAACCTTCTGCCCATGATAACCACACCAGTTGGCTTCTTCTTCTTTTTCTCCTTTTCTTTTTCTAGCAAAGTCTTCAGCTCCTCCTGCCCCTTGGCTAAGGTCATGAGTAACTATTGAAATTGTGAATTCTGAGCCTGCAAATATTTGACCGTTTGTTCAAGATCCATCTTGCTGAAATAAACAGTAGAAGGATGAGGAAACTTGTTGCAAAGACCTGTTTATGCTTATGATGAATGATATGTATTCATGCAATGCTTTCAAGGATTTAGAAATTCAAATTAAAAAAAAAAATAAACACACATCATATTAATAAAATAGAATTGTTAGTACATCAATGCCCCTTGGGAAAAATAATACAAAATTCTAAGGTAAAAATACATTGTGCATCCTCTTTGGTGCAATGTAGGTGTTGAGAGTCTGCTCTTCATGAAGTAACTGAGTGAGTTCCAAAACCTTCTTCTCGCTTGCGTAGAATTGGGCTTTGAAAGTATCACGTTCTTCTTTGAGCTGTATCCAACTCCTTTGTAGATCTTCGAGTGATGCCGACGTGTCAGGATGTAGGATGGTGTATGGAACCTCTCCTTCCTTAACAGGCTCTATAATCACTGGGAGAATGGAGGGATAAGGCATCATAAGACTTTGGGCATGGGTTCGTACCCACTTGAGGTAAGGCTCAAGAGGGATGGAATTCTTGTGTCCCAAGGTCTTGCTATCCACCTTGTTTGGCATCCTCCGAGCTCGGATGAATCTTTGACGGAGTCCTTGATCGTCGTTGTCGTAGTCAAAAACCAAAACTTGAATCAGCATGTCATGTGGGCCACCCCTTTGGGCATAACCAAACTGTCTTAGAGCCAAGCAAGGGTTGTAGGTGATGCCTCCCCTAATTCCAAGTAGAGGGACATTAGGGAATTTCCCACAACGGTCAACGATGATAACATTCTCTTTGGATCGAGGACACCAATGAATATCTGAATGTTTAAGTGTCATCAACCTTTGTGACCACCTCAAACCTTGCTCATTCTTCAAGACTGATTGGGGAAGATGAGAAATAAACCATCTTGCCAGGAGAGGAGTGCAACACATAAGAACACCTCTTTTCCTCATTGTACGAGTGTGAAAAGAGTGGAGGATATCCCCAAGCAATGTAGGCACCGAATTGCGAGACATGAAGATTTTGACAGCACTCACATCTATGAGTTGGTCAGGATTAGGGAACAAGACCATCCCATAGATGAGAAGAGCTACAATCTCCATAAAAGCTTGCAAGTCTAGGGAATTCCAACAGCTTTGGGCCTTCTCAAACAAGAACTTTGCCAAGAAGCCTTTGACACCACTTCTAGTTTCCCAATGTGTTGTGACATCAGATGAGTGCAAGTGCAAGGCTTGAGAAATATCTTCTGGATTTGGGTCTCTTACCGTTGAAGGTTATTTGATTGAGAATAGGAATCCCCAAGAGTTGAGAAAATTCCTCCAAAGTAGGCACAACCTGGTAGTCAGGAAATGTGAAGTAGTGATGCAAAGGGTCAAAGAACTGGAAGAGAACCTTCATCATATCCTCCTTTGTGTTGGAAGTGACCAAGTTGAGTAGACAACCATGTCTCTAGCTGAATGGATAATTCTCATGGATCCTTGAAGCTAGCTCCTTGAGTTGTGGAGGAATTCTTATAAGGTTTATTTGGATAGTTTTCCTGTGAAGTGAATCCATAACCTACAAAACAAGAACAATGATGAAACCTCCAAAATCCTTGAAATGGTTAGTGAATGCATATGATGTTCATGATGTCCATGATGTTATGCACAAGTATATATGTACAAACAAATCACACAAGTTCCTAGTTTAGGCTTGCATGGGGTTTCATAGGTAAGTACCCTCTTGAAGTTTAGTTGGCTCAACCTGTCCTAGTAATAGTAACCGGGTTCTAAGGAGCTCAATATCACTGGATTGTTTCCTTGTTCATTGTTTCAATTCAAGCCTCATTACTGGCGACCGAAATATTCCAAGGAACCAACCCTCAATGAGTTTAGTATCGAGTATCTACAAACTTTGGACTGCACCAAAGCCGGTCATTTCACTACATCCTAAAAGGCCAAGTTGGTCAAGTAAAGGTTCTAGAAGTTCGTTAGTGCTTCATGACATCACTCAGCGGCCTCGTATTCTCTTTGATTGACTCAAAGGCTACCGGTACCCACAAATATGTCACACTAACATAGCTATTGCTTGGACCGTGTCGGTATACCCCGCACAGTTTCCACAATGTATTGCTATTTACCTATAATGTTTCCCAAATCCGGGTGGAGGATTTAAACCCAAACAAAGAACCATAATGTAAAGCAAACAAGTCAAACAATTGTAAGAAAATAAAGGTGATCTAAACCCTAAGGTAACCCCACTTTTAGAGAAGTCCCCAGCAGAGTCGCCAGTTCTGTGATACGGTGGGAGAACTGACTTGAGGTTTTGCGTTTCGTCATAAATGTCGCGGTTAACAAGAGTCACCACCGACTTTTATTGTATCCAAAAGGAAAGGTAAAAAAGCACAGGAAAGACCTTTGATATGTTTTCTTGAGTTCGGGGGGTAGATTATGAAAAGGGAAGGTGCTAACACCCTTTTCATCCATGGTTTTCCATGGGCTCTTAGTTACTTGCTTAGATCACTTGCTTTGCTTTTGAAATTGTTTGAAATGGTGTTTGGTGTGATTTTGAAAGTATTTTGAAAAGAGGCCATCGTTTAGGCAATCTTTGTAATGATTCTCGTTCGTAATAATGTATACAAAGATGTTTGTCTTTTGAAAAATGTTTCAATGTTTTGTAAGATGTTTTGAAATGTGTGTGTGTTTGTTTTTGAAAATAGAAAGGATTGTTTGAAATGGAGCAAGTAACTTAGAAGCTATCTACCTACTCAAATGTCTTTCTTGTGCATTTTTATTCCTTTGACATTGTTGATTTACCATTGATTTGGTAAACAACCCTATCTTTGGATGTAAACGGGACGGGCGTGGGTCATCGTATAACCATGATAGCAATATTGCTAAGTACCTTGGAATTTTTTGAGGGACCAAGATCATTTTCGTAAGGCAACTTCGAATAGCGTCATCGAGGGACTATGATCTTTTGATTTTGTTTGTTTTACCAAGATACTTTGCATGCATATCATGGCTATTTTGTAAGGCAACCGAGTGGAGATACCTTAAGGGTGTTTGTGTGCAAGTGTGTTTGATTGCATGCATGATTTTATCTTGAATTAGGATTTTCTATTTCATTGATTTTATCTTGCCATACATATCCTAATTGCTAGCATTTACATTTGAAAGCAATAAAAAAGCGGAAATATAAAATCCTACGCTATTACAATATTTAGGGGGCTGGGAATACACACTTATAAATGGGGAATCCAGCGAGAAAAATAAAGAAAAAAAACAAGAGGAAGAAAAAGAGAAAGAGGGAGGGGGCCAACGCGCTGCTGAGAGGAAGTCAGAAGTTCTGACCCAGGCCTACTGCAGGATATCAACCTGTTAGTGAAAATGTATGAGTCAGAACTTCTGACTCTGGTGCGCTGCAAAACAAAAACCTGTTAGTGGGGAGGTCAGAAGTTCTGACTCCCATGCGCTGTAAAACAAAAATCTGTTAGTGGGGAAGTCAGAAGTTCTGACCCTGCTGGGAACACAACAATTTTCAGAAGTTCTGATATCATTGATAACAAAACAGGTCTCGGAAGTGCTGACGTCAAAGTCAGAACTTGGTTTCCTGCTGTGCTAGTCAGAACATCTGCAATTTGGTTATTTCTCCCCAAACAGAAAGCATGCCTAAGGCACTTTCAGCAGGTATCATGGCGCCTCAGAAGTAAAGAGAAACAGAAACAAAAAATCAGAGGCAAGTATGCCTTTGCTAATTCTAACTCTGAGTCTCAGTTTCTTCAAGACAGTTCTGAGCTGATTCGTTCTCCACTTAAGCATGCAGAGGCGTAAAAATCTCAGATCGTAAACAATATCAGAAGCATGATATTTACATTGTGTTTATTGAGCATGCAAATCCGATGATGCTTAGCAGCATGGTGAGAGTCAGCAGGTGCTTACCTTGCTGTTGGATGAAAATCTGTGAATTGGAGCTAGCTTTAGCTCTGATGGTGTTCTGGACAGGTTCTCTTTTTTGAATGGGTGGATGAAGAGCATATATGGTCAGAAACTGTTTGGGCGTTTTCTAGTCAAGAAGCAAATTGGGTACAAATGAAGTTTGGAGGCAGGAGGTTCAAAGTTATGTTCAAAGCTCTTGAAACACTAGGAATTTTGGCAGAGTTTCACAATGTTTTCTTGCTAGAATTTTCTATTTTTCTTCTAGCAATTTTTCTGGGTTTTGGACTGGGGTTTTTCAATGGACAATGATGCTCTATTTATAGGCAAGGCTTTGTGGATTTTTTAAACGTTTAATTGGCACCAATACCATGCAATGGGTGCTGACTTGCTCTTGAAGGAAGTTCATGAAAAGTTATGATGATGGACAACTTTTCAACCTAGGCTGGAACAGTAAGCGAGGATTAAGGAAAAGTGACACCCATAGGCGAAAAGTGGCGCATAGATCCATGCTTAAACCTGCACGAGGGTGTTACTATGCCACACATAGAGACACCCCTTGGATGAATGGTCAAAAGTGGTTGTGAGCATTAATGAGCATTAAATTGTGATGAGATTTGTCAAAATCAGAATTCTCGTAATAGGGGATTTTACATCATTACCTAAAACCTGAGCCAGCAGTTCTGCTTCACCAAAAAACAATGCAAACCAAGCTCTGACCTTGGCCTCCTGCTGCCTCAGCAAATTCTGAGGGTTTTCCAGACTTTCCAGCATGTTCTTTTGATCTGCCTCTGAAAACTCTGGACTTAGATATTCTGTTTTAGTGTAACACCCACTCTTCTGACCCCTTCATCTTTTGATTCCAACATGTTCTGAAGGAGCCTTCAGGCTTCTTTGCTTTCTTTGCATTCTTCTAGCAAACTCTGGATAAACTTGCATAACTGCTGAAATAGCCATGTTCTGTTTGAAGATTACGTGCTGAACCACACTTATAACTTCTAACTGAGTTGGCGTAGCTGCTGAAGAGCCACCTTCTGACTGAATGTTATGTGTTGAGCCATGTTTACAACTTCTGGCCGTTTCTGCCTGGAGGTTGGTTCAGAAGTTCCGAAGTGTCATTTTTCTTAAATACTTTAGAAAAATTCTAAGTATTTAGAATTTAACTTTTTCAAGGTAAAATTTGATTTTTGAGCTTGCAAATGACCACTTTGCTCTTGTAAATGGTTTACTTGGAAAGAAATGATAATTTAGGGCTTGGATTTGTTTAAGAGGAAATCTGGAAATCCTCGATGATTTGCTGAAGAATGAGATGGCAAATTTTGGGGTACAATAATGTCAGATAAAGGTTCTTCACGAGAATAAGGCATCTTCAACTGAATTTCCCTTGCTTGTACTCAACAAAGATGAAGCTCTAAGGAAACAACTCCTCTTGGTACCAAATCTTTTCTACTCTTCCTATGAATATGGCGCCAAGCCTTTTCAATCTCTTCCTTAGCTGCCTTGTGATCTTCACATTTGAGAAAGAAACCACTCAAATGAACATTGTTTGTCTTGTCACTCATCGGATATCCAAGTTGATGATGCACAAGAACGAGATTATAGTTAATTCCTCCCTTTGTACCAAGAAGAGGCACATTGGGGAAACTACCACAACTATCAATAATATTTACATCATAATAAACTTGATGATACCAATCAATGTCAGAATGAGTGACAGCCATAATCTTTGGGGCCAATGCAGTTCCTCCTTGATATCTCAAAAAGCAACAAACCGAGGTAAGTAAGAAATAAACTACTGATATAACAACCTTGTGAAATAGATGACCATCCCTCCCTGATAGAAATTCCAAATATGGATGGAATAATAAGTATATCCTAGAAGCCTAGGGACTGGATTCCTAATCAGAAATATCCTGATAGCATTGACATCCACTAATTTGTCGATGTTAGGAAACAAGAACAACCCATAGGCAAGCAAAGAAAAGATAGCCTCAAAAGTAGAGGTACTCTTCATCTCAACGAAGTAACTAGCTTTCTCTAATAGAAACTGAGCAAGTAAACCTCTGATTCCTCCTTTGGTAGTCATGTTAGCTATCTCATGAGACTTAGGTTCTCCTTATAAGCCGATGAAAGGAACACAATCAGTAATAGGTAAACCAAGTAAGTAAGAATACTCCTCCAATATGGGCATCAACTGACCAGTAAAATTAAAACACTGACACAATGGATCATAGAACTGGACCAATGTAGAAAGAATACCCTCCTCCATCTTGAGCTTCATAAGAGGCACGATGGCTCCATACTTCTTCCAGAAATCTGTAGAACTCTCAATCCCAGGAATTAAACTCATCAATTCCTCTATCTTAGGATCCTTGAAATTGTACTTCCGGGTCTTTCTCTTTCCAAAATCCATGGTCAAAAAAGTACCTAAGATATTAGAAAAAGTCAACCTTAAGTTCCTTGAATCAACTATTTAATAAATGCTCATGGGTGCATGAATGCATGATGCAACAATCACACATAAGATCATAAACATGAGGGTTCATAGGTTCGACGTCACGAGCATGAAGTCAAAGGTACTACCCACAAGGTAAGGACTAATGGTTTATCACCTTCTGAATAAGGTTCTAAAAAGTTCCCAGAGTCTAAATCCTTCCTTCAGATATTACCAACGTCTTGATTAGCTCGGTAATTAAAAACATTCTCAGGAAAAACTCGTCTGAGTGTAGAATCACATAACAACCACTTCCAGATTTCACTGTCATAGTCTCTTCACTACACCTAAAAGGACAAGATAGGTTAAAGGCTCTATGGTCCTCATCTTCTCAGTCTCCCAAGTCAAAAGCAGCATTTCTTCTCGATTGCTCGGTGAAACAATCGACTGAAAATCATCAAACAATGAAGTCTCCATCGAACGTCTTTTATCCCACATGAAGGGATAGGTAAACATCAAGAAAACCTGAGAAGGGAGAAGTCACGGTATTGCGACCGAGATATCGAGTAAGGGAGTCTGTTACGCAAGGGGAATGTATTATCACCCCACACGCCCGTAGTACTCTATGGTATCCACTCTTGTTATCTATCTTATGGGTGTGTAAAATCTATGTCTAGTGCTTATTACTAAAGAAGAGTGCATGCAAAAGAAAAGAGAAAATAATGTAGGGAAAATGAAGTTGTGCTCGCTTGGGCCCTACCCCAATGCCTACGTATCCTTTTTGAGGAATTAGAGTTACATTAGTTCGGCTCACATGTTTTGTTTGTTTGTGTTTTTTATGGGTGACGAACCCTTGTGAAAACGGTTTTGAGTTACGACCTCAAGGCAAGATGTCACGTTTGATTGGTTTGTGTTTGTTACCTTGAAAAAGGATCTAAATATGATTTAGATGTTTTATGATTTTCTAAGAAAAACCAAGTTTTAGTTTTAATGCACATGCAAAAGGGAAAGAAAAGAGTCTATAGGAGACCAACCTATTTCTAATCCTAATGTTATCATACATAGGTGGTCCTAAGGTTTGGATTAACAAAAGGGAAACATCTACCTAATGTTAACATGCATGGTTTTCAACTTAAGGTCTAACTTGCATCTGAAAGGAACAAGCACATCCTAAGAGAACATTGCATAGAAAGCAAGTGAGCAAACAAGCTTGAAAGAGCACACACAGAAAATGGTAAAGAAAATAAGAGAAATACTTTAGTCAAGGGGAGCGGATCACCTGAGACAAACAAGCGGGAGTGAAATATAAAAGAAGAGAAATGATTTATCTAAGGGGAGAGAATCACCTGAAGCAAACAAGCGAGAATAGAATGTAAAACAAAAACGTGATGTACAAAGTGGCTGAACACCTAACCAAGATATAAAAGATCAAGGTAGGAGACAAAAGGAAATATGAACAATCACGAAGTGTCAGCATCAGCCAATGAAAACACCTGACAAAGTGTGGGGATTCGATTGTGAAACCCTTTTCCATTTGACGACTCGATAACGAGAGTAAGCACAACTCTGAAGCATCATAGTGCATTACAAGCTAAGGATGACATAGACAAAATTGCAGGGATTGATTTATAACCCTTTTCGCTTGCCTCCTTTTAAGAACTTATCATCTGTAACATATGCGAGCACACATGAAAACACACCTGCAAAATACCTACACAAAGGTAGGGTTTTAAACAAACCACACACAAGTAGCACACATTGGCAAATAATGCGGAATTGCCCTAAACGGGTCTTTAAAAGAACCAGAGGAGTTCCTGACATGATCAACAACAGAGACCCCCATCATACATCTCTATTCCTACTTCTCATAGCATCAGAAAGTAGTAAAGTTGTTCCTACTTCTCATGATATCTAGAAAGTGGTAAAGAAATGCAATAAAGTGCGGGAAAATGTAAAAGCAATAGCGGCGACTACCAAAAGCAAGAAGATATTCAAAAGCAGACGAAAGTAATGGAGAAGAAAGGAGTACGCGTTGATCAAGCTTCACCAAGAAAAAAACAAAGTAAAAAACGATATCCAACTAAGATAAAAGAAAACGCGTGTTGCGAATGCATCGTGTAATAAGAAACTTCTACACAAAGTATCACAAAATATCACATGCATCTGGGCAACATATAATATGATATGAATTTCTCAGGACGATGAGAAATAAGGCGTGTTGCATCAGAAGTGAGCATAAGACATATGCTTTGATCGCATGAAAACTTGTTATGTTACATGATCGAAAGCACCAAAATGTACCTTGCACAATGAACAAACGCGTCAAAATAACGAGGCACAACGGTACAAAAATATGAATAAAAAAACTAAAACAAAAAGTATTTTATTTAGTTTTTTATGTGAGGAAAATTTCTACCGAAAAAACTAAAGAGATTCTAAAAAAATTTCTATTATATTCTACCACTTTTTATTGATTTTATAATTTTGTCATAGGAAAAATTAACAAGGAAAAAGTCCTAAATCTAGCAAAGAATTAGTAAACTCAGGGAGTGCGAGCCTGAAACTGGAGCTATAGTGCAATAAATTGCTCAAGGTGCAAGGCCCATTTTAGAAAGTCCAGAACCTATTTTTTGTTTTATTTCAGCATTAGGCTTCAAGAAAATGTAATACGGGGGGGGGGGGGGGGGGGGGGGTGCAGCGGAGTCCAATGCTTCAGCCCCAAACACACAACGTCACCAAGCCCACTTAATCCTCAGCATTTTTATTGAATTACAGAAATTAAAAACAAAAGACAATAAAGAAATGAAAACAGCATCGTGTGAGGGTCTTTTAGGGTTAACTGGTTTTGGCCTTCAGGCTTCACGAAGAAATATTCTTCACTCTTGTCTCAATACAAACGCGGCGTGGTGGCTCAACCCCTCCCTCTCATCTTACTTCCACCACACGCCTTCCGATATTGCCTCAATTTCATCGACACATTCGTCAACACCAATCATATCCTCTCCGGAGACTTAATCACAATACCACTGATCTGTCTCCGTGGATTCATCTTTCTATTCACATATTTGTTCCCCTCAACGTCATGGCAACTCCATTTTGCTTCGTTTCACACGATCTTCATCAGCATTTCTGTCACAGTTACCTCACTCAGCAGAAAACGGAAGCCGAATATATGAAAATCTTAAGGCGATGCATTTATTTGATAAGAAAGTTCATACTCACAGACGTTCGATTAACATCACCATATCAACAAGCATGAAGGTGAAGATAAGCAAATATTTGAGATTAATTGCCAGAGAATTTTTTATGCATCTTTGCCGGTGTCGAAATCAAGCATAGAAATAGAAATGTCTCCAGGTAACCGTCTTCGTGCTCTTCTCGTTTTCTATTACAAAATCCTCTTCTACTAATTCTTCTTCTTTTTGTGTCTTCTGAAACTTGTTGTTGTGTTTTCGTTGCTGAGAAATTGTTGTGGTTGTTGAAGTGATGATGTAGATTGAAGTTGTTACGGTTGAAGCTTCAAAATCACATGTTGATGAAGATTGATAATGATGAAGTTGCAGTTCTTGCAAAATCTGATGTTGAGGATGTATGCTGATGAAGATGAAGTCGTGTGATAAAGCTTCAGAATGAAGAACAGGTTCAACGAGATCTAGTTTTTTTAGAGGTTTTTTCGTTGAGTTTTTTGGTGATTCTTCAAGTAATGAAGAATGAGGCGTGAATGGAGGAAGCGAGAGTGAAAGGTTGAAGATGAAGATGGAGAAGAAGAGAGGTTAATCGTGATTTTTTTAGAGTGTGTGAAGAATGAAGTAGAATCAATTGAGGTCAGTTTATGTTCTTATCTTTCTTTTAGACATAGGAAAGTTAGTTAGATGGAATAAGATCTCAGCCCTTGAATTGATGAGATCTGTTATAGGATTGAAGGGTTTAGATTGAGAAGGTTAGAAGTTTTTGTTATGACAGTTAGTTATGCTTGATATGAATTTGGTTATGTGAGTTATTAGAATGAGTTGGCGAGTTTAGTTAGTTAGAGGTGAATGGAAATTATGTTTTCTCTGATTTAATTATTTTCTCATTTTCTGTTTTTAGTTATTCAACTATTTTCTGTTAGTTCTGTTTTGTATTTTCCTGATTTTCTGTTAGAAAATTCTGAACTGATGCGAGGCCCCTCTTTTTGTATGGGTTAGACTGATATATGCACAAGATTATGTCGGGATTGATCGGTGAATGAATTGAACGCGTGTTGAATTCATTTGAATACGCGTGGATGAAATGTGAGTTTTTTCCATAACCTTTTTTGCTTGAATTTATACTGACTTGGAATGAAGATTAGGGTTCATGATTCAGGATGATACAACTTTGGAAAACCTGAGATGGAGTCAGGTCTGGTACATGAAGCTTTGGGCATAGCTTGAAGATATGGTAGCCTGGTCATGATGTATTAGATTAAGATTTATAGGTATGCTTAAATTTGATGGTATATGGACTGTTCGGTGTTTGTGTTGGATTAGTAACATCGTTTTTTATTTTCTGTTTAGAGATAAAGTCGTCTATTTTTTTTTCATGTGTAGGATTTTGGTTTTGTTTTGTGAATTTAACTTATGTATGATTCACTTGGTTGCAGAGCATGATTGGTATTAAGTCTCTTCTGATTTCACATTTTCAATTGTTCTGTTGTTTTGAATTTGTGTTGGAAGGATACGAGCATGGCTAGTGAATTCAGATTTAATGTTGTTTGATGTATGTTTTGCAAGTGGTAATGGGAATATCTTTTTGAAATTGGTCGGAGACATAAGGATGGAGTGGAGTTCGAAGAAAATGCAGAGGGAAAACACGCGAACCATTTGTCGACGAAGAACAAGACTTATGGACAATTCACTCACGAACTTGTACTTTAGCATCCTTAGGGCCTTAAGCTAAACATTTTGAAATATGGTGTTCCTTTTGTAATAACAAAATGATTTTAGACATGTATCTCTTGAGTGAAACTCTTGTATGGAACTTTGACTCTAATGGAGAAGCTTCACATTTTTTTCCAATTGAACTGTGTTGACAATATGGTAGTGTGATGAAATTAGGAGCATGATATTCTTGTGGATCCTTTGAAATCTCTAGAATTTAATATCAATCTTCTCAAGTGCTAGAAGTATTCTCTTTTTTATTTTCCATTTCATTTAACTTTGAATACTCCTTTAATGGTGTAAATGCTAAGCATACTCATGACTCCCGTATTCATGTAATGTCAAACACTCCATGGTAAGAATGAAAGGGAACTTCCATTATACTTGGTTAAAGATTATTTCCGCGCGCTCCCCTTGTGATATATAGCAATATAAGTATCCACACTTGAACTTGAAATAGATACCTTCAATAATCTGATCAAAAGAACACCATTTCACAATAGCTTGCTCCATAATCAATGAGAAAACACCGGTCCTAAGTGACATGGTGTATGAGGCCCACAACAAAACCTTGGACCACCAATAAGAGAACCTTAATTCAAATTTATAAATCCCTTGTAGGTAAAGTCTTCGTCCATAGAAACTTAATTCAGTCATATTACCCTCTTTCATAATAGCTTGCAATCCAAGCAATGAATGAGATCCTTTGAATGATGATCTTTGTCGATGAATCAAAACTCCGTAAGAAAAAAATCCCTCGATCACCGCACGAGTAGGGAAATAAATCCTAACTCAAGTAGCAGTTGTAAGTACAAGATGATGATCCTCCAAAACATCCATGCCTAAGTTTATTGATGATGCATGATGTGTTAGATGACCTAATGAAAAAGTGATGTACATGAAGAATATGTGATGCATAAGCCAACTGATTTTATTAATACGTAGGACAAATTTGGGGTATTACACTTGGTAAACGAATACTACAGTCAAATGGGCATTCACTGAGTGGGGGATATCATGACTCCTTTTTCTGGATTCCTCCCTCAAAGTTAACATGATTATACCGTCCGTCCTATCTTAAGTTTTCCCAAGTCCGAGTATAGGAATTATGAGAAATCACCAAGCACCCTGAAAACCAGAAAAATCCAGACATACATATATATACAAAAAATAAGATTCAACAAATAATATACAACAGATAATAACACATACACAAATAAACAAAGATAGACTCAACCCACTTAGAGAACTTAATTTGTCCCCAGCGAAGTCGCCAGTTTTCTGTAGTGGTAGAAATGTTTAGACTAAGCCATTGGATTGACTTAACTTGCACTCAAATCAAATTAAAATCACCACCATGCTTTATTGTTTCCAAAGGAAATCAGAAAAGAGTGAATAAACCCAAAAAGAGAGGGATAACCTAGGTACGGGGGTTGGTTATGCAAAGGAAAGATATTAGAATCCTAAACATCTACAATACTCCGCAGGAACCTCTTTAAAAATCTAAGTATTTTGGCTATAAAAGTTGTATACAAAATAAGAATGTGGAGATGAGAAAAGAAGTATTTTTTTTTACAATTTTTCACCCGCCGCAGTTGTGAACCTTTAGTGCCTACGTACCACCTTTCGTGCAATAAGGGATCAGGATACTTGTAGTTCCCCTTAAAAAAATTTAAAACACAAGTGTGTTGGTTAATTTTAAGAGAAGAGACATCATCGTCATATCTGAGTGGAAAATAAACTTACTACCCACGATTATGAGAAAGGAGAATTTGCATCATTACAAAGTGGAGGATATAGCTTGGATTTTAAAATCAACAAAGCCTCACTCAACACCCAAGTGGAAAATATCTCACTTTACTACATATCATAGAAGTATAGTAGCTCACATCACTACAATAATCAATAAGAGTCTAGTATTGAGAAAGATGTCAAAGTATGGTTAAGTTGATTAATGTTTGGTTAAGATTTTTTTTTTGAAAATGCATGGACCTAAGTCCAGGTTTATTATGAAAGCGGTTCAAGTTAGAAAAACAAGAAGAGTTTTAAAAAGGAGGGAGAAGATTTTTGAAATTAAAGAAGACAGGAGGAGATGAAGGGACTATCCTAAAGCATAATGTAAAAGTTAAGGAAAAGACCAATCTAACCAACAAGAAGTCAACACTTGACATAAGAAGTCAATATAGAATTCTCATCCTTTGGATTAAAACCAAGAAAGTAAAAATACTAAACCTCTGAGAAATACCAAGCTTCACCTGAATTAAGTCTTCACAAAAATTGGGCATAATAACGAGTATATACAGAGGAATTCTTAATCACATACAAAGCTTATAATCAGAATAAGTTGTACACAACGAAAATCAACCCAATATCTTGGAGTAAAGCCCAAGAACTTCCGACAAAATAACAACAGAGCCACAAGGTCCCAAGTATCAAGGCTTCTAACCCTATGTCCGAGAGATCCACAACTCCACAATGCCAAGGATAGTAACCTAGTACTCCAAGTAACCTTAAAGTCTTTTAATGTTCAAGTTGATTATTAAGTATCTTCAAAAAGAAAATAAAAGCTCAAATATACAAAGATAAAATGACATAAAGATAAATACTCAAGTGAACCAAAGGAAAATAGCATGAGATGTAAATGCTAAAATAAATGGTACATAAAAATAAAGGCAAAAAATAAAGGAATAAAGTAAAGTTAATTGTTAGTGAATTAGAAGTTAGAAGGTTAGTTGAATGACCATCATGAAGCTTGCATTTGAAAACTCATTACAAGATTGATAAAATCAAAGCTTCTCAACAACAAGTCTCATTTGCTTTTTGTCAAGTATATCATTTATTTCAAGTACTTAAAGCAAACTGCATATGATCAACGATGTTCAAATGATTCACTTAGACCAGTTCTTGAAGTTCATTAGAGGATTGATATAATCAAAGCCTACTAATAATAAACTTCAAAGTTATTGGATCCAAGTTTTCAAATTAAACATACTTGGGCTTGCATACCTAGGTATAGGCCACGAATGATGATTTTTCGAATCGGGACAAATTTAGCATTGTGTTAAGCAATCGTAAGTGGACTTTTATAGAAGTCACACCTATTTTGTGGTCGGTCAATAGAAATCTATATACCAACATGTTAGAGAAATAATATGTATATGATTCTCCAAAGACATGTAGCACAACTAAAAATAAGAAAGAGATAAGTTGAAGAGGGAGGAGAATGTATCAAATGAAGCTAAGGTTTCAAATATCATCAACATCATTCATCCATTATGGTGGATTTGGTTTTTCAACCTATCAAATAATAAAAAAATATATTTAATATAAAACAAAATTTAAATGATTTAAAAATAAAATAATTGGTAAAGTACAAAACATGTATTAAAACACTAAATAAAAATCCTAAAAAAGTATCAGAAGTCAAACATGAGCCAATAAGTGTTGACAAAAATTTTCAGAGTTTTTTAAAGTCAGAAACTATTTTTAAAATTTAAAGAAATAAGAAACATAAACCAAAATTTGTGAAAAATAGTAAAATAAAAATAAAAATAAAATGAGATCACCAATGTTTGTCAAGAGATCATTGGATCCTTCCATAATTTTTTCAAAATTTAAAAATCGAGAAAAGTATTTTAAAACAATTAAAACAAGTCAAATAAAGTGAAAATTCATAAAAAAATATCAAATCACAAAATAAAATTATGAAAAAATAAAAATCAGAAAGAGATAAAATCAAAAGTATTTTTGATAATTTTTTCACAATTTTAGAAGTTGAAATGAATTTTTGAATTTTAAAACAAATAAATAAAAAAACAGAAAATAAAAATAATATCAAAATAATGTGGACCATTAGATCAATGTCAAAACACATTAGTAAGCAATCCAAAGGATCAGACACACTGTGCATGATATAGATATTAGTGAATAAACCACCAGATCAATTATTTAAAACAGATTTTAAAAAAAAAAGGTGGTGCGATGTCATTGGTTGAGAGATGTCACATTGGTCATCTTTAACCTCCAGCCACACGCGAAATGCAGGTTCCACAAACCTTAAATTTAGAAGCTCGGACTGATGTCATTCACTTTGTCTTATCAAGACGATTTCAATGGTACCCTCGCGAAAAATTTATATAAAATATAGCTTAGTCAATTTGCAAAAAAAACTAGAAGAAAAAGAATGAAAAAGGATTTGAAAATTCATGAGCAAAACTCCAACGATGCTAGGAGTATCAGAGTGATGAGAGCTACATTGTAGTAACAAATTTGGAGAGAATTGATGGAGTAATATACCCGTTAAAGCTTAACTTCAGAGCTCTCAAACTTGACTTGGCTAGCACGATTTAAGATACCTCAAGGCTTGGTTCTTCTTTTGTTAGATTCAATGATGTTCAAGGATGAAGAATGAGTAAAGAAATTGGATTAGAAAACAAGGGAATAGTGAATTCGAAAAATCAGAATTGTGAGTTATGGAGAGAGTTGGGCAGGGTGATTCTGGCTATCCAAGCTTGCAAAAATGAGTGGAATGTGGGCTGTATTTATAGGATAAGTGAATGGAATCAAGAGGAGGGGTGCATGATGCAATCTCAATCGAATTTGTGCACACCTGTGTTCATGAAGAAAGTGTGATCACATGTGCATCCAAACTCATCCAAATGATGTGTTTTGACACTCTAAATGATCCAAACATTTATGCTAATCGTGTTTAAGTGGAAAACACGCAAAATTTGGTGATTAGAAGTCACATTATGGAAATTGCAATCTGACTACCATGAGAAACTTCAGTTCCAAGGTATCAACATTGAATCCATGGTGCACACAACTCAAAAGGGTTTATGACATGATTCGTGAATCATTTGAAAGACATGGTCTTAATCTTTACAATGTGCCAAGAAAGACTCAATTTGGATGATTGAGCTGAAAGTCATGATCAATTGAAATCGTGAAAAATAAACTGATTTTTGTACTTAGAAATATTTCTAAGTATGGGACCTCAAAATGACCTATAATATTCTTCAAAATTACATGACCTTCCAAACAAAATTTGGTCTTGATATTTGAAGATGGCATGAAGTAGAAATCTTGAATTAAATTATGGAATTAAGATCACTAAAAAATAATAAAAATTGAAATAGTTATGGTATTTGGAAGATGATGAACAAATTTGGGAAAATACACAAAAGACCTATAATCTTTACAATTCTTCAACACCTTTCCAAGAATTTTCAAGTCTTGCACATTGAAACAAAGTTGTAGTAGACATCCCAAAGATTATTTTGGAAAAGAATGGGCTCAAGGAGATTAAAATTTACCAATTTATGATCATTTGAAGTCAAAACCTAAGATTCAAAGGCTTTTCAAAGAGACTTGTAATATTTTTCAACCATTAGTGATCTTCCTCTCAAAATTTGCCTTAGATTCCTTAAGATAACTTGTTAAGGACCTTTAAAGAGAATCATGGATTTGGAGTCAATCAAAAATCTCAAAAAATAATCAAGATATGGTCCTTATAAGTCAACACACCCTAACTAAGAAAGTGTCAAAATAACTTGAAACCCCTTTCACTTTTGATGATTTTACTTGCACAATTGGATCTTGTCATGTGAAGAGAAGTCAATGTAGATGATGATAAGAACCCATATAAAAAACAACCAACTAAAATTATTGAAAATTGAGAGAGTTATGCACTTGTGATCACTGAATCAAGCACTTGCTTAATTAGGTCAAACTTGTTGAATCAGCCTTGAATATTTTTGATCTTTTCTAAAAAGTAAAGAATCATGAATCATAATAGGCCTTGAAATGATGTTATCTTGAATCAAACTCAAAGATGGAGCTTAAGTATCAAAGAAACTTATTGAAGAAGGCATGAAAATAAACACATGAACCTATGAATCTTCTTGATGAATACCACCACCAACTTTGAGGAAAACAATGGCGAAAAATAAGCGTTGGTGAAACATCGACACAAAGATAGAAAAATAACATGGTAAGGATGGCAAAACATTCTAATTTTGATGATAAAACATCACACTTAACAATGACATTGAAGATCAAAGTAGGATAACAAACATAAGCGATGTAGAAACATCAACGTAAAGATAGCAAAATATCATGGCAAATATAGCAAAATGTCAACTTAACAAGATTTAAAACAGAGCCAAAAGGCACACAAATAATTAAGATTGGTTTATATTTTTTAACTTGAAGAAGTATTTAAGTTCATTAGAGAAGTTTTATGATTTGCAGAAAAAAGAAGGTTTTAGTTTTACGATGCAATATGCAAAGAAAAGAAGAATTTAAGTTCATTAGAGAAGTTTTATGATTTGCAGAAAAAATAAGGTTTTAGTTTTAAGATGCAATATGCAATGAAAATAAAAAAACTAAGGGAAACTATCCTAATCTCTAGCCCTAGTGTAATCATAAAATAATGACCCTACGTCAAGGAAGAAATGGAAATATCCACCTAAGTGAACATGCATGGATATATATCTTGATGCCTATCTCGAAGACTATCCATACATAAGCAATCCTAAGGGAGCATGGCCTATCAAACAAGTGCTTTTGTAAAAGAATACAATCGGGATATACTGACTTCAGGGAATGGGGGTATGAAGAGAAAATGCTTTATCTAAGGGGAATGGATCACCCAAAGCAAACAAGTGTGAGACTTAGATGAAATAAAAAAGAAAAACATTACTTTAGCTAAGGGGAGCGGATCACCAGAAGAAAACAAGCGACTAGTGAAGTATCAGCAATGGCCATTGTGAACTCCTGACAAAGTGTGGGAGTTGGTTGCGAACCCTTCTCCATATGACCGACTCGATACACAAGATTTGCATAAATCCAAAGCGTCCACGTACACCGTGAGTTAAGGATAACACGAACTAGAATGTGCGGGGGTTGGCTACTAACCCTCTCCACGCGCCTCCTTTGGGGACTTATTAGGGTGAGGGACATGCAAGCACAAATGTAAACACACGTGCATAATACATACTTCAAAGGTAGGATTTTAAACAAACACAAATAGAAAACAAGGAATATATGTGGAGTTGCCTTAAATATGTCTTTAGATGAACCAGAGGGATTCCTGATAGATATCAGCAATGGAGATCCCCATCATACATTTCTATTCCTGCTTCTCATGGCATAAGAAATCAGTAAAGTTCCTACTTCTCATGATATCTAGAAAAGCATTAAAATGCGGAAATGAAGAATGAAGTCACGATACCTAACCGAGTAGGTATGTTGCCTCTACACAGTGCCTCTTTGGACCCCTCAATCAACCATCAATTAGGTATATCCGGGTCGCGTCAACAATCGATCGTAAAATCATAGCATGAGCATCCACAAGATAAATGGTGTACTGGGTGTAGGGGAGTTAAATCAGGTTATGATTAACCAAGGGGTGTACTTGATTGATATCGTGAGAGTAGGTGCTCCTACCCTCAACCATAAGACCTTTTTTGTGCATGGTAACACTTGGTATAAGAACCAAAGTGGTTGATTCAGGTTATGATTAATCAAGGGTAAAACTTGATTAATCTTGTGAGAATGGCCATGCCCAAATTCAACTATGAGACCCTTTAAGAAAAGCTTGGTATGTGGACCATAATCCATGTGCTCTAAATGGATGATTATGCATAATCAAACGATGATTAAAACATGTAAAAGAAATAAAATTCTAAACTAAAAAGAAATAAAGTTCTAAACTATTACAAACCATATGGGAATGGGGTACAAGTTTATGAACGGGGTTGTATCAAATGGAAAATACGATTAAAAGTCTAAATAAACAAGAAATACAACCCAATCGAAATATTAAATAATTAATTAAATTGAATTATCTTATTTAATAGAATTAATTAATAAAATATTTAATTCTATCAAATATTATTTCCCAATCTATTTAATTATTTAAAACAAATATTTTTTATTGTTATTATTATTCTATATTACTATTTTCAATTGAAAATGGAATAAAAAGAACATATAAAGAAAATAGTAAAAATTTAAATGGGCTAGAAAAAAAGTAAGCAGGGGGGTGCTGAAAGGAGTTGGGATCCAGGCCTAACATGAGGGAGGATCCGCTGGATCCAGTATGGAGCAGTGCTAGGGAACTCATGGTGGAAGTGCGCAGCTAGAGCATTGGATCAAATCTAGAGAGATCTGAGGGATGAGAACTGAGGGTGTATGATTAAGTTGATGAAGCATCACACGCTGGATTTGGTGGGGGCCATCTAGTCCAACATGCTGCTTCACTGAATGTACACAATGGAAATTTCTCTTTTGAGCGTTGGATCTGAACCTGATAGAGATCTGATGGTGATTGAAATGGAAGTGCAAGGTACACGTGGAGAGACGTCTGCACAGAATCAGAAAGTAACCACAAAGGTGATAACAATTATCATCACCTGATTAGTTCTTAATCCATGTCTTAAATTAAATTAAATAACAATTAAAATAGAAATAAAAAAAAACAGAGAGGACTCCTCTCTCTATGTTATTCCCTTCCTTGTTCTCCCATCTCGTTCTCACACTTAGGGCTCTCCAGAGAATATAAACCACCACGCTAGAAATTTCCTTGTGGCGGCGACAACGACGACGATGTGCGATATTACCCTGATCTTCAATTTTCTTGCATCAATTTCTTCGTCTCGTCCTTCTCGTCACTAATCTGGCCTTTGTTTTGCAGAAAAAATGAAGGAAATATTTAGATCTACAAAAAGGATCTTGGAAATCGGCAGCGGTCGATGAGCTCTGGTGGCAGATTCGTGATGCTGTCGTAAAAGATGGACACGAGATCTCCGTATTGACGAAGATCATTGATATTCAGTGAGATCTTTCCTACTCTCCTTCTTTCTCTGTTTGTGATTTCGAATCTTTTCCTCTTCTTCTTTCTCGATCTGAAAATATGAAGGGTTTGTGTTTGGTGAAAATGATGATAGAGAATTTTCATTTCTGAAAACCTCTTTTATGTTTTTGGAGATGAATTTTATTGAAGCTTTTCTGTGATTCTTGCAGAAATTGGAGAATGAGTTGAATCAGTGTGCAATTGTTGTTTTATAGTTTTGTTATAAGTTGAGAGGTTGGTTAGAACTTGATACAATCTTGGCCTTTGATTTTAAAGGTTTGTTACAAGGATTAGAGGGTGAAGATTGATCCTGAAATGAAGCTTGCTTGAGAAGTTTGTTACTTTGCTGAGCTGTAATTTTGATATATTGATTTTTTTTTTGGCATGCTTATTACAGTGAAGATGTTTCTCAGATGTGAATTTTTACTACCCTCTTTGCTTTTGTTACTGCAGGGAAATGTTTCTTTGTCTGTTCTGATTTTTTATTTTTGATTCTTCTAGAATCCGTGGAAATTTGTTACTGTTGTAACTTGTTTTGGTGAGATGTGAACTTTGTGTTTAGTTACTGCAATTTGTAATTCTTTTACTATGAACCAAGTGAAACTCTTTTCATTGTTTTTCGATTGAGATTTGCAGTAGGAGAATTAGGCTTGTGATTAAATCTGATTTTTTATGAGGCTTTGGTTGTTTTTGCAAACATGAGTGAATTCTGATTTTGCCAGACTGTGATGATTTGTTTGGGCTGGATTGTCGCGCTTTTGACTTATTTATTTTGTTGTATGTTGGACTTGTGATACTTTTGGCCTTTGCTGAGTTTACAATTTATACCTCTATTGTGAACCAAACTTCTTTTGATGATTTGCAATAGGAGATAAGGCCTATGACTGAACTTTGAATTCTGATTTGCTATGTGAAATCAATGTATGAGGCTTTTTGGGCACATTATAAAATTCCCTAAATAAATTGATTCCTTGCATGAACCCTAATGATGAAGCTTTGAGAAACTTGCTTGAATTCTCGTTGTTCTTATAAATGTTGAGTTTTTCTTTGCTAACCGTTTTCTCTTATGTTTCATGTGATGGATGAAAGGAAGATGAAGAGAAAGGTCTTGAAGATGAAGTTGAGGCAATGGCATTGGAGAGCTTAAAGACTTGAAAAAAAACTCTATTTTTATAGCTTTAGAACAAACATGTGTTTATTAAAAAAACATAACATTGTAATTTCATGTTATAATTTGAACTTTGAGAATTGAGAATTTGTAATTAGTAGTGAATTTTAAACAGAAGGGGGTTCAAACTTATAATTGTAAACTTGTATAGATTCAAATTTGAAACTTGCAATTTAATCTTCTTTCCCATGGTGCTTGTAAAAACAAGTTGAATTTTTAATGAAATATCTTCATGAACCTAGATAAATTTTTGAATACCAAGAGTGTCCATACAATTGTGTCGTAAAAGATTTATTCAACTTTGCCAAATTGAAACCACTTAATCCTATGGCATTCAATAATCGTATGAATGAACATCTTTGCAATAACATCTACCTACCAAAACACCATTGATAATTATCAACAAATACATGCCCAAAAGACGAGAAAATTCCAATCTCAAGTTCAGCTCTGGTTAAATTAATTCCTAAACAATCAATGTATCTTTAGAAAGTTCTCAAGCTTAACAACTTTTATCACAAATCAAACTCTTTCTCAAGATAACCTCAATTGTAAACCCTAATATTCCACTGAATCACGGACCCTAGGTGCTTTATGTAATGAGGAAACGCTCATGAAGATGAGACTAAGAATTTTAACAAGAAATGCATCACATATTTCAGTGACCAGAAACCATGCACAAGGGCCAGTGGATAAGAGAAGAATGGGATTTACTTTGAAACCCTTGCCATTTTTAATTCTTTGATAAAACAAAGAATCATATTGAGATGAAACGAGGCCTGAGAAGCTTTGGAAACTTGAATGATCAAAATAATGAGGAGATGAGGTCCATCTTGAACTGATTGGAAATACAACCAAAATCCAAAGCTTGAAGAAACCCAGGAATATAAGAATACCTTGTTCTCATCACAATGCATGAATATGTATGATGAAACATAAGCCATAAAAATTATGAAATCAAGAGGGTAAATTTTGGGGTGCAACAGATGCCCCTATTCAATAATCTTGATCTTGATAAGTGAGAAGAGTTGAAGATGATTGAATACAAAAGAACCCGAAAATTTACACTCTTGAAAGAAAAAGAAGCAACCCCAAAGACAAAGAAATCCAGCAGAAGCAGAACTTAGAAGATACCAAACAAAATTGGATTTAACAAAAAGAGGGTCTAAAGAAAGTTGGCCCTTCCAAGACATGCGTCAGAATGAAGCTGTAACACAGACTTTATCAAAATTGAGACCAAACTCAAACTTAGAAGAGTAGATGAAACTAAACTTCAGAATAATGTGTCAGGATAAAACCGGACCACAAAAGGGGTGAGATAAGACTCAAACCACTTAGAATAGGAAAAGCTAAATTTTGTAAAAGTATGTAGGACAAAGTGGATAGAGCGCATGATTCTAGGAGCACCGCTAGTCTCAACCATGGGAAGATAGTGAGATAGAACTGAAACATCCAAAAAGTTATAAAAGAGACAGGTTTCAACTCAAGATAGACAGTATGAAGGAAATGAAATAATCCCAGGAGTAAGAAAAAAAACAAGATAAAACTCGACTCATAAAGACTAGTTAGGTAAAACAAACTAGAGATGAGTACCAGGGAAAAAAACTGGATTTGACGAACGGGTAATAAGGAAAAACTCTACCCATAGCAAAGTGATGAGAGTGCATGTTTCTCAGAGCACCTGCTGGTCTCTAACCACAGGTAAATAGTAAACGAAAACTGACTAGAACCCGGATATGTATAAAAGCGCGAGATAGGGGTTTTGACCAAGGACACGGTAAACGAACACCAATATAAGAGTCGAGGGAAAGAAACAAAACTAGGCGACACCTAAATCATTATAACTAGTTAGGCAAGACAAACTAGATAGGTACTAGGACAAAAAATGGATTTCATGCACAGGCGACGAGATCAAGACTCGACCCAAAGTAAAGTGATGAGAGTGCATGTTTCTCAGAGCACTTGCTAGTCTTGGACTGTGGATAAACAATAAACGAAAACTGATAGGAGAATCCAAGGAACAAAGGAGACTGATTTCAACCAAGGATGCAGTTAAACGAACACTACAAAAAGACTCGGTAAACGAAAATCGATAAAGGATTCAGTAATCTAACACTGGTGGAAGTCCAAGGTATGAAAGCAAAACGAGATGACACTCGATTCATTATAACTAGTTAGACCAAACTGAAACTGGATTTCATCTGCGGATGAGGAGACAAAACTCAAAACTCGACCCAAAGCAAGGTGATTAGGGTGTACTACTAAAAACCTGCTAAAAATAAATATCAGGACGAAATTGATATTCAAAAGGTACATCAATAAACATTGGTATGAACCAACGAGGGTAGTAAAGACTAAACTCGAGAAAAATGCACCAGGGTAAAAATGAACTACAATCAAGAACTACAATCAACAACTATTTGTATGGGGTGAAACTGAGATACTAAGGATGAAGACCTCGCTTGGGATATAATCCAAAGTTTTAGCAAATTCACTGGGGAAAACAGAAACAGTAATGGCTTATGTTCTGATGGATGTTTAAATTTTGTATATAGCATAATTCTCTATATAATGGAAATGTTACGCGTTTTGGTAGATGCAATGTAATGATGCATGTTTAGCAAATCACTGGGGAAAGCACGTAAATAATCAGCTGCTGAGAAGACAATGAACTATCGAGCGATTATCTTTATACATCTGAACTTCTATAGATAAAAATACCTCTGAACTTTAATGGGGAAATGAGATCCGGAACCACCGACCTCTGAATATTGTTATCATTAGGGAAGTAACTTCCTGGAGAATATACTGCAAAAATAAATTGCAGTTCAAAGAAAATATTGACCTCTGGTCCACCTCTTAACTTTCTGGGGGAAAGATCCAACATTTCTTTCTACGAATAAAGAGAACCTTGCTGGAAACTTGGACCTTCTAATGTAAGTCCTAAATAAAAGCGACTACAATTGGAAAATCATAGAAATTCTTAAATAAAAATAATTTTACCCAGACCACACTAGGGATACTACCGTTGAGGGTAACAATCTTCCCTTGGGGAAGAGAAAGGACTCTTTGAACCATAAGCTTGAGGTTCAAAATTCCATTGAGGAAACATTTCAGCAATACTCTATCACTGGGGATAGAGAGCCCTAAATGGAATTCGTCTATGCACATTGCTCTAGAAAGATAGGAGACTTGCTCCACTGGGGCACAATAAGCATGTTAATCATACATCTCTTTAAGAAAACCTGACAGGGGCAAACTCCCCTGGGTAGAAAAGATATAAACTTCATGGTGACGATGAACGACAACCTTGATGGGGAGATAAGTACCAACCACAGAGACGCAGAGTGTCGACTTCAAGGGGATATATCAAAGGTATCCAGTTCAATGAAACGATCCTTTGTAGATTCTTCGAAAAGAATAGACTGTGCGGAAGAAGAAGATCATACAGAAACATGCTGAAATGAACTTCTTTGGAGATAAGCCCTCTAGAAGGGATAAACTCTTAAATAAACTCTTATCGAGAGTTCCGACTTCAGTGGGGATTACGCAAGATATGCTTTTACTAGAGATAATGGATTATGTATGGGCGAGAGTACACCTTCACTGGGGATGTACGATTATGTCTTGAGCAGAAGTGAGCATTCACTGGGGAAATTGGATCCCATTCTTCAGAAATCCTTATGTTGGTCGCATAGGGGCCCTTCTTGATTCATATGCAGGTATGCTTCTTAACAAAAAAAGACCAACAATACTTGAAAAAAAAGAAAAATTACAACAATATGACCCATGTGTGGAATCGAAACCTCTGTTGAAAAATAAACAGTTTGAAATATCGACCACTGGGTAAAAACTGCAATGTAAGATTTCAACTTCATCATGTCAATTCCGAGGAGGAACGCCACTGAAAAGTGAACTTTGGAGAAGATGTTGCAGAAATAAATTGCATTCCACTGAAAAGAAATCATATTGACTTCAAACAACTTCTAAATTTTTGGGGAGAAGAACTATTCTCTTCCTGTAAAGAAATGAGGATGCTTCATTGGGGAATAAAGATCTCGGAAGAGAAATCCCTTGGTAGACAGACTTTTGTCGAGTAGTAATGGATCTTTTACTGGGGAAAAAGTCTTCTTAGGAAACAACATTTCCATCATGAACCTCGTATGAGTAACAACCTCACATGCTCTTTGCGTTCTTGCTAGTATCCTTCCGATGATAACAATCCAAACTTCAATTGGAGATAATGATCCTGACTTCTGATGGAGGAACATCAATAAATAGACTTAAGTTTATGATGAGCCGAGGATAATGGTCCTGACTTCCTGACATGCTTTTCAAATTCACAAATTGTTCGGCCCATGCCTGGACTTAATTGGATCAACCCTTGAAGAGGAGGAATTCCCCTTCGTAATGCCTTGCCCCATTATATAGGGCCTTTGAAGAAAATTGCCTCGAGAGGATTTTTGGAGATCTGTACCAGTAAGATAAACAACCCCGGTGTTGTAAACTTTGGAACATGGTTCCTGGCCAACCAAAGTTGGATATGGTTTAAACCATGCCTGAGTGAATGCCCATGCATCCTTAGATTCTTGAAAATATTCTCCTATAATCAACTATTCTTAGAGATATTTGTCAAATCTCGACATAACTTCCCCAGTTTAACTGTACTTTGAGGGATCAAATCCTGACTTGAGTGCCTCAGATTGGCTGATCACTTACTCAACAGAGTATTAAACATACTTGCCCCTACTCAAAAAAGTCTTGACAAACCTTTTCTTTATCTCATGCTCACGGAGAAATGAGAAGCTCATAGAGTTTTGAAGACAACACCTCCTCAGGGTAATTGACTTACGTATTGAAAGTAGGCTACTTCACAACCGTACTTCTCAACTTGAACTGCTTTGTTCTTCAACCAGATACTTGAAGAAATATGTCCCTCGGGACCAACTGAAAGTAATGCATCACTGCTCAATAGAGACTATGGGCAATTAATTTTTGCAATCTTCTTCCAATCATTCCTCAAACTTGTATACTTTTACTCAACGGAGTCAATAGAAGGTCTGCCCCAAATTAAGGTCATTTTCAAAAACAATTTACACTTCAACACATCCTTGAAGCAATTTGTCCCTCGAGATAATCAAACATCCATCTGAAGCTCATTATGCAAGCTTACTTGATGTTTAAGCACTTGTTCATATGCAAAGAATGTTTATTCTAAGAATGATAATTCTAATGCAAAGATCATGTTTGTCTTGAAGTTGAAAAACTTTTATTGAAAAGATGTCGATCCATCAAATTTTTCTTGTACAAAAGAAAGTAAAAAGATAAAGTTATACCAACTCAAAATTTTTAGCAAGACTTCTAAGAGTCGGATTACCGTATTCTCGTTACAATGCACTTTCGAATTAACCTATGCTTCCGTTAGAACTTTTAAGGATTGTAACATGGTCTGGTTCACGGTTTTTTAGAAGAAAAAAATTTAAAGCTCAAAATATTTGGTGCCCACCCATTCTCCACGATGTTCTCCAGCCCTAAGTTCAGTTAACTCGATGCGAGCACTCATCTCTCAAAAGAGTTTAGAAAGTCAAAAGAGGTTTTTTGGACATCGCAGTCACTCACCTCTTTCATTTTTGGTGTCTGATCACACGACTTTTCTCCTTGATGAGGACTTCTATTTGGTAATCCCTTTTCGCTTTTTTTGCTTTTTTGCTTTCCCTTAATTTTTCCTGGACAAATTCTTTTTAAATTTGACTTTGAAGTCCAATGGGATGCCCTAACTTTTTCCTAAGCGACTTGTTTTCAAGTTTCGACTTAGCGGAGCTTTTTTTTTGTTTCTTTCTTATTCATACTACCCTTTTGAATAAGTCGTGTGACCCTAAGTCTTTGAACATTTTGGAGGAAAGTGACTGCCTCATTCCTTGGCCGGCGATGGATAACCATTGTTGTATCGATTCGATCTCGACCTCAGCATTTATGAGGAAATAACCATTGTGGTTTTGTTATTTTCCCGACATCATAATGTGAGGGATAAAATATGGTGATCCACAGATTGGACACTCCTTCTGAAATTTGAATGCTTGATCAAATCAACTGAACATCTACCCTGCCCTAGGTTAAAAAAAAGGGTTTTTCCAAACAGAAAAGAAAATCCTACTCCGAAGGCTCAGAGGGGTTAACGAGGGTCTATCTCCCTTATATCTCTGGTGTTTGGGGATTGAAACAAGGCATGTACATCGTCAGCAAGGTTTTTACTCAAAAGCATACCATTTGGTATTCCAGGTAATTTTTCATCATTCTCCCTCCAGATTTATTGCTTTATTAACAAGAGTTGAATATCAAAAATATAGTAAAACAAATAAGAGTGATAACGAATTGATTAATTCAAGACATACATATTCGATGCATTATGATTTAATATCCAAAAAGATGAATAAGTTTGCATACAAGAAAGTACTGAACAAAACAATTAAGATTGCAAATGAAAATGCAAATGACATTTGAAATTTCTAAATCACTAACAAAATTCCTCTTCCCCAGTAGAGTTTGCCACTATCTCCAGTGAGTTGCTGCAAAGCCTGGAAGCCGATCATATGACAGTTAACTTCCTTATCCCCAACAAGTTGTTAACTTCCATTCGCTCCAACCAAGAGATAACTCCCCAATAGAGAAACAAATGACTAAAACTTCTAAACTCTTTTCCCCAATCAGGAATCAACACTCTCCATAGAGTTTCCCTCAAGCAAAATTAACGTCCCCCAACAGATTTGTCCTCAAACAACAAAAACGGGAATCCCCAATGGAGACATTCTAAACAAGGTATGAAGATGTGCGTACTCTTCATCCCCAACAAGAGTCCGAGATTTAACTTCCCGAGGCTCCCCAGCACTTGTCAAGGATTTATTTTCCAAGACAAAGATACATTTCAACAACATTCATAACATATGCATACGAAGCGCATATAGCACAACCTCATTTTCTAGAACATCATTACACAATGCATTTCATACATCATGACATATACATACAAAACACATATAACACAATCTCATTTATTTTGAGAACATCATTACGCAATGCATGCATTATGACATTGCATACATTTAACTCTTTACCTTTTCTGGAAAAGATCAATCAACAGATAAACATCATCAACTATCTGTAAACATCTCCAAGACAAAATCAAGCTTGGATTTTTTTTCCTGACACTTATTGAAGTAGTAGTCGTTAGATTCCTTCATTACCTGCTGAAGTAGTAGCCGTCAGATTCCTTCATTACCCGTTGAAGTAGTAGTCTTCAGATTCCTTCATTACATGTTGAAGTAGTCGTTGTCAGATTCCTTCTGTGATCGGTGGAAATAGAACTGACTGTTTTGGAATGCTGGTTCGCGAAATGTCGCGGTAAGCAAGAGTCACCACCGTCTTTTATTTAATCCAACAAGGAAAGGACAAAAGCACAACAAAATTCCTTTTCGAGATGTTTCTCGGGTTCGGGAGGTAGATTATAGAAAGGGAAGGTGTTAGCACCCTTTCTATCCGTGGTTATCCACGGGCTCTTAGGTACTTGCTCACTATGTTTTCAAAAAGTTTTGCTTTTCTTGTGTGTGTGGGTTTTGAAAAAGTTTTGTTCGAAAACCTCAATTTAACTCTTGTATCTGTGCTCAAGAGTGTATGAAGTGTTGTTTGAAAACTTTGTTTGAAAAGTGTAAGTGCTAAAAGTTTGTTTCGTTTTGAAAGAGAAAGTACCTGAGAACCTCTACCTAATCAAAAGAAATTAAGCTGTGTAAATATCCTTTAGACAGTACTATCCCACTATTGAGAAGTAGGTAGCACCGTTGTTGGAGTTTTCAGGTCAATTCGATTAATGGGACATGTGGTCACTAAAGCAATGGTATGACGCCTTAGCGATAACCCTAATGTATTAGATCATTTTTTTATCGAGGCAACCGTTTCGAGGCAACTTTGATCTTTAGACAGGAGGGCGACCTCTAAAACACCATATACTCAATGACCACGTCGAGGCAACCAAGTGAGGCGTACCCTAAGAGTGGCATGTGCAAATGTGTCAATTTCCAGTTATGTTATCTTTGTACATGTTATGGTGAGCTACGATTGATTTTAAGTTAATGTAGATCTGGTCATGCATAGCCTAGTTAGCATACATCTAGTAGTTAATGGTTGCGGAAAATAAAACTAAGCTATTACAAGGCGTCGGGTATTTACATCGCCAAAAACAAACCCTTGAAAAAGTAAATTGCGGGAAATAAAATGAAAGCGATAAAAAAGGTCCTAAGTTCAAAGCTATTACATCCTCGGAGCAAATACAATTATATCATGAAGAATAAATAATATGCGCGAGGAAAAAATTGAATCGGGGAATTTTTAGGGTTTTGACCCTTTTTTAAGAAAGAAAGAGATTTTTGTTATTTTGCATTTAATTAAATTAAACCTAGACTAATTAATTAATTAAATAAAAGAAAGATATTTTTTTGAGTTCTTTATGTTTTTTAAGGAAGAAATAAAAGATGGTCAAAAGTTATTAAAAACTCTAATTCTACATTGATTTTAAATTATTGCAAAAAAAGTTAAAATTAACCTAATTAAAACTAAATTAATTAATTACTTATTTATTTACAAAAATAACTAACCAAATCTAATAAATAAAAATATTTTATTTTTTATGTTTTCTGATTTTTATTATGAAAATAAATATTAATTTGTTAATGAAAATAATAATTATAAGAAATAATTAAATGAAAGAAATAAAAAAGAAAAGAAAAGAAATAAACTTGAAGGAGGGTGTTGGGCCTAATTCTGGAGTGACAAGAGTAGTTCTGAAGCCCATTAACAATTCCAGCCTCGTTGACTTTCTGAATTATCTACACATGCGCTGACCAGGGAGTATGGTGGTCCTTCCACTTTGGCCACTGGATCTTGGCCTGAAGCCACCTAGCGTGCTGAGATTTGAAGCATATGGTGGAAATCATACCTGGAAATCTATTGGAATACACACAGGAAAATAATAATAAGAATTTTGGGGGACCTGGGATTCGAACCCAGGTCCCAATGTTCACATGCCAACGCCCCAGCCACTCAACCAACCTGTTTAATTTGTTAGTGGAATAATAGACAATTATTATATGTCAAACAATCAACATGCTGTAAAAATAAAAAAAAACAACGCGCGCGCTTTTCAAATTGGCCAACCAGACGTCAACACCTCAGCGTCTTCCACCTTGGTTCAGTGTAATTAGAATCAGATAGCGGGGGTTTTTAACCTCCACTAACTCCTGCAAGGAAAAATAGCAAATAGAAGCACAACAAGCATAAATATTTCGCGAGGTATGGGTTATGTTCATCTTGGTCTCAAGAATTCACCCATGTATCCTATTAGTCCCAATTTTGCCTAGATTGAAAAGCCCCAATTAAAAGCTCAAGAACCCTAGAAATTCAGTCATGGTATCTTTCGATTCAGGGCGTTATAATTCAATTAAATCACTCCATTAGCTTGGTATGATCTCTAGCAATGCAAAACCATCACAAAAACATGTTAAATGCGCATGAATTAAGATATATAGTTTTGAATCAAAAGTGCAAACTGTGGGACTGTATGTCACGATTCTTTAAGCTTTGGTGCTTGAATTGGATTGCAAATCGTTCCTGGTACCTCCTACAATGTATTTGGATGGTCAAAACGCCTTGAATTGGCCTAGAATGCAAGAACATGTTTTGACTTTTCTTGAAATTTCTTGAATTTGACAGGGCTGTTTCTGCAGCTTTTTCACGTGTTCTAGGTCAGGGTTAGCTTGCATACATATAAGGCAATTGAATTAGGTCAAGAGCTGGGCCAATATCCATGTGCAATGAAGTTTAAATCTTTGATTGATAAATCAAATATTCTTGATTTTCATGATTGAACAAAGTTGCCAAAATTGGATTTTTTTGTATCTTTGACTTGTGCACGAATTTGCCAGCATGTTTTGATCATATTTGCTTCACAAATTGATTTAAAAAATCAAATCTTCTATTTGCTTATAATTTAAATTAATTAAATGAATTAATATGTATTAAAAATCCATTTAATCAATAAAAATAAGAAAATAAATCCAATTCATCTTGGTGGGTCGTGCATAAGTCATGGGTGAAGTTTCAAGAAGAGATTTGAGGCCCATTAGCAAAAAGAAGGTGTTTTGAGCAAAGTTGACTTTTGCAAATTCATGAAAATTTCCCAACTTCTCCAATGCACAACTTGCTCAATTTTGATCATATGACCATGTTCTTTGACATTTTGGAAATCCCTTGACGTCCTCTAACCAATGCCTTTGGTCCCATGTCATTTGGATTTACCAATATCAAGTTATGGCCTTTGACTCAAAGTGTACTTTTGTTGACTTTTGAAATTGACCTATAATGAAAAAATTGGTAACTTTTTGTGAGGGCATTTCTTGATCTTGGAGTGTGAAGATGTATTGTAGGAAATTTCATTCTCTTCAAAATGAGCTTTGGATGGAATTTTTATGATAAACCATGAAAGAGTTATGCCCTAGTCAAAGTACAGTTGACTTTTCTACTGTCCAAAAATAGTAACTTTTGCATCTTGATGATTTTTGAGCTATTCTTGTGGAATGATGATAAAGACTTGATCAAATGATGATTGTGAACTCCAAATGAGATGTTGACCAAGAATTCTGACTTTTGACTGCAAAATGACATTTTACCCTTGCAGTTGACTGTAGATCAAATGGAGCTTTTGACTGTGTAAATTGGCACCGTGAGTCTTGAAACTTGGCCTATGAGACTTGATTGAACCATTGAGAACCCCAAATTCCTTGAAAGAACCAAAACCCTAATTTTGACTTGTCTTAGGAGGTGGTCTGACTGTACAACCCTTGAGCATTCTTGAACCCTTTGGAGATGATTCTTGACATATCTTGAGGAATATGGGAGGGCAAATTTTGGGGTACAACAGTTGCCCCTGTTCAATATTCTTAAACCTGGGGATGTAGATTGGCTTGCGTGCCTTTCGTGATCCGAAGGTGGAAGATGATTGAACACTAAAGTGCCCAGAAATTTGCACTCGCATGGTGTAGTATCAGCAATGTGAGGTCGGGAATGGGCTTACAGATGTCATTTGGAGATTGTTGGTAGGAGGATGGGCTTATAGATGCCATCTGGAGATTGTTTGTTGAATTGTAATTTTGTAAGTTGAAAGAATGAACCTGTGTAGGGTTGCCTGACGATGAGTCCGTGTAAAACTGCATTTTGGAAGGAAGGAAATCTGTGTAAGGTTGCCTGACGATGAGTCCGTGTAAAACTGCATTTTGGAAGGAGAAGGAACCGGTGTAGGGTTGCCTAATGATGAGTCCGTGTAAAACTTCATCTGGAATTGAGAAGGAACCGGTGTAGGGTTGCTTGAGGATGAGTCCGTGTGAAACTGCATCTGTATGAGAGAAGGAACCGGTGTAGGGTTGTTTCGGGATAAGTTTGTGTGAAACTTCCGGAGGAACCTGGGTAAGGTTACCTTGGGATAAGTTCGTGTAAAACTTCTGGATGAACCGGGGTAAGGTTACTGCGAGATAAGTTCGTGTGAAACTTCTGGATGAACCGGGGTAAGGTTACTTCGGGATAAGTTCGTGTAAAACTTCTAGATGGACCGGGGTAAGGTTATTTTGACGATGAGTTCGTGTGAAACTGCATCTTGGAACGAGAAGGAACCGGTGTAGGGTCGCCTGATGATGAGTCCGTGTAAAACTTCATCTGAAGGAGAAGGAATCGGTGTAGGGTTGCCTAAGGATGAGTCCTTGTAAAACTTCATCTGAAATTGAGAAGGAACCGGTGTAGGGTTACTTCATGATGGTCAAGTAGATAATTGTCCTGTCTGGTTTCAGGTATTAACCTACAATCAGTCGTCCACAGAATTTTCCTGGCTTGTTACAGGTATTAATCTGGAACTTGAAAAGGTTGATGGTAATCATCTTTTGATTGACCTCTTCCTGAAAAGGCAAAACGTCAGCTGTATGCAATGTCATGATGTATGAAATGCATGATGTCATGATGTTCTCAAAAATAAATGAGATCGTGTCGTATGCACTTTATCATGTATGTAAATAGGAGGTATGCAATGTGAAGTGTTTATGAATGTATTTTTGTCTGGGAAAATAAATCCTTGACAAATGCCGGGGAGTTGGTTAAATCCTAGGCTGCTGTTGAAGAGTAGAGTTGAATTCCTCGTTTCCACTGGGGATGTTGAACAAAGACGTTTGCAATAATAAGCCTGCAGGAGAGGATGACTCCGTTGGGGAATAAACTGGTGAAGAGATTACTCTGCGGGGAATTACTCTGTGGGGAAGAGATATTTTGCTGAGATTTTTAATGATAAACTCCGCTGGGGATTCGGTTGATAAGCTCTGTTGGGGATTTTGATGAACTCCGCTGGGGATAGAAAGAACTTCGCCGGGGATGATCTTTCCGTTGCAACTTGCTGAGGATAACCCAGTTAGACTCTTGTGAGGATAACCTTCTGAATTTAGCTGGGGAGATGCATTTGTATTCTGCAGGGGACAAGCTTCCAGAATCTACTGGGGAAGATGATTCAACTCTGGCGGGGAAGCTTTTTAGACTGCGCTGGGAAATGGTTCCACTTGAGGTATCTGGTATTCCACCGAGGAACATTCTTATACTCTGTCGAGGAATATTAAGACTGCCGGGGATGCTTGCTGAGGAATATCTGTATACTCCGCTGGGGAATATTAAGACCTACTGGGGATACCCAACTTTTTTTTGGGGCTGATGGTAGACCAACTCTGCTTGGGGAGAGTATTTGCTGAATCCTTCGTAGTTGCAAGTCTCAGTGGGGAGAGCTTCCATTACTGTCTTACTTTGCGGGGAGTGAAGGTATTTCGGTCATGTTCTTCAGCTGAACCTACCTTGGTACCTGGTGGACAGAGCAGCTTGTACAGTTCGGACAATTCTTATTGCCCCAGTTTCTGCGGGAGAAAGTGCCTGCGGAGGTGCTTGATAACTGTCGATTGACAAATCATCTTCTGGTAGGCAAGTGACGAGATGACGGGACATAGTCGTACGCTTTGATCCCTAATTTTTGCCTGGACCGCCCTTTCGGGTTTTCAGTCCATTGGGATACCCCTTTTTGCCCAAGCCGCCTTTTCAGGTTTTCGACTTGCCGGGTGTACGGATTTTTTCATTTTCATCCCTTATTTTTTCCCGAACCCTTTTGGTTCGCCGGGAAGCCCTTATTTTTGCCTAGGCCAGTCGACCTAGCGGGTCTTTGATTATGCGTATTATTTTTTTTGACTATGTCCATGCTCTCAGGATGTAGGGAGTTGTCACTGTCGGTAGTGTTATGTTGCCATACTACCATAAGATGTTTGATTGTGCAAGATTCGTTGCTGGAATTCATGTCCAATGCCCCAAGTGGCTCAGGCGGAGATTTGCCCCTGGCTATTTGGCATCTTGAGAGATTCCTTGAATCTTGACTTGACTACCCCAGATGATGGACAATGCTCATGCCGTGCCCCTTGGTTGGAGGTGTTTTTTCCACTTGAGGTGACTCTTTTATTGAGAAGGTTTTTTGTTCCCTAGATATTCGTCATGCGAATTTCTCTGCTGTTTGAACAAATAATCATATACAAACAATGTTATTTTAAGAATGCAAAGTTTATGTCTGTCTTACAATTTTTTTGAAAATGCAGTTTTCAATAAAACAAGCGAATTTTGGTAAAATGTGATGTCAACTCAGGATTTTACAGCAAGCCCTACAGGAGTCAGGATACCTTTCGTAACAGTATGCTTTCGAACTAACCCATGCTTCAGCTAGGACTTTTAAGGGTTATAATGTAGCCTGGTTCACGGTTTAAGAAACAAAGGATAAAGGCTCAAATTTTATTTGTACCCACCCGTTCTTCGTGATGTCCTTCGATCCTAAACTCAGCTAATTGTGCATTAGATCTTGTTTGAGTCTTTGCTCTGATATTCCGATGATGGTTCAGATACTGATAGTTTATTTTGAATAGACAGCCATTTCTTTTTTGTTGAGAGTTTGCAGGACCTCTTTCTTTTTGATTTTATTATCCCTGTCTTTTGCCTGAACTGTTTCTTTTGTGATTACAGTCAGCGGGATGCCTCAGCTTTGTAAGTCTCCTTCATAGGTTTTGACTTATCGGGCTTTTGTTTCTAAGAGATAATGACTGCTTGTCCTTACGATTATTCGGAACCATCACCGTCTCTTGTTTTGGAAGGACTCTTTTGATGCCATTCATTGTACACCTGGATCAACTGAGAAAACTACCCTGCCCCGGGTTATAATTAAGGGTTTTAATTTGTGAAAAGAAAAACTCCAACTTCTTTGGCTCCAAGGGGTTGACGAGGGATTATCTTCCTTATAACTCCACTGTTTAGGATTTGAAACAATGCCTATACATCGTCAGCGGGGTCTGTTCAAAAGCATACTGTAAAGATCGTGGTATCATTTTCGTCATCCTCCCTCTAAAGGCTTAGAATTTTTAATCGAGAGTTTGACCATCACAAAAAGGAAATATGAAGCAATTTAAGCATAGAGAAAACAATTAATTCAAAACAGACACGTGTAATGCATTAATGAAATAAAAGAGTTTGACATGATAATTGTCGGAATAAGCAAAGAAAAATACAACTTCAGAATTCAAATGAACACAAGTGCTTTCAATCCTAGCCATGTTTTGGCAAGGGAGCAGTGACCACATTGGGAGTCTCAGGAGGCTCGAACTCGATCTCCTTAGCATCAATCATATTCTGAATCTTGTATTTCAGCGCCCAACAATCGTTAGTATCGTGCCCCGGGCTACCAGAATGATAAGCACACCTTGCATCTGGGTTGTAATTAGGAGAAGAAGTCTTAGGGTTCGGAGGAGGGTTTATCACCGTAATCAGATTCATCTTAAACATGTGCTGCAATTCTTCTGACAATGGCATGTTGATGTTGGTGAACTGTCTTTTAGGCTCGTCCGGCCTTTGTTGATTTCCATTTTTTTGTTGTCGGTGTGACGCAGAACCAGAGATCATGACTGCCCCCACGTGTTGGTCACGACGACTCTTTTGACGGTACACAACATTGGACTCTTTCTTCCCACTATAAGGCTTTTTATGAGCATCAGAAGGTGTAGCTTCTTGAATCTTCCCACTTTTGATGTCAGCTTCAATTCTCTCACCAGTCAAGATAAGGTCTGTAAACCCGGCTGAAGAATTTCCGATCAAATGGTAGAAGAATAGACCAGACAGGGTCCCCAAGAACATATCAACAAGTTCACGAACAGTTAAAGGTGGCTTCACCCTTCCGGAAAGGTCTCTCCACTTTTGAGCGTACTCTTTAAATCCTTCACCCGTCCCTATTGACATACCCTGGAGTTGGGTACGCGTAGGAGCGAGGTCGGAATTATATTGATACTGTTTATAGAACGCAGTAGCCAAATCTTCCCAGTTACGGATACTGGCCCATCCAGCTGATAGAACCACTCCAGTTGAGTCCCTGAAAGACTGTCTTGGAAGAAATGGATCCACAAATTCTTATCATCTGTGTAAGGCTGGATCTTCCTTACATATGACCGGAGGTGCAGCTTTGGACAGGAAGCTCCGTCATATTTGGCAAAGGCAGGTGCCTTAAACTTATGGGGAATCACCACCCCAGAGGATAAACCTAAGTCTCTGAAGTCCAGCCCAGGCATGTTCTGTATCTCCATGGCGCTCAAGCGGTCCTCCAACTATTTGTACCTATCCTCAGCAGGAGGGTACTGCTCTTCATCATAATTTGTCTCGTTGTCGGAGACTATGGGGCTAGGAACCCTTTCCTCTTGTGGACTGTCTTTCCCTACAGATGAGGTGGTCAGATCAACCTCATTCTACAGTCCATTTCCAAACCTGCGTCCAGTGTTGAACAAGACGATCCTCTTCTTCTTCTTCTTCCTTTCTTTCAGAATCAGAGTCTTCAAATACTGTTGACCCTGGGCTAGGATCATAACCATATCTTGGAACTGGGCATTCTGAGCCTGGAGGGCCTTGATAGCTTGCTCAGTGGAAGGTTCAGTAGACATGATGATTGCTGAAATAAACAGCGAAGAAGATAAGTGACCTGTAATGGTACCTGTAATGCAATGATATGTATGATATATGTATGCAATGTTTTCAAGGATCTCGTGGGGTAAACAAAGAAACTTGTTAGAATTTGAATTTTGCAGCTTGATTGAAGGAACTTCATGTTGCTGAGAGTCCTTCTTCAAAAGTCAGGCTCACCATATCGAGTGGATCATAGCCCCTGACTCAAGTTATAGTGCTTGGATTTCTAGACGACATTGGCTAGAGGAAAATAAATCCTCTTTGCCCCTTGCTAGACATTTGATTTACCATGACCTGCATCACAAACCCTTGAGATCCTCGAAATGGTTAAGGAAATGTTAAGGCATGATGTTATGATGTTATGATGTTATGATGTCATGGTAAAGGCACACCACAAGCATTCACAAAAGGCAAACATGGTAAAGGCACACAAGTCACACAAAAGAGCCCTTAGATTTCAGGCTGGCATGAAGTTTAGGTACTACCCTCTTTCAGTTTCAGTTGGTTAAGACCTGTCCTAAAAATAGTAACCGGGTTCTAGAGGATCTCAATATCACTGACTACCCTCAATCGGTCATAATTCCAGTTTGGCAACCTTTATTTGCGGCCGGAACCATCGCGAGAGTTTAGTCTCAATGAGTGTAGCATACTGCTACTGTTCTATGGCCAAGTTGGTCAATTTAAGGTTCTAAGGTCAGTTGGTGCTTAATGACTCCTCAGAAGACCCATATTTTCCTCGTTCCAACACAAGGGATATCGGTACAGACCAAGGTGTCACACCAACGTAGCTACTGCTTCATCTGTGTCGGTCTACTCCGGACAGATCCCTCACAGTTTATTGCTACTTACCTAAAACGGGTACCCCCAGATCCGGGTTAGGATCTATAAACCTCCGATACAAGCCCACAAAGATAAATCATACAAAGCATACAATTGAAAACATAGGTGATCTAATCCTAAGGTACACCTCACTTATTAAATTGTCCCCAGCAGAGTCACCAGTTCTGTGATCGGTGGAAATAGTACTGACTGTTTTGGAATGCTGGTTCGCGAAATGTCGCGGTAAGCAAGAGTTGCCACCGTCTTTTATTTAATCCAACAAGGAAAGGACAAAAGCACATCAAAATTCCTTTTCGAGATGTTTCTCGGGTTTGGGAGGTAGATTATAGAAAGGGAAGGTGTTATCACCCTTTCTATTTGTGGTTATCCACGGGCTCTTAGGTACTTTCTCACTATGTTTTCAAAAAGTTTTTCTTTTCTTGTGTGTGTGGGTTTTGAAAAAGTTTTGTTCGAAAACTTCAATTTAACTCTTGTATCTGTCCTCAAGAGTGTATGAAGTGTTGTTTGAAAACTTTGTTTGAAAAGTGTAAGTGCTAAAAGTTTGTTTCGTTTTGAAAGAGCAAGTACCTGAGAACCTCTACCTACTCAAAAGAAATTAAGCTGTGTAAATATCCTTTAGACAGTACTATTCCACTATTGAGAAGTAAGTAGCACCGTCGTTGGAGTTTTTGGGTCAATTCAATTAATGGGACATGTGGTCACTAAAGCAATGGTAGGACGCCTTAGCGATAACCCTAATGTCTTAGATCATTTTTTATCGAGGCAACCATTTCGAGGCAACTTTGATCTTTAGACAGGAGGGCGACCTCTAAAACACCCTATACTCAATGACCACGTCGAGGCAACCAAGTGAGGCGTACCCTAAGAGTGGCATGTGCAAATGTGTCAATTTTCAGTTATGTTATCTTTGTACATGTTATGGTGAGCTACGATTGATTTTAAGTTAATGTAGATCTGGTCATGCATAGCCTAGTTAGCATACATCTAGTAGTTAATGGTTGCGGAAAATAAAACTAAGCTATTACAAGGCGTCGGGTATTTACATCGCCAAAAACAAACCCTTGAAAAAGTAAATTGCGGGAAATAAAATGAAAGCGATAAAAAAGGTCCTAAGTTCAAAGCTATTACATCCTCGGAGCAAATACAATTATATGATGAAGAATAAATAATATGCGCGAGGAAAAAATTGAATCGGGGAGTTTTTAGGGTTTTGACCCTTTTTTAAGAAAGAAAGAGATTTTTGTTATTTTGCATTTAATTAAATTAAACCTAGACTGATTAATTAATTAAATAAAAGAAAGATATTTTTTTTGAGTTCTTTATGTTTTTTAAGGAAGAAATAAAAGATGGTCAAAAGTTATTAAAAACCCTAATTCTACATTGATTTTAAATTATTGCAAAAAAATTTAAAAATAATTAAATGAAAGAAATAAAAAAGAAAAGAAAAGAAATAAACTTGAAGGGGGGTGTTGGGCCTAATTCTGGAGTGACAAGAGTAGTTCTGAAGCCCATTAACAATTCCAGCCTCGTTGACTTTCTGAATTATCTACACATGCGCTGACCAGGGAGTATGGTGGTCCTTCCACTTTGGCCACTGGATCTTGGCCTGAAGCCACCTGGCATGCTTAGATTTGAAGCATATGGTGGACATCATACCTGGAAATCTATTGGAATACACGCATGAAAATAATAATAAGAATTTTGGGGGACCTGGGATTCGAACCCAGGTCCCAATGTTCACATGCCAACACCCCAGCCACTCAACCAACCTGTTTAATTCGTTAGTGGAATAATAGGCAATTATTATATGTCAAACAATCAACATGCTGTAAAAATAAATAAAAACAACTCGCGCGCTTTTCAAATTGGCCAACCAGACGTCAACACCTCAGCGTCTTCCACCTTGGTTCAGTGTAATTAGAATCAGATAGCGGGGGTTTTTAACCTCCACTAACTCCTGCAAGGAAAAATAGCGAATAGAAGCACAACAAGCATAAATATTTCGCGAGGTATGGGTTGTGTTCGTCTTGGTCTCACGAATTCACCCATGTATCCTATTAGTCCCAATTTTGCCTGGATTGAAAAGCCCCAATTAAAAGCTCAAGAACCCTAGAAATTCAGTCATGGTATCTTTCGATTCAGGGCGTTATAATTCAATTAAATCACTCCATTAGGTTGGTATGATCTCTAGCAATGCAAAACCATCACAAAAACATTTTAAATGCGCATGAATTAAGATATATAGTTTTGAATCAAAAGTGCAAACCGTGGGACTGTATGTCACGATTCTTTGAGCTTTGGTGCTTGAATTGGATTGCAAATCGTTCCTGGTACCTCCTACAATGTATTTGGATGGTCAAAACGCCTTGAATTGGCCTAGAATGCAAGAACATGTTTTGACTTTTCTTGAAATTTCTTGAATTTGACAGGGTCGTTTCTGCAGCTTTTTCACGTGTCCTAGGTTAGGGTTAGCTTGCATACATATAAGGCAATTGAATTAGGTCAAGAGCTGGGCCAATATCCATGTGCAATAAAGTTTAAATCTTTGATTGATAAATCAAATATTCTTGATTTTCATGATTGAACAAAGTTGCCAAAATTGGATTTTTTTTGTATCTTTGACTTGTGCACGAATTTGCCAGCATGTTTTGATCATATTTGCTTCACAAATTGATTTAAAAAATCAAATCTTCTATTTTCTTATAATTTAAATTAATTAAATGAATTAATATGTATTAAAAATCCATTTAATCAATAAAAATAATAAAATAAATCCAATTCATCTTGGTGGGTCGTGCATAAGTCATGGGTGAAGTTTCAAGAAGAGATTTGAGGCCCATTAGCAAAAATAAGGTGTTTTGAGCAAAGTTGACTTTTGCAAATTCATGAAAATTTCCCAACTTCTCCAATGCACAAATTGCTCAATTTTGATCATATGACCATGTTCTTTGACATTTTGGAAAGCCCTTGAAGTCCTCTAACCAATGCCTTTGGTCCCATGTCATTTGGATTTACCAATCTCAAGTTGTGGCCTTTGACTCAAAGTGTACTTTTGTTGACTTTTGAAATTGACCTATAATGTAAAAATTGGTAACTTTTTGTGAGGGCATTTATTGATCTTGGAGTGTGAATATGGATTGTAGGAAATTGCATCCTCTTCAAAATGAGCTTTGGATGGAATTTTTCTGATAAACCTTGAAAGAGTTATACTCTAGTCAAAGTACAATTGACTTTTTTGCTGTCTAAAAATAATAACTTTTGCATCTTGATGATTTTTGAGCTATTCTTGTGGAATCATGATAAAGACTTGATCAACTGATGATTGTGAACTCCAAATGAGATGTTGACCAAGAATTCTGACTTTTGACTACAAAATAACCATTTTGCCCTTGTAGTTTACTGTAGATCAAATGGAGCTTTTGACTGTGTAAATTGGCACTGTGAGTCTTGAAACTTGGCATGTAGGTGCTAGAGAATGCATATAGGCCTATGAGACTTGATTGAACCATTGAGAACCCCAAATTCCTTGAAAGAACCAAAACCCTAATTTTGACTTGTCTTAGGAGGTGGTCTGACTGTACAACCCTTGAGCAATCTTGAACCCTTTGGAAATGATTCTTGACATATCTTGAGGAACATGGGAGGGAAAAGTTTTGGGTACAACACCTTCATTACTTATTGAAGTAGTAGTCATCAAATATTCCTTCACTGCCTGTTGAAGTAGTAGTCGTCAGATTCCTTCATTACCTTTTGAAGTAGTTGTGATACAGTGGGAGAACTGACTTGAAGGTTTTGCGTTTGATCGCAAATGTTGCGGTTAGCAAGAGTCGCCACTGACTTTTCTTTTATCCAATAGGAAAGGTGAAAAAGCACAGGAAAGACCTTTGAGATTGTTTCTTGAATTTGGGGGGTAGATTATGAAAAGGGAAGGTATTAGCACCCTTTTCATCCATGGTTATCCATGGGCTCTTAGTTACTTCCTAGATCACTTACTTTTGTTTGAAATTATGCTTTGTGTGGTTTTTGAAAGTATTTTGTAAAGAGGCCATTGTTTAGGCAATCTTTGTAATGATTCTTGTTTGTAAGAATGTATACAAAGAGGTTGATCTTTTGAAAATGTTTTCAAGTTTTGTAAGATGTTTTGAAAGTGTAAGTGTTTGTCTTTGGATGTAAACGGAACGAGCGTGGGTCATCGTATAACCATGATTAGCAATGTTGCAAGGTATCTTAGCATTCTTTTTTAGGGACTAAGATCATTTGAAAGGCAACTTAGATGGCGTCATCGAGGGACTATGATCTTGTATTTGCTTTGTTTTTGCTAAGATACCTTACATGCGTAATATGGCCATTTTGTAAAGGCAACCAAGTGGATTTACCCTAGGGGTGCTTGTGTGCAAGTGTATTGTTTTCATGCTTGTTTTTTTGTCTTGAATTAGGGTTTTCTAAGTATTGGTTTTAGGCTTTCCATATAAACCCTAATTACTAGCATGTTATATAAAAGCGATAAATTGCGAAAAAGTAAAATTACTACGCTATTACAATACTTGTGGGAGGGGGTGTACAAATTACAAATGGGGATTGCAAGAAAGTTAAACCTAATTAGCTATTACAACCACATTGAATATTATACAAGAATTGAATAAATAATGTACAAGTGCAAATGAAAAAAGAAATGATTTTTTTTTTGTTATTATGAAATGGTTTTATCTTGACCTAAATAAAGGGGGTGATTAATTAAAATCAAATAAAATTAAATCAAACTATTTAAGAAAAGAAATTAATTTGAAAAAGGATTTTTAGTGTTTTTTATGAAAAGGTTTTAAATTAATGAAAATAAAATGAAGATTAATTAATTAAAATAGATCTAAGTCCTAAATTAATTCTAACTAAAAAATAAAATAATACATTAATTTATCCTAAGTCTAAAAATTAATTATTTAAGAAAAGAAAGGAAATTTATTTATTTTAAGAAAAATGTTTTTTTTAATCTTTTTGTTTTATGGAAAATAAAATACATGAGTACAAAAAATAAATAAAAATAAATTTGGATTTTTTTTTATGATTTTATGAAAATAATAATAATAATAATAAAAATATTAATATTAATAATAATAATAATAATAAAGAAAAATAAAATAAAAATATAAAGAAATAAAAGAAAAGTCAGGGGGTTAATCAGTAATATGAGGAGTATTATGAGAAAAAAACTAGGCCCATATGAAGAGCCCAAGCGCTGCAAAAAAACACACAAAAAAAGTCATAAAATTGTAAATAGCAAAAGATCACGTTGGGGCTTGAACCCAGGACCTAAGGGTGAACAAGCGCACGCTTTATCACTGGGTGGCTATACATCCGTTAATATAACTGAAACAATAAATACATAACATAAAACGCGCCCTGAATACACTTCATCTTCAACCTCCAGCCAAAGGACCTGTATCTTCTTCATTTCTCAACAAAAATGAAAAGTTCAAACATGAAAGTTGTAGCATTTCTTCCCACGAATCCAAACATATAAGTAACTTAGGCTAATAGTCAAAGATGAATGAGAATTTTTCTGGCCCTAATTCAAACCCTAAAAATTTCAAAAAACTTCAACTCTAAAATTCTCTAAGCTCAGGCCATATAAATGCAAACTATGGATATGTACAGCTTCGTGGCAAAGTTATCTACATTTTATCTTCACAAATCAAGACCTAACAATGCCTAAATAATGAGATGAAAAGTTAGAAAACTCACCTTGAAGCTGGAGATCGTATTTTGAGTTAGATCTACTTTCAAAGTGTTTTGGTGATTGGGTGAGCTTCCTTGCACCTCCTGGAAGCTATTGCAAAGCTTACTTTGTGCTGAGAGTTCTTGAATCAAGCTGAAGAAGTCAATGTGCAATACCCTGTTTTTGAAAATGGAGAATGGTGTAAATGGTTTTACAGTTTGAAAACAGGGGTTGGGATAGTTTCTATATGTGTATTAGAAGCCTTGTGGATGGTTTTGCCAAGAAACGAACGAGGGGATTTGAAGTTGGGTTCCAAAAATAAAAAATGACAAGTTTTTGTGCTTGTATGGCAATTTCTGGTTTTGGAGAGTTTTAGGACTTGTTTTCTCGTGTGTTATCTTGCAATGCACTTGTATAAATATATGGAAAAGGTTAGAGGACTTGAGGAGGTCAGAAAACAAAGATCACATGTTATGAGTTTTTGACTTGTTTTTGAAGTTATCTTGAAAAACATGGTTTCAATGCAAGGTACATGTCTTGTAGGATGGCTTTCCACTTTAAACATGTTTGTTATGAGTTTATAGAGAATGCTTATGCAGAAAGAACAGGTGCAAAGCTCCATACAAGTTGACTTTGTGATTAAAGTCACTTTTCCAAATGGAAGTGTGAACTTTGTTCCATTAATGGAAAATTTACTTGGACAAAGCTTAAATCAAGTGGATAATAGCTCAAAAGCAAGTGTAATCTTATGATTATGGATATATATTGAGGTTTAGAGGCCTGCAAAACAAAATTGTGCAGCATAGGTTTGAAATTGAATTCTTGTTCATCACAAAGTGACTTGTAATTCAAGTGTGAAAACCCTAACTTCATCTCTTCGATTCTCCCTACTCAAGAATGATCTCAAGGATTTCTTGGACATTTTGGAAAGATTGTAATGTGTTATACAACCCATTTTTGAATTTCTTTTGAAGATTCCCCTTGGAACTATATGAAAAAGTGCCATGAAGTTGGGTCAAAATCCTGATCAAATTAGGGCAAAAATTTCACTAAGTGTTTTGTTTCATGACCACGTGTTCTTAAAATTATAACTTGAGATCCACAAACTTTTGGAAGGAGTTGTGTAAAGGAAAGTTGTAGATTTAATGGAGATCTACAACTTTCATGTTGGAAGTTTCTCTTGAATCATCTTGCATCATGGTGAAAAGTTTGGTCAAAGTTATGAAAAAACATGAAATTTCCAACACTTAGAAAAATTTCTAAGTTTAGAAATTTTGACTTTTCAAAATGAAATCTTGAATTTTTTTATTTTTTGATGAATAAGTTTCATATTTTGACATGTTTTGATGAATTATGATCTTTGGCACTTGAATTTGACCAAAAAGTTAAAGTTTGACTTTTCAGTATACAATTGACTTTTGATCAGTTGACTGAAAAATTCATCTGTCAATCCAATAGACTTGCAATGTTTTGAACCATGCCATTAGGTCAAAATGGTGAAATTGGACTCTTGAGATCATTACTTAAACCAATTGACCATTTTCTAGGTCAAAAATCAAAAATTTCCCTTTCCCAGTCAAAACCCTAATTTTGACCATTTTACCCTTTTGGAGATTTGATCAAATTTCTTGAGGAGTTATGGTCCAAACTTGATAAAATTATACATATAAGTTTAAAATGTTGGTATGGATAAAAAATTATGAAGTTTGACTATAAATTGGCCATGGTTTACTTTTTTCCTAATATAGTTGATTTTTAGGTCAATTGCTCAATTGACTGAGCAAAAATGTGATTCAAAGCTTGAAACTTGACATGAGTAATCTTGAGGGTCCATAATAATCCACGAGAGTCATATGGGGCACTGTAAGCTCAAGTATCCTTGTGAAAACTCAAACCCTAATTTTGGTCATCAGTGCCTAAGGAGGTGTCTTGAGCTGATCAACCCTAGTGCAGCCTTGAGCCAAAGGAGATCTTGTGAGAAAATTCTTGATAAGTGAGAGGGAAAATTTTGGGGTACAACATTAGTAGTCATCAAATATTCCTTCATTAGCTGTTGAAGTAGTAGTCGTCAAAGATTCCTTCATTACCTATTGAAGTAGTAGTCGTTAGATTCCTTCATTGCCTGTTGAAGTAGTAGTCATCAGATTCCTTCACTACCTGTTAAAGTAGTAGTCGTCAGATTTCTTCATTACCTGTTGAAGTAGTAGTCGTAAGATTCCTTCATTACCTGTGGAAGTGGTAGTCATTAGATTCCTTCATTACCTGTTGAAGTATTAGTCGTCAAAGTTTCCTTCATTGCCTGTTGAAGTAGTAGTCGTCAAAGATTCCTTCATTTCATGTTAAAGTTGTAGTCGTCAGATTCCTTCATTGCCTATTGAAGTAGTAGTCGTCAGATTCCTTCATTACCTGTTGAAGTAGTAGTAGTCAGATTCCTTCATTACATATTGAAGTAGTAGTCGTCAAAGATTCCTTCATTGCCCGATTAAGTAGTAGTCATCAAAGATTCCTTCATTACCTGTTGAAGTAGTATACGTTATATTTCTTCATTACCGGTTGAAGCAGTAGTCATCAAAGATTCCTTAATTACCTGTTGAAGTAGTAGTCATCGGATTCCTTCATTACCTGTTGAAGTAGTAGTCGTCAAAGATTCCTTCATTGCCTGTTGAAGTAGTATTCATCAGATTCCTTCATTGCTTGTTGAAGCATGTGATACAGTGGCAGAACCGGCTGTTTGATACTGGTTTGCGTTTTGTGTTTTTTGTTCGCAAAATGTCGCGGTAAGCAAGAGTCTCCACCGACTTTTATTTCATCCAATCATGGAAAAGGAAAAAGAACAGAAAAAACCTTTTATCGAGATATTCTGAGTACGGGGGATAGATTATAGAAAGGGAAGGTGTTAGCACCCTTTCTATCCATGGTTTTCCATGGGCTCTTAGGTACTTGCTCATTTTTCAAATTGCTTGTGTGTTCTTGTCTTGAAAAGTTTTACTTCGCGATAACCCTTGTATCAGTCCTCAAGGGTGTGACGAATTTATTTTGAAAACTGTTTTGAAAGGTGTTTGTGTTAAAAGTTTTTAATGAGCAAGTATTTAAGATTCTACCTACTCGAAAAAAGGATTGTTCATTCTATTTCCTTTAGACAACGCTATCCTACTATTAAGGAGTAGGTAGCACCATCGTTGGAGTTGTAAGGGACATTCGAAAGGGACAAGTACAATCACTAAAGCAATAGTTAGAAACCTTTAGTAGCAACCCTAGAGTCTTAAGATCTTTCCGAGGCAACATTTCTGAGGCAACATTTCTGAGGCGACATTTGAATGGGACAATTTGATCTCTTTAGACTGGAGGGCCACCACTAAAATCTCTTATGCTTAATGATTGTGTACCGAAGGAAACCGAAGTGAGGTAAACCCTAGGAGTGAACATGTGCGAGTGATTTGTTTCAGTTATTTTAATCTTTTCACATTATGGTTTTCTAACTATTTTAATTTCTCATGCATTCTTGCCATACAATCCTATTAGCCATACCTCCCGACAGTTAAAAGTTTGCTAAAAGTAAAAGCGGAAATAAACCTAGATATTACATGGCTTTGACAGTTACACAATTGCCTTGACGTGAAATAGAAAAATGCGGAATTTAAAATCCTAATTTAAACTATTACAACCTTGAAACAGTTACAAAACAATGGAAAACATAATAACAAGCGCGCGACAAATCAAATACGGGAGAAATTAGGGTTTTGACCCTTGACTAAACCTAATTGCAATTGGTTAAAGAAAAAATCATTGTTTTTGTCGTTTTTGTGTTATTTAAGAAAATAAGGAATAATAAAAACCTAACTACTAATCAATGTAAGAAAAATAATTAAATCCCATATTTTTGGTTTTTGTTTGTTTGAAGAAAAGAAAATAATTAAATCAAAAAGTTAAACCTAGTTTTCTAATTGATTTTAATTATAAAAACAAGTTAAAGTTGCCCTAAATTAAATAAGCTAATTAATTTAATTAAACTTGATAAAAATAAAAAAACCTAATTTTAATTTTTATGACTTTTTGATTTTCATGATTTTATATAAAAGAAATTGATTTTAAAAATAAAATGAATAAAGAATTAAGAATAAAGAAAATAAAATAATGAAAAGAGAAAATATTTGAGAAATGGGCCTGTGTTGTTAGGAATTTTGGGGGTGTAGAACTGAAAATCTGTGGGCCATTAAGCTCGAGGCCTGGTCAGCGCTGGATATGGTATGGTGTTGACTTTGTGGTGCACCATGGTCCTTCATTGAAGAGGCGTGAGATCTGGTCAACGTGCAATCCAGTGGGCAGGCATTTAGGGTGTATGATGGTCTCCTGGAGATGAAGTGTATTGGATTCTGTAAAGAAAACATGTAAATGAGAAAATGTTGGAGTCAGGGGTCGAACCCCTGACCTCCTGCCTGCAACGCCTTATCCCTCCTCCTGGCTACCACTGGACCAACGTGCTTTGTTGGTAACATAAATAACCAAAATATAATATATTAGAAAAAACGTTAATAGCCATGAAAACACGCGCGAAATTTGAATTGGCCAACCATGCTTTGACACACATCATCTTCTTCCTTGGACCGTTGCTTTAGGTAAAACACTTTTACCTACGGAAGTTTGTTCGTAGCTACAACCCTGTCCATCTCTAAAATCATGTACATGTAATATAAATCAATTGTAATGGTACCAATCAACTTGTCTTGGTCTCACTAGTGTCATGGTACCCCATTTATGGTCCAATTTTCCTTGTATCAAAAATTCCCAAATCGAGCTCTTAAACCCTAGCAATGGTGAATATGGATTCCTGCACTGTTAGTACAATTAAGCTATACAGAAAACTTGCAATCATGATTATTAACAATAATATATGGATAACATGTGTTTAGGATGCATAAAACATTGAAATCGAGTTTGAGTTTTTTGTGCAAACCGTGATGTTGTAACATGATGATTTTGGATGCTTCAAGGCTGGAAAACAGTGTTATTAGCTTCCTGAGATGTCCAGGAATGGTTTAGAAGCCTTGGAATGGTTCGAATTGGCTTGTGGAAGAAGATATGTCTCAGACTTTTCTTTGAAATTTTACAGTTTTGTTCTGCCTCCTCCCACGATTCTGACCCTTGTTCTTGCCTTGGATGTGTTCAATATATATCATAGAGTGAATTAGGGTTGTAAAAACAAATCACATCTTTGAAAGTTTTGAAGATTTGATTTGATTTTCATGGCATATGTAAACTTTCTATATTGAGCCAAATTATGCCTTTCTTGTATCAATCAGCCTTGATTCGAATTGATCATGATATTCTTGCATTATTTGATTGAAATCCTGTCCAAAAATCAGATCACAACATATCTTTTTCATTATTCCTCAATTATTTGATTTAATTGAAATTTTAATTAACAAAAAATCAAAATAAATTTAAAAGTGAAGCAAATAACATGATGTTGGCTATTTGGGTCGTGGATTATATTATAAGTGAGGTGCAAGCATAAAAAGATAGGCCCATTTGGCAAAAAAATGCAATTTTGAGCCCATTTGACTTTTGGCAATTTTGCAAAAAAGGTCAACTTTGACAAGGAATATCTCCTCCAATTTTAACCATAGAGAGGTGTTTTTGGAATTTTTAGAAATATTAGGATGTCCCCTAAGCAACCCTTTTGGTCTCATCTCAATTGAGTCTTCCATGTTCATGTATGAAGCTTTGATCCAAAAGGTGTTTTTATTGATTTTTCAAAAGGACCTATAATGTCAAAATTCATATCTTTTTGTGAGTGCATATTTTGAACTTGTCGGATGAAGATGAATTGTAGGGAATTGCATCCTCTTCAAAATTATATTTGGATGGAAAATTTCTGATAAAGTATGAAGGAGTTATGCTTGGTCAAAGTTGGGTTGACTTTTCCTATAAAACCCTAATTTAACAACTTTTGGGTTTTGATGAATTTGAAGCATTCCTTGAAGAATCATGATCAACCATTGATCAAATGATGGATAACACCTCAAAATAATGATGTTGATAAAAAATCTTGAGGTTTGACTGCATGTGGGCCACATTTGACTTTTGACCTAATACAGTCGATTCTCAAGCATCTGAGCAGTTGACTAGGCAAAATTCTTGTGAAAGGCATGAAACTTGATATGTAGGGTCTTGGTAACATAATAAGACCTTGGAAAGAATATGGGGCTCTTTTTGTTCACCCATCTTGATGAAAATAGAAACCATAATTTTGAGGTGCACTGCCTTAGGAGAGAGTTTGTCTGGTCGACTCTTGGGCTTCCTTGAGCAACTTGGGGACTTCAATTGTCATGTATTGAGTAAAATGAGAGGGAAAATTTTGGGTTAAAACAAAGTAGTAGTCGTCATATTCCTTCATTACCTGTTGAAGTATTAGTCTTCAGATTCCTTCATTACCTGTTGAAGTAGTAGTCGTCAAAGATTCCTTCATTGCATGTTGAAGTAGTAGTCATCAAAGATTCCTTCATTACCTGTTGAAGTAGTAGTCGTCAAATATTCCTTCATTATACTTACCAGTAGTCACTTTGGATGGCATCTATAAGCCAATCTCCGACAACTCTCCATCATCTCTCCAAATGGCATCTTTAAGCCCATTCCTTACACAATCAACTAAAACATAGTCGAGTGCAAATTTCTGGGCACTCTAGTGTTCAATCATCTTCCACCTTCAAGTCACGAATGGTGGACTTGCCAATCTAGCTCTTCAGCTTTAAGAATATTGAACAGGGGAAACTGTTATACCCCAAAATTTTCCCTTTCTTTTCTCAAGACATTTCTCACAAATATCTACAAAAGCTCCAGCTTGCACGAGTATTGACTAGGTCAAGTCATCTCCTCAACATTAGGGTTTGAGCTTCCACAAGAACAACCAGACTTCTAATACTTCAAGTGATGTTCATGGATCATTATGGACCTTCAATAATGACCATGTCAAGTTTTAAGTCTTGTATCACAAATTATGCTCAGTCAATTGACCAAGTGACCAAAAATTAGCTATATTGATGAAAAAGTCAACTGTAGCACCAAAAGTCAAACTTTGACTTTTGGTCAACTTTAAGCTTCAAAGATCAAAATTCATCAAGACATTCAAAAATATGAAAATTGATTATCAAGAAATAAAGAAAGTCAAAAGTCAATGTGAAAAGTAAAACTCTTCAAGACTTAGAAAATTTTCTAAGTGTTTTTATATATGATAATTTCATTTCTTCATGCCAAATTTTCACCATGATGCAAGATGATTCAAGGAAAACTTCCAACATGAAAGTTGTAAATGTCAATGAGATCTAAAAATTTGTAGGACATAAATTTTTCTAGAAATTCTTGGATTTTGAGTTATAAATTCATGAAGTCATGACATTTTTTAATAAACACTTAGAGACATTTTCAGCAGTTTTGGTCAGGATTTTATCCCAACTTCTTGGAATTTTTTCACATAGTTCCAAGATGATTTTGTCAAAATGACCAACATGAAAGTTATATATGATGTTTCAAGCTTTAAAAAACATCCAAGAGCATGAATTTATCATAACTGAGCTAGGAGATTCAAGGGCATGAAGTTGGGCATCCATTCTTGAATTGCATGTCATTTTAGTGAAGAACACATAACAAAACCCTTATGCTATGCTGCATAATATTGTGTTGAAGTCCTCCTTGCTTGCAAATATCATCATAATTTAATGCTTACACCCACTCTTGAGCTATTACCCATGTGTTTAAACCATTGTCCAAAAGATCTTTCCATTTATGGCATAAAGGCACCATTGTCATTCTAGAAAAGCAAGCTTGTTGGCACAAAACTTGTCTTGAGCCCATACCTTATTTACTTCTGATTTTACTCCACCATAAATCATGGAAAGAAGCCCCTTTATACCAGCAACTTTGGTACTTCATCTTGGAACCATGGAGTAATTGACATAGTTTGATATTTGCATCCCAACCAAACCATAACATGCTGTCTTGTAAACCTATTCAACCCTTATTCACAAACCCTTGGCCTATAAATAAATTGAGAATTTGCAAGGGAAAGAGGTCAGAAAAAAATAGAGAGCTTCTTGTGTGTTGAAAAATCCTCAAAACCCCTCATACTCTCAAAAACCATAACTGTCCATAAAACTTCCACTCTTGAGCTTTAAGGTCCAAATCTTTGAAACGCATACCTTACAAGTTTTCCCCAAACAAACCATCCAAATATCTCACATATATCATATATAAGTTGTCCAAACATAAGAACAACTTCTGTAACATCATTATCACCACCTCTCAAACTAACACACATTGTTTTGCAAGTTGACTTGGTTGGAGAGATTCAAACACTTTCAGTACAAAATAAAGTTTGGAACAACTTCAAGGAGGTCTAAGGAAGCTCAATCAATCATCACATTGCAACTATAAACATCCATACACATTTTAAGTTTTCACTTCAAGAGGTAAGTTTTCTCAAACTATGATATCATTGTTCATACATCATTTTACTTTCGTTTCCAAAAGAATAAAACAGGGAAAATCAAAGTAGAAGAGTTGCAAACACTAAAAATCACAAAAAAAAGTGCTTCTAGAAGTCTGACACAGTCGGTCGTGTCACCTGACACGGGCCGTGTCAGGAAGAAAATAGAAAAAAAATGGTAAGACAGGGCTCTGACACGGGTGCCCGTGTCACAGGACACTGTCCCTGTCCCACATACTGGAGTTAAAACATGACAAAAGGGCAGGACATGGTCCTAACACGGGTGCCCGTGTCACGTGACACGTCCCGTGTCAGCACAGTTGGGATAAAAAAATACATGCATAATTATTACAGGGCTCTGACACGGGTGCTCGTGTCACAAGACACGACCCGTGTATGCTTTAACACTAAAAATTCTGGTTTTTTTTAGACTCTTTTGCTATTATTTTCATTCAATTTGGTTGTAATAGTAATTAGGTTTTAATTTTTTTCCTCCCTATTTATAATTTGTATCCCCATCCCCTAAATGATTTAATAGCGTAGGATATTTACATTCCGCAATTTATCGCTTTCAAATATAAATTCTAGTAATTAGGGTTTGTACGGCAAGATAAAATCAATCTTAGACAACCCAAATCCAAGAAAAAACAATGCATTAAAAATAAACACTTGCGCACTTTGCACCTCTAGGGTTAACTCCACTTGTTGTCTAAAAAATGGTCATGTTATGCATGTGAGACATCTTAGCAAAAACAAACAAAATACAAGATCAAAGTACCTCAATGGCGCTACGAATGTTGCCTTACGAATGATCTTAGTCCCTTAAGAAAAATGCTAAGATATCTCATAACATTACATCATATGACTATACGATGATCCGCGCCCATCCCATCACATCCAAAGATAGGGTTACTTACTGTTGTACCCCAAAATTTTCCCTCCCATTTTCACACAAGACATACTCCTAGAGGTTCCCAACTTGCCCTAAGTTGAGCAAGAGTTAACCAGACAATTCTCCTCCTAAGGCAATGAACCCCAACTAGGGTTTCAATTTTCATTAATATGGTTGATCTAAAAGGATCCAAAATGTTCTCCATTGTCCTAATATGTCCTAAATATCATCCATGTAAAGTTTTATGCCTTGCTCAACAAGTTTGTTCAATCAATTGCTCAAGTATTGGAAAAATCAACTGTGCTAGGTCAAACGTCAATTGTGGCCCATGTATAGTTAAACTTCACGATTTTTGGTCAACATCAACATTTTGAAGTTATATCCATCATTTGATCAAGGGTTGATCATGATTCCTCAAGAAATGCTCCTAACCCATCAAAAATCAAAAATGGAAAATTAGGATTTCTATAGGAAAAGTCAACCAAACTTGGACCAAGCATAACTTTCTCATACTTTATCAGAAAGTTTCCAACCAAAGCTCATTTTGAAGAGAATTCAATGACCTACAACTTCTCTTCATCTCTCAAGTTCAAGAAATGCACCATTTGAAAGATACAAGTGTATACATTACAGGTCATTTTTAGAAAGTCAACAAAAGCCACTTTTTCCCAAGACCTTTTACATCAAGATAACATATTAAAATCCAAAATTGATCAAAAGAGGGATTGAAGTAGACATCTCAGGATTTCCAAAAAGTACAAGATCATAATCATGAGATAAAAATTGAGCAAGTTATGGCTTTCCCAAGTTGGGAAAATTTTGGAAACTTCAAGAATGGTGTATTGAGCAAATTTGAACTTTTAAAGCAATGGCTTGTTTTCTTAGGCCTCAAACATATTCCTAATCTTATAAAGGACCTCTAATTTAACTCTTGCCTTGATTTGCATTTTTTTAGCTATTTTATTCATATTTATTTTGTTTTTATTCACATAAATACAAGATAAATCATATAAAATAGCAAATGATTGGATCATAACCATTGGGCTTTTGTTTTGATTCAATTTCAGGCCCAAAAATTCGTACAAAGAATGACCAGGTTCATTCATGCATGGAAAGGGCAAGATTTGCAAATATGGAAGCTTTTAAATTGGTTGGATTTTGACATGAAAACATAACATTATGACTTGATTCTTTCCATGTTATATTGTCTCCTCCATCTACACTATAAGAACAACACATTATCCAGCTCTAAGCACGCACACAGAACCTAGAGAACCGCTGCCCATTTTGCAAAAAAAATCAAAGTTGTGAAACTCGGATTTCAAATTCCAGCCTCCCTTGCTCCAAACCAAGGATTCTAATCCACTCCTGGAGATCCCTTGAATCATTTGCAGCCATTATCAAGCTTGGAAGCATCGCCTAACGCGTCCACCAACATCCACAATTTGCTTCATTTTCAAATTTTGTTTTGTACAATTCATGCAATTTCCATGTGATTTAACCTTGTGGTTTATTGATCACTTGCAAGCTTCCTATATGGTTGGATTGAGTTTTTGATGCAGGAACCGTGCATTACCATTTTTAGGGTTTAAAGCTTAGATTTGGGAATTTTTACATTGGCCAAAATTAGGCTTAAACATGGGCACCATCATGCTCAGGAGAGTGAGTCCAGTCGATTCATGGCCTTACACATAATTTCTATTGTGTATTTGGCTTATTTCAGGGTGCAAAGGCTGTAGTGACGGACAAAAATATGTCACTATAGGTATTTCTACCTAAGACAACAGAGGGAGGTAGGAGATGAATGCGTGGCAGACCCCTACTGGCTCATTCAAATCCAACGCGCATTTTTATTTTTTTAAATATTTTTGACCAATTTTTGTATATAATACTATCTTGTTGTTTGGATTAACGAATGACCATACAACTCAATTGGCAAAGGAACATGCGCGTGAGAGAAAGGACCTGGGTTAGAATCCCAAGTCCAACATTTTCCATTTTCTTAATATTCCATACAAGATCTAGCGTTACACATGGCCAAAAGTGTATCATAGACCACCAATCTGAGCCATCAGATCAGCACTGGATCCACATCCAGCGCCTCTAATGTACAGACCACCATGCACCCCTTCAACTTGGACGCACAGGATCCTTGACAAAGGTTGTGGGTTCTGAGTTATTGGCCCTAGCATTTTCAGATCAGCACCCCTTGTTTTGCTAAAAAAAACCATGCCTATTTGTCTTGTTTAAATATTTTATTTTTTTTAATTTTTGCTTTCATTTATTTAATTAACCATTAAAATCAGAAAAAAGTCACCAAAATATTAGATTAAAAGTTTTTTATTAAACTAATTTTGTAAATAATTTAAATAAATATTTTAACTATTTTCTTTAATTTAAAATGAAGTAGAACTTAGGATTTAATTAGATTTAATTATTTTCTTTTCATAATAAAAAAACAAAAAAACTTAGACTATTTTTCTTAATTAATTTTTATTTTTTTAAATAGACTTTAGGATGTTTAATTTAATTATGTTTCTTAATTAAAACAACAATCAAACAAATAAGTTTTTTACTTAGACTTTTTTTTAGGTTGTTAGACGCTTCTTTCCATTTTCACGCATGTTTATCTTATTCTCGCATCTTTTATAATATTGTAACTGCTTACGGCTGTAATAGTTTAGGACTTAAATTTCCGCACTTTTAATTCCGCACTTTACTTTTCGTCCATTATTATGTATGTACACCAAAGCCCTGTAATAGCGTAGGAACCTTTATTTCTCGCTTTTATACATTTTTGTATGCTTGTATATAATTGCTAGTAAGTAAAAGTGCATGACAAGATTAATCAAATTAATCGTTAGATCACTAACCTCAAGACAATATAACTGAAAAAACACACTTCTCACACTTACACCCTTAGGGTATACCTCACTTGGTTGCCTCGGAAATGGTCATGTCCCTCGAACGTAGGGATATCTTAGCAAAGACCCTCAATCTAAAAGTCATCATAAAAGATCATAGTCCCTTACTGTCCCTCGAGTTGCCTACGAGAAATGATCTTGTCCCTCGATGTTGCCTATATGATGACAGTCCCTACGAAATTCTAAGGTATCCTTTCATGTTGCCTTTAGTGACCATAAGCGTCCCTTTCGATTGTCCCTCAACATCCGACGATAGGGCTACCTACTCAATAATAGTAGGATAGCATTATCTAAAGGAAAGGAGGAAAAGAACATCTTTTTTCGAGTAGGTAGACAGTTCTTAAGTACTTGCTCAAAATATGATTTTTTATACACTTACACACTTTTCAAAACTTCTTTTCAAAAACGCTTTATCACACTCTTGAGGACTGATACAAGAGTTACCATAAAGCAAACAAAAATCTTTCAAAAACACACAAACACAAACAGTTTTAAAAAATGAGCAAGTACCTAAGAGCCCGTGGAAAACCACGGATGGAAATGGTGCTAATACCTTCCTTTTCTATAATCTACCCCCTTACTCATAAAATTCCGAAAAAGGTATTTTTCTGTTCTTTTCACCCTTTCCTTTGTTGGATAAAAGAAAAGTCAGTGGCGACTCTTCTTACCGCGACATTTGCGAACAAAAAATGCAAACCAGTATCAAACAGTCGGTTCTGCCACCGTATCACAGAACTGGAGACTCTGCTGGGGAATAATAAAAATGGGGTTTACCTTAGGGTCTAGATCATTTTGCTTCTTTGTTTGTTTGTTTGCTTTACTTTTAAGGTTATTTGTTTGGGTACTATAGATCCTACACCCAGATCTGGGGAAACCTTTTAGGTAAGTAGCAATAGATCATGGAAACTGTGCAGGATATACCGACACGGTTGAAGCGATGTCTACATCGATGCGACACTTTGGTTGGTACCAGTAGCCCTTGAGTTAATCAAGGAGAATACAGGGCCGCTGCATGGTGTCATGAAGCGTCAACTGACCTTAGAACCTTTAAATGAACAACTTGGCCATTTGGACGTAGCGAGATGGTCGTCTTTGGTGTATTCCTAAAGTTGTCAGATACTCGATGCTACACTCATTGAGATTTGACTCCCGAGTTTTGTTTGGTTGTGATTCAGTCGCCTATCGGAACGAAACTTGTCGGGAAGATCAATGATATTGAGATCCCTTAGAATCCACTTACTATTTATAGGACAGGTTGAACCAATCCAACTTCAAGAAGGTATGACCTTAAAACCCATGCAAGCCTTAAACCTAAGGTTTTTGGTGTGATTTGCTTGTGCTTGCTATATCGGTGATTTCTTACCATATTCATGACATCATAACACGACATATCATACTAACCATTTCAAGGTTTTTCTAGGGCTTATCTTTGTCTTGTTTTGTAGGACATGACATCCGCCCGCAGGAATACTATCCATATCAACCTTGTAAAAATACCTCCTCAACCCAAGGAATTAGCATCAAGGATTCCTGAAAGCTCTCCCTTCACTAAAAACATGGTCGACTTCTCAACTTGGTCACTCCAACCCCTGATAAATAAATGTTAAAGGTGTTCTTTCAGTTCTTTGACCCATTGCACCACTGCTTCACTTTTCCGGATTACCAGTTAGTGCCAACTATGGAGGAGTTTTCTCAGTTATTGGGGGTACCTATCCTAAATCAGCTACCATTCAACGATACGAAAAGAGACCCAAAGCCTGAAGAGATTACTCAAGCCCTGTCTTTACAACGGTCTGATGTAGTGGCAAATTGGGAAACCAGAAGATGTGTCCAAGGATTTCCAACTAAGTTCCTATTTGAGAAAGCTCATTATTTTTGGGATACCCTGGATTGACAAGATTTTTAAGAAGTGTTGGCCCTTCTCATCTATGGGATGGTACTATTCCCTAACACAGACCAACTGATAGATGTGAATGCGGTTAATATATTTTTTCCCATAATCTGGTACCTACTTTACTTGGGGATATTCTACACTCTCTGCATACTCGCACTCTGAAGAGAAGAGGGACCCTTCTGTGTTTCATTCCTCTGTTGGCTAGGTGGTTTATTTCACACCTACCCCAATCTATCTTGAGAAATGAGCAGGGTATGAGATGGTCTCATAGGCCGATGTCCCTTACACATTCAGATATTCATTGGTGTTCGCGATCCTCGGAGAATGTTACCATCATTGATCGCTGTGTGGAATTCCCTAATGTCCCTCTCTTAGGCATTAAGGGAGGAATCACTTATAATCCTTGTTTAGCGTTGTGACACTTTGGTTATGCTAGAAGGGATGGTCCTTATGATGCACTCTTCCAAGGAATCATCTTTGACTATGAGAATGATGCTCAGGGTTATCGCAAGAGGTTTATTCGAGCTTGGGCATGACAAACAGAGTTGATAGCAAGACAATGGGACACAAGAATTCCATCTCTCTTGAGCCTTGCCTCAAATGGGTTTGAGCTCGTGATCAATGTCTTATGATGCCTTACCCCTCCGTCTTACCTGTGATTATGGAGCCAATTACTAAGGGAGACGCTCCTTACATTGTTCTTCATCCTGACATGCCAACTGATCTTGAGGAGCTACGAAAGTTTTGGATTCAACTCAAAGAAGAAAAGGATACTTTCGAAACCCAGTTCTACGCCAACGAGAAGAAGGTTCTAGAGCTCACCCGGTTACTTCACGAGGATAGGAATATAAATGCCTATATTGCACCAAAGAGGATACGCCCATGGGAAGCTTGAGTCTCTTTGCTTTGGGAGTTTACCTTTTCTTTATTACCTCCTTTGTAAGCCCAAGAGGAATTATTGTGACCAATAAAACTTATTAATGCAATTAACGTTTGCTATTTTTCTGTTTAAGAAAATTTGAGTCTTAGAAATCCTTGAAAACATTGCATACATATATCATACATATAATTGCATAAGCAGGTTTCAAAGCAGGTTTCTCATCCTCTTCGCTGTTTATTTTAGCAATGGCTCTAGAACAGACAGTGAAGGATTTACAGACTCAGGATTTCCAAAAAGTACAAGATCATAATCATGAGATAACAATTGAGCAAGTTATGGCTTTCCCAAGTTGGGAAAATTTTGGAAATTTCAAGAATGGTGTATTGAGCAAATTTGAACTTTTAAAGCAATGGCTTATTTTCTTAGGCCTCAAACATATTCCTAAGCTTATAAAGGACCTCTAATTTAACTCTTGCCTTGATTTGCATTTTTAAGCTATTTTATTCATATTTATTTTGTTTTTATTCACATAAATACAAGATAAATCATATAAAATAGCAAATGATTGGATCATAACCATTGGGCTTTTGTTTTGATTCAATTTCAGGCCCAAAAATTCGTACAAAGAATGACCAGGTTCATTCATTCATGGAAAGGGCAAGATTTGCAAATATGGAAGCTTTTAAATTGGTTGGATTTTGACATGAAAACATAACATTATGACTTGATTCTTTCCATGTTATATAGTCTCCTCCATCTACACTATAAGAACAACACATTATCCAGCTCTAAGCATGCACACAGAACCTAGAGAACCGCTGCCCATTTTGCAAAAAAAATCAAAGTTGTGAAACTCGGATTTCAAATTCCAGCCTCCCTTGCTCCAAACCAAGGATTCTAATCCACTCCTGGAGATCCCTTGAATCATTTGCAGCCATTATCAAGCTTGGAAGCATCGCCTAACGCGTCCACCAACATCCATAATTTGCTTCATTTTCAAATTTTGTTTTGTACAATTCATGCAATTTCCATGTGATTTAACCTTGCATTTATGGTTTATTGATCACTTGCAAGCTTCCTATATGGTTGGATTGAGTTTTTGATGCAGGAACCGTGCATTACCATTTTTAGGGTTTAAAGCTTAGATTTGGGAATTTTTACATTGGCCAAAATTAGGCTTAAGCATAGGCACCATCATCCTTAGGAGAGTGAGTCCAGTCGATTCATGGCCTTACACATAATTTCTATTGCGTATTTGGCTTATTTCAGGGTGCAAAGGTTGTAGTGACGGACAAAAATATGTCACTATAGGTATGTCTACCTAAGACGACGGAGGGAGGTAGGAGATGAATGCGTGGCAGACCCCTACTGGCTCATTCAAATCCAACGCGCATTTTTATTTTTTTAAATATTTTTGACCAATTTTTGTATATAATACTATCTTGTTGTTTGGATTAACGAATGACCATACAACTCAATTGGCAAAGGAACATGCGTGTGAGAGAAAGGACCTGGGTTAGAATCCCAAGTCCAACATTTTCCATTTTCTTAATATTCCATACAAGATCTAGCGTTACACATGGCAAAAGTGTATCATAGACCACCAATCTGAGCCATCAGATCAGCACTGGATCCAGATCCAGCGCCTCTAATGTACAAACCACCATGCACCCCTTCAACTTGGACGCATAGGATCCTTGACAAAGGTTGTGGGTTCTGAGTTATTGGCCCTAGCATTTTCAGATCAACACCCCTTGTTTTGCTAAAAAAAACCATGCCCATTTGTCTTGTTTAAATATATATTTTTTTTAATTTTTGCTTTCATTTATTTAATTAACCATAAAAATCAGAAAAAGTTACCAAAATATTAGATTAAAAGTTTTTTATTAAACTAATTTTGTAAATAATTTAAATAAATATTTTAACTATTTTCTTTAATTTAAAATGAAGTAGAACTTAGGATTTAATTAGATTTAATTATTTTCTTTTCATAATAAAAAAACAAAAAAACTTAGACTATTTTTCTTAATTAATTTTTATTTTTTTAAATAGACTTTAGGATGTTTAATTTAATTATGTTTCTTAATTAAAACAAAAATCAAACAAATAAGTTTTTTACTTAGACTTTTTTTTAGGTTGTTAGACGCTTCTTTCCATTTTCATGCGCGTTTATCTTATTCTTGCATCTTTTATAATATTGTAACTGCTTACGGCTGTAATAGTTTAGGACTTAAATTTCCGCACTTTTAATTCCGCACTTTACTTTTCGTCCATTATTATGTATCTACACCAAAGCCCTGTAATAGCGTAGGAACCTTTATTTCTCGCTTTTATACATTTTTGCATGCATGTATATAATTGCTAGTAAGTAAAAGTGCATAACAAGATTAATCAAATTAATTGTTAGATCACTAACCTCAAGACAATATAACTGAAAAAACACACTTCTCACACTTACACCCTTAGGGTATACCTCACTTGGTTGCCTCAGAAATGGTCATGTCCCTCGAACGTAGGGATATCTTAGCAAAGACCCTCAATCTAAAAGTCATCATAAAAGATCATAGACCCTTACTGTCCCTCGAGTTGCCTACGAGAAATGATCTTGTCCCTCGATGCTGCCTATATGATGACAGTCCCTTCTAAATGCTAAGGTATCCTTACATGTTGCCTTTAGTGACCATAAGTGTCCCTTTCGATTGTCCCTCAACATCTGATGATAGGGCTACCTACTCAATAATAGTAGGATATCACTATCTAAAGGAAAAGAGGAAAAGAACATCTTTTTTCGAGTAGGTAGACAGTTCTTAAATACTTGCTCAAAATCTGATTTTTATACACTTACACACTTTTCAAAACTTCTTTTCAAAAATGCTTTATCACACTCTTGAGGACTGATACAAGAGTTAACATAAAGCAAACAAAAATCTTTCAAAAACACACAAACACAAACAGTTTTAAAAAATGAGCAAGTACCTAAGAGCCCGTGGAAAACCATGGATGGAAATGGTGCTAATACCTTCCTTTTCTATAATCTACCCCCTTACTCAGAAAATTCCGAAAAAGGTATTTTTCTGTTCTTTTCACCCTTTCCTTTGTTGGATAAAAGAAAAGTCAGTGGCGACTCTTGCTTACCGCGACATTTGCGAACAAAAAATGCAAACCAGTATCAAACAGTCGGTTCTGCCACCGTATCACAGAACTGGAGACTCTACTGGGGAATAATAAAAGTGCGGTTTACCTTAGGGTCTAGATCATTTTGCTTCTTTGTTTGTTTGTTTGCTTTACTTTTAAGGTTATTTGTTTGGGTACTATAGATCCTACACCCAGATCTGGGGAAACCTTTTAGGTAAGTAGCAATAGATCATGGAAACTGTGCAGGATATACCAACACAGTTGAAGTGATGTCTACGTTGATGCGACACTTTGGTTGGTACCAGTAGCCCTTGAGTTAATCAAGGAGAATACGGGGCCGCTGCATGGTGTCATGAAGCGTCAACTGACCTTAGAACCTTTAAATGAACAACTTGGCCATTAGGACGTAGCGAGATGGTCGTCTATGGTGTATTCCTAAAGTCGTCAGATACTCGATGCTACACTCATTGAGATTTGACTCCCGAGTTTTGTTTGGTTGTGAGTCAGTCGCCTATCGGAACGAAACTTGTGGGAAAGATCAATGATATTGAGATCCCTTAGAATCCAGTTACTATTTATAGGACAGGTTGAACCAATCCAACTTCAAGAAGGTATGACCTTAAAACCCATGCAAGCCTTAAACCTAAGGTTTTTGGTGTGATTTGCTTGTGCTTGCTATATCGGTGATTTCTTACCATATTCATGACATCATAACACGACATATCATACTAACCATTTCAAGGTTTTTCTAGGGCTTATCTTTGTCTTGTTTTGTAGGACATGACATCCGCCCGCAGGAATATTATCCATATCAACCTTGTAAAAATACCTCCTCAACTCAAGGAATTAGCATCAAGGACTCCTGAAAGCTCTCCCTTCACTGAAAACATGGTCGACTTCTCAACTTGGTCACTCCAACCCCTGATAAAGAAATGTTAAAGGTGTTCTTTCAGTTCTTTGACCCATTGCACCACTGCTTCACTTTTCTGGATTACCAGTTAGTGCCTACTATGGAGGAGTTTTCTCAGTTATTGGGGGCACCTATCCTAAATCATCTACCATTCAACGGTATGGAAAGAGACCCAAAGCCTGAAGAGATTGCTCAAGCCCTGTATTTACAGTGGTCTGATGTAGTGGCAAATTGGGAAACCAGAAGAAGTGTCCAAGGATTTCCAGCTAAGTTCCTATTTGAGAAAGCTCATTATTTTTGGGATACCCTGGATTTACAAGATTTTTAAGAAGTGTTGGCCCTTCTCATCTATGGGATGGTACTATTCCCTAACACGGACCAACTGATAGATGTGAATGCGGTTAATATATTTTTTCCCATAATCTGGTGCCTACTTTACTTGGGGATATTCTACACTCTCTGCATACTCGCACTCTAAAGAGAAGAGGGACCCTTCTGTGTTTCATTCCTCTGTTCTCTAGGTGGTTTATTTCACACCTACCCCAATCTATCTTGAGAAATGAGCAGGGTATGAGATGGTGGTCATAGGCCGATGTCCCTTACAGATTTAGATATTCATTGGTGTTCGCGATCCTCGGAGAATGTTACTATCATTGATCGCTGTGTGGAATTCCCTAATGTCCCTCTCTTAGGAATTAGGGGAGGAATCACTTATAATCCTTGTTTAGCGTTGCGACAGTTTGGTTATGCTAGAAGGGATGGTCCTTATGATGCACTCTTCCAAGGAATCATCTTTGACTATGAGAATGATGCTCGGGGTTATCGCAAGAGGTTTATTCGAGCTTGGGCATGACAAACAGAGTTGATAGCAAGACAATGGGACACAAGAATTCCATCTCTCTTGAGCCTTGCCTCAAATGGGTGTGAGATCGTGATCAATGTCTTATGATGCCTTACCCCTCCGTGTTACCTGTGATTATGGAGCCAATTACTGAGGGAGACGCTCCTTACATTGTTCTTCATCCTGACATGCCAACTGATCTTGAGGAGCTACGAAAGTTCTGGATTCAACTCAAAGAAGAACATGATACTTTCGAAACCCAGTTCTACGCCAACGAGAAGAAGGTTCTAGAGCTCACCCGGTTACTTCTCGAGGATAGGAATATAAATGCCTATATTGCACCAAAGAGGATACGCCCATGGGAAGCTTGAGTCTCTTTGCTTTGGGAGTTTACTTTTGCTTTATTACCTCCTTTGTAAGCCCAAGAGGCATTGTTGTGACCAATAAAACTTCTTAATGCAATTAACGTTTTCTATTTTTCTGTTTAAGCAAATTTGAGTCTTAGAAATCCTTGAAAACATTGCATACATATATCATACATATCATTGCATAAGCAGGTTTCAAAGCAGGTTTCTCATCCTCTTCGCTGTTTATTTTAGCAATGGCTCTAGAACAGACAATGAAGGATTTACAGACTCGGGATTTCCAAAAAGTACAAGATCATAATCATGAGTTAACAATTGAGCAAGTTATGGCTTTCCCAAATTGGGAAAATTTTGGAAATTTCAAGAATGGTGTATTGAGCAAATTTGAACTTTTAAAGCAATGGCTTGTTTTCTTAGGCCTCAAACATATTCCTAAGCTTATAAAGGACCTCTAATTTAACTCTTGCCTTGATTTTCATTTTTTAGCTATTTTATTCATATTTATTTTGTTTTTATTCACATAAATACAAGATAAATCATATAAAATAACAAATGATTGGATCATAACCATTGGGCTTTTGTTTTGATTCAATTTCAGGCCCAAAAATTCGTACAAAGAATGACCAGGTTCATTCATGCATGGAAAGAGCAAGATTTGCAAATATGGAAGCTTTTAAATTGGTTGGATTTTGACATGAAAACTTAACATTATGACTTGATTCTTTCCATGTTATATTTTCTCCTCCATCTACACTATAAGAACAACACATTATCCAGCTCTAAGCACGCACACAGAACCTAGAGAACCGCTGCCCATTTTGCAAAAAAAATCAAAGTTATGAAACTCGAATTTCAAATTCCAGCCTCCCTTGCTCCAAACCAAGGATTCTAATCCACTCCTGGAGATCCCTTGAATCATTTGCAGCCATTATCAAGCTTGGAAGCATCGCCTAACGCGTCCACCAACATCCACAATTTGCTTCATTTTAAAATTTTGTTTTGTACAATTCATGCAATTTCCATGTGATTTAACCTTGCATTTGTGGTTTATTGATCACTTGCAAGCTTCCTATATGGTTGGATTGAGTTTTTGATGCAGGAACCGTGCATTACCATTTTTAGGGTTTAAAGCTTATGTTGTACCCCAAAATTTGCCCTCCCATATTCCTCAAGATATGTCAAGAATCATCTCCAAATGGTTCAAGATTGCTCAAGAGTTGGACAGTCAAACCATCTCCTAAGCAGTAAACAGCTGAAATTAGGGTTTTGGTTCTTTCAAGGAATTTGGGGTTCTCAATGGTTCAATCAAGTCCCATAGACCTATATTCATTCTCAAGCACCTACATGCCAAGTTTCAAGACTCACAATGCCAATTTGCACAGTCAAAAGCTCCATTTGATCTACAGTCAACTGCAAGGGCAAAATGGTCATTTTGCAGTCAAAAGTCAGAATTCTTGGTCAACATCTTATTTTGAGTTCACAATCATCATTTGATCAAGTCTTGATCATGATTCCACAAGAATAGCCCAAAATCATCAAAGATGCAAAAGTTACTATTTTTGGACAACTGAAAAGTCAACTGTATCTTGACAAGGGCATAACTTTTTCATGGTTTATCATAAAAATCCCATCCAAAGCTCATTTTGAAGAGGATGCAATTTCCTACAATTCATCTTCACACTCCAAGATCAAGAAATGCCCTCAAGAAAAGTTACAAATTTTTACATTATAGGTCAATTTCAAAAGTCAACAAAAGTACACTTTGAGTCAAAGGCCATAACTTGAGATTGGTAAATCCAAATGTCATGGGACCAAAAGCATTGGTTAGAGAACTTCAAGGGATTTCCAAAATATCCAAGAAAATGGATATATGATCAAAATTGAGCAAGTTGTCCATTGGAGAAATTGGGAAATGTTCATGAATTTGCAAAAGTCAACTTTGCTCAAAACACCTTCTTTTTGCTAATGGGCCTCAAATCTCTCTTTGAAACTTCACCCATGACCTATGCACGACCCACCAAGCTAAATTGGATTTATTTTCTTAAATTTATTGATTAAATGGATTTTTAATATATATTAATTTATTTAATTAATTTAAATCATAAGAAAATAGAAGATTTGTTTTTTAAATCAATTTGTGAACCAAATATGATCCAAATATGCTGACCAATTCGTGCACAATCAAAAAGATACAAAAATATCCAATTTTGGCAACTTGTTCAATCATGGAAAATCAAGAATATTTGATTTATCAATCAAAGATTTAAACTTCAATGCACATGGATATTGGCCTAGCTCTTGACCTAAATTGATTCTCCTATATGTATGCAAGCAAACCATGACCTAATACACGACTGAAAGCTGCAGAAACGGCCATATCAAATTCAAGAATTTCCAAGAAAACTCAAAACCTATTCTTGTAATCTAGGCCAATTCAAGGCGTTTTGTTCATCCAAACACATTGCAGGAAGTACCAGGATTGATTTGCAATCAAATTCAAGCACTAAAGCTCAAGGAATCACTGAATACAGTTTCACAGTTTGCACTTTTGATTCCAAATCGTATCTCTTAATTCATGCGCATTTAACATGTTTTTGTGACTGATTTGCATTGCTAGAGATCATACAAAGCTAATGGAATGGTTGAATTGAACCCTAGTGCCCTGAATCAAGAGATGCCATGATTGAATTTCTAGGGTTTTGAAGCTTTCCAATAGGGCTTTTCAATCCAGGAAAAATTAGGACCAATGGGATACATGGTTGAAATCGTGAGGCCAAGACGATTCCAACCCACACCTCGCGAAATATTTATGTTTGTTGTGCTTCTATTCGCTATTTTTCGTGCAGGGAGGTAGTGGAGGTTAAAAACCCCCGCTATCTGATGTTATTTACACAAAACCAAGGTTGAAGATGATGATGTGTTGACATCTGGTTGGCCTATTTGAAAAGCGCGTGTTTTATTTTTTATTTACAGCATTTTGATTATTTTCACATATAATAATTGCTTGTTATTCCACTAACAATTAAAGCAGCTTGGTTGGGTGGTAAACGTGTTGGCCTGGAAGCATTGGGACCTGGGTTCGAATCCCAGGTCCCCCAAAACCTTGTTATTTTTATTCCACAGGTATTCACGTGCAGATTTCAAAAGAGAGGTCCACCATACACCTCAAATCTCAGTGCGCCAGATGTCTCCAACACCAAATCTAATGGCCAAAGTTGAGTCCTCACCATAGTCTCCAGTCAACAAGCGTGTGGACAATTCAGAAAGTCAATAAGGCTGGAATGTTAATGGGCCAGGAATTTCCAAATACACCTCCTCTTGGGCCCAACACTCCCTTCATGAGTTTACTTCTTTTCCTTCCTTTTTTATTCTTTCTTTCATTTAATTATTTTTATAATTATCACTAACAAATTAATATTTATTTTCATAATAAATTCAGAAAACATAAAATATAATATTTTTATTTATTAAAATTAATTCCACTATTTCATTATTTTTGTAAATAAATAACTTAATTTGTTTAGTTTTAATTAGGCATAATAATAATATTTTTGCAATAAATTTAAAATTAATGTAGAATTAGGGTTCTTGGCAATTTTAATCATCTTTATTTTTATTTCCCTAAATATTCTAAAAAACCAAAAAAAATATTTCTTTTTATTAATTAATTAGTTTAGGTTTAATTTAATTCAAAATAACAAAAAAATCTATTTCTTTTCTAAAAAAGGGTCAAAACCCTAAAAAAACCCTCCGATTCAATTTTTTCCGCGCGTATGATTATTTTTTATTCATATTTTGATCCATATAATTGTATTTGCTCCGAGGATGTAATAGTTTTAAATATGACTTTTTATCGCTTTCATTTACTTTTCCGCAATTTACCTTTTCAAGGGTTTGTTTTTGGCGATGTAAATACCCGACGCCTTGTAATAGTTTAGATTTATTTTCCGCAACTATTAACTGCTAGATGTATGCTAACTAGGCTATGCATGACAAGATCTCTCTTAACTTAAAATCAATCGTAGCTCACCATAACATGTACAAAGATAACATAACTGAAACCTGACACACTCGCACATGCCACTCTTAGGGTACGCCTCACTTGGTTGCCTCGACGTGGTCATTGAGTATAGGGTGTTTTAGAAGTCGCCCTCCTGTCTAAAGATCAAAGTTGCCTCGAAACTGTTGCCTCAGATAAAGTGATCTAAGACATTAGGGTTACCGCTAAGGCGTCCTACCATTGCTTTAGTGACCACATGTCCCTTAATCGAATTGACCCGAAAACTCCAACGACGGTGCTGCCTACTTCTCAATAGTGGGATAGCACTGTCTAAAGGACATTTACACAGCTTAATTTCTTTTGAGTAGGTAGAGGTTCTCAGGTACTTGCTCTTTCAAAACAAAACAAATTTTTCGCACTTACACTTTTCAAACAAAAGTTTTTCAAACAACACTTCATACACTCTTGAGGACAGAAACAAGAGTTAAATCGAAGTTTTCAAACAAAATTCTTTTCAAAACCCACAAACACAAGAAAAGCAAAAACTTTTTGAAAACATAGTGAGCAAGTACCTAAGAGCCCGTGGATAACCACAGATAGAAAGGGTGCTAACACCTTCCCTTTCTATAATCTACCTCCCGAACCCGAGAAACATCTCGAAAAGGAATTTTGCTGTGCTTTTGTCCTTTCCTTGTTGGATTAAATAAAAGACGGTGGCGACTCTTGCTTATCGCGACATTTTGCGAAACGCAAACGCGAACCAGCATTCCAAACAGTCAGTTCTATTCCCACCGATCACTGAACTGGCGACTCTGCTGGGGAACTATAAGTGAGTTGTACCTTAGGATTAGATCACCTATGTTTTCAATTGTATGATTTGTATGATTTATCTTTGTGGGCTTGTATCGGAGGTTTATAGATCCTAACCCGGATCTGGGGGTACCCTTTTTTAGGTAAGTAGCAATAAACTGTGAGGGATCTGTACGGCGTAGACCGACACTGATGAAGCAGTAGCTACGTTGGTGTGACACCTTGGTCTGTACCGATATCCCTTGTGTTGGAACGAGGAGAATATGGGTCTTCTGAGGAGTCATTAAGCACCAACTGACCTTAGAACCTTAAATTGACCAACTTGGCCATAGAACAGTAGCAGTATGCTACACTCATTGAGACTAAACTCTCGCGATGGTTCCGACTGCAAGAAAAGGTTGCCAAACTATAATTATGACCGATTGAGGGTAGTTAGTGATATTGAGATCCTCTAGAACCCGGTTACTATTTTTAGGACAGGTCTTAACCAACTGAAACTGAAAGAGGGTAGTACCTAAACTTCATGCCAGCCTGAAATCTAAGGGCTCTTCTGTGTGACTTGTGTGCCTTTACCATGTTTGCTTTTTGTGAATACTTGTGGTGTGCCTTTACCATGACATCATAACATCATAACATTGCATACATCCTGCATAAGGACTAACCCATTTCAAAGACAAGAAGGTTTCATATTTACTCTGTTTTGTAGGACATCATGATTCCCATGCGTAGGAATACTATCCGGCTCAACTTTGTTCAACCACCTACTTTGCTTAAAGAATTGGTTGACAGGATTCCAGACACTACTTCCTTCATCAGGAGGCATGGTTCTCTTCTCGGGTTAGTCACCTTAAAGTGGGATCAACAAATGATGAGTGTCCTGGTCCAGTTTTATGATTTGCTATATCATTGCTTCACCTTTCAAGACTTCCAGCTGGTTCATACCCTGGAAGAATTCTCTGAGTTGCTTAGTATCTCTGTTTTGGAGCAGACTCCCTTTACTGGTTGGGAAAAGACTCTCAGGCCTGAAGAGATTGCTGCAGCCCTTCACTTGACCAAAGAAGAAGTAATGGCTAACTGGCAGACTAGAAGTGGAGTTAAGGGTTTTTTGGCTAAGTTTCTGGTCAGCAAAGCTAATTGTTTCTGGAATGACTTAGACTTCAAAGCGTACGAGGACATTCTGGCTCTCTTAATCTATGATCTGGTATTGTTTCCAAATCCTGACACCTTTGTTGATGTTAATGCCATTCGGATCTTCATCTCTCGGAACCCGGTACCCACTCTCTTGGGTGATATCCTTCATCAGCTCTATACCCGTACTGCCCGAAAATGGGGAACTTTGATGTGCTGTGCTCCTTTATTGTCAAGGTGGTTTATTTCGCACCTCCCTAAATTTGTACTGAAGAACAAAGAAGGAAGGGGCAGGGCTCATAGGATAATGTCTCTTACTAATAATGACATTATTTGGACTCTCAGAGGCTTAGATGAGGTGGCCGTCATTGATCATTGTGGAGAGTATCCTAATGTTCCCTTGATCGGAACCCGTGGAGGAATCTCTTATAACCCGTGTTTAGCTCTCCGTCAGTTTGGAAGAGCCAGAAGAGAAGGGCCTCATGAGATGTTGATACCTCATATCGTCTTTGATTTTCAGGTAGACAACGACGAGCTGCATCGTAGATTCATCAGGGCTTGGGATAGAGTTCACAAATCTGACCCACATGAGTTGGGACCAAAGACTTCTCTGCCAATGGAGTCATATTTCAGATGGGTCCGCATCCGTGCCCAGAAGTTAGGTATGCCAAACGAAGCTGTCAGGCCTATTACTCTTGAAGTTGCTGATAAAGACGGGGTTCCTCCGACTATTCTCCATCCTCATACACCCACTGATGTTGGCACACTAAATAGGTCTTGGGCGCAACTGTAGGAAGAACGGGATTCTTATCGGAAAGGTTCAATGAACAAGAACAGAAGATCCAGAAGCTGACTAAGCAATTGGAGAACGAGTGGATCCTGAATGATTATATCTGCACTGAGAAGAAGAGGCCATGGGAACATTGATGGACCTATTGATGATTTCTTTTACGGTTTTATTTACTTTTCAGTATTTCCATTCTTGTAATGCCTAAGGGCAATTTGTTGAACAGTTTAAATCCTGAAGTTAAATCTAATAAAGTGTGTTTCCTTTCTTGTCTACAAATTTGAATCCCGATTGTCTTTGAAAACATAAATCATACGCATTTCATCTCATCATATGCATAATAGGTACTCTTTTACAGGTCACTTATCTTCTTCGCTGTTTATTTCAGCAATCATCATGTCTACTGAACCTTCCACTGAACAAGCTATCAAGGCCCTCCAGGCCCAGAACGCCCAGTTCCAAGAGTTGGTTATGAGCCTAGCCCAGGGTCAACAGGATTTGAAGACTCTGATTCTGAAAGGGAAGAAGAAGAAGAAGAGGACCGTCTTGTTCAACACTGGACGCAGGTTTGGAAATGGATTGCAGAATGAGGTTGATCTAACTGCCTCATCTGTAGGAAAAGACAGCCCACAAGAGAGAAGGGTTCCTAGCCCCGTGGTCTCCGACAACGAGACAAATTATGATGAGGAACAATACCCTCCTGCTAAGGATAGGTACAAACAGTTGGAGGACCGCTTGAGAGCTATGGAGATACAGAACGTGCCCGGTCTGGACTTTGGAGACCTAGGTCTATCCTCTGGGGTGGTGATTCCCCATAAGTTCAAGGCACCTGCCTTTGCCAAGTATGACGAAGCTTCCTGTCCAAAGCTGCATCTCCGGTCATATGTAAGGAAGATCCAGCCTTACACAGATGATAAGAATTTGTGGATCCATTTCTTTCAGGACAATCTTTCAAGGACTCAGCTCGAGTGGTTCTATCAGCTGGATGGGGCCAGTATCCGTAACTGGGAAGATTTGGCTACTGCGTTCTATAAGCAGTATCAATATAATTCCGACCTCGCTCCTACGCGTACCCAACTCCAGGGCATGTCAATAGGGACGGGTGAAGGATTTAAAGAGTACGCTAAAAAATGGAGAGACCTTGCCGGAAGGGTGCAGCCACCGTTAACTGATCGTGAACTTGTTGATAAGTTCTTGGGGACCCTGTTTGGTCCATTCTTCAACCATTTGATTGGAAACTCTTCAGCCGGGTTTACAGACCTTATCTTGACTGGTGAGAGGATCGAAGCTAGTATCAAGGCTGGGAAGATACAGAAGGGTGCCTCATCGAGCACTGAGAAGAAGCCATTCAAGAAGGAATCCAGTGCTGTCTACGGTTCAAGGAGACATAATAGATCTGAGCACCGCCAAGCTGTCAACGCGGTGGTTATTTCAAAACCTGCTGGTGCTCCTCAGCATCACAACCAACAAAGGGGTGAGATACCTCGAAGGCAGTTCACTCGTCTCAGTATAACCTTGTCCCAGATATTACCGCAGTTACTGACAACCAATCTGGTGACTCTAAAAGAAGCTCCGAAGATTGTAAACACAACATCCCCAAAGTACAATCCTAATGCCCGTTGCGCTTATCACTCTGACAGCCCGGGGTATACTACAGATGATTGTTGGGCTCTGAAGAATAAGGTTCAGGACCTAATCGATGCAAAGGAGATTGAGTTTGAGGCGCCCGAGAGGCCCAATGTTGTGACTGCTCCCATGCCCAAGCATGGAGTGAATGTTGTAGAGGAAGATCTGTTTGTAGCCTTTGTAGATGACATTGTTACCCCGCTGATGACCGTCAAGAAGAATCTGTTGCTAGCCGGTTTATTTCCGGGCTACGGTGAAGATTGCCATTTGTGTTCTGTTTCACCTACTGGTTGCCCATATTTGAAATCAGGCATCCAAAACCTGATGGATAATAAGGAAATCTTGTTTGAGAAGATTGCTGTTCCTGCCACCCCTACTGAAGAAGTTTCCATTTTCACCATTTTCAACAATTCTCCCAAGGCTCCCTCGAGGAAGCCTGTCAGAATTACGCCTGTTCAGAAGATTGCACCTATAATCATCACTGTTTTGGGGCCCATCCCCTATACATCCGACAAAGTTATCCCGTGGCATTATGAGGCAGATGTTTATGTTCTTAGAGTTAAGCAAGAGTTTGATACTAATACCGGCGTCAGCAACATCACCGGGCCTGCTAAAGTCACCCGCAGTGGTAGACTTTTCTCACCTGATATTGCGCCACCAACTGTCCGAAGACCTGTTGTCATCACACCTGCAAGTGTGCCTACTTCCCTTCCTGATCAAGTTCCTATTTCTACCCCTGTTGCCGAGTCATCTGACGCTCGGGGCAAAGGGATCGCCACTAATATGCCTGCCCAGACGGAGGCATCGAAGACCATCAATGTTGAAGCTTCCAAACAGGAGATGGAAGAGATTCTTAAGATTATCAAGAAGAGTGATTATAATGTAGTTGAGCAACTGGGAAAAACCCCATCCAAGATTTCGATGTTATCACTGTTGTTGTGTTCAGAGGCCCATGCCAAGGCTCTGATTACTTTCCTGAAGACGGCCCACGTGCCACAAGAGACGTCAGCTGATCAGTTTACCGATTGTGTGGCCAATTTAACTGCTGATAATGGGTTGGGTTTCTCTGACGCTGATCTGACTGCTAAAGGGAAGAACCATAACGACGCCCTACATGTCTCCATTGAACGCAGGGGCACTACTCTCGTACATGTGTTGGTTGACATTGGTTCCTCATTGAACGTCTTGCCCAAGAAAGCTCTGGATAGGTTAGATTGCGAAGGGTTGGAGCTAAAGCCAAGTAACATCGTTGTCCAGGCCTTTGATGGTTCTAAAAGGATGGTGCATGGTGAAGTCGATATTCCAATTAGAGTTGGTTCTCAGGTCTTCGACTCCACATTCTATGTGATGGACATTCAACCATCCTATTCTTGTTTGCTGGGTCGTCCATGAATCCATAAAGCTGGAGCTGTGACCTCCACACTCCATCAGAAGTTGAAGTACCCGGTCAGAGGGAAGATCGTGATAGTACAGGGGGAGGAATAGTATATGGTCATCCACCTCAACTCGTTCCGGTACATAGAGATGGATGGGGAGTTCATTGAGACTCCATTCCAACACTTTGAAGAGGTTCCTCAGACACTGGCATCAGCTGAGACTATGGTTGAAGGTTCTCCTTTGAAGATGGCTTCCTTAAAGGATGCCCGGGCTGTTATTGAGAAGGGTGAGTATGCAAACTGGGGCCGACTTCCTGATTTCACTCAGAAGACTAACAAGTTTGGTTTGGGTTTCACTGCAGAAGCTCAAAGGGTTGTTCGTAGTGCAAGGATTGGAAGACCTCATGTGTTCATCAGCAACTCGGGAGTAAATTCCATCAAAGATGACGTGGAGGAATCTGAATTCGACAGCTGGATCTACCCTACGACCAACAGTGGACCAAACAAATGGACGGCAAAGGACTTCGTCCCTATTACTTTTGTTGCTCAGTAATGAACTCTTTTGTTTTGAATTTGTAACAGACAATATTGTGAAACTTTATGGCCCGGTGTCTTACCCGGGGCACCGTGGCTTCATTTGTGAGGGCTTTTGTGTGCCATTTTCATATATCATTAATAAAGGCATTGGACGTTTTTTGCATTTCAAATCTTGCGCTCCTTGTCTTTCTTTATTATATATTGCAAAACAGCTATTTTACACACACTCACATATACAGGTCCCAATCCACTCTGGATCTCACTGGTAACGACTCTGCTACTGCCAATTATGACTTCGAAAATCCGATCAACTTAGCCGAAGACGAAGGTGAAGATGATTGCGAAGTACCTGGTGAGCTTGCAAGACTACTACTTCAGGAAGAGAGGGCCATTCAGCCACATGAAGAGCCAGTGGAAACGGTGAATCTGGGTACTGAGACAGACAAAAAGGAAGTCAAGATCGGTGCGAACCTGGAGCTTAGTGTGAAACGACGGTTGATTCAGATGCTGCATGACTACGTGGAAATCTTTGCCTGGTCTTACGAAGATATGCCTGGGTTGGATACAGACATTGTGGTTCATCGCCTGCCGACCAAGGAAGACTGTCCTCCCGTAAAACAGAAGGTCCGTCGTATGCGCCCAGAGATGTCCGAGAAAATCAAGGCTGAGGTTATGAAACAATTTGACGCCGGTTTTCTAGCAGTAACTTCTTACCCTCAATGGGTCACCAATGTGGTTCCAGTACCGAAGAAAGATGGTAAGGTCCGAATGTGTGTTGACTACAGGGATTTGAACAGGGCGAGCCCTAAGGATGATTTCCCTCTGCCTCACATCGACGTTCTGGTTGACAACACTGCTCAGCATAAGCTATTCTCCTTCATGGACGGTTTCTCCGATTATAATCAGATAAAGATGGCTCCCGAAGACATGGAGAAGACCACTTTTGTTACTCAGTAGGGTACCTTTTGCTACAAGGTCATACCTTTTGGGTTGAAAAATGTTGGGGCAACGTATCAGCGTGCCATGGTTGCTTTGTTTCATGACATGATCCATCATGAGATTGAAGTATACGTCAACGATATGATTGCAAGGTCCCAAACTAAGGAGGAACACCTTGACCATCTACAGAAACTGTTTGACCGCCTGAAGTTATACAAATTGAGATTAAACCCGAACAAGTGCACCTTCGAGGTAAGATCTGGAAAACTACTAGGTTTCGTCGTAAGCGACAAAGGTATTCAAGTAGACCCTGCCAAAGTGAAAGCCATACAAGAGATGCCAGCTCCCAAGTCAGAGAAAGAGGTCAGAGGCTTTCTAGGACGGCTGAACTACATTGCCCGATTCATCTCGCACCTAACCGCTACTTGTGAACCAATCTTCAAGCTACTGAAGAAAGATCAAGTAGTACGTTGGAACGATGAATGTCAGGCCACTTTCGAAAGAATCAAAGAGTATCTCCAAGATCCACCCATTCTTATGCCGCCGGTTGAAAGGAGACCTCTAATCTTATACTTGACAGTACTTGAAAATTCAATGGGGTGTGTGCTGGGTCAGCATGACGAGTCTGGCCGAAAAGAGCATGCTATTTATTACCTTAGCAAAAAGTTTACCGACTGTGAGACCCGATACTCACTGCTCAAGAAAACTTGTTGCGCTTTGGCATGGGCTGCTCGCCGGCTGAGACAGTATATGTTGACTCACACTACTCTGTTGATTTCAAAAATGGATCCTATCAAGTATATCTTCGAAAAGCCTGCCTTGTCCGGAAGAATATCAAGATGGAAGATGATCTTGACTGAGTATGACATCCAATACACAACTCAAAAAGCAATCAAGGGAAGTGTATTGGCAGACCATTTGGCACATCAGGCAGTGGATGATTACCAATCTATGAACTTTGAATTTCCAGACGAGAATATCATTGTAGTGACTGATTGCAAGATACCTGGACCGGATGAAGGACCTGAGGAAGGATCCCGATGGTCAATGCACTTTGATGGAGCTTCAAATGCTTTGGGTAACGGTATTGGCGCTGTGATTATATCTCCTAAAGGCTCTCATACTCCGCTCACCACCCGACTATGTTTTAACTGCACCAACAACATGGCGGAGTATGAAGCATGCATCATGGGTCTTCAAGCTGCAATTGACCTAAGGATCAAGTTTCTGAGTGTCTTCGGATATTCCTCTCTCATGATCAGTCAGATCAAAGGCGAGTGGGATACGAAACACCCAAATCTTATTCCTTACAAGGAGTATGTATTGACGTTGCTTCCCCATTTCAAGGAGATAACCTTTGAACATTTCCCAAGAGAGGAGAATCAGTTGGCGGACGCGTTAGCTACGATGTCTTCTATGTTCAAAGTCAAATGGGACAACGAGGCTCCCCGAATCATTATTTGGAAATTGGATGAACCTGCACATTGCTGTAATCTTGAGACCGAAGAGGTAACAAAAAAACCTTGGTATCATGAAGTGAAGAGGTACCTTGAAGCTCAAGAATACCCTGAGGGTGCATCCGTTAATGACAAGAAGTTTCTAAGAAGATTCGCGGCAAAGTTCTTCATCAGCAATGGCATTCTTTACAAACGTAACCATGATTCAACCTTACTGCGTTGTGTGGATAACAACGAGGCAGACAGAATCATGACAGAATTACATGAAGGTACTTTCGGAACTCATTCCAGTGGACATACCATGGCAAAGAAGATCCTTCGGGCAGGATATTACTGGTCCACAATGGAAGCCGACTGTTATCAGCATTCTCAGACATGTCACAAGTGTCAGGTCTATGCTGATAAAGTGCACATTCCTCCGGTTCCTTTGAACGTCTTGACAACACCTTGGCCTTTTGCAATGTGGGGCATTGATATGATCGGCGAGATCATACCTACGGCATCCAACGGGCATCGTTTCATCCTAGTAGCAATTGATTACTTTACGAAGTGGGTTGAAGCAGCTTCCTTTGCCACCATAACCAAGAATGTCGTGGCGCGGTTCATTCGGTACAACTTGATCTGTCGATACGGTGTAGCATAGAGGATCATTACAGATAATGGTACCAATCTTAAAAACAAGATGATCACTGAGCTCTGCGAGCAATTCAAGATACAACACCACAACTCTTCTCCCTACCGGCCGAAGATGAATGGGGCTGTAGAAGCGGCTAATAAGAATATTAAGAAGATTGTGCAGAAGATGACAGTAACCTACAAAGACTGGCACGAGATGTTACCATTTGCTCTTTAGGGGTACCGTACCTCAGCACGGACGTCAACAGGGGCAACACCCTACTCCTTGGTATACGGCATGGAGGCAGTCATGCCCATTGAAGTTCAGATACCCTCTCTCTGGATCATGAAGGATGCGGGTTTAAGTGAAGACGACTGGATCCAGACCCGGCTTGATCAACTAAACCTAATAGATGAAAAGAGACTCACTGCTATTTGTCACGGTCAGACGTACCAAAAACGGATGATCAAGGCATTTAACAAGAAAGTCAGATGACAAGAGTATCAAGTCAGGGACCTGGTAATCAAGCGCATCATTCTACCTCAAGGTGATCCCAGGGGCAAATGGACCCCTACGTACGAAGGGCCATTTGTGGTTAAGAACATCTTCTCAGGAGGAGCGATGATTCTTACCACCCTGGATGGTGACGACCTTCCTCACCCCGTCAATGCAGACATAGTAAAAAGATACTACGCATAATTAAAGACCCGCTAGGTCGACTGGCCTAGGCAAAAATAAGGGCTTCTCGGCGAACCAAAAGGGTTCGGGCAAAAATAAGGGATGAAAATAAAAAAAATCCGTACACCCGATAAGTCGAAAACCTGAAAAGGCGGCTTGGGCAAAAATGGGTATCCCGGTGGATCGAAAACCCGAAAGGGCGGTCCAGGCAAAAATTAGGGATAAGCGTAACACTATGTCTCATTGGATCACCCTGCATCCAGACTTTGGTATCAACTATCAGGCTCGAACGGCACCAGTCAATCAGATTCATCTTCAACTAAGCAGCAAAGTGATGAGATGCTTGAGGATATAAGGGCAATAGTAGAGTTGGAACCCAGTGGGATTATTCACATAGCTGTTTTGTTTTCTTTTCACAAATTTTATAAATTCTATTTGTTCGGCGGCGTTCTCTTACTAGGACGTCAGCCTCTTGTACAAAAACGCCTATTCTCAGGCAACCTTCAAAATCAATACAAGTTCATTTTTCAGACAAATTGCAAATTGTTTTTCCTTTATCTGTTTTGTTTTGCAAAGAACGTCCAATGTTCATTTTTGATATATGCATTTGACATTAATTGCTACTCATAAATATTTGCATGCGAAACAAAGGACTAATTACGGGTGACCTCGGAAGTAGGGGCAATAAGAATTGTCTAAGCGGTCTAGTTGCTTTGTCCACCAAGGTACCAAGGTAGGTTCGGCTGAAGAATATGACCAGGATACCTTCACTCCCCGCAGAGTAAGACAGTAATGGAAGCTCTCCCCACTGAGACCTGCAACCATAGACGAATCAGCAATACTCTCCCCCAAGCAGAGTTGGCCTATCATCAGTCCCGAAAAAGTTGGGTATCCCCAGTAGGTCTCAATATTCCTCAGCGGAGTAGACAGATATTCCTCAGCAAGCATCCCCGGCAGTCTTAATATTCGTCAACGAAATATAAGAATGTTCCCCGGCGGAATACGAGATACCCCCAGTGGAGCCATTTACCAGCGCAGTCTAAAAAAGCTTCCCTGCCAGAGTTGAATCATCATACCCAGTAGATTCTGGAAGCTTGTCCCCTACAGAATACAAATGTATCTCCCCAACCATTTTCAGAGGTTATCCCCACAAGAGCCTAACTGGGTTATCCTCAGCAAGGTGCAACTGAAGGATCATCCCCAGCGAAGTTCTTTCTATCCCCAGCGGAGTTCATCATCAAAATCCCCAACAGAGCTTATCAACGAAATCCCCAGCGGAGTTATCATTAAAATCTCAGCGAAGCATCTCTTCCCACAGAGTAATTCCCCGCAGAGTAATCTCTTCACCAGGTTTATTCCCCAACGGAGTCATCTTCTCCTACAGGTTTATTCTCACAATCATCTTCGTTCATCATCCCCAGTGGAAACGAAGAACTCAACTCTATTCTCCAGTAGCTCCGGGATTTATTTTCCCCAGCTAAAAACATCACATCTTCATACATTATGACATGCATACGCATCATACAACACAAATCTCATTTATTTTGAGAACATCATGACATCATGCATTTCATACATCATGACATTGCATACAGCTAACGTTTTGCCTTTTCAGGAAAAGGTCAATCAAAAGATGATTACCATCAACCCTTTTCAAGTCCCAGTTTAATACCTGTAACAAGCCAGGAAAATATCTGTGGGCAACTGATTATAGATCGATACCTGTAACAAGCCAGGAAAGTTATCTACATGAAGAGATTGAAAGTTAATACCTGTAACAAGCCAGGAAAACTATTTTTCTTTCTCAGGTCAGAGATTAATACCTGAAACCAGCCAGGACAACTATCTCCTCGACCAACCTTTCTTAAGTTCCAGATGAATACTGTAACAAGCCAGGAAAATTCTATGGACGACTGATTGTAGGTTAATACCTGAAACTAGCCAGGAAAACCATCTACACGAAGAGATTGAAAATTAATACCTGTAACAAGCCAGGAAAACTATTTTTCTTTCTCAGGTAAGAGATCAATACCTGTAACCAGCCAGGACGACTATTTCATCGGCCAACTTTTTCAAGTTCCGGATTAATACCTGTAACAAGCCAGGAAAATTCTATGGACGACGGATTGTAGATTAATACCTGAAACCAGACAGGACAATTATCTACTTGACCATCATGAAGCAACCCTACCCCGGTTCCTTCTCAATTTCAGATGCAGTTTTACACGGACTCATCATCAGGCAACCTTACACAGGTTCCTTCTTTCAACTTACAAGGTTACACTTCTACCAACAATCTCCAAATGGCATCTGTAAGCCCATTCCCGACATCCCATATTCCTCAAGATATGTCAAGAATCATCTCCAAATGGTTCAAGATTGCTCAAGAGTTAGACAGTCAAACCATCTCCTAAGCAGTAAACAGCTAAAATTAGGGTTTTGGTTCTTTCAAGGAATTTGGGGTTCTCAATGGTTCAATCAAGTCCCATAGACCTATATACATTCTCAAGCACCTACATGCCAAGTTTCAAGACTCACAATGCCAATTTGCACAGTCAAAAGCTCCATTTGATCTACAGTCAACTACAAGGGCAAATGGTCATTTTGCAGTCAAAAGTCAAAATTCTTGGTCAACATCTTATTTTGAGTTCACAATCATCATTTGATCAAGTCTTGATCATGATTCCACAAGAATAGCCCAAAAATCATCAAAGATGCAAAAGTTATTATTTTTGGACAGCTGAAAAGTCAAATGTATCTTGACAAGGGCATAACTTTTCATGGTTTATCAGAAAAATCCCATCCAAAGCTCATTTTGAAGAGGATGAAATTTCCTACAATCCATCTTCACACTCCAAGATCATGAAATGCTCTCACAAAAAGTTACAAATTTTTACATTATAGGTTAATTTCAAAAGTCAACAAAAGTACACTTAGAGTCAAAGGCCATAACTTGAGATTGGTAAATCCAAATAACATGGGACCAAAAGAATTGGTTAGAGGACTTCAAGGGCTTTCGAAAATGTCCAAGAACATGGTCATATGATCAAAATTGAGCAAGTTGTGCATTGGAGAAGTTGAGAAATTTTCATGAATTTGCAAAAGTCAACTTTGCTCAAAACACCTTCTTTTTGCTAATGGGCCTCAAATCTCTCTTTGAAACTTCACCCATGACCTATGCACGACCCACCAAGCTAAATGGGATTTATTTTCTTAAATTTATTGATTAAATGGATTTTTAATATATATTAATTCATTTAATTAATTTAAATCATAAGAAAATAGAAGATTTGTTTTTTAAATCAATTTGTGAACCAAATATGATCCAAATATGCTGACCAATTCGTGCACAATCAAAAAGATACAAAAATATCCAATTTTGGCAACTTGTTCAATCATGGAAAATCAAGAATATTTGATTTATCAATCAAAGATTTAAACTTCAATGCACATGGATATTGGCCCAGCTCTTGACCTAAATTGATTCTCCTATATGTATGCAAGCAAACCATGACCTAATACACGACTGAAAGCTGCAGAAACAGCCATATCAAATTCAAGAATTTCCAAGAAAACTCAAAACCCATTCTTGTAATCTAGGCCAATTCAAGGCGTTTTGTTCATCCAAACACATTGCAGGAAGTACCAGGATTAATTTGCAATCAAATTCAAGCACTAAAGCTCAAGGAATCACTGAATACAGTTTCACGGTTTGCACTTTTGATTCCAAATCGTATCTCTTAATTCATGCGCATTTAACATGTTTTTGTGACTGATTTGCATTGCTAGAGATCATACAAAGCTAATGGAATGGTTGAATTGAACCCTAGTGCCCTGAATCGAGAGATGCCATGATTGAATTTCTAGGGTTTTCAAGCTTTCAAATAGGGCTTTTCAATCCAGGAAAAATTAGGACCAATGGGATACATGGTTGAAATCGTGAGGCCAAGACGATTCAAACCCACACCTCGCGAAATATTTATGTTTGTTGTGCTTCTATTCGCTATTTTTCGTGCAGGGAGGTAGTGGAGGTTAAAAACCCCCGCTATCTGATGTTATTTACACAAAACCAAGGTTGAAGATGATGATGTGTTGACATCTGGTTGGCCTATTTGAAAAGCGTGTGTTTTATTTTTTATTTACAGCATTTTGATTATTTTCACATAAAATAATTGCTTGTTATTCCACTAACAATTAAAGCAGCTTGGTTGGGTGGTAAACGTGTTGGCCTGGAAGCATTGGGACCTGGGTTCGAATCCCAGGTCCCCCAAAACCTTGTTATTTTTATTCCACAGGTATTCACGTGCAGATTTCAAAAGAGAGGTCCACCATACACCTCAAATCTCAGTGCGCCAGATGTCTCCAACACCAAATCTAATGGCCAAAGCTGAGTCCTCACCATAGTCTCCAGTCAACAAGTGTGTGGACAGTTCAGAAAGTCAATAAGGCTGGAATGTTAATGGGCCAGGAATTTCCAAATACACCTCCTCTTGGGCCCAACACTCCCTTCATGAGTTTACTTCTTTTCCTTCCTTTTTTATTCTTTCTTTCATTTAATTATTTTTATAATTATCACTAACAAATTAATATTTATTTTCATAATAAATTCAGAAAACATAAAATATAATATTTTTATTTATTAAAATTAATTCCACTATTTCATTATTTTTGTAAATAAATAACTTAATTTGTTTAGTTTTAATTAAGCATAATAATAATATTTTTGCAATAAATTTAAAATTAATGTAGAATTAGGGTTCTTGGCAATTTTAATCATCTTTATTTTTATTTCCCTAAATATTCTAAAAAACCAAAAAAAATATTTCTTTTTATTAATTAATTAGTTTAGGTTTAATTTAATTCAAAATAACAAAAAAATCTATTTCTTTTCTAAAAAAGGGTCAAAACCCTAAAAAACCCTCCGATTCAATTTTTTCCGCGCGTATGATTATTTTTTATTCATATTTTGATCCATATAATTGTATTTGCTCCGAGGATGTAATAGTTTTAAATAGGACTTTTTATCGCTTTCATTTACTTTTCCGTAATTTACCTTTTCAAGGGTTTGTTTTTGGCGATGTAAATACCCGACGCCTTGTAATAGTTTAGATTTATTTTCCGCAACTATTAACTGCTAGATGTATGCTAACTAGGCTATGCATGAAAAGATCTCTCTTAACTTAAAATCAATCGTAGCTCACCATAACATGTACAAAGATAACATAACTGAAACCTGACACACTCGCACATGCCACTCTTAGGGTACGCCTCACTTGGTTGCCTCGACGTGGTCATTGAGTATAGGGTGTTTTAGAGGTCGCCCTCCTGTCTAAAGATCAAAGTTGCCTCGAAACGGTTGCCTCGGATAAAGTGATCTAAGACATTAGGGTTACCGCTAAGGCGTCCTACCATTGCTTTAGTGATCATATGTCCCTTAATCTAATTGACCCGAAAACTCCAACGACGGTGCTGCCTACTTCTCAATAGTGGGATAGCACTGTCTAAAGGACATTTACACAACTTAATTTCTTTTGAGTAGGTAGAGGTTCTCAGGTACTTGCTCTTTCAAAACAAAACAAATTTTTCGCACTTACACTTTTCAAACAACACTTCATACACTCTTGAGGACAGAAACAAGAGTTAAATCGAAGTTTTCAAACAAAATTCTTTTCAAAACCCACAAACACAAGAAAAGCAAAAACTTTTTGAAAACATAGTGAGCAAGTACCTAAGAGCCCGTGGATAACCACGGATAGAAAGGGTGCTAACACCTTCCCTTTCTATAATCTACCTCCCGAACCCGAGAAACATCTCGAAAAGGAATTTTGCTGTGCTTTTGTCCTTTCCTTGTTGGATTAAATAAAAGACGGTGGCGACTCTTGCTTACCGCGACATTTTGCGAAACGCAAACGCGAACCAGCATTCCAAACAGTCAATTCTATTCCCACCGATCACAGCTTAGATTTTGGAATTTTTACATTGGCCAAAATTAGGCTTAAACATGGGCACCATCATGCTCATGAGAGTGAGTCCAGTCGATTCATGGCCTTACACATAATTTCTATTGCGTATTTGGCTTATTGCAGGGTGCAAAGGCTGTAGTGACGGACAAAAATATGTCACTATAGGTATTTCTACCTAAGACGACGGAGGGAGGTAGGAGATGAATGCGTGGCAGACCCCTACTGGCTCATTCAAATCCAACGCGCATTTTTATTTTTTTAAATATTTTTGACCAATTTTTGTATATAATATTATCTTGTTGTTTGGATTAACAAATGACCATGCAACTCAATTGGCAAAGGAACATGCGCGTGAGAGAAATGACCTGGGTTAGAATCCCAAGTCCAACATTTTCCATTTTCTTAATATTCCATACAAGATCAAGCGTTACACATGGCCAAAAGTGTATCATATACCACCAATCTGAGCCATCAGATCAGCACTGGATCCAGATCCAACGCCTCTAATGTACAAACCACCATGCACCCCTTCAACTTGGATGCACAGGATCCTTGACAAAGGTTGTGGGTTCTGAGTTATTGGCCCTAGCATTTTCAGATCAGCACCCCTTGTTTTGCTAAAAAAAACCATGCCCATTTGTCTTGTTTAAATTTTTTATTTTTTTTAATTTTTGCTTTCATTTATTTAATTAACCATTAAAATCAGAAAAAAGTCACCAAAATATTATATTAAATTTTTTTTATTAAACTAATTTTGTAAATAATTTAAATAAATATTTTAACTATTTTCTTTAATTTAAAATGAAGTAGAACTTAAGATTTAATTAGATTTAATTATTTTCTTTTCATAATAAACAAAAAAACTTAGACTATTTTTCTTAATTAATTTTTATTTTTTTAAATAGACTTTAGGATGTTTAATTTAATTATGTTTCTTAATTAAAACAACAATCAAACAAATAAGTTTTTTACTTAGACTTTTTTTTAGGTTGTTAGACGCTTCTTTCCATTTTCACGCGCGTTTATCTTATTCTCGCATCTTTTATAATATTGTAACTGCTTACGGCTGTAATAGTTTAGGACTTAAATTTGTGCACTTTTAATTCCGCACTTTACTTTTCGTCCATTATTATGTATCTACACCAAAGCCCTGTAATAGCGTAGGAACCTTTATTTCTCGCTTTTTTACATTTTTGTATGCTTGTATATAATTGCTAGTAAGTAAAAGTGCATGACAAGATTAATCAAATTAATCGTTAGATCACTAACCTCAAGACAATATAACTGAAAAAACACACTTCTCACACTTACACCCTTAGGGTATATCTCACTTGGTTGCCTCGGAAATGGTCATGTCCCTCGAACGTAGGGATATCTTAGCGAAGACCCTCAATCTAAAAGTCATCATAAAAGATCATAGTCCCTTACTGTCCCTCGAGTTGCCTACGAGAAATGATCTTGTCCCTCGATGTTTCCTATATGATGACAGTCCCTTCGAAATGCTAAGGTGTCCTTACATGTTACCTTTAGTGACCATAGGCGTCCCTTTCGATTGTCCCTCAACATCCGACGATAGGGCTACCTACTCAATAATAGTAGGATAGCACTATATAAAGGAAAGGAGGAAAAGAACATCTTTTTTCGAGTAGGTAGACAGTTCTTAAGTACTTGCTCAAAATCTGATTTTTTATACACTTACACACTTTTCAAAACTTCTTTTCAAAAACGCTTTATCACACTCTTGAGGACTGATACAAGAGTTACCATAAAGCAAACAAAAATCTTTCAAAAACACACAAACACAAACAGTTTTAAAAAATGAGCAAGTACCTAAGAGCCCGTGGAAAACCACGGATGGAAATGGTGCTAATACCTTCCTTTTCTATAATCTACCCCCTTACTCAGAAAATTCCGAAAAAGGTATTTTTCTGTTCTTTTCACCCTTTCCTTTGTTGGATAAAAGAAAAGTCAGTGGCGACTCTTGCTTACCGCGACATTTGCAAACAAAAAATGAAAACCAGTATCAAACAGTCGGTTCTGCCACCGTATCATAGAACTGGAGACTCTGCTGGGGAATAATAAAAGTGGGGTTTACCTTAGGGTCTAGATCATTTTGCTTCTTTGTTTGTTTGTTTGCTTTACTTTTAAGGTTATTTGTTTGGGTACTATAGATCCTACACCCAGATCTGGGGAAACCTTTTAGGTAAGTAGAAATAGATCATGGAAACTGTGCAGGATATACCGACACAGTTGAAGCGATGTCTACGTTGATGCGACACTTTGGTTGGTACCAGTAGCCCTTGAGTTAATCAAGGAGAATACGGGGCCGCTGCATGGTGTCATGAAGCATCAACTGACCTTAGAACCTTTAAATGAACAACTTGGCCATTAGGACATAGCGAGATGTTCGTCTTTGGTGTATTCCTAAATTCGTCAGATACTCGATGCTACACTCATTGAGATTTGACTCCCGAGTTTTGTTCTGTTGTGAGTCAGTCCCCTATCGGAACGAAACTTGTGGGAAAGATCAATGATATTGAGATCCCTTAGAATCCAGTTACTATTTATAGGACATGTTAAACCAATCCAACTTCAAGAAGGTATGACCTTAAAACCCATGCAAGCCTTAAACCTAAGGTTTTTGGTGTGATTTGCTTGTACTTGCTATATCGGTGATTTCTTACCATATTCATGACATCATAACACGACATATCATACTAACCATTTCAAGGTTTTTCTAGGGCTTATCTTTGTCTTGTTTTGTAGGACATGACATCCGCCCGCAGGAATACTATCCATATCAACCTTGTAAAAATACCTCCTCAACTCAAGGAATTAGCATCAAGGATTCCTGAAAGCTCTCCCTTCACTGAAAACATGGTCGACTTCTCAACTTGGTCACTTCAACCCCTGATAAAGAAATGTTAAAGGTGTTCTTTTAGTTCTTTGACCCATTGCACCACTGCTTCACTTTTCCGAATTACCAGTTAGTGCCTACTATGGAGGATTTTTCTCAATTATTTGGGGCACCTATCCTAAATCAGCTACCATTCAACGGTACGGAAAAATACCTGAAGCCTGAAGAGATTGCTCAAGCCCTGTGTTTACAACAGTCTGATGTAGTGGCAAATTAGGAAACCAGAAGAAGTGTCCAAGGATTTCCAGCTAAGTTCCTATTTGAGAAAGCTCATTATTTTTGGGATACCCTGGATTTACAAGATTTTTAAGAAGTGTTGGCCCTTCTCATCTATGGGATGGTACTATTCCCTAACACGGACCAACTGATAGATGTGAATGCGGTTAATATATTTTTTCCCATAATTTGGTACCTACTTTACTTGGGGATATTCTACACTCTCTGCATACTCGCACTCTGAAGAGAAGAGGGGCCCTTCTGTGTTTCATTCCTCTGTTGGCTAGGTGGTTTATTTCACACCTACCCCAATCTATCTTGAGAAATGAGCAGGGTATGAGATGGTCTCATAGGCTGATGTCCCTTACACATTCAGATATTCACTGGTGTTCACGATCCTCGGAGAATGTTACCATCATTGATCGCTGTGTGGAATTCCCTAATCTCCCTCTCTTAGGCATTAGGGGAGGAATCACTTATAATCCTTGTTTAGCGTTGCGACAGTTTGGTTATGCTAGAAGGGATGGTCCTTATGATGCACTCTTCCAAGGAATCATCTTTGACTATGAGAATGATGCTCGGGGTTATCTCAAGAGGTTTATTCGATCTTGGGCATGACAAACAGAGTTGATAGCAAGACAATGGGACACAAGAATTCCATCTCTCTTGAGCCTTGCCTCAAATGGGTGTGATCTCGTGATCAATGTCTTATGATGCCTTACCCCTCCGTCTTACCTGTGATTATGGAGCCAATTACTGAGGGAGACGCTCCTTACATTGTTCTTCATCCTGACATGCCAACTGATCTTGAGGAGCTATGAAAGTTCTGGATTCAACTCAAAGAAGAACAGGATACTTTCGAAACCCAGTTCTACGCCAACAAGAAGAAGGTTCTAGAGCTCACCCGGTTACTTCACGAGGATAGGAATATAAATGCCTATATTGCACCAAAGAGGATATGCCCATGGGAAGCTTGAGTCTCTTTGCTTTGGGAGTTTACTTTTTCTTTATTACCTCCTTTGTAAGCCCAAGAGGCATTGTTGTGACCAATAAAACTTCTTAATGCAATTAACGTTTTCTATTTTTCTGTTTAAGCAAATTTGAGTCTTAGAAATCCTTGAAAACATTGCATACATATATCATACATATCATTGCATAAGCAGGTTTCAAAGCAGGTTTCTCATCCTCTTCGCTGTTTATTTTAGCAATGGCTCTAGAACAGACAGTGAAGGATTTACAGACTCAGGATTTCCAAAAAGTACAAGATCATAATCATGAGATAACAATTGAGCAAGTTATGGCTTTCCCAAGTTGGGAAAATTTTGGAAATTTCAAGAATGGTGTATTGAGAAAATTTGAACTTTTAAAGCAATGGCTTGTTTTCTTACGCCTCAAACATATTCCTAAGCTTATAAAGGACCTCTAATTTAACTCTTGCCTTGATTTGCATTTTTTAGCTATTTTATTCATATTTATTTTGTTTTTATTCACATAAATACAAGATAAATCATATAAAATAGAAAATGATTGGATCATAACCATTGGGCTTTTGTTTTGATTCAATTTCAGGCCCAAAAATTCGTACAAAGAATGACCAGGTTCATTCATGCATGGAAAGGGCAAGATTTGCAAATATGGAAGCTTTTAAATTGGTTGGATTTTGACATGAAAACATAACATTATGACTTGATTCTTTCCATGTTATATTGTCTCCTCCATCTACACTATAAGAACAACACATTATCCAGCTCTAAGCACGCACACAGAACCTAGAGAACCGCTGCCCATTTTGCAAAAAAAATCAAAGTTGTGAAACTCGGATTTCAAATTCCAGCCTCCCTTGCTCCAAACCAAGGATTCTAATCCACTCCTGGAGATCCCTTGAATCATTTGCAGCCATTATCAAGCTTGGAAGCATCGCCTAACGCGTCCACCAACATCCATAATTTTCTTCATTTTCAAATTTTGTTTTGTACAATTCATGCAATTTCCATGTGATTTAACCTTGCATTTATGGTTTATTGATCACTTGCAAGCTTCCTATATGGTTGGATTGAGTTTTTGATGCAGGAACCGTGCATTACCATTTTTAGGGTTTAAAGCTTAGATTTGGGAATTTTTACATTGGCCAAAATTAGGCTTAAACATGGGCACCATCATGCTCAGGAGAGTGAGTCCAGTCGATTCATGGCCTTACACATAATTTCTATTGCGTATTTGGCTTATTTCAGGGTGCAAAGGTTGTAGTGACGGACAAAAATATAATATATACCTTGCTCCCACCCGTACACAACTCCAAAATCCGTAATTGGGAAGACCTTACTGCTGCTTTTTACAAGCAGTTTCAATATAATGTAGACCTTGCTCCCACCCGTACACAACTCCAAAATATGTCTATGGGTTTGAGTGAGGGCTTTCAGGACTATGCTCAAAAGTGGAGGGACTTAGCGGGAAGAGTCTGACCCCCCTGTCTGATAGGGAGCTAGTGGATATGTTTTTAGGTACCCTGTATGGTCCATTTTTCAATCATCTGATTGGAAGCTCCTTAGACGGCTTTACTGAATTAATATTGACGGGAGAAAGAGTGGAAGCTGGAATTAGGAGTGGTAAGATTCAGAAGGATGCATCCTCCAGTGCAGTAAGGAAGCCATTTTCTGGGAAAAAGGAAGTCAGCGCCACCTATAGCCAAAGGAATCAAGACAGAACTGAATGTCGTCCAGCGGTAGAGGCTGTTATGATCCCTAAACCTGCACCTACTCAACAAAGGAATAATCAGCCTAGGGCAGAAAAGCCGGTAAGACAGTTTACCCAGATAAATATGACTTTGTCTCAAGTTTTGCAACAATTATTGAAGTCCAATCTGGTAACTTTGAGCGAAGCTCCTAAGAATCCTAATACTTCCTCTCCCCACTACAATCCAAATGCTCGATGCACCTACCATTCTGAGACTCCGGGGCATGACACGAACGACTACTAGGCTTTGAAGAACAAGGTGCAGGATCTGATTGAGGCAAAGGAGATTGAATTCGATTCTCCAGAAACTTCCAACGTCATAACTGCACCCATGCCCAAGCATGGCTCAGGAATCAATGCTATTGATGTTGTCTCTGCCACAGAAGATGCCGACAATATCTATGACATGGTAGCTACATCTTCCCTACTACCAACGGTGGACCTAGTGATTGGACGACAAAAAACTTTGTACCAATTACTTTTATTCAGAAGTAATTGTCTTTCTTGTTTTTGGATATGTAATGAACAATATAAACTTTATGGCCATGTGTCTTACCCGGGGCACAATGGCTTATTTGTGAGGATTATCATGTTCAATTTCATATGGCAGTAATAAAGCATTGGACGTTTATGCATACAAATTTTGCGATATTTATTTTTCTTTCCTACTTTTTACTTTGTCTATACATATATGCTCTTATACAAACTCACGTATCAAACTGCAGATCCATATCCACTCTGAATCCCATTGATAATAGTTCTGCTATTGCCGGTTATGATTTTGAAAATCCGATTAACCAAGCTAAGGACAAAGGTGAGAAAGATTGTGAGGTACCCGGAGAACTTGCTAGGCTGTTACAGCAGGAAGAAAGGGCTATACAGCCTCATGAAGAGCCAGTTGAGACAGTGAACTTGGGCACAGAAAATGACAAGAAAGATGTCAAGATAGGTGCGAATCTGGAGCTTAGTGTCAAACAGCGATTGATACAGATGTTGCATGATTATGTCGAGATCTTTTCCTGGTCGTATGAAGACATGCCAGGATTAGACACGGATATTGTGGTTCATTATCTGCCGACTAAAGAAGATTGCCCTTCAATAAAGCAAAAGGTTCGTCGTATGCGCCCTGAAATGTCAGAGAAGATCAAAGCAGAGGTTATGAAACAGTTCAACACTGGGTTCTTAGCTGTCATCTCCTATCCATAATGGGTTGCTAACATAGTCCTGGTGCCTAAAAAGGACAGCAAGGTACAAATGTGTGTGGATTACCGAGATTTGAATAGGGCAAGCCCCAAGGATGACTTTCCGCTCCGCCATATTGACGTTCTAGTTTACAACACCATGTAGCACAAGATCTTTTCCTTCATGAACAGTTTCTCTGGTTACAATCATATCAAAATGGCACCCGAAGACATGGAGAAGATAACCTTCGTCACACAATGGGGAACTTTCTATTACAAAGTGATTCCGTTTGGATTGAAGAATGATGGGGCAACCTATTAGAGAGCCATGGTAGCTCTATTTCATGACATGATTCACCATGAGATGGAGGTCTATGTGGATGACATGATAGCCAAGTCTCAAACTGAAGAAGAGCACCTTGATCATCTACAAAATCTATTTGATAGGTTGAAGACGTACAAGCTGAGGTTAAGTTCGAACAAGTGCATCTTCGGGGTAAGTCTGGTAAATTTCTGGGTTTCATTGTCAATGACAAGGGTATTCAGGTAGACCCTACAAAGGTGAAAGCTATACATGAGATGCCAGCTCCTCCCACTGAGAAGGAAGTTAGAGGCTTCTTGGGGCGCCTAAATTACATTTCCAGGTTCATTTCCCATTTAACTGCTACTTGTGAGCCAATCTTCAAACTCTTGAAGAAAGATCAAGTGGTAAAGTGGAATGACAAATGTCAGACCGCCTTCGAGAGAATCAAAGAATACCTTCAAGAGCCTCCAATTTTGATGCCTCTGTTTGAAGGAAGACCTTTGATAATGTACTTAACAGTGTTAGATAATTCAATGGGGTGTGTGCTGGGGAAACATGATGAGTCCGGTCGAAAATAGCATGCAATATACTACCTTAGCAAAAAATTTACCGACTGTGAGACAAGATACTCACTGCTCGAGAAAACTTGTTGCGCTTTGGCATGGGCTGCTCGCCGACTGAGACAGTATATGTTGACCCACACTACTTTGTTGATGTCTAAGATGGATCTAATCAAGTACATCTTCGAGAAGCCCGCTCTCTCCAGAAGAATAACAAGATTGCAAATGATCTTGACCGAATACGATATCCAATACACGACCCAGAAAGCAATAAAAGGAAGTGTACTAGCTGATGATTTAGCTCATCAGGTTGTGGATGACTACCAATCCATGAACTTTGAATTCCTGGATGAGAACATTATGTTAGTGACTGATTGTGAAGAACCTGGACCAAATGAAGGACCTGAGGAAGGATCCTGATGGACTATGGTTTTTGATGGAGCCTCCAACGCACTCGGCAATGGCATCGGTGCTGTAATCATATCCTCTGAAGGCTGTCATACTCCTTTCACGGCCAAATTATGTTTCAATTGTACCAACAACATGGCGGAGTATAAAGCATGCATCATGGGTCTCAAAGCTGCTATTGATATGAGGATCACGTTCTTGAGCATTTTTGGGGATTCAACCTTGGTAATAAGTCAAATCAAAGGGGAGTGGGACACGAAGCACCTGAATCTCATCCCTTATAAATAACCTGTGCTGACATTGCTTCCACACTTTGAAGAGGTCACCTTTGAACATTTTCCACGAGAGGAGAACCAGTTAGCGGACGCGCTAGCTACTATGTCATCTATGTTCAAGGTAAAGTGGGACAACGAGGCTCCTCGGATCACTATTGAGAGGTTGGATGAACCAGCATACTGCTATGAGATTGACACTGAAGAAGTAGCAGACAAACCTTGGTTCCATGAAGTGAAAAGGTATCTCGAGGCCCAAGAATATCTAAGGGGGCATCTGTCAATGATAAGAAGTTTCTGAGAAGGTTCTCCGCAAAGTTCTTTCTCAGTAATGGAATCCTTTACAAGCGCAACCATTACTTTACTCTACTTCGGTGCATAGACAAGAACGAAGCAGAGAGGATTATAGCAGATCTACACGAAGGTACCTTTGGAAGCCATTCTAGTGGACATACCATGGCTAAAAAGATCCTACGGGCAGGATACTATTGGTCCACTATGGAAGCAGACTGTTATCAGCATTCCCGAACTTGTCACAAATGCCATATCTATGCTGATAAAGCACATGTACCTTCGGTTCCCTTGAATGTCTTGACGGCCCTCTGGCCCTTTGCAATGTGGGGCATTGACATGATTGGAGAGATTAGACCTACCACTTCCAATGGGCATCGCTTCATCCTAGTGGCCATTGATTACTTCACGAAGTGGGTTGAGGCTGCCTCTTTTGCTAATGTTACCAAGAATGTTGTGGCACGATTTATCAAGCATAACCTGATTTTTCAGTATGGTGTTCCAGAGAGAATCATCACAGAAAATGGTACAAATCTCAATAATACAATGATCACCGAACTCTGTAAACAATTCAAAATCCAGCATCATAACTCTTCTCCTTACCGGCCGAAGATGAATGGCACTGTAGAGGATGCTAACAAGAACATTAAGAAAATCATACAGAAGATGACGGTGACATGTAAATACTGGCATGAGATGTTACCATTTTCTCTCCATGGTTACTGCACCTCAGCACATACATCAACGGGGGCAACATCGTATTCCCTGGTATATGGTATGGAGGTTGTCCTACCCATTGAAGTCCAGATCCCTTCGTTGAGGATCGTGAAGGATGCGAGTTTGAATGAAGATGATTGGATCCAGACTCGACTTGATCAGCTGAATCTGGTTGACGAGAAAATGCTTACTGTTGTCTGTCATGGTCAAATGTATTAAAAACGGATGATCAAGGCTTTCAACAAAAAGGTTAGACGTCAGGTATATCAAGTGGGTGATCTAGTAATCAAGCGCATCATAATACCACAAGGTGATCCCAGGGGCAAATGGACTCCCACGTACGGTGGGCCATTTGTAATCAAAAGCATATTTTCCGGTGAAGCCATGATTCTGACCACCATGGATGGTGACGACCTTCCTCACCCTGTTAATGCGGACATAGTGAACAAATACCCGCTAGGTTGACTGGCCTAGGCAAAAATAAGGGCATCCCGATGAACCAAAAGGGTTCGGGCAAAATTTAGGGATAAATACAAAATATCTGTACACCCGATAAGTCGAAAACCTGAAAAGGCGGCTTGGGTAAAAAAGGGTATCCCGGTGGACTGAAAAACCGAAAGGGCGGTCCAGGAAAAAGTTAGGGATTTAAAGCGTACAACTATGTCCCATTGGATCACCTTGCGACCATACTTCAGTATCAACTATCAAACTCAAACGGTATCGATCAATCCGGTCAGCTTCAGACAAGTAGCAAAGTGATGAGACGCTCAAGGACATAGGGGCAATAGCAGAATTGAAACTCGATGGGATTATTACACATAACTTTATTCTCTTTGTACACAATTTTGTATAGTTTTCACTCTCACGACAACGTTCTCCTACTAGAACGTCAACCTCTTTGTACAAAATGTATGTTATAGACAAACTTCAGAAATCAATACAAATCATTTCTTTGAAAGTACAAAACTGTTTGTTTTCTTTTTTCTGTTTTGTTTTGAAAAAACGTCCAATGACTTATTTTTGATATATGCATTTAAATATGATCACTGTTCACAAATACTTGCATGAGAAATAAAAAGACAGTTACTAATGACTTTAAGAAATGGGGCAAAGTCTAAAAAACAATGTGCAGTCCCGACAGTTACCCCCTCCAGCAGGTACAGGGGCAAGGACCTTTTGAGACGAAGTCACCATTACATACGACCCCGTGACATCTATGTTTCCCACAGAGCAGAAATAACCAAGTCCTGGTTTCCTTCTTCCCCAAGTAGGAATTACCTTCTCCAGCAACGAGCTGAAATCTGTTTTTCCTAGCCGAGCTTTATAATCTTAAATAGTTTATAACCTCCTCCCGGGTAGAGTTTATTTCTCTAACTTAAGAAGTTTAGACCCCAACAGAGTTTATGTCTCTACATTGGAAGAATATCCCAATAAAGTGTCCTCTCTCCACAGAGTTATTCTCAAGCATAGTCAATCCCCGACAGAATATCCTCAAACATAAAGAGGAAATCCTCGGCAGATCATATCCATTCATCATCCTCAGCAGAAACGAAGGACTCGGCTTCCCAATACTCTCCATCAGTAGTCCGAGATTTATTTTCCTAGACTGGGAAACATCTTAATAACATCCCATATTCATACATCATGGCATGCGCATGCACATCGCATACATCATAATATCATTTATTTTGAGAACATTATCACATAATGCATTTCATACATCATGACATTGCATACAACTAACCCTTTGCCTTTTTCAGGGAAAAGATCAAATAAAAAAACACCGTTGACTACTTATGTGACCTAGTAGTCTTCTCAAAACCTACGTCTAACGAAGGGTTATTTCAGGATTTTCCTCAGAAAGATGTCCTTGCAAAACCTTCTCTGGTTCAGTCAGATCGCCACTAAGATCTCTCTGATTCCTACTCCAGTTTAAGATATTCCAAGACTTTTGTCTAGTTCAGTTGAGTCGACCCTAAGATTATTATGATTTCCATTCCAATCAAAGTTAATTAAAGACCTTCTCTGGTTCAGTCAGATCAACAGTAAGATCTCTCTGATTCCTATTCCAGTTGAAGATATTCCAAGACTTTTGTCTGGTTCAGTTGAATCGACCCTAATATTCTTCTGATTTCCATTCCAGTCAAAGTTAAGTAAAGACCTTCTCTGGTTCAGTCAGATCGACACTAAGATCTCTCTGATTCCTATTCTAGTTGAAGATATTCCAAGACTTTTGTCTGGTTCAGTTAAATCGACCCTAAGGTTTTTCTGATTCTTATCCAGTCAAAGTTAATTCAAGACCTTCTCTGGTTCAATCAGATCGACACTAAGATCTCTCTGATTCCTATTCTAGTTGAAGATATTCAAATACTTTTGTCTGGTTCAGTTAAATCAATCCTAAGATTCTTCTAATTTCCATTCCAGTCAAAGTTAATTAAAGACCTTCTCTGGTTCAATCATATCTACACTAAGATCTCTCTGATTCCTATTCCAGTGGAAAATATTCCAAGACTTTTGTCTGGTTCAGTTGAATCGATCCTAAGATTCTTATGATTTCCATTCCAGCCAAAGTTAATTCAAGACCTTCTCTGGTTCAGTCAGATCGATACTAAGATCTCTCTGATTCCTATTCCAGTTGAAGATGTTCCAAGACTTTTTCTGGTTCAGTTAAATCGATCCTAAGATTTTTCTGATTCTTATCCAATCAAAGTTAATTCAAGACCTCATATGGTTCAGTCAGATCGACATTAAGATCTCTCTGATTCCTATTCCAGTTGAAGATATTCCAAGACTTTTGTCTGGTTCAGTTAAGTCGATCCTAATATTTTTCTGATTCTTATCCAATCAAAGATAAACCAAGACCTCTGTGGTTCAGTTCGAGTCGACCATTGATTTGTTACTGATTCTTTTACGGTAGACCTTTTTCTAGTTCAGTTAAATTGACACTAAGATTTTTCTGATTCTTATCCAGTCAAAGATAAACTAAGACCTTTGCTGGTTCTGTTTGAATCGACCATTGATTTGTTACTGATTCTTTTTCGGTAGACCTTTTTTCTGGTTCACTTAAATCGACACTAAGATTTTTCTGATTCTTATCCAGTCAAAGATAAATCAAGACTTCTGTTGTTGGAGAAACTGCAAAGCCTGGAGTATGACCAGACAACAGTTTAACCTTATTTCCCCAGTAAATCACTATGAAGCCTGGAATACGACCAGATAGTAGTCAGCCTTATCATCCTCAACAAGTCACTGTGAAGTCTGGATCTTGACCAGATAGCAATTCACTTCTATCGCCTTAGTCAAGAGATGACTCCCTAGTAGAGTAATGGACAATCGAAGCTCCTAGACTCTATTCCCCTAGAAAACATTCCCCAGCGAACTTCTCCTCGGGAAGTAGGAACAGGAATCCTCACAAGGAGACTCCTTATGAAGTCAATGTCTATTTTGGATGGCATCTTTAAGCCCATCTCCGACGAATCTCCATCATATTCAGTGGATGGCATCTTTAAGCCCATCTTCGACAGTCTTCTATCATCTCTTCCAAATGGCATCTGTAAGCCCATTCTCGATATTGTTCACCAACAGTCTCATTTTGGGCGAGTTCAAATTTCTGGGCATTCTAGTGTTCAATCATCTTCCACCTTCAGATCACGAAAGGTAGACAAGCCAATCTACATCTTCAGGTTTAAGAAGATTGAACAGGGGCAACTGTTGTATCCCAAAATTTTCCCTCCCATTTTCACACAAGATATACTCCTAGAGGTTCCCAACTTGCCCTAAGTTGACAAAGAGTTGACCAGACAATTCTCCTCTTAAGGCAATGAACCCCTAACTAGGGTTTCAATTTTCATAAAGATGGTTGAGCTCCAAGGATCCCAAATGTTCTCCATTGTCCTAATATGTCCTCAAGATCATCCATGCCAAGTTTCATGCCTTTCTCAACAAGTTTGCTCAGTCAATTACTCAAGTATTGGAAAAATAAACTGTGCTAGGTCAAAAGTCAACTGTGGCCCATGTACAGAAAAACTTCAAGGTTTTTGGTCAACATCAACATTTTGAAGTGATACCCATCATTTGACCAAGGGTTGATCATGATTCCTCAAGAAATGCTCTTAACCCATCAAAAATAAAAAATGGCAAATTAGGGTTTCTATAGGAAAAGTCAACCAAACTTTGACCAAGCATAACTTTCTCATACTTTATCATAAATTTTCCAACCAAAGCTAATTTTGAAGAGAATTCAATTCCCTATAACTTCTATTCAACCCTCAAGTTTAAGAAATGCACCATTTGAAAGATACAAGTTCGTACATTACAGGTCATTTTTAGAAAGTCAACAAAAGCCACTTTTTTCCAAGACCTTTTACATCAAGATAACATCTTCAAATGCAAAATTGATCAAAAGAGGGATTGAAGTAGACATATTAGGATTTCCAAAAAGTACAAGATCATCATCATTAGATAAACATTGAGCATGTTATGGCTTCCCGAAGTTGGGAAAAGTTTGGAAATTTCAAGAATGGTGTATTGAACAAATTTGAACTTTTGAAGCAACGACTTGTTTTCTTAGGCCTCAAACATCTTCCTAAGCTTATAAATGACCTATAATTTCACTCTTGCCTTGATTTGCATTTTTTAGCTATTTTATTCATATTTATTTTGTTTTTATTCACATAAATACAAGATAAATCATATAAAATAGCAAATGATTGGATCATGACCATTTGATTCAATTTCAGACCCACAAATTCGTACAAATAATGACCAGGTTCATTCATGCATGGAAAGGGAAAGATTTGAAAATATGGAAGCTTTTAAATTGGTTGGATTTTGACATGAAAACATAGCATTATGACTTAATTCTTTCCATGTTATATTGTCTCCTCTATCTACACTATAAGAACAACACATTGGCCAGCTCAAAGCACGCACACAGAATATAGAATACCCCTACCCATTTTGCAAAAAAATTCAAAGTTGTGAAACTCGGATTTCAAATTCCAGCCTCCCTTGCTCCAAACCAAGTATTCTAATCCACTCCTGGAGACCCCTTGAATCATTTGCAACCATTATCAAGCCTGGAAGCATCGCCAAAAGCATCCACCAACATCCATGGTTTGTTCATTTTCAAATTTTGTTTTGTACAATTCATGCAATTTCCATGTGATTTAACCTTGCATTTCTGGTTTATTGATCATTTGCAAGCTTCCTATATGGTTGGATTGAGTTTTTGATGCAGGAATTGTGCGTTACCATTTTTAGGGTTTAAAGTTAGATTTGGGCGTTTTTACATTGGCCAAAATTAGGCTTAAACAGGGGAACCATCATGCTCAGGAGAGTGAGGCCAGTCGATTCATGGCCTTACACATAATTTCTATTGCGTATTTGGCTTATTTCAGGGTGCAAAGGCTGTAGTGACAGACAAAAATCTATCACTATATGTATTTCTACCTAAGACGACGCAGGGAGGTAGGAGATGAATGCGTGGCAGGTCCCTACTGGCTCACTCAAATCTAGCGCGCATTTTTATTTTCTTTAAATATTTATGACCAATTTTTGTATATAATACTATCTTGTTGTTTGGATTAACGAATGACCATGCAGCTCAATTGGAAAAGGAACATGCGCGTGAGAGAAAGGACTTGGGTTTGAATCCCAGGTCCAACATTTTCCATTTTATTAATATTCAATACAAGATCTAGCGTTACACATGGCCATAAGTGTATCATGGACCACCAATCTGAGCCATCATATCACCACTGGATCCAGATCTAGCGCCTCTAATGTATAGACCACCATGCACCCTTTCAGCTTGGATGCACAGGATCCTTGACAAAGGTTGTGGGTTCTGAGTTATTGGGCCTAGCGTTTTCAAATCAGCACCCCTTGTTTTCCTAAAAAAAACACAGGCCCATTTGTCTTGTTTAATTTTTTATTTATTTATTTTTGCTTTCATTTATTTAATTAACCATAAAAATAAGAGAAAAGTCACCAAAATATTAGATTAGTATTTTTTTATTAAACTAATTTTGTAAATAATTTAAATAAACATTTTAACTATTTCTTTTAATTTAAAATGAAGTAGAACTTAGAATTTAATTAGATTTAATTATTTTCTTTTCATAATAAAAAAAAACTTAGACTATTTTTCTTAATTTATTTTTATTTTTTTAAATAGACTTTAGGATGTTTAATTTAATTATTTTTCTTAATTAAAACAAAAATCAAACAAATAAGTTTTTCACTTAGACTTTTTTTAGGTTGTTAGACGCTACTTTCCATTTTCACGCGCGTTTATCTTATTCTCGCATCTTTTATAATCTTGTAACTGCTTACAATTGTAATAGTTTAGGACTTAAATTTCCGCACTTTTAATTCCCCACTTTACTTTTCATCCATTATTATGTATCTACACCAAAGCCCTGTAATAGCGTAGGAACCTTTATTTCTCGCTTTTTTACATTTTTGTATGCTTGTATATAATTGCTAGTAAGTAGGAGTGCATGACAAGATTAATCAAATTAATCGTTAGATCACTAACTTCAAGATAATATAACTGAAAAAACACACTTCTCAGACTTACACCCTTAGGGTATACCTCACTTGGTTGCCTCGGAAATGGCCATGTCCCTCGAACATAGAGATATCTTAGCAAAGACCCTCAATCTAAAAGTCATCATAAAAGATCATAGTCTCTTATTGTCCCTCGAGTTGCCTACGAGAAATGATCTTGTCCCTCGATGTTGCCTATATGATGATAGTCCCTTAGAAATGCTAAGGTATCCTTACATGTTGCCTTAAGTGACCATAAGCGTCCATTTCGATTGTCCCTCAACATCCGAAGATACGGCTACCTACTCACTAATAGTAGGATAGCACTATCTAAAGGAAAGGAGGAAAAGAACATCCTTTTTCGAGTAGGTAGACAGTTCTTAAGTACTTGCTCAAAATCTGATTTTTTTATACACTTACACACTTTTCAAAACTTCTTTTCAAAAACACTTTATCACACTCTTGAGGACTGATACAAGAGTTACCATAAAGCAAACAAAAATCTTTAAAAAGAACATTAACACAAACAGTTTTCAAAAATGAGCAAGTACCTAAGAGCTCATTGAAAACCACTGATGGAAAGGGTAATAATACCTTCCCTTTTCATAATCTACCCCCTTACTCGTAAAATCTCGAAAAAGGTCTTTTTCTGTTCTTTTTACCCTTTCCTTTGTTGGATAAAAGAAAAGTCGGTGACGACTCTTACTTACCGCGAAATTTGCGAACAAAAAATGAAAACCAGTATTAAACAGTCGGTTCTGCCACCGTATCACACTTACCAATCAATGGTGAGATGACAATATCAAAGGAAGGGAGAAATGAACAAAAGCCTTTTGAGTAGGTAGAACGTTCTTAGTTGCTTGCTCACAATCCATCTTCAAAAAAACAAACATCTTTTCAAACACACCAAACACTTTTAAAAACATGAAATATTTTCAAAAAGTCCAACACTTTGTATGCATTCTTATAGAGACGAGAATCATTACAAAGTTTTCCTAGACGAAGGCGCTTTTCAAAAATACTTTCAAAACCCACCACAAACACATTTAAAACAAAGCAATTTCAAAAGTGATCTAGCAAGCAACTAAGAGCCCGTGGAAAACTACAGATGAAAAGGGTGCTAACACCTTCCTTTTCATAACCTACCCCCGAACTCAAGAAAATATCTCAAAGGTCTTTCCTGTTCTTTTCATCCTTTCCTTATTGGATAAAAGAAAAGTCGGTGGCGATTCTTGCTATCCACAATGTGATCGGTGGATCTGGAACTGACTGTTTAACGCTGGTTCGCGAAAATGTCGCGGAAGCAAGAGTCGCCACCGTCTTTTATTTTTTCCAAATGGAAAGGACAAAAGCACAGAAAAATTCCTTAAAGAGATTGCTCTCGGTTCGGGAGGTAGATTATAGAAAGGGAAGGTATTAGCACCCTTTCTATCCATGGTTATCCATGGGCTCTTAGATACTTGCTCATTTGTGTTTTCAAAAATGGTTTGTTTGCTTTTCAACTGTGGGTTTAAAAAAGTTTCTTTGAAAATTTCAGTTCGACTCTTGTATCGGTCCTCAAGAGTGTTTGAAAAATTGCTTTCGAAAGCTTTTTGAAAAGGTGTCGGTGTGAAAAGTATTTTTGATTTGTTTTGTTTTGAATTAGAGCAAGTATCTACGAGAACCTACCTACCCTAAGGAATTCGTCTGTGTAAATGTCCTTTAAAGTAATGCCATCCCACCATTGAGAGGTAGGTAGCACCACCGTTGGAGGTGTTCGGGTCAATTCGAGGTTCGGGACATGGTGATCACCAGAGCAATGGGAAGACACCTTAGAAGCTACCCTCATGCCAGGTTCCCGGATCATGAGGACTTACTAAGACATCCTCTACTCGACGATCACCTTTCGAGGCAAGGCAACAGTGAGGCGTACCCTAGGGGTGGTGTGTGACTTGTGTGTCGTTTTCAGATATTTTTGTCTTTTGTCATGTCATTGGTGATCTAGCGTTTGTTTTTATTTTTGTCCATACATTCTTTCATGCCTTGATTAACAGTTAAAAGATTGCGGAAAGTAAAAGATTCTAAGCTATTACAAAAGGCGCGGGTCCACATCGCCAAAATTAACCAGGACCCGATTTGACAGAAGAAATAAAGAATTAAAGAAAATAAAAGAATTAAAAGTGCGAGAAGTAATTTACATGGCTTCGGGAGAGATACATGAATATTTAAATAAAATAAAAATGCAAATTAATAAGAAATTAAGAACGAAACGAGGGCGTTGGACCCTTTTGCAAAAATCAAATTAATGATGAAGTTAATTAATTAAAAAAAAGGAAAGGACTTGTTTTTTGGTATTTTTTTAGTATTTTAGGATTTAATATAAAAATAATTGATTAAAATTAATACTAACCCTAATTCTAATGGCTTTTAATTTATTAAGAAAAATATTGAAGTTTTTAACCTAAATTAAACCCTAATTAATTTACAATTTTAATTATGAAAATAAAATATTTAATTATTTGATATATTTAGGAAAGAAAAATAAAAAGGATGAAAAATTATTAATTAAACCTATTTCTACATTTTTTAGATTTTTTTTATTAAAGGAATTAAAATTGCAAACCTAATTTAAAACTAAATTTAATTACATGCAAATTTATTTAAGAAAATACTAAAATAAAAATTATTTATTGTTTTAATTCTTTTCTGATTTTTATGTGTATTTTTTATATTTATGAAAATATTACATTAATTAATAAAGCAGTAATTAAAAGAAAATATAAATAATAAAAAAATTAAAGAAAGAAAATAAATTGGCAAACCTAGGGGGGTGTCAGTCCCCAATGTGGAGGTGAAATCATGGAAATTCTGGCCCAATAACCTTGGTCCGTTTGACCTTTTCCAGATAGCGTGCTGCAGCATTGACCATGTTTATGGTGTTCCTCCAATCTATGCCTTTGATTTGATTCCAATATGCACGTGGACGATTTGATCTGGAGGGTGTATGGTGCGTCTTGATGTTGGCACTGCATGGGATTGTAAATTGCAAAATAATATTGAGAATGTTGAAGACCTGGGGCTCGAACCCAGGTCACGTACCTTACCAACAACCCTGCTTGCCACTGAGCCACTACACACGCGTTTGATATATAATAGTTAACAAACATTATAAAAGAAAAGAAAGTCAGTGGCCACCAACGCGCGCGAAATTTGAACTGGCCTATCACGTCTTGCCACGAGGTTGTCTTCTTCATTGTCCCTGAAATACAAAACATTAGGCAACGTTTTTCTACGCGTTCTTTTAGGCATCTTTAGGGAAAATAGCGATTAGCCCTCAGACACTCATAAATTGAGCGCGAGAGTCCCATTGTCTTCGTCCAATTGTGCTGATCACAACCATGGCCCTGTGGTGTTCTAATTTTGCCTCATCTTGAAACCCCTAATTTGAAGCTCTGTAAACCCTAAAAATCATCAATGGCGAAATCGCGTATAGCACATAAAAATGCAATTAAATATATGGGTTAGCTTCAGAATAACATAAGGAATGTAAATCAACAATTAGAATGCCATGAGAATGCCTAGATGTTAAAATACGATCATGGATTTTTTTCTGTACAGGGGCGGTTCATGTTACCAATTCTTTAAGCTTTGATGAATGTTTGTGATTGGAATATGTCCTATGAACCTTCAGCAAGCTAATGACAAAAAAATTAGGCCTTGAATCGCCCTAGAAAGTGGTTTTCCGAATTGAGTTTCTTTGCAAAATTTTCAAGTTTGATAATGGATTTTCTGAGCAGCTGCGCGTGTAGGATGATTAGGTTTGTGTTTTGGCTTTTGTATTGAGTCCATTAGGTCAACAAAAATAGAACAAATCCATTGCATTCATGGTTTTTGGAAATTTGATTTTCTAGGATCTTTTTCAAATATTTTCCATGTGCTTTTTGTACAAATCATGATCAATCAATCCAAATCTTTCCATATTTTGCTAGGCACGAAATATTGAGAATAAAACATGTACAAAAAGATTGGAAAACTTAGGTTAGCATTTTTCATGTATTTAATTTGATTTAAATGAATTAATATAAATAAAAATTCAAATAAATAAATAAAAAATGAAGAAATACTTCCCTTTGGGCCAAGTGGTCGTGCACATGCCATGGATGATGAATTATGGAAGAAAAATGGGCCCATTAGCAATTTTAGGTCATTTGAATCAATGTTGACTTTTCAAAATATCCAAAAATTTCCCAACTTCCACAAGGCATAACTTGCTCAATTTTTAAGATTTTCTCATGTTCTTGGACATTTTGGAAAGTTATTTGAGTCCTCTAACCAATTCCTTTGGTCCCATGTCATTTTGATTTACCAATCTCAAGTTATGGCCTTTGACTTAAAGTCCTTTTTTGTTGACTTTTGAAAATGACCTATAATGTTGAAATTGATAACTTTTTCTGAGAGCATTTCTTGGACTTGAAATATGAAGATGAGTTGTAGGAAATGTCTTTCTCTTCAAAATGAGCTTTGGATGGAATTTTTCTGATAATTCATGTGAAAGTTATGCTTTGGTCAATTTCAGTTGACTTTTTCAACTGTCCAAATAAGGAAACTTTTGCATCTTGATGATTTCTGAGCCAAATTTTGAGAATCATGATCAAGCATTGATCAAATGATGTTTGTGGCTTCAAAATGATATGTTGACCAAAAATTTGAACTTTTGACTGTCAAATGACCATTTTGCCCCTACAGTTGACTGTAGTGCAATTAGGGTTTTGACTGTGCAATTTTGAGCTGAATGTCTTGAAACTTGGTATGAGGATGCTTGACCATATTTGTAGGCATGTGGGACTTGATTGGACCCTTGGAAACTTCATTTTCTTGATCAGAACCAAAACCCTAATCTTGACTGTTAGGAGGCCCTTGAACTGTGCAACCCTTGGAGAATTTTGTAGCTGGACTTGGCAATTTCTTGGAGAATATGGGAGGGAAAATTTTGGGGTACAACAGTTGCCCCTGTTCAATCTTCTTAGACCTGAGGATGCAGATTGGCTGACGTGCCTTTCGTGATCCGAGGGTAGAAGATGATTGAACACTAGAGTGCCCAGAAATTTGCGCTCACATAGTAGCAGTGTGATGGTGGAAATGGGCTTATAGATGCCATTTAGAGATTGGTGAATAGGATGATGGGCTTATAGATGCCATCTGGATGTTGATCGCATACGAGATTCCTTAGCGAGAATCTGCATACCTGCAAAAGAAAAAAAATGAGTACCTGACACGCTGCAGGAGCTGGTTTTCGGATGCTTTGTATAGATGTGTCCTGATTGGTTACAAGAGTTGGATCTGGTAATGTAAGGTTGGTGAGTTGTCTCTACTGACAGGCTATTTCCATGGACGGGTGGTCTATCACGACGAGTGTCTATCACGACGAGTGTCTATCACGACGAGTGTCTATAACGACGAGTGTCTATAACGACGAGTGTCTATAACGACGAGTGTCTATCACGACGAGTGTCTATAACGACGAGTGTCTATCACGACGAGTGTCTATCACGACGAGTGTCTATCACGACGAGTGTCTATAACGACGAGTGTTTATCACGACGAGTGTCAATCACGACGAGTGTCTATCACGACGAGTGTCTATCACGACGAGTGTCTATCACGACGAGTGTCTATCACGACGAGTGTCTATAACGACGAGTGTCTATAACGACGAGTGTCTATCACGACGAGTGTCTATAACGACGAGTGGAAGTAATTTTAACCGGATTTGTCTTCTTTGACGAGTTGTCTTTAATGACCAGATGTCTTCAACGACGGGTGTCTATACTGACGAGATGTCTTCAATGACGGGTGTTTTCTTTGACTTTAGGAAGTAATTTAACTGGACGTCTTCTTTGACTGGATGAGCATCAGAAAAACCTTTGGGATTTAACTGGGCTTGTCTTCTTTGACTGGATTTGTCTACTTTGATTGAATTTGTCTCTTTGACTGAATTGGTCTCTTTTGGCTATATTTGTCTACTCTGACATAGCTGATCATTTAACTGTATCCTTCCTGAAAGGTAAAGATCAATCATATGCAGTGCATGATATGGATCAAGCAACGACATAAATGAGATTGTATGACATGACGCACATATGCATGTATCATGATGTATGAAAATGTGATGTTTATGAATGTATTTTTTCGTCTAGGAAAATGAATCCTTGACGGGTGCCGGGAAGTCATGTCCTGGGCTGATATTGGCAAGTAGATCTTTGCTTCCGCTGGAGATGATAGCTGCAAGAATACCGGTAGGAGAAGATGACTCCGTTGGGGAATAGACTTGGCGAATGGAATAACTCTGCGGGGAGAAAAATACTCTAGCGACCATGCTGGGGAGCGATACTCTGTGGGGATAGGGATGCTTTGCTGAGTTGTTGATAATAGTTTGCTGGGGATCTCTTTGCTGTGTTGGAAGTGTTGATAGACTTCGCTGGGGATAAGAAGACTGTGTCGACGACGATCTTCCCGTGGCTTTTGGTTGAGGATAACCCAGTTATATCCTGTTTAAGGAAATAACTCTTTGAATAAAGTCGGGAGACGCGTTCGCTCTTGGTTGCATTCTTCAGCTGAACTTACTTTGGCCCTTCGGTGGACAGAGCAACCGGATCATTTAGACAACTCATTATTGCCCCTGTTTCTGAGGTGGGAGAGGAAGACCTGTGAGGTGCTGATAGTTGTTGATAGACAAACCTTCTTCTGGTAGACAAGTGACGAGATGCCGGGACATAGTCGTACGCTTTGATCCCTAACTTTTGCCTGGACCGCCCTTTCGGGTTTTCAGTCCACCGGGATACCCATTTTTGCCCAAGCCACCTTTTCAGGTTTTCGACTTGTCGGGTGTACAAATTTTTTCATTTCATCCCTTATTTTTGCCCGAACCCTTTTGGTTCGCCGGGAAGCCCTTATTTTTGCCTAGGTGTGTCAACCTAGCGGGTCTTTGATTATGCGTAGTATTTTTTTTTTCCGACTATGTCCACGCTCTCAGGATGTAGGGAGGTGCCCCTGTTGTAGCGTTGTGTCGCCATACCAGAAGATCTTTGTTTGATCGTCCAATGCCCCAAGTGATCTAGATGGAGGTTTGCCCCTGGCTGTTTGGCCTTTTTGAGAGCTTCTCCGAATCTTGACTTAATTGCCCCCGGATGATGGAAAATAACCACGTCTGCCCCTTGATTGGAAGTGCTTTTGTTCATTAGACATTCGTCGTGCGAACTTCTGTGCTGTTCAAACAAAAGGTCATATACAAACAAAGTTATGTTAAAAATGCAAAGCTTATGTCTGTCTTGAAGATTTTGAAAATGCATTCTTTTCATAAAACAAGTGATTGTTTGTAAAACGTGATGTCAACTCCGTATTTTACCGTGAGCCTTAAGGAGTCAGGATACCTTTCGTAACAGTATGCTTTCGAACTAACCCATGCTTTAGCTAGGACTTTTAAGGGTTATAATGTGGCCTGGTTCACGGTTTAAGAAACAAAGGATAAAGGCTCAAATAATTTGTACCCACCCGCTCTTCGTGATGTTCTCCAAACCTAAACTCAGTTGATCATACGTCAGACCTTGTTTTAGTCTTTGCTCTGATTTTCCGGTGACGGTCCGGATGTTGATAACTTATTTTGAATAGGCAGTCATTCTTTTTTTTTGTTGAGGGTTTGTAAGACCTCTTTCTTGACTGATTTTTTTTATTATCCCTTTCTTTTTTTTGCCTGAACTGTTTCTTTTTTTTGGAATTACAGTCAGCGGGATGCCCCAGTTTCGTAAGGCTCCTTCATGGATTTTGACTTCATGGGCTTTTTTATTTTGAGAGATATAATGACTGCCTGTCCTTCTTGATTATTCGGAACCATCACCGTCTTTCTTTGTTTTGTAAGGACCTCTTTGGTGCCATTCGTTATGCACTTGGATCAACTGAGAGACTACCCTGCCCCAGGTTATGATTAAGGGTTTTAAATTTCGAAAAGAAAAACTCCTACTTCTTTGGCTCAGAGGGGTTGACGAGGGATTATCTTCCTTATAACTCCAGTGTTTAGGGATTTGAAACAATGCCTGTACTTCATCAGCGGGGTCTGTTCAAAAGCATACTGTAAAGATAGCGGTATCGTTTTCGTCATCCTCCCTCAAGAGGCTTAGAATTATTAATCGAGAGTTGACATCAGAAAAAATATGAAAATAATTTGCACATAGTGAATACGAAATAATTACTTCAAAACAGACATGTGTAGTGCATTAATGAAATAACAATGTTTGACATGAAACAAAATGTTTGAACCATTGAAAGAAGATTACAAATTGAACATTCGAATGAACAAAAAATCCAATCCTAGCCATGTCTTGGCAAGGGAGCAGTTGTTACATTGGGAGTCTCTGGAGAGTCAAGCTGGACTTCCTTTGCGTCAATCAGATCTTGAACCCTATTCCTCAAAGTCCAACAGTCATCTGTAGCATGCCCCGGGCTGTTAGAATGATAGGCGCAGCGAACATTGGGATTGTACCTTGAAGGTGTCCTGTTAGGATTCTTCGGGGGATCCATGAGAGTTACCAACTTGGTTTCCAGCAGCTGTGGCAATATCTGTGACAAGGTCATGCCGAGGGGAGTAAATTGCCTCTTAGGTCTTTCTTCCCTTTGTTGGTGGTGACACTGAGGAGTACCGGCCGGCTTTGCAATAGTTACTGCGTTGACAACACTAGATTCTCTTTTGGATTGTTTCTTCTCAGTGTTCGAGGAGTCACCATTCTGTATTTTCCCTGACTTGATGCCAACTTCTATTCTTTCCCCGGTCAAGATCAGATCTCTAAACCCAGCAGCAGAATTCCCAATCAGGTGGTTGAAGAATGGACCAGACAGGGTCCCCAAGAACATGTCGACGAGCTCGCGGTCAGTCAGAGGTGGTTGTACCCTTCCAGCAAGGTCCCTCCATTTTTGAGCATATTCTTTGAAACCTTCACCCGTACTCATAGACATCCCCTGAAGCTGAGTGCGCGTGGGAGCGAGGTCGGCGTTGTACTGGTACTGCTTGTAGAATGTAGTGGCTAAGTCTTCCCAGGTACGGATGTTGGCTCCATTCAATTGATAGAACCACTCGAGCTGAGTCCCTGAAAGACTCTCTTGGAAGAAATGGATCCATAAGTTTTTGTCAGCTGTATAGGGCTGGATCCTCCTTGTGTAGGCCCTGAGATGCAATTTAGGACAGGATGCCCCGTCGTATTTAGCAAAGGCAGGTGCCTTAAACTTGTGCGGGATCACTACCCCAGAAGACAGACCTAGATCCTCGAAGTCCAGGCCAGGCACTTTTTGTATCTCCATAGCACTTAGCCGGTCTTCCAACTGTTTGTACCTATCCTCAGCCGGAGGGTACTGTTCGTCGTTGAAATCTGTCTCATTGTCGGAGACCACTGGACTGGGAACCCTTTCCTCTTGATGACTGCCTTTCCCCACAGATGGAGTTGTCCTGTCAGCTTGATCCTGCAGGGTGTTCCCAGATCTGCGTCTAGGGCTGAACAAAACAGTCCTCTTCTTCTTCTTTTCCTTCTTCAAGAGCAGAGCCTTCAGATCTTGTTGCCCCTGGGTCAAATTCATGATCAGCCCTTGGAACTGGGCGTTCTGAGCCTGGAGGGCCTTGATAGTGTGCTCGGTTGAGGATTCAGGATTCATGGCGAGACTACTGAAATAAACAGCGAAGAAGGTAAGTAACCTGCAGAGGAAGGGTACCTGTTATGCAATGATATGTATGATATGCATGCAATGATTTCAAGGACCTCGAGGGGTAAACAAATTGTTAGAGTTGGAAACTGGTAACTTGATTGAAGGTACTTCATGTTGTTGAGAGTCCTTCTTCAAAGGGTCAAAGGCTCACCATATCCAGTGGGTCATAGCCCCTGACTCAAGTCATCATGCCTGGTTTTGATTTCCAAACAACCTTGGTTAGAGGAACCTTCTTCAAGAGTCAAGGCTCACCATATCAAGTGGGTCATAGCCTCTGACAACTTTGGCTAGAGGAAAATAAATCCTCTTTGCCCCTTGCTGGATGTTTGATTCATCATGACCTGCATCACAAGCCCTTGAGATCCTTGAAATGGGTTAGGATGTATGCAATGGTATGATGTCATGATGCATGGGGTAATATGAATAAACCCTGTTATGAGCCCTTATTAAGGACTATAAACAGAAACCTGCAAGAAACTCAAGTAAAACCTGTCATGAGTCCCAGTTAAGGACTAAAAAACAAAACCTGCAAGAAACTCGGTAAACCCTGTTATGAGTCCTAATTAAGGACTATAAACAAAACCTGCAGGAAACTTAGTAACCCTGTTATAAGTCCTAATTAAGGACTATAAACAAAACCTGCAAGTAGTTCATGTGTCAGATAGATAACAAGCATGCAAGTAGTCAAGTACGAAGGCACGCAAGTCACACAAGAGAAGCCCTTAGAGTTTAAGGCCAGCATGAGGTCTGGGTATTACCCTCTTGAAGTTGGTGGGTTCATACCTGTCCTATCAAAGTAACCGGGTTCTTAGAGGATCCCAATATCATTGACTACCCTCAATCGGTCATAACTCCAGCATCGCAATCTTTTCTTGCGGCCAGAACCATCACGAGAGTTTAGCCTCAATGGGCGTAGCATACTGCTACTGTTCTAATGGCCAAGTTGTGTCATTTAAGGTTCTAAGGTCTGTTGGTGCTTAATGACTCCTTGGAAGACCCATATTCTCCTCGTTGCGACACAAGGGATATCGGTACAGACCAAGGTGTCACACCAACGTAGCCACTGTTTCACCCGTGTCGGTCTATGCCGGACAGGTCCCTCACAGCTTATGCTACCTAAACAGGGTATCCCCAGATCCGGGTTAGGATCTATGTAACTCCGATGCAACCCACAATAATAAAGCAAGCAAAGAAGACAATTGAAAACACAGTGATCTTAATCCTAAGGTACACCTCACTTTAAGTTTAGTCCCCAGCAGAGTCGCCAGTTCTGTGATCGGTGGATCTGGAACTGACTGTTTAATGTTGGTTCGCGAAAATGTCGTGGAAGCAAGAGTCGCCACCGTCTTTTATTTTTTCCAAATGGAAAGGACAAAAGCACAGAAAAATTCCTTAAAGAGATTGCTCTCGGTTCGGGAGGTAGATTATAGAAAGGGAAGGTATTAGCACCCTTTCTATCCATGGTTATCCATGGGCTCTTAGATACTTGCTCATTTGTGTTTTCAAAAATGGTTTGTTTGCTTTTCAACTGTGGGTTTAAAAAAGTTTCTTTGAAAATTTCAGTTCGACTCTTGTATCGGTCCTCAAGAGTGTTTGAAAAATTGCTTTCGAAAGCTTTTTGAAAAGGTGTCGGTGTGAAAAGTATTTTTGATTTGTTTTGTTTTGAATTAGAGCAAGTATCTACGAGAACCTACCTACCCTAAGGAATTCGTCTGTGTAAATGTCCTTTAAAGTAATGCCATCCCACCATTGAGAGGTAGGTAGCACCACCGTTGGAGGTGTTCGGGTCAATTCGAGGTTCGGGACATGGTGATCACCAGAGCAATGGGAAGACACCTTAGAAGCTACCCTCATGCCAGGTTCCCGGATCATGAGGACTTACTAAGACATCCTCTACTCGACGATCACCTTTCGAGGCAAGGCAACATTGAGGCGTACCCTAGGGGTGGTGTGTGACTTGTGTGTCGTTTTCAGATATTTTTGTCTTTTGTCATGTCATTGGTGATCTAGCGTTTGTTTTTATTTTTGTCCATACATTCTTTCATGCCTTGATTAACAGTTAAAAGATTGCGGAAAGTAAAAGATTCTAAGCTATTACAAAAGGCGCGGGTCCACATCGCCAAAATTAACCAGGACCCGATTTGACAGAAGAAATAAAGAATTAAAGAAAATAAAAGAATTAAAAGTGCGAGAAGTAATTTACATGGCTTCGGGAGAGATACATGAATATTTAAATAAAATAAAAATGCAAATTAATAAGAAATTAAGAACGAAACGAGGGCGTTGGACCCTTTTGCAAAAATCAAATTAATGATGAAGTTAATTAATTAAAAAAAAAGGAAAGGACTTGTTTTTTGGTATTTTTTTAGTATTTTAGGATTTAATATAAAAAGAATTGATTAAAATTAATACTAACCCTAATTCTAATGGCTTTTAATTTATTAAGAAAAATATTGAAGTTTTTAACCTAAATTAAACCCTAATTAATTTACAATTTTAATTATGAAAATAAAATATTTAATTATTTGATATATTTAGGAAAGAAAAATAAAAAGGATGAAAAATTATTAATTAAACCTATTTCTACATTTTTTAGATTTTTTTTATTAAAGGAATTAAAATTGCAAACCTAATTTAAAACTAAATTTAATTACATGCAAATTTATTTAAGAAAATACTAAAATAAAAATTATTTATTGTTTTAATTCTTTTCTGATTTTTATGTGTATTTTTTATATTTATGAAAATATTACATTAATTAATAAAGCAGTAATTAAAAGAAAATATAAATAATAAAAAAATTAAAGAAAGAAAATAAATTGGCAAACCTAGGGGGGTGTCAGTCCCCAATGTGGAGGTGAAATCATGGAAATTCTGGCCCAATAACCTTGGTCCGTTTGACCTTTTCCAGATAGCGTGCTGCAGCATTGACCATGTTTATGGTGTTCCTCCAATCTATGCCTTTGATTTGATTCCAATATGCACGTGGACGATTTGATCTGGAGGGTGTATGGTGCGTCTTGATGTTGGCACTGCATGGGATTGTAAATTGCAAAATAATATTGAGAATGTTGAAGACCTGGGGCTCGAACCCAGGTCACGTACCTTACCAACAACCCTGCTTGCCACTGAGCCACTACACACGCGTTTGATATATAATAGTTAACAAACATTATAAAAGAAAAGAAAGTCAGTGGCCACCAACGCGCGCGAAATTTGAACTGGCCTATCACGTCTTGCCACGAGGTTGTCTTCTTCATTGTCCCTGAAATACAAAACATTAGGCAACGTTTTTCTACGCGTTCTTTTAGGCATCTTTAGGGAAAATAGCGATTAGCCCTCAGACACTCATAAATTGAGCGCGAGAGTCCCATTGTCTTCGTCCAATTGTGCTGATCACAACCATGGCCCTGTGGTGTTCTAATTTTGCCTCATCTTGAAACCCCTAATTTGAAGCTCTGTAAACCCTAAAAATCATCAATGGCGAAATCGCGTATAGCACATAAAAATGCAATTAAATATATGGGTTAGCTTCAGAATAACATAAGGAATGCAAATCAACAATTAGAATGCCATGAGAATGCCTAGATGTTAAAATACGATCATGGATTTTTTTCTGTACAGGGGCGGTTCATGTTACCAATTCTTTAAGCTTTGATGAATGTTTGTGATTGGAATATGTCCTATGAACCTTCAGCAAGCTAATGACAAAAAAATTAGGCCTTGAATCGCCCTAGAAAGTGGTTTTCCGAATTGAGTTTCTTTGCAAAATTTTCAAGTTTGATAATGGATTTTCTGAGCAGCTGCGCGTGTAGGATGATTAGGTTTGTGTTTTGGCTTTTGTATTGAGTCCATTAGGTCAACAAAAATAGAACAAATCCATTGCATTCATGGTTTTTGGAAATTTGATTTTCTAGGATCTTTTTCAAATATTTTCCATGTGCTTTTTGTACAAATCATGATCAATCAATCCAAATCTTTCCATATTTAGCTAGGCACGAAATATTGAGAATAAAACATGTACAAAAAGATTGGAAAACTTAGGTTAGCATTTTTCATGTATTTAATTTGATTTAAATGAATTAATATAAATAAAAATTCAAATAAATAAATAAAAAATGAAGAAATACTTCCCTTTGGGCCAAGTGGTCGTGCACATGCCATGGATGATGAATTATGGAAGAAAAATGGGCCCATTAGCAATTTTAGGTCATTTGAATCAATGTTGACTTTTCAAAATATCCAAAAATTTCCCAACTTCCACAAGGCATAACTTGCTCAATTTTTAAGCTTTTCTCATGTTCTTGGACATTTTGGAAATTTATTTGAGTCCTCTAACCAATTCCTTTGGTCCCATGTCATTTTGATTTACCAATCTCAAGTTATGGCCTTTGACTTAAAGTCCTTTTTTGTTGACTTTTGAAAATGACCTATAATGTTGAAATTGATAACTTTTTGTGAGAGCATTTCTTGGACTTGAAATATGAAGATGAGTTGTAGGAAATGTCTTTCTCTTCAAAATGAGCTTTGGATGGAATTTTTATGATAATCCATGTGAAAGTTATGCCTTGGTCAATTGCAGTTGACTTTTTCAGCTGTCCAAATAAGGAAACTTTTGCATCTTGATGATTTCTGAGCCAAATTTTGAGAATCATGATCAAGCATTGATCAAATGATGTTTGTGGCTTCAAAATGATATGTTGACCAAAAATTTGAACTTTTGACTGTCAAATGACCATTTTGCCCCTACAGTTGACTGTAGTGCAATTAGGGTTTTGACTGTGCAATTTTGAGCTGAATGTCTTGAAACTTGGTATGAGGATGCTTGACCATATTTGTAGGAATGTGGGACTTGATTGGACCCTTGGAAACTTCATTTTCTTGATCAGAACCAAAACCCTAATCTTGACTGTTAGGAGGCCCTTGAACTGTGCAACCCTTGGAGAATTTTGTAGCTGGACTTGGCAATTTCTTGGAGAATATGGGAGGGCAAATTTTGGGGTACAACACACAACAATTGGGATAAAACGCAAAACACCCAAGTCAGTTCTCCCACCGTATTACACTATGGTAGCTTTATTTCATGATGTGATTCATCATGAAATAGAATTCTATGTGGATGATATTATTGCAAGGTCGCAAACCAAAGAAGAGAATCTCGATCACCTACACAAGCTATTTGAGAGGCTGAAGAAGTACAAGTTGAGGCTGAACCCTAATAAGTGCACATTCAGAGTAAGGTCTGGAAAGCTTCTAGGTTTTATCGCTAGTGGTAAAGGCATCGAAGTTGATCCTGCAAAGGTAAAAGCCATTCAAGAAATTCCAGTTCCCCGCTCCGAAAAAGAGGTTATAGGATTCTTGGGTCGTCTTAACTATATTGCCCGCTTCATATCCCACTTAATTGCTACTTGTGAACCAATCTTCAAACTCTTGAAGAAAGATAAAGTAGTCAGATGGAACGACGATTATCAAGCTGCCTTTGATAAAATCAAGGAATATTTGCAAGAACCTCATATCCTTATGCCTCCAGTGGAAGGAAGACCATTAATCATGTACTTGATTGTGCTAGAGAATTATATGGGGTGTGTGTTGGGCCAACATGACGAGTTTGGCCGAAAAGAGCATACAATATACTACCTGAGCAAAAAGTTTACCGACTGTGAACTAAATATTCACTGCTGGAGAAAACTTGTTGCGCTCTGGCATGGGATTCTCGTCGACTAAGACAGTATATGTTGACTCACACTACTTTATTGATTTCTAAGATGGACCCTATCAAGTACATCTTTGAGAAACCGGCTCTCTCCAAACGGATAGCTAGATGGAAAATGATTTTGACTAAATATGATATTCAGTATACAACACAAAAGGCCATCAAAATAAGGGTATTAGCAGATCATTTGGCTCATCAAGCTGTTGATGACTATCAATCTATGAACTTTGAGTTCTCGGATGAGAATATTATGCTAGTAACTGACTATGCAAAACCTGGACCGTACGACAGACCTGAACAAGGATCCCGATGGACTATGGTTTTTGATGGAGCTTCCAACAATCTGGGTAATGGAATTGGTGTTGTGATAATTTCTCCTGAAGGTTGTCACACTCCTTTCACTGCTAGACTGTGCTTCAATTATACAAATAACATGGCTGAGTACGAGGCATGCATTTTGGGTTTGAAGGCTGCCATTGACTTAAGGATCAAGCATTTGGATGTATTCGGAGACTCTGCTCTAGTGACCAGTCACGTCAAAGGAGAATGGGACACTAAGCATCCTAACTTGATTCCTTACAAGGAGCTTGTGTTTACCCTAATACCATACTTTGAGGAGATCACCTTTGAACATTTTCCTAGAGAAGAAAATCAGTTGGTTGATGCCTTGGCAACAATGTCTTCCATGTTCAAGGTCAAATGGGACAATGAAGCTCTTATGATAACAATTGAAAGATTTGACGAACCTGCACACTGCTATGAGCTTGACATCGACGAAGAGAAGCCATGGTACCATGAGGTGAGGAGATATCTTGAGGCACAAGAATATCCTGAAAGAGCTTCCATCAATGATAAGAAATTCTTGCAAAGACTTTCAGCCAAATTCTTTCTAAGCAACGAAATCCTATACAAGTGCAACCATGATTCTACTCTACTCCGATGTGTGGACAAGAAGGAGGCAGAGAAAATTATAGAAGATATGCATGATGGCCTATTTGAGACCCACTCTAGTGGACACACTATGGCCAAGAAAATCCTGAGGGCTGGTTACTATTGGTCCACGATGGAAACTGATTGTGATCACCACTCAAAGGCATGCCACAAGTGTTAAATCTATGCTGATAAGGTCCATGTACCTCATATCCCTCTAAATGTCATGACTGCTTCATGGCCATTTGCAATGTGGGGCATTGATATGATTGGAGAGATCAAACCTACTGCCTCAAATGGGCATTGTTTCATCCTTGTTGCCATTGATTACTTTACCAAGTGGGTCAAAGTTGCCTCATATGCCTATGTTACCAAGAACGTTGTAGCCAGGTTTATCAAGCATAATCTCATTTGTCATTACGGTATCCCCGAAAGGATTATCACCGACAATGAAACTAATCTCAACAATGCTATGATTTCGTAACTCCGCACTCAGTTCAAAATCAAGCATCACAATTCTTCTCCGTATAGGTTGTAGCGGTAGAAATGTTCAAGACTAAGCCATTGGATTGACTAGACTTTATACAGATCAAAATAAAAATCTCCACCGCGCTTTATTATTTCCAAAGGAATGGGAAAATAGCGAATAACCCAAAAAAGGGGAAAAATTCAAGGTAAGGGGGTTGGTTATGCAAAGGGAAGGTATTAGCACCCTAAACATCTACGGTACTCCACAGGAACCTCTTTGTAAAATCTGTGTATTTTGGCTATAAAATGTGTTATATATAAAATGGATGGTGGAGGTGAGAAAATAAGTATACTATTTTATGATTTTTGCACCCGCCACGGTTGCGAACCTTTAGTGCCTACGTACCACCTTTCGTGCAATAGGGGATAAGGGTACACGTAGTTCCTCTTTTAAAAGTTTGAAACAAATGTGTGGGTTAATTTTAAGAGATAAGACATCATCGTCATTGTCCGTGTGGAAAACATACTTACTACCCACAATCATGAGAAAGGAGAATTTGCATCATCTCAAAGTGGAGGATATGGCTTGGATTTTAAAATCAACAATGCCTCACTCAACACCCAAGTGGAAAATATCTCTCTTCACTACATAATGTAGAAGTATAGTTTGTTTGCATCACTACAAGGATTGACAAGAGTCTAATCTTTTGAGAAACGTTTAAAGATAAAAGCCAAAGTGGCAAAATGGTTTGAAATGAGATTAATTGACTTTTAGTCTTCTCACAAAAATGTCAAGGTATTATTAAGTTGATTGAAGTTTATTGATGAAAAATGTTTTTGAAAATGCATGGACCTATGTCCAAGTTTATTACGAAAGTGTTTCAAGTTTCCAAAACAAGAAGGGTTTTCAAAAGGAGGGAGAAGATTTTTGAAATTAAAGAAGATGGGAGGGGAAGAAGAGGCTATCCTAAAGCATAAGGTAAAAGCTAAGGATAAGGACCATCTGACCAACAAGAAGCCACAACTTGACATTATGAGTCAAGATAGAATCCCCATTCTTTGGATTGAAACCAAGTAAGCAAAGATACTAGACCTCTTCAAGTGTATTAAGTCTTCTCAAAAATTGGGAAGAGTAACGGCTGTGTGCGGGTGAATTCTAGATTACAAACAAAGGAAGTAATCACAAAAACAAACAAGCAACCCAATGTCTTGAGGTCAACCTCAAGAGCTCCAGACAAAATAATTAGATAAGATCACAAGGTATCCAAGATAGGCCAAGGTTTCTAATCCTAAGTCCAAGAAAAAGTCCACTGCTCCATCATGCCAAGGATAGTAACCAAATAGTCCAAGTACCATTAAGAGTTTTTTAGGGTTTAAGTTGGTTATTAAGTATCTTAGGAAAAGGAAAAATAAAAGCTCAAGTGAGCAAAGTGAAAATGACAAGAAAATAAATGCTCAAGTGAGCAAAGATGAAAATGACATGAAATGTAAATGCTAAAAGTAAATAGTGCATAAAGCATAAAAAAATAAAAAGCATAAAAAAATAAAGCAAGTTAATAATTAGTGGTTAGTTGGATGACCATATTGAAACTTGCAATTGGAACTCATTAGAAGATTGGTAGAACCAAAGCCTCCACATAACAAGTTGCATTTGCTTTTTGTCAAGTATATCATCCATTTGGAATCCTCACAAGTACCATTTAATGATCAACGATGTTTAAGTGATCCGCGTTGACCAAAGGTGTTGTAGATCCATTAGAGGATTGGTAGAACCAAAGCCTCCACATAATGAATCTCAAGGTTATTGGATCAAAGAGATCAAATTAACATACTTGGGCTTGCAATCATAAGTTTGGGCCACGAATGATTATTTATTCAAATCGGGACAAAATTTAGCGCTATGTTAAGCAATCGTAAGTGGACTTATATAGAAGTCGCACCTATTTTGAGGCCGGTCAATAGCAATCTATACACCATTTGTTTTGAGACATGATATAGGGATCATGCTCCAACAACATTTAGTGCAAGAAGAAGGGGATGAGATGAAGAGGGATTAGGGTAAAAAGATGAATAAACCACTTTCGAATTAAAAATTTAATCAAACCATTATTAAAATCATTCATCCATTTTGGTGGAGTTGAACTCAACACCCAAGATCCAATGATGTTAATGAAGTCATGATCAAAAAATCAACTCAAGACAGCCAGAAAATAATCACAAAATAATAATATATTTAATATATACATTTAAAGGGTTAAAAAAAGGTTTAAAAATAGAAAATAATGAGGAAAATATCAATTATGTTCAAGTTAATCAAGAAATAAGAAATAAGGTCATAGAAAAATCAGAAATGTATCCAAATATTTTTATAAAAATTTTGGTAATTTTTAAAAGTCAGAAACTATTTTTTAAATTTAAAATAAATGGGTAAAATATACAAAAATAGTAAAAAATTAACAAATTCAAAAACAAAAATAAAATGAGGTCACCAATATTTGTCACAATGTCATTGAATCATTCTATAATTTTTTCAGAATAAAAAAATATGCAAAAGTATTTTTAAACATTTTAAACAAATCAAATAAGTGTAAATTTCATAAAAAAATATCAAAACACAAAAATAAATTGTGAAAAAATGAAAATCAGAAAGAGAATAATCAAAAATATTTTTCATAATTTTTTCAGATTTTTTGGACTAAAAATGAATTTTCTACGATTTTTTGAAATCTAAAACAATTAAAATATAAAAATCAGAAAAAGATAATAAAAGAAAAAGATGTGGACCATTGGATGAGAGTCAAAACGCGTTAGTAATCAAATCCAAAGGATCTGGCGCGCTGTGCATATCATGGTCTTTACTGAATAAAGCACTGAATCAAATGTAAAATCATAAATTCAAAAAAACAAATGCCACGCTTTCATTGGTTAGAAGGTGACACGTTGGTCATCTTCAACCTCCAGCCTCACGAATTACAGGTCTCTCAAACTGTAAAATCAGAAGCTCAGACCTATGGCATTCGTTTGGTCTCTTCAAGACGAAGACAACCATACCCTCACGCCATTTTTATATAAATTGTAACTCAAGCAATTTGGAAAGAAAATTTTGAAAGGGGATTTGAAAATACATGGTCCAAACGTGTTTCCAGAAGAAAGTAACTATTGCGACTAGAACCAGGGCAATGAGAGCAACACAATGATACCAAAGTTTTGAAGAATTGATGAAGGAATCTACCTATTGAAGTTGAGTTGTAGAGCTCTAAAACAGGACTTCTATGGAGCAATGTAGGGCACGATTCTTGAATGTAAATGTATGGATAGGTTCATGGAAGATCAAGGAAGGTGAATTGATGGAGAAAATGGATTGAAAAAGGCTTGAGAATAGGATTCGAAGTAGCTGAATTCTGAGTTGGGAAGCAAGTTTGGCAGGGTGATTCTGGCTATCTAAGCTTGGGAAATTGAATGGGGTAGTACATGTATTTATAGGAGAAGCAAATGGGATCAAAAGGAAGAGTGAATGATGCGTTTTGGAGGGAATTCGTGCAAACCTGATGCACGAGTAAAGTGTGATCCAAACTTCACCAAAACTCATCCAATTCTTGCGTTTCGATGCACTAATCCACTTGGGAAAGTTGGTTAATCATGTTTAGACCCAAAACACGTGCTAATTTGAGGTTTAGAGGTTGTAACATGAAATTTAAATTCTGACTTGCAGGGAAACATCAATTCCAAGTTACCACTTTTGAAACAATGGCATTTCCAACTCAGGGATTCTTAAGGCATGATTCTTGATGCTTTGGAAAGATGAGGTAACAAACTTTGCAATGGAAAAATAATGGAAATAATTGGAGGCTTGAGCTAAAAATTACATGGAGTCAAAGTTGGAGAAAAAGAGTTGACTTTCCATACTTAGAAATGTTTCAAATTCTTCTTTAAAAATGACCTATAATATCTTGCTTCCAAACATGGCCTTGCACTTAGAATTTTCTCTTGATCAAAAAAGATGGAATGAAGTAGATCTCTTGTATGACATTTTGCAATTTGAACCAATCAAAATATCCAAATATTGAGCAAGTTATGACTTGTTGAAGTTGGCCAAAAATCATGAAATGACCTATAATCTTTTGCATTCTTAAGGCAACTTACATCCATTTTATTACTTTGCATATAAATGAAGGCATGAAGTACACATCTTTAAGATCATCATGGAAAAAGAATGGGCTTAAGGTGATAAAAACTGACCAAGTTATAACCATTTGAAGTCACATATGGAAAATTAGGGATTCAACTAGATGACTTGTACTCTTTCTTCTTCACCAAGTTCCTTCCACATGAAAATTCTTTAGAACTTTTGAAGTGATTTGTTGGTAACTCTTTGAAGAGAAGAATGTTTTTGGAATCACTCAAAAATACCAAAAGATGAGCAAGATATGCCTCTTTGAAGTCCAAAACCCTAGCCTCTAGGTCAAGAGAATGCTTGGTGGAACTTTGCCAAATTTGAACAAACTTTTTATGCCAATACTCTTCCTTTGTGAATAGAAATTGTTGAGGATGATGATGAGGACCTATGGCCACCAACCAATTTCATACCAACTTCAAAACAACTTCAGTGGTGAGGTTTAAATTTCTCAAGACTTTGGCCAGGGCATGTAAATAAACTCATGAACCCATGAAGCAACATGTTAAAAACCTCATTGCCTTGACCTACATCATCAACAAGTGAGACAAACCAATATTGCATTTTGTTAATTTAGGGATAAAAATCAAAGCAAAATATCCATGATCATAAGAGAAAACAAGTTAAGGTACTTGGTAACTCCTCATAGAGCAAAGCTAAAGATAAGTAGAAGAACCAAAAGCTCTAATATGATTTTGTGGTGGTTGAAACAGTATGGTATGATAAAGGGATATTAGGGGGGGAAATTGGGGTACAACAGCTGCCCTTATTTAAGTTTCTTCTATCTGGAGATACGAAGGTTAAAACTCTTTGTGTCGACATGATTGAAGACACTTAAATATAAAACAAACCCTATTTTTGGCCCTAAGATGATGTGCAAAAATTTATGCGTATGAATGCATATGAATGGAATAAAAGAGATGCAAAGTAGCATTGGGGACATGACATAAAATGTAGCCACAAAAAGGCAATCCCATTAGGAAAATAAATCACTAGTAAACCCCAAGAAAAGAAATCAGAGAGGAGGATAACAAGCATCGATGTTTACTACCGATGTACTACCAACGTTCACTGAAGGTAGAAAGAGAAAATATATCATATCACCGCTGTTCAATGACGATGAACTATCAATGTTCACTGAAGATAGAAAAAAGATAACACACACCGATGTTCACTGTCGATGTACTACCAACGTTTACTGAAGGTAGAAAGAGAAAATATATCATATCACCGTCGTTCACTGACGATGAACTATCAACGTTCACTGAAGATAGCAAAAAGATAACACACACTGACGTTCACTGCCGATGTACTACCAACTTTCACTGAAGGTAGAAAGAGAAAATATATCATATCACCGCCGTTCACTAACGATGAACTATCAACGTTCACTAAAGGTAGCAAAAAGATAAAACACACTGACGTTCAGTGCCGATGTACTACCAACGTTCACTGAAGGTAGAAAGAGAAAATATATCATATCACCTCTGTTCACTGACGATGAACTATCAACATTCACTGAAGATAGCAAAAAGATAATACACACCGACGTTCACTGCCGATGTACTACCAATGTTCGTTGAAGGTAGAAAGAGAAAATATATCATATCACCGCCGTTCACTGAAGATAAACTATCAACATTCACTGAAGATAGCAAAAAGATAACAAACACTGACGTTCACTGCCGATGTACTACCAATGTCCACTGAAGGTAGAAAGAGAAAATAAATCATATCACTGCCGTTCACTGATGATGAACTATCAACGTTCACTGAAGATAGCAAAAATATAACAAACATCGACGTTCACTGCCGATGTACTACCAACGTTCACTGAAGGTAGAAAGAGAAAATATATCATATCATCGCCGTTCACTAACGATGAACTATCAACATTCACTGAAGATAGAAAAAAGATAACACGCACCGACGTTCACTGCCGATGTACTACCAACGTTCACTGAAGGTAGAAAGAGAAAATATATCATAGTTTCCCCAAGATTATGGTGTTTTGCCGAGAACGGGACCCAACTTCTTCTTTAACCAAGGAAATCTGCCTGGAAAGGGTAATACATAACCTGTCTCAAACAAAGAGACTTCCACTTATTGTCAAGGGGAAATGCAAAGAGCAATGACTTTCTGGGAATAGCAATATGACTTCCCGGGGACATGCCACGACATTCCTGCTGAGGAGATAAAGTCCTCCTGTGCAAAATAAATGCAGAACCAAAACTCAAAGTTTTCATAAATTCATAAATCCAATTGGGAAACAAACCAGAGTGAGACGGCCATCGTAGATACACCTTTTGAGAAATAAACTCAAGCGGGGCAACCAAAATCAACTGAGCTAAGAACGCTGCAGGAAAGGTCAGAACACAGTGCTAATGAATGATGATTTTTTTTAGTTATGCATGATGCATGCATGGATGTATGAGTGCTATCATGCATATGCGGATAAAAGGATACATAATCAGCACAAACAAACATAACCTCCTCAGGTACTAACAACAACAGGGCTAAACTTCAACCAGAAAGATCAATCCAAGAAAGGTAAAAGCAACTGCGGAAACCAAACCTTTTGCTTGTCCTCACTTCACCGAGGAGAAACATAATCCGGATGTAACCAAATCCAACAGATACTAGGACAGAACATCGTTCTTCCAGTTTTATCAGAGAAAAACATTTTTTCAAAAGCAACATACCTACTGGAGATTGCAAGACCATCCTTAAATAAAGCAGACTGACGCCGAAACATCAAAGCCTCACTGGGGGATTCAAACCTACCTCCCTGGAGAAAAACTTTCATCATGAATAATCATTCCAACAAGATATGCCCTGGGATAATATTCCCGGGATGTCAAGAAGTCAATATTAATGCCAAAACTGCAAAAAGAGCGACATCCCAGCACACCAAAGGAGTAAAACCTTTCATTATATTAGGGAAGAATTTGCTGGGGAATCTGGGACAGAGGCTTCTGACCATGCAAACCCAAAATCAAAAGCGAACCAAGACTTGACTGGTGATAAGGGGATCATAAACCCAATACTGTACCTTGCACCCACTGATATCGTCTTTAACTATCTGAGAAACACACAAAGATTGCACACATACTAGCAAAATGACCTGAGAAAACTTTCATGAAGGAAGTAAATCTTCTTAAAACAAACGAAGTCTGTTCATTCTTGGGATCACCATTTTCGTTGTCATTGTTTCATCACAAATCCCAAAGTAAATTGAATTGTAAAGATCTCTTCTCTCTTTTTTGAAAAGTTAATTTTGCTTCTTTTAATCTTTTTTTTTGCTTTAACAGTTATTATCAGTAATAAATGAAGTCTTTGCAAGCTAAACAAAAATAAGAGCATAAAGAATTTGGACAAAAGCTCAAATTTCATTAAGAGAATGGTAGTCTGCGAATGGCAAGACTCCATGGATGATTACAAAGTTTGGAAAATGGTAATATGTAATGGAAAAGATACATTGAGATACAATGACCATTATCCCCCCTAACAACTTTTGAAATCCTGAGCAGCAACTTTCGTTGAAGTATGGTGAGGATCCGAGAAGATTGTTGCTTCAACGATCAAGTCCCATTTGACGTAGTTACTTGCCAAGAGAATCCCTAACTTTTGCCTAAGCTTCCCTTGCGGGTTTTCAACTTAGAGGGAAATTTATTCTGTTTATGTCTCTAATTTTTGCCTAGACCGCCCTTTCGGGTTTTCAGCCTACCGAGATGTTCCTTTTTTTCCTAAGCTGCCCTTTCGGGTTTTCAACTTAGCGAGTTGTTCTTTTATTTCTTTAGGGAAAGTATTTCTTGACTACATCAGCATTCATGGGACGTGGAAACTCCTCGCCATCCATAGTTTCAAGAATTAATGCACCACCAGAGAAGGCTTTCTTGACAACATATGGGCCTTCAAAATTGGGAGTCCACTTGTCCCTTGAATCAGTGTTGAAAGACATGATCTTCTTGAGCACGAGGTCGGCTTCTCTAAATTCACGGGGTTTGACCTTTTTATCAAATGCTTTCTTCATTCTTTTCTGATATAACTGCCCGTGACATAAAGCTTTCATTCTCTTTTCTTCAATCAAATTCAATTGGTCAAACCTGTTCTGAACCCATTCAGCCTCTGTTAATTTGGTTTCCATTATCACACGTAATGAGGGAATCTCTACCTCGACTGGGAGTACAGCTTCCATTCCATACACTAGGGAAAACGGAGTTGCTCCTATTGAAGTGTGAACATATATTCGATATCCATGCAGAGCAAAAGGGAGCATTTCATGCCAATCCTTATAAGTGACAACCATTTTCTGGATGATCTTTTTGATATTCTTATTAGCAGCTTCAACAGCCCCATTCATCTTTGTCCTGTATGGAGATGAATTGTGATGGACAATCTTGAATTCTTCACACAGTTCTGTCATCATCTTGTTATTCAAATTCGAGCCATTGTCAGTGATGATTCTTCTCGGCACACCATATCGACATATAAGATTGTTTTTGATGAAACGCACAACCACCTGTTTGGTAGCATTGGCATATGAAGCAGCCTCTACCCATTTGGTAAAGTAGTCAATTGCTACCAAGATAAAACAGTTTCCATTCGAAGCTTTGGGTTCTATCATCCCAATCATGTCAATACCCCACATAGAGAAAGGCCACGGGGAAGAAATCACATTGAGCAGTGTCGGAGGTACATGGATCTTATTTGCGTAAATCTGGCATTTATGGAACTTCTTTGCAAATTTGTAACAATCATATTCCATTGTCAACCAATAATATCCTTCCCTTAGCATCCTTTTAGCCATTAAATGTCCATTAGCATGAGTTCCAAAGGAACCTTCATGGATCTCATGCATAAACATGTCTGCTTCGTGTCTATCCACACATCTGAGCAAGACCATGTCAAAATTCCTCTTGTATAACACATTTTCACTGAGGAAGAAACTGCCTGCCAACCTTCTCAGTGTCTTTCTATCTTTCTTTGACGCACCAAACGGGTATTCTGAGTCTGAAGAAAATGCTTGATATCATGATACCAAGGTTTCTCATCTACTACCTCCTTTGCTGCAAACACGTGAGCGGGCCTATCGAGCCGTCGAACTGTAATTCGGGGTATATCATTCCAAGTATTCACTTGGTACATGGAAGCCAGAGTTGCCAGAGCATCCTCCATCTGATTTTCATCCCTAGGAATGTGATGGAATTTGACTTTATTGAAGAAGGGTAATAATCTTCTAGCATAATCTTTGTAAGGGATCAAGCCAGGGTGACAAGTATCCCATTCTCCTTTAATTTGATTTATTACCAAGGCTGAATCACCATAAACATCTAGAATATTGATTCTGAGACCAATAGCTTCTTCAAGACCCATGATGCAAGCCTCATATTCTTCCATATTATTAGTACAATCAAATGTTAACCTTGTAGTAAAAGGAATATGCGATCCATGAGGAGTAACAATCACAACACCAATTCTTTTACCATAAGCATTCACAGCTCCATCAAATACCATACTCCAACAAGATTCAGGGTCGGGGCCCTCCTCAGGCAATGGGTCATCATAATCTTCCACTTTCAAGAACATCACATCTTCATCGGGGAATTCGTACTCTGCAGACTGATGATCTTCCACCGGCTGGTGAGCAAGGTAATCTGCTAACACACTACTTTTAATAGCCTTTTGAGTGTGGTACTCAATATCATATTCCGATAACAACATCTGCCAGTGGGCAATTCTTCCAGTAAGAGTGGGCTTTTCAAAAATATACTTGATTGGATCCATTTTGGAGATCAACCAAGTGGTATGATTCAACATATATTTCCGCAAACGCTTTGCCACCCAGGCCAAAGAATAACATGTTTTTTCTAGCGTGGAATACCGTGACTCACAATCGGTGAATTTTTTGCTAAGATAATAAATGGCGAACTCTTTCTTTCCCGTTTCATCCTGTTGTCCCATAATACAACCCATGGATTTATCCAACACTGTTAGATACATAATTAACGGTCTTCCTTCTACGGGAGGGAGCAGAATAGGAGGTTCAAGCATATACTCTTTAATACTTTCAAATGCCTTTTGGCAGTCATCCGTCCATACACAACCTTGATCTTTATTTAGCAACTTAAAGATTGGTTCACACGTTGCAGTCATGTGGGAAATAAATCTGGAGATATAATTCAAATGCCCAAGGAAACCCCTGACTTGCTTTTCAGTTCTTGGTGCTGGCATTTCTTGAATTGCTTTGACTTTATCAGGGTCAACTTTAATCCCTTTATGGCTAACAATAAAACCCAATAATTTCCCCAATCTAACTCCGAAGGTGCATTTATTTGGATTCAAGCGGAGACGATATTTCCTCAAACGCTGAAACAACTTCAACAAATCTTCTATATGCCCTTCTTCAGTTTGGGACTTGGCAATCATATCATCAACATATACTTCGATTTCTTCGTGCATCAGATCATGTAATAGGGTTGTCATAGCCCTCTGGTACGTTGCACCAGCGTTCTTCAACCTGAAGGGCATCACCCTATAACAGAATGTTCCCCAGGGTGTGATAAACATTGTTTTTTCCATGTCCTCTGGAGCCATTCTTATTTGGTTATACCCGGAAAATCTGTCCATGAACGAGAATACCTTGAATTTTGATGTGCTATCCACTAACATATCAATGTGAGGCAATGGAAAATCATCTTTTTGACTAACTTTATTTAGATCTTTATAATCTACGCGCATGCAGACTTTTCCGTCTTTTTTCGGTACTGGGACAATATTGGCAATCCATTGAGGATACACTGACGTCACAAGAAAACCAGCATTAATCTGCTTTAGGACCTCCTCTTTGATCTTTACTGCCATATCCAGGTGGGTTCTTCTCAACTTTTGTTTAACTGGGGGACACTCTGGCTTCAACGGCAAGCGATGCTCGACAATGTCTGTATCTAGACCAGACATATCTTGATAAGACCAAGCAAAAATATCCACATACTCTTTCAATAGTTCAATCAAACCGCTCTTTACATCAGGATGCAATGATGCTCCAATCTTGACCTCCTTCGGATCTTCTTCTAAACCCAAATTAACCACTTCCAAAGGCTCTTTATATGGCTGAATGGTATTTTCCTCGTACTCAAACAACCGTGAGACCTCTTCTAGAATCTCATCATAATCTTCTTCTTCAGCTCCAAACACATGACATTCAAAGTTGGGAGAGGGTGCATGGTCATTGTATTCAACGGGTTTTTTAATTAATCTGCACATATGATTTATGATTGCTTTTAGAAACTGACACATATAACAAGTGATCATGCAGATTAATTTTCAGCTGTTATTTATTTTGAAAGGGTTTTTTTATTTTTTATTACCATTTCCCAAGAAAAAGGCAGAAAATAAAAGACATAATTTTGGAAGCAAAGACAACTTTTATTAATGATCTTAAGAATTATAGCAAATAGATAAGCCCTACAACATTAATACTTCCACATTGGGCAGAGTGAAAGATTTTCAAAAGAAAGAGACAGATTAACAAAACAAATTACTTTGAAATATGTATGCAAGAAGGAATATCAATGGTGACCAAATTCTGAACTCGGACTCCATGCGTCACATAATCTGGTACTTCCTGCTCTGCTTCATCCTCTTCAATAGCATTAATTCCAGAACCAATCGGATGGAAATAGCCTCCGCTGCGGAAAACATCTTGATAAATGTTCACAGAAGATTTTGACTTCAAACCTTCGCTTTTCCACTCCTTGAAGAGAAACCCAAACCAACTATGTTTTTGTTTACGGGTGGATCCATAAGTCGTCCCTAAACTGCATTATGACCATTGCGCACAACCTGCTGCGCATCCTTCAGTGAGACCACATAATTCTCATTTCTCCTTATGTTGTCAATGGATGGGGCTTGGAACTGGGTTCCAACAGCAGCCTCATCCACTTCTACAATACTGAAAGAGGATAAATGGGATATCAACAATGCTTGCTCCCCATTTATGATCACTACCTTCCCTTCACGCACAAATTTTAGCTTCTGATGCAGAGTTGAAGTGACAACCCCTGCTTCGTGTATCCATGGCCGTCCCAACAAACAACTATACGCGGGAATAATGTCCATTACTTGGAAAGTTATCAAGAACAAGTGTGGTCCTATATGGATGGGCAAGTCCACTTCACCGATGACAGATTTACTCGACCCATCAAAAGCCTTCACAATGATGCCACTCGGGCACATAGGTGTTCCCTGATACTTTAACTTCATGGGAGTACTTCTCGGTATAACATTCAACGCGGATCCGTTATCAAGTAGCACATTGGACAGCGAATCATTCTTGCAATTCATAGAAATGTGGAGGGCCAAGTTGTGATTCCTACCTTCATCTGGAAACTCATCATCGCAGAAACTCAAATTGTTACATGACGTAATGTTTCCAATTACATTGCTGAATTGATCTAACGGCATGTCATTCTCCACAAAAGCTTGGCCTAGTACTCTCATTAGTGATTCTCTATGAGCGGAGGAATTCATCAATAATGCCAGGATGGATATCTTTGAAGGAATCTGTAATAGCTGATCTACAATTTTGTAGTCGCTCATTTTAATTATCTTCAAAATATCATCCACTTCTTTCTCCAATGTAGCTCCACTAGTCTCTCCTGCAGTCTTCTTTGGTTCATCATTCTCAACAATTTTCTTCCCAGTAACAACGTTTTTTCGAATAACTGGCGCAAACACACGGCCACTACGGGTAACCCTGCCACTATCAGCTATATTTCCAACATATGGCATTGGTTGGATGGGAACTTCCGCCCCATCTTCCAAGATTGTAGCGTTGTATTTGTAAGGCACAACCTTATTTGATTTATAAGAAACAGGACCTGGCAAACTTATTACCAGTGGAGTAACAGCTGGTTTGCTATGGTACTCCACCTCAAGATGAGCGGGTGCACCAAAACAAGGTACAATGACGTTTACATCTTCCTCAACACAATCAGCCCTCAAAAGTTCATTTCCGAAAAAAAAATCTTCGTCTGCAGAGAAATACTCATCCGCGGAGGAATATTCTTCCTTTGACTCTTCTTCCATCAAACAAACTTAAACCATGTCAATCTTGTGATAATCATATCTCTGACCTGTGATCTTGATAGTTCTATTGTCTAACAGTAATTGAATACCCTCTCTCACAATAGAACATCCTCGGGGGTCTCGGCAACAAACTATTCAAGATCCATATTGGTGTTCCACCTGTCCAGCAGTACGACAAAAGGTAGCATGCAACTGTATGAGATCTTCATTCAAATACTCCACATCAAAAATTATGAATTCACCAGGACATCCAGAAACCATATTCACTTCCTCTTCATACTCTTCCCTAGGCCTAATTATATGGATTAAACATTCATCCATCATCTCCTGTAAATCAGCCTTTATCTTCTCGCAACCCTGTATATTTTTACTGCAAACAGCACAATCGGCGTGGTCATGCGTATAATAACTAAATTCACAAAGGTCTGTGTGCATCTTTACCAAATCCCCTCTAACTAGATTAATGTCAAAAATCCGGAAGTCACCTGGACAACCGGCCACCATATTCACAGTACTTACTCCCCCGTTCCTGGGCAGAGGATTGTATTTCACATTAGGTCCCATGTCTTTGAAAGATAAAATTCCAGACTTCACCAACCTTTGCACTTCCGTCCTCAAAGGATAAAAGTTTTCAACACTATGCCCTGTTGCTCCCTAATGAAAGGCGCATGTCTGATCTGCTTTGTAATACCAAGGCAATGGAGATAGTATTGCTGGAGGTGGTTGTGTTCAGACCAACTTCTTCTGGATCAATGCTGGTAGTAGCTCTGCATAACTCATGGGAATAGGGTCATAGTTCTCCCTTCTCTGATTATTCCCCTGGTTCTCTTGTTGGAACTGTCTCTGATAAGCAACGGTAGTCGGAGCGGCATTCATAACTGAAGCAACTTGCTGGTAACGCTGATAATTCCTTTTGGGAGCGTTCACCCTCTTCTCTTGTATGACAGCATTGGTATCCCCCTCTTTCTTCTTTGTAAACCCATAAGCTGGTTTTTTCACACCTCTGGATTCTTCACCTTTGTCAAACGGCCTTCTCTTACTGCCTCTTCTAAGCGTACACCCATTCCTACCATCTTTGTAAAATCACTCGGGGCACTTGCTACCATTATTTCGTAGTAGAAAGCACTCAGGGTCTTCAAAATTTTTTTAGTCATTTCCTTCTCTTCCATAGGAGGAATCACTTGTGCAGCCACTTCGCGCCATCTCTGTGCATACTCTTTGAACGATTCTCTGTCTTTCTGAATCATGGCTCTAAGCTGGTCACGATCAGGTGTCGTATCCACATTGTACTTGTATTGTTTTATGAATGCTTCTCCCAAATCATTAAAGGTATGGATGTTGGCGCTGTCTAAAATCATGTACCATTTCAACGCTGCGCCGGTTAGACTATCCTGGAAAAAGTTAATCAGCAGACGCTGATCGTCAGTGTGGGTAGACATTCTCCTTACATACATCACCAAGTGAGCACGAGGGAAAGTGTTTCCCTTGTACTTCTCAAACTCCGGGACCTTGAACTTAGCAGGCACTTTGACATTCGGGACCAAACACAGCTCATTCACATTCTGTCCAAATAACTCTTTTCCCCTAAGAGCCTTCATCTCTCTTTTCATTCTATCAAACTATTCTTGGAAATCATCCATTCTGTCAAAAAGACCTAAATCTTCACTCGGCAGAGGGAAAGGACGACACACATCTTTGTTAACAATCGGAACCAGATTCACTGAAGGAGGTGCAGCAGGAACAGTATGCACCACAGGAGGTGCTGGAGTAACAACATTTGGAACCACTGGAGCATCTTGGGGGCCCAAATTGAAACCTTCAGGTGCAAAATTCTCTGGCATTCCCCACGGGTAACCCTGAGGCATATAGTTTTGAACAACAATCGGAGTAGCGGATACAGGAATAGTATGAACTTCAACATTTTCCCTTGTTGGTTGAGGTTGAACACTCGGTGGTTGATTCTGAGCAACCACCAGAGCTTCCATCAGAGTAGTCAAATTGGCCAAGCCGGCCTTCAAAGCAGAAACTTCTTCGCGTAGCTCGCGATTCTCCTGTTCCAAGTTGTCCATCTTCTTTTTGAAATTTTCCCGAGTATTGTAGTGATGAGTCAGCTGCTGAACAAAGCAAAAAGCTGGGTAAGGCACCTGGATATGCATAATAAATGCAAGAACTATGTGCAATATGATTCATGATATGAAATGCGTATGATTATTTTTACTTTATCATTTAATATTTCAAGGGATTTAACGTTTATAGACATATTGCAAATATCAAAATAACAAAGCTTTTGAAATACTGAAAATTTTTATTATAATAACTTCAAAATGGATTACAAGTTTTAATGATCCCAAGTATAAGATGAAAATACAATCTAAAATCCTGAGAGAAAGAACTGATGGAGATCAATCTGTACGATGGCGCTTCCCTGTGAGCCTAGCAATCTGAGCTCTCAACCTCTGGTTTTCTTCCACATGTCTGACGGCAACCTCCTTCCAATCATCTGAATTAGGAAGTGAACGACCAATACCTGTTTGAGGCTTAGGGGAAAATAAATTCCCTTGCCTCTCCATAAACTCTACCGCTCGACTCTCAAGGATCTCGATCAAATCGTCTTTCTCCTTCAAGTCTGCTCTATAGGAACTCTCTAAAGTCTGGAACTTGTTCTTCCATGCATCCCTTTCCTGTTTCATCCTAACCAAAGCAAGTTGCAACTCTTCTAGATCATCCAATAAAGGAGGATTGGTCTTCACAAACAAATCAGGCATGGGTGTCTCCCGGGTATACGGCATCTTCAACTGGATAGCTCTCGATCAGACCCACTGAAGATATGGCTCCAAAGAAACAGCACCCCTAGGTCCCAAATCCTTCCTACTCTTCTTATGAATGTGACGCCAAGCCTTCACAATCTGCTCCCTTGCTTCCTTGTGGTCTTCTCCTTCCTTCAGAAAGAAACTACTCAAATGAATACTATTTGGTTTATCCCTCATCGGATAACCAAGCTGTCACCGCGCAAGAACAGGGTTATAGTTAATTCCTCCCTTTGTACCAAGAAGAGGTACATTGGGGAAACTACCACAACTGTCAATAATCTCTATATCCTGATAAGCTCGATGATACCAATCAATATCCGAATAAGTAAGTGCCATGATCTTAGGAGCCCAACGAGGTTCCTTCTTGACATCCCAAAAAGCATCAGACTGAGGCATATGAGAGATGAACCATCGGTACAATAAAGGCGTGCAATAGATAATCATTCTTCCATGATAAAAACTTCGAAGATGAACAGAGTAATAAGCCTCGCCCAATAATGTAGGAACTGGGTTTCCAATCATGAAAATCCTGATAGTGTTAATGTCGACAAACTTGTCCACATTAGGAAATAAGAATAATCCATAAGCAAGTAAAGAAAATATGGCCTCAAAAGCAACCGTACTCTTCATTTTGGCAAAGTAACGAGCTTTCTCCAATAAGAATTGAGCTGGTAATCCTCTAATCCCTCCTTTAGTAGTCATATGGGCTTCCACCTTAGACTTCCCCAAATGAATTAAAGCAGCAATCTCATGTGGTTTTGGCTCACCCTCTAAACCAGTAAATGGAACACGATTGGTAACAAGCAAATCCAATAGATAAGAATACTCCTCCAGTGTGGGCATCAACTGATAATCGGGAAAATTAAAGCAGTGATACACCGGATCATAGAATTGGACCAAGGTCAAGAGAATACCCTCCTTCATCTTCAGCTTCATGAGAGGAATAATGGATCCATACTTCTTCTGAAAGTCTGCATAACACTTGATCTCGGGAATTAGATTGATCAACTCATCTATCTTGGGATCCTTGAAACTGTATTTCCCAGTCTTTATCTCTCCAGAATCCATGGTTAACAGTACCTGAGATATTCACAAATAGTCAACCTTTAAATCCCTTGAAATATTTTCTTCAAAAGATGCTTATGAGTGCATGGATGCATGATGAAACAACCACATACAAGATCACACATATAGGGTTCATAGGTTCAATGTCACGAGCATGAGGTCGAAGGTTCTACCCATAAGGTGTTGGTCTAAAAAGTTATCACCTGCCGAACAAGGTTCTAGAGGTTCCCAGAGTCTATATCCTTCCTTCGGATATTACCAACTTCCCGATTAACTCGGTAATTAGTAATATTCTCAAGAAAGACTCGTCCGAGCGTAGTATCGCGTGACAACTATTTCCGGATTACTACGTCATAGCTTCCGCACTACACCTAAAAGGCCAAGATGGGTTTGGTATTCTATGATCCTCAGTTTCAGCAGGCTCCTAGGTCGAAAGCAATACGTCTTCCCAATTACTCTTTAAATGACACTACAGTCAAAGGGGCCTCCACTGAGTGGGGGATCTCATGCCTCCTTTTTTGGGATTACTCCCTAAAAGTTAACATGACTATACCGCCCGTCCTATCTTAAAGTTTGCCCAATTCCGGGTATAGGACTTATGAGTAATCACCAAGCAACCTGAAAACCAGGAAAATCCAAACAAACATATATACAACATATAACACATAAACAACAATAGCACATATACACATATAAACAAAGATAGTTTTAACCCAGTTAGGGATGGACCAGCAATAGGTCAATTTGTCCCCAATGAAGTCGCCATTTTTCTGTAGCGGTAGAAATGTTCAAGACTAAGCCATTGGATTGACTAGACTTTATACAAATAAAAAAAAATCGCCACCGTGCTTTATTGTTTCCAAAGGAATGGAAAAAGAGCGAATAACCCAAAAAAGGGGAAAGATTCAAGGTAAGGGGGTTGGTTATGCAAAGGGAAGGTATTAGCACTGTGATACGGTGGGAGAACTGACTATGGTTTTGCGTTTGTTTTCGCAAATGTTTTGGTTGAGCAAGAGTCGACACCGACTTTTTATTTTATCCTAAGGAAAGGTTTAAAAAGCACAGCAAAAACCTTCGAGATTTTTCTTGGGTTCGGGGAGTAGATTATAGAAAGGGGAGGTATTAGCACCCTTTCTATCCATGGTTATCCATGGGCTCTTAGGTACTTGCTTAGATTAACTTGCCTTGGTTTTCAATTGTTTGAAATGGTGCTTGGTGTGTGGTTTTGAAAATGTTTTGAAAAGGATGCCTTGTATAGGCTACCCTTGTAACAATTCTTTACTCGAATGTTTTACAAAAGGTGTTCGTCTTTTTGAAAAGATGTTCCAAGGTTTTTTTTTGAAAGTTTGTTTCGAAAGTGTTTGTGAAGTGCGGTTTGAAAATAGGCAAGTGTTTTGTTTTGCAAGTTGACAAGTACTTAAGAGCTATCTACCCTAAAGTTCTCAAAGATTTTTGTTATGTTTTAACCCTTTTAACAATTTTGTTCCACCATTGCATTTGGTGGACAATCTTGTGTTAGGAGGTGTAAGGGACGGGCGCGGGTCATCGTTTAGACCGTAATTGCAATAGTGCTAAGTATCTTTGGGCAATTTTCTTTTAAGGGACTTTGATCATTTTTTAGGCAACTTTCGAAAGCGTCATCGAGGGACTATGATCAATTGATTTGTATTTGTTTTTGCCCAAAGAGACCTAACATACAATATGGCCCATTATTGAAGGCAACAAGTGGAATACCCTAGGGGTGCAAGTGTGATAAATGTTGTCCATTTTCATGCTTGTTTATCTTGAGATTAGGTCAAACTATTTTGTTCTTTTTATTTGCATACAAACCCTAATTCTAGCATGGTATATTTAGAAAGCGTTAAAGTGCGAAAAGTAAAATTCCTACACTATTACAACACAATATGGGAAGGGGGGTACAAATGTTCAAATGGGGGGATATTTAGACAAAGAATTTAAACCTAGCTATTACATCAATTTTGGAATATTTACAAAAGAATTGATTGCATAAATTAAATGGAAAATAAAATAAAGATGCAAAATACAAAAAGGATTTTTATATGTATGAAAAAAAAGTATTATTTATGTCAAATAAATAAAATAAAAAAAGTATTATTTTGGAGTTTTTTTATTTTAAGGGTAAAACCCTAATTTCATTAAATAAATATATTAACTATTTAATATGTATAATATTTAATAATCATATACAAAAATAAAATAAAATGGAGTATATTCATAAAAAAAGGTTTTTTCCATATCAAATGTTAATAAAATAAAAAATGTATATATTTTTGTATTTTAACCTAAATATACTAATAAATATATACATATATGTATTAATTTCTAAATATGTATTATATATATAAGAATAATAATATTTAATATTTATAAAAAAAGTATATTTTGCATAAAATATTTTCAAAAGAAAAAATGAAATAAAAATCAGAAATGAAATATATTTACATTATTTTTTCTAGTTCTTTTCTAAATAATAGTATATATATATTTATGTACAAAATGTCCATATAAACAAATAAATACTTAAAAAAAATATAAAAATGGTGTAAAAAATATTTTTCATGTTTTTAATATTATTGGCAAAAATAAATAAGCCAAAATGAAAAAAAGAAAAGTCAAAAATCATGAAAATAAACATAATGGGCTCAGGGGGTATGAAACCAGAAACAAGGTGTGAAAAGAAAGAACACAACAGGCCCAGCCCATGAAGCTTCTTCTTCAACCTTCAGCCAAAAACGTTCAAAAAACGTGCGCCTGAACCTCCATTCAAACACCTGGATTCTTTGATCTTCTGCACAAACTTCCAACATAAGAAATGTTAAGCATTGAATCACGATTCTAAATATATAAAGAACTCATCCTAACTCTCAGAAATGAGAGAGAATTTTGACATTCCCAAATCCTGACCTAACTTTTCTTCCATATTCAAACCTTAAATTCTCACAGCTCAAGCAAAATAAATGAAAAGTAAAAGCATGTACAGATTCAGGGGCATGAGTAGAACACTCCTTATTCACAAACTTAAAGCTAATGATGCCTAGACTAAGAGTTAGAAGTTCAAGAAGATACCTGTTCAGTTGAAGTTCTATCTGGCAATGGGGGAGCTTTCAGAGCAAGATGATGATTTGTATAGCTTGCCTGAAGTGTGGTGATGCTATTCCAATGCTTACTTTGCTTTGAAACACCTTGAATCGAGCTATGGACCTCCAACTGTAAAACAAGAAAGTGAAAATGGTGGAACTGGTTAGAGGAATTACAGGTCGTGTTTTGTGTTTTGGTTAGCTTCAAGTGATGCTAGGGAATGTGTTTGATGAGCTTTGGGCAAGAAATCATGAAAGGAATGAGAGATGGGATCCAATCTGCAGACCCTGCCCTGTTTCTGCAGTTTGAGAGTGATTCTGGGAATGGGAGTTTTTGGGACCTTGTTTGCTCGTGTTCTAGCTTGGGTTGGATGATTAGAAGGTGTACAAAATAATTGCTTAAGTGTTCTAATGCTGAGATGAAAGTTGTGTGATGTTATGATGTGTTTCTTCACACTTAAGCAAGCAAAGGCCACTTGAGTTTCTAGGCAAGTAGAGGCCCCCTAAACATGCTGCTAACCTTGTCTTGATCAGTGTGTTTTGCTCATAATCTTGTGCCAATTAGATTTCATCTGTACTTGTGGATTTGCAACTTTAAAATAAAGCTTGCTTTTGCAAAAATGGCTATTTCACTTTTTCCATTTATGGCCTAATCCAACATGTAATGCTAAAACTCATGAAACAAGACCTTAGCACAATGAACATGCATTAAATTATTGAGTGTTGGATGGTTTAAGGGCCTGTAATCAAGTGGCATGCTGGTTTGAGAAATTTGCACAAGTTATGAACATGTACATGGCCATGAATCAAAGTGACTTTTTGCCATATTGCAAAATTCGATTCTCTCAAGTTATGAGGTTGTTTGATGAGTTCTTGGACTTTTTGGAAATCTTGGAATGTGTACTACAATCCATATTTGAAATGCAAATTGAAATTCCAAGTGGAAGTATATGGAAAATGGTCTTGAAGTTAGGTAGAAAACCTTGCCAAAATAGGTTAAAATTTCACTAAGTTAAGAATGGTTTAGTACCCTTATTCCAAAAATTGTAACTTGAGATACAAGCCTCATTTGGGAAAACTTTGTGAATCAAAGTTGTAGATTATGCAACAAGCTACAACTTTCATGTTTTGACTTTTGTTTGAATCCAAATGAATCTTGGTGAGAAAGTGAGGCAAAGTTGGGAAAAAATTAGGGTTTTTCATAACTTAGAAAAATTCTAAGTTATGAAAAATTCTCATTTCTAACCCTAATTTGCATTTTTTGATTTCTTGATGAACAAGTTTCATGATTTGGCATGTTTTGATGAAAAATGAATCTTGACTCTTGATTTTGACCAAAAAGTCAAAGTTTGACTTTTCAGTATAAAATCAAATTTGATCAATTGACTGGGAAACTCAACTGTCAATCTTGTGTACTTGGGATCTTTTGAACTTGTTGAGCATGTCAAGATAATTCCATGGGGTCCTTGAATCCATATGTGAGCTTGGTTTGCCATTGGCTAGGTCAAACAGTCAAAAATTGCCTTTGTGCAGTCAAAACCCTAAAAATGACCATTTTGCCTTTTTGGTGATCTGATCAAATTTCTTGTGGAATTGTGATCCAAACTTGATCAAATGGTCCATTTGAGTTCATAATGTTGATGTGGGTCAATTTTCATAAGGTTTGACTGTCAATTGGCCACAGTTGACTTTTTCCCCAATACAACTGATTTCTAGGTTAACTGTCCAATTGACTGGGCAAAACTTGGAATCAAGACTTGAAACTTGATGTGGATAAACTTGGGAGTCCAATATGAAGCAAGAAAGTCATCTTAGGCAATTTAGGTCAAAACATCTTTGTGCAAACACAAACCCTAATTTGGGTCAACAGTGCAAGGAGAAGTCTTGAGCAGATGAAACCCTAACTGGATCTTGATCTCCAAGGGCTTGGTGATGAGAAATGTTGAGAAAATGGGAGGGCAAATTTTGGGGTACAACAGTTGCCCCTGTTCAATCTTCTTGAATCCGAAGAGTTAGATTGGCAGGTTTGCCTTTTGTGACTCGAGGGTAAAAGGAGATTGGACACTAGAGTGCCCTTAAATTTGCACTCGTCAAAGCAATGGATGCGGGAATGGGCTTAGAGATGCCATTTGGAGATGGGCTTAATGATGCCATCTGGAAGAATGACAGAAACTTGTCGGGGATGGGCTTAAAGATGCCATCTGGAAGAATGACAGAAACTTGTCGGGGATGGGCTTAAAGATGCCATCTGGAATGAGTATCAGAAAGGTGTCCATGCTTGGGACCATCTCTGAACTAGGGGGTCTGAATAAGCAATAGATTGACATCCGTTGTTGGGAGGAATCCGTAAACTGTTTTCAAAAATTGCATCTGAACAAGTTGATAGATTGATATCCGTTGTTGGGAAGAATCCATAAACTGTTTTCAGAAGTCTTGAGAAGAAACTGAACAAGTGATAGGTTAACATCCGTTACTTGGAGAACCCGTGAACTGTTTTCAGAAATCTTGAAGTTGAATAAGCAATAGAGCAGCATCCGTTGTTGGGAAGCGTCCGTAAACTGTTTTCAAAGGTTGCATCTGAACAAGCGATAGATTAACATCCGTTGTTGGGAAGAATCCATAAACTGTTTTCAGAAGTCTTGAGAATAATCTGAACAAGCGATAGGTTAACATCCGTTACTTGGAGAACCAATGAACTGTTTTCAGAAATCTTGGATCAGGAGGAAGAACCGGTGTAGGGTTCCCTGATGATGAGATCGTGTAAAACTGCATCTGGATAAATCTGGAATAAGCATTAGAATGTTGCCGTGTCTGGGTCACATCCGAACTATTCCTAGAAAGGATCTCGGAAGATAATGAAATTAGTCTTTCGACTGATCTTACCTGAAAGGTAAAGAGTTAGTTATATGCAATGTCATGATGTATGATACAGTGTATGTTATGTGATATGAATGTAAATGGATGCGCATGTAAGCTGGAGAGCTGTCTTGTAGAGGATAGATGAATCCGAGACGGCTGAAGATAACAGTATCTTGACTGCTGCCGGGAGGAATAATCCCTGGTTGTTGCTGGAGAACAAGGAGCTTGGGTTGTATACCAATCTCATGGGGAACTCCTGATGACTTCTACTGGGGAGTACCAATCTAATAGACTCATGCTGTGGAGGTAAGGTTGAGAATCTTCAGCTTGGTGGGAAGTATCTCTGGCGATTTTACTGGGGGAACTCAAGATTTGCCCCCCAAAACTTTGTGGAGAGAAGGTTCACTAGTCTGGCTTCGCTGGGGAGCGATAATTTGAAACCTTAGCTCGGCTGGGGATACTGAAACTTAAACTCTGAGGGGAACTGAGTTCCGGAGGATTCTCTGGCTGGGGATTGGAAGAAATTTGGCGAGTGCGATCTTCCGTGGCAATAAGCTGAGGATAACCCAGTTATAAGCCCTTGTGAGGAATAACTTTGAATAAAACTCGGGATAGACGTCCGTACTCTGCAGGGGATAAGCTTCAGGGTTTGCTGGGGATAAGGATTCCAAATCTCTTGGGGGTTTCCTTTGAAAGGGTATCAAGATATCCAACTGTATCCTCAACCTATCAGTAATCCTCTTTCTTGTAAGGAAATGATTATGTTCAAATGCATATGCCTATTTAACAAAACATTGGACGTTTCTCAAAATAAACAATTAGTGCAAAAGAACGGAAAAGACACAAATTTCTGGGAAAAGTATTTGTATTGACTTTTTATGAGTATATTTGTACAAAGGAGACAACCATCCTAGTAAGAGGATTTTGTCGTAAATATTGAAAGATTTATACAAAATAAAGATGGCTATGTGAAATAATTCCATGGGATTCCATTCCGCTATAGCCTTCACAACTCTGAATATTTGTCCATTCAATGCTTCGTTTGCCGATGACTGGATTGATCCGAAACTTAGAACTGGTTGATGAAGAGATTGTCTTTGAAGTGATCCGACGAGACATAGGCATAAGCTTTAATTCCCTAACTTTTGCCTGAATGCCCTTTCGGGTTTTCGATCCACCGGGAAACCCCTTTTTTCCCAAGCCGCCCTTTCGGGTTTTCAACTTGCCGGGTGTATAGATTTCTTTTGTTTTTATCCCTAACTTTTGCCTGAACCGCCCTTTCGGGTTTTCGGTTCACCGGGATGCCCATTTTTGCCCAAGCCGCCCTTTCGGGTTTTCGACTTGTCGGGTTATTTTATGCGTAGTATCTTTTGACTATGTCTGCGTTCGCAGGGTGCGGCAAATCGTCGCCGTCCATGGTGGTCAGAATCATTGCACCACCAGAAAATATGCTCTTGATCACAAATGGTCCTTCATATGTAGGAGTCCATTTGCCCATGGGATCACTTTGCGGTAAGATAATCCGCTTGATTACGAGATCTCCGACTTGATAAACTTGACGTCTGACTTTCTTATTGAAGGCCTTGATCATCCGTTTTTGATATGTCTGACCATGGCATATAGCAGCGAGTCGCTTCTCGTCGATCAGATTGAGTTGATCAAGTCGGGTCTGCATCTAATCATCTTCATTCAAACCTGTATCCTTCATAATCCTTAGGGAAGGAATCTGAACTTCCATAGGCAGGACAACTTCCATGCCATATACCAAAGAAAATGGGGTTGCCCCTGTTGAAGTACGTGCTGTCGTACGGTATCCATGCAGAGCAAACGGTAACATCTCATGCCAGTCTTTGTAAGTGACTGTCATTTTCTGAATGATCTTCTTAATGTTTTTGTTCGCAGCCTCAACAACACCGTTCATCTTCGGCCGATAGGGAGATGAATTGTGATGATAAATCTTGAACTGTTCGCACAACGCGGTGATCATCGTGTTATTCAGATTTGTACCGTTGTCTGTGATGATCCTGTCTGGAACACCATACCGGCATATGAGATTTTGCTTGATAAAGCGGGCAACCACATTTTTAGTAACAGAGGCGAAGGAAGCTGCTTCGACCCATTTGGTGAAATAGTCAATGGCGACCAGGATGAAGCGATGTCCGTTGGAAGCCGTGGGCTTGATCTCTCCAATCATATCAATGCCCCACATTGCAAAGGGCCACGGAGAAGTCAGAACGTTGAGAGGAACCAGAGGGATATGAACTTTATCAGCGTAAACTTGGCATTTGTGGCAAGTACGGGAATGTTGATGGCAGTCAGCTTCCATGGTAGACCAGTAATAGCCTGCCCTTAGGATCTTCTTAGCCTTTGTATGCCCGCTCAAGTGAGTGCCAAATGTGCCGCTGTGTATATCAGTCATGATCAACTCTGCTTCAGCTTTGTCTACGCATCGGAGTAACACACAATCATGGCTTCGTTTGTAAAGGATGCTGTTGCTCAGGAAGAATTTGGCAGCAAATTTCCTTAAGAACTTCTTGTCATTTACGGAAGCTCCTTCGGGATAATCTCTGGTCTCGAGATACCTTTTGATTTCATGGAACCAAGGTTGTTCCACTACTTCTTCGGTATTAATCTCGTGACAATGCGCGGGTTCATCCATTCGCTCGATGGTGATTTGGGGAGCCTCGTTATCCCAGTTGAGTTTAAACATGGAGGACATTGTAGCTAGAGCATCTGCTAGCTGATTCTCTTCTCGCGGGAAATGCTCGAAGGTAATTTGCTCGAAATGAGGCAACAATGTCAAGACATGTTCTTTGTATGGGATAAGATTAGGATGCTTGGTATCCCATTCTCCTTTGATTTGACTGATAACCAAACTGAATCCCCAAATACGATCAAAGATTTGATCCCCAAGTCTACAGCAGCCTTGAGACCAAAGATGCAAGCTTCATACTCAGCCATGTTGTTTGTGCAGCTGAAGCAAAGTCGGGCCGTGAAAGGTGTGTGACAGCCTTCCGGAGAAATGAGTACCGCGCCGATACCGTTTCCAAGTGCATTTGATGCACCATCAAAGTACAGGGTCCATCGGGATCCCTTTTCGGGTCCGTCATACGGTCCGTTACCTTCAATGTTGTCCAAATTCATGATGTCCTCGTCCGGGAAGTCAAATCTCATGGGCTGATAGTCTTCGATAGCCTGATGAGCCAGATGGTCAGCTAGTACACTCCCTTTTATAGCTTTTTGGGTGGTGTACTGGATGTCATACTCAGTTAGGATCATTTGCCATCTAGCTATTCTTCCAGATAAAGCGGGCTTTTCGAAGATATACTTGATAGGATCCATTTTGGAAATCAACAAGGTAGTATGAGTCAACATATACTGTCTTAGTCGGCGAGCAGCCCATACCAAAGCGCAGCAAGTTTTCTCGAGCAGTGAGTAGCGAGTCTCACAGTCGGTAAACTTTTTGCTAAGGTAATAAATAGCATGCTCTTTTCGACCAGACTCGTCATGCTGGCCCAAAACACACCCCATTGAGTTATCCAAGACGGTCAAATACATGATCAACGGTCTTCCTTCGACGGGTGGCATCAGAATAGGAGGTTCTAGCAAATATTCCTTAATTCTATCAAAAGCAGCTTGGCAATCGTCGTTCCATTCGACTACCTAATCTTTCTTCAAGAGTTTGAAAATCGGCTCACAGGTGAAGTCAGATGGGAGATGAATCTGGCAATATAGTTCAAGCGCCCAAAGAATCCTCTAACCTCCTTTTCAGTACGGGGAGCAGGCATCTCTTGTATTGCTTTTACTTTTGCTGGATCGACTTCAATACCTTTGTTGCTTACAATGAATCCCAGGAGTTTACCAGACCTAACTCCAAAAGTGCATTTACTTGGATTCAGCCTGAGCTTGTATTCTTTCAACCTGGCAAACAGCTTTTCTAGATGTTCAAGGTGCTCCTACTCTGTTTGTGACCGAGCTATCATATCGTCTACGTAAACTTCAATCTCATGATGTATCATATCATGAAATAAAGCTACCATGGCGCGTTGATAAGTTTCCCCTGCGTTCTTCAGCCCGAACGGCATCACCTTGTAACAGAAAGTGCACCATTGTGTGACAAAAGTTGTTTTCTCCATATCCTCGGGGGCCATTTTGATTTGATTGTAGCCCGAGAATCCATCCATGAAGGAAAACACTTTATGCTGAGCTGTATTGTCGATCAAAATGTCAATGTGAGGTAGCGGAAAATCATCTTTGGGGATGGCCCTATTCAAATCCCGGTAGTCCACACACATCCTGACTTTTCCATCTTTCTTAGGTACTGGCACGATGTTAACGACCCATTGAGGATAGGACGTAACAGCCAGAAAGCCAGCGTCGAATTGCTTCATTACTTCTGCCTTGATCTTTTCAGACATGTCAGGCCTCATTCGGCGAACTTTTTGCTTGATCGGTGGACAGTCCTCTCTTGTGGGGAGACGATGAACCACGATGTCTGTGTCTAAACCCGGCATGTCTTCATAAGACCAAGCGAAGATTTCAACATACTCATTCAACAACTGTATCAGGCGTTCCTTGACACTTGATTCCAGATTGGCACCCACTTGCACCTCCTTCCGGTCTTCCTCGGTCCCTAAGTTGACAGTTTCCAATGACTCTTCATGCGGTAAGATAGCCCTTTCCTCTTGCTGTAGAAGTCTGGCTAGTTCCCCTGGTACTTCACAAACTTCGTCATCTTCATACTCGGCTTGATTGACCAGATCTTCAGAGTTATTGAAGGATATAGCAGAATTGTCACCCATGGAATCTGGAGTGGATGGGTACCTGCATTGGTGAGTGTGGGTGTGTGTAAGGGATAACCATCCTTAAACAAAAATGCAAAAGGAAAGAAAATGAACACAAGCAGTTTATCAAATGAAAAACATCCAATGAATCATTAAACATGGCATATGGATATGAAAAATAATCAAAACCCTTACAAATGGACCTACATGCCCCGGGCAAGGCATGAGGTGAAAAGATAGTGTACGGATTGTTTTGAAAATAAATATTACTGACCAAATAGGAAATGTTTAACAGATAAATTACTGATGAATAAAAGTGATGGGGACAAAGTCTTTTGCCTCCCAGTTGCTCAATCCTCCTTTGACAGTTGGGTAAATCCACTCTTCGATGTTGCTCTCTTTGTCTTCATCCTCCAAAGCGTTGATTCCGTAGGGAGAAATTTTGACTGGCGCTCTTTCAATCTTTGACCGGCGCATAGCTTTCTGGCCTGCGGTAGTGAACCCTAATCCAAATTTGTCTGTCTTATGTGGAATGTTAGGTAACTGCCCCCATGCGGAATTCTTCCCTTCCTTTATTGCGGCCCTTGCGTCTTCCAGAGATGCCATCCTGGCCATCTGCCTCGGTGTCTCAGCTTCCAACTTTGCTACTGTTATCTCAGGAAGGACTTCTTCGAAATGCTGAAAAGGCGTCTCAATGAACTCTCCTTCTACCTCCACGTATCGGAAAGAATTCAAGTGGATAATCATGTACTCCTCTTCGCCATGGACAGTAATGATCTTTCCCTTGACAGGATACTTCAACATCTGATGTAAGGAGGAGGTGACTGCCCCAGCATGGTGTATCCAAGGTCTACCCAGCAAGCAAGAGTATGACGGACGGATGTCCATCACATAGAAAGTGGATTTAAACACCTCAGTGCCTATCTTGACGGGAATTTCAACCTCCCCATAGACCATTCTCTTCGAACCATCGAAAGCTCTGACAACAATATCACTCGGCTTCAACTCCAACCCTTCACAATCTAGTCCGTCCAAGGCCTTCTTAGGCAAAACATTCAGCGACGAACCAGTGTCAACCAAGACATGTGCGAGAGTGGTTCCTCGACACTCGACTGAAATGTGCAAAGCATCATTGTGATTTCTACCTTTAGGAGTTAGGTCGGCATCAGAGAACCCTAATCCATTGTCCGCAGTCAGGCTAGCCACGCAATTTTGAAATTGATCTGCAGAGGTTTCCTGGGGCACATGGGCTGCCTTCAGGAATTTTATCAGGGCTTTAGCGTGCACTTCTGAGCAAAGTAGTAGTGCCATCATGGAGATCTTTGAGGGGGTTTGCCCCAGCTGTTCTACCACATCGTAATCACTTCTTTTGATTATCCTCAAAATCTCATCCATTTCCTTCTTGGAGGTTTCCGGGATGACCAAGGGTTGAGCCCTCGTCCTGACGAGCTCATCTTGGATTCCCTTACCTTTGTCAGCAGCGGTAGGAGAGACAGTACTAGGAACAACAACGTCTTCAATCAAAGGAGTTCTAGCAGAAAGTTTTATTGGTGCCGGGATGACTTTATCAGCTGATGAGGGTCCAAAGATTGCTCTTGGAGGGGCAATCTCTGGAGAAAATATTCTCCCGCTCCTGGTGATTTTACTCGTTCCTTCAATGTTACCAATGCTGGCTTCTTCGTCATCCGAACCCTCTTCAGTTATTTAGATTTGTTTAATACCATGATAGTAGACGTCGCCGCCGTAGTTCCATGGTATCGACTTCTCAGAAACATAGGGAACATGCCCTGGCATTGTTATCTTCAAAGGAACAGATTTCGTAGCTGGTGTAACCTTAACGGGCTTTTTGACGGCCTTGGAAAGATTGGCGTGAATGGTTATGATTGAGACATCTTCAGTATGAACTGGAACAGCATAAACTTTTTCAAACAAAATTTGTCGACTATCCATAAGGCCTTGGATGCCTTTCTTCAGTAACGGACAATCAAACGGCAGAGAGTAACAACAATAACAGTCTTCTTTACATCCCGGGAAGATCCCGGCCCTTAACAAATTCAACTTGATGGTTAACAATGGAGTAGTCAGATCATTAACATCAGCAACATACAAATCTTCTTCAATGGCATTGACATTTCGACCGTGCTTTGGCATGGGTGCAGATATCACATTAGGCTTCTCCGGAGCGTCAAACTCCACCTCCTTCGCCTCTATCAGGTCTTGGATTTTATGCTTGAGTGCCCAACAATCATTGGTGTCGTGCCCAACACTGTCTGAATGGTAGGCGCATTTAGCATTAGCATGATAATGCGGAGAGGACGTATTCACATTCTTTGGTGCCTCCTTGATGGTGGAGAGATTCAACTTTAATAGATGGGGAAGCACCTGCGCTGGAGTCATATTAATGCGGGTGAACTGCCGTTGTGGCCGTTCCACCCGTTGTTGATTTGGTCTGGACTGGTTATAGCGAGGTTGCTCACTTGCAGAGTTTTGAATCATTACGGCCCCCACGGTCGGCCGATGCTCCGTCTTCCCTGCTCTTCTCTGAGAATATACCACAGCTGTTTCCTTCTTAAAAGGCTTCTTCTCAACACTTGCAGCAACACCCTTCTGAATCTTTCCTGACTTAATGCCAGCTTCTATTCTTTCGCCTGTTAAGATCAAATCGGTAAACCCCACGGAAGAGTTACCAATTAGATGATTGAAAAATGGCCCAGATAGGGTTCCTAGGAACATATCAACAAGCTCTCGGTCGGTTAAAGGAGGCTGCACCCTGCCAGCCAAATCTCTCCATTTTTGTGCATATTCTTTGAATCCCTCGCCAGTTCCTAGTGACATACCCTGAAGTTGGGTACGAGTAGGAGCAAGGTCAGAATTATACTGGTATTGTTTATAAAAAGCGATGGCCAAATCTTCCCAATTTCGGACGTTGGTTCCCTCTAGCTGATAAAACCACTCCAATTGAGCTCCAGAAAGGCTGTCTTGAAAGAAATGAATCCAAAGGTTTTTATCTGCCGTATAGGGTTGAATCTTTCTCACGTAGGACCTGAGATGCATTTTGGGACAGGACAGCCCATCATACCTCACAAACACTGGAACTTTGAATTTTGGGGGAATCACAATCCCGGCAACCAAACCCAAGTCTTCAAAATCCAAACCCGGTACTCTCTGTAGCTCCATGGCGGCCAACCTGTCTTCTAGCCCTTTGTATTTATCATCAGCTGAAGGGTATTGCTGATCAGAATAATCTTCATCCTCTTCGACCTCTTCTTCTTCCGCATCGGACTCGGAAGGTACCGCAGCTCCACCTCCTTTGCTGGTTCCTTCATCAGAGATAGGAGGAAATTCAAGCACTCGCCGAGCTTCTCCGTCAAATGTTCTCCCTAAAGTAGCCACCCCGAGTCTCTTTTTCTTCTTTTTCACTGGGTCTTTGTTCCCCAATTGAGTCTTGATATCCTCCTGAACCTTAGCCAAGGTCATCAGGAGTTGCTGAAACTGTGCATTCTGAGCTTGTAGGTCTTTGATTGTTTGCTCGAGATCCATCCTACTGAAATAAACAGCAGACAGATAAGGAAACCTGGAGTGAGACCTGCTTATGCACATGATGAATGACATGTTTATGTATGCAATGCATTCAAGGATTTAGAACATTCAAAATTGTTGCAGACAAAGAAGAACGCACGTCATATTAATAAGAAGAAATTTGTTAGTACATAAATGCCCCATGGGCCAAATATTACAAAATAACTTCTCAAGGCAAAAAGACATTGCGCATCCTCTTTGGTGCGATATAGGTGTTGAGGGCCTCTTTCTCATGGAGTCGGCGGGTAAGCTCTAAAACCTTCTTCTCACTAGCGTAGAAGCTGGCTTCAAAAGTATTCCGTTCCTCCTTGAGCTGAATCCAACTTTTCTGCATTTCCTCCCACGATGTAGGCATGTCAGGATGTAGGATGGTGTAGGGAACCTCTCCTTCCTTGACGGGCTCTTTAATCACAGGGAGAACATGAGGATAAGGCATCATCAGACTTTGGGCTCGGGCTCGTACCCACTTGAGATAAGGCTCAAGAGGGATGGAGTTCTTGTGTCCCAGAGTCTTGCTATCAACCTTGTTGGGTCTCCCCCAAGCTCTGATGAATCTTTGGCGAAGTCCTTGCGCATCGTTGTCGAAGTCAAAAACTAGGTCAGGAATCAACATGTCATGAGGGCCATCCCTCCGTGCATATCCAAATTGCCTCAAAGCTAGGCAAGGGTTATAGGTGATACCTCCTCTGATTCCAAGTAAAGGAACATTAGGAAATTCTCCGCAACGATCGACGATGATGACATTTTCTCTGGACCGAGAACACCAATGCACATCAGAGTGAGTAAGAGTCATCAACCGTTGGGACCACCTTGAGCCTTAGTCATTCTTTAGGACAGATTGTGGAAGGTGCGAAATAAACCACCTTGCAAGGAGAGGAGTACAGCATATGAGAACACCCCTCTTTCTCATTATTCGTGTGTAAAATGAGTGAAGGATGTCCCCAAGCAATGTTGGTATTGGATTTCTGGATAAGAAGACTTTGACGGCGTTGACATCTACCAATTGGTCAGGATTTGGGAACAAGACCAACCCATAGATAAGGAGTGCCACAGTCTCTTCAAAAGCTTGTAGGTCCAATGAATTCAAACATTCTTGTGCCTTCTCAACCAAGAATTTTGCTAAGAATCCTTTGACGCCACTTCTGGTTTCCCAATGCCCCTTGATGTCGGATGATTGTAGATGTAATGCTCGAGCAACATCTTCTGGCTTTGGTTCCTTTTCCGTACCATTGAAGGGTAGTTGATTAAGGATAGGAATTCTCAGGAGTTGAGAAAACTCCTCCAAAGTGGGCACCAACTGATAATCAGAGAAAGTGAAACAGTGGTGAAGAGGGTCAAAGAACTGGAATAGCACTTTCATCATGTCTTCTTCAATGTTGGTGTTGACTAAGCTGAGCAGCCTACCATGTCTTTCACTGAAGGATGAATTTTCCGGAATTCTTGAGGTGAGCTCCTTGAGTTGAGGAGAGATTCTCACAAGGTTGACTTGAATGGTGTTTCTGCGAGGAATTTCCATGACCTACAAAACAAGAACAAAGATGAAGATCCAAACCCTTGAAATGGTTAGTGAATGCATATGATGTTTTATGATGTTTATGATGTATGCACAAACATATGTACAAGCAATTCACACAAAACCCTAGTTTCAGGCTTGCATGGGGTTTCATAGGTAAGTACCCTCTTGAGTGTAGTTGGCTTTAAAACCTGTCCTATAAATAGTAACCGGGTTCTAAGGAGCTCAATATCACTGGATTATTTTCATTGTTCATTGTTTTGGTTTAGCCACTTAACTAGCGACCAAAATATTCCAAGAAAACAACCCTCAATGAGTGTAGTATCGAGTATCTACCAACTTCGGACTGCACCAAAGCCGGTCATCTCACTACTCCTAATAAAAGGCCAAGATGGTAAAGTAAGGTTCTAGGTCATTAGTGCTTAGTGACATCACTCAGCGGCCCCGTACTCTCCTTGATTGAACTCAAGGGTTACCGGTACTCACAAATATGTCGCACTAATATAGCTATTGCTTCGACCGTGTCGGTATACCCCGCACAGTTTCCACAATGTATTGCTATCTATGAATGTTTCCCAAAATCCGGGTGTAGGATTGCAAACCCAAACAATAGAGCCAAGATATAAAGCAATCAATTCAAACAATTAGTCATGCAAGAGGGTGATCTAAGCCCTAAGGTTACTCCACTTTTAAAAATATCCCCAGCAGAGTCGCCAGTTCTGTGATACGGTGGGAGAACTGACTATGGTTTTGCGTTTGTTTTCGCAAATGTTTCGGTTGAGCAAGAGTCGCCACCAACTTTTTATTTTATCCTAAGGAAAGGTTTAAAAAGCACAGCAAAAACCTTCGAGATTTTTCTTGGGTTCGGGGAGTAGATTATAGAAAGGGAAGGTATTAGCACCCTTTCTATCCATGGTTATCCATGGGCGCTTAGGTACTTGCTTAGATCAACTTGCCTTGGTTTTCAATTGTTTGAAATGGTGCTTGGTGTGTGGTTTTGAAAATGTTTTGAAAAAGATGCCTTGTATAGGCTACCCTTGTAACAATTCTTTACTCGAATGTTTTACAAAAGGTGTTCGTCTTTTTGAAAAGATGTTCCAAGGTTTTTTTTTTGAAAGTTTGTTTCGAAAGTGTTTGTGAAGTGCGGTTTGAAAATAGGCAAGTGTTTTGTTTTGCAAGTTGACAAGTACTTAAGAGCTATCTACCCTAAAGTTCTCAAAGATTTTTGTTATGTTTTAACCCTTTTAACAATTTTGTTCCACCATTGCATTTGGTGGACAACCTTGTGTTAGGAGGTGAAAGGGACGGGCGCGGGTCATCGTTTAGACCATAATTGCAATAGTGCTAAGTATCTTTGGGCAATTTTATTTTAAGGGACTTTGATCATTTTTTAGGCAACTTTCGAAAGCGTCATCGAGGGACTATGATCAATTGATTTGTATTTGTTTTTGCCCAAAGAGACCTAACATACAATATGGCCCATTATTGAAGGCAACAAGTGGAATACCCTAGGGGTGCAAGTGTGATAAATGTTGTCCATTTTCATGCTTGTTTATCTTGAGATTAGGTCAAACTATTTTGTTCTTTTTATTTGCATACAAACCCTAATTCTAGCATGGTATATTTAGAAAGCGTTAAAGTGCGAAAAGTAAAATTCCTACACTATTACAACACAATATGGGAAGGGGGGTACAAATGTTCAAATGGGGGGATATTTAGACAAAGAATTTAAACCTAGCTATTACATCAATTTTGGAATATTTACAAAAGAATTGATTGCATAAATTAAATGGAAAATAAAATAAAGATGCAAAATGCAAAAAGGGTTTTTATATGTATGAAAAAAAAGTATTATTTATGTCAAATAAATAAAATAAAAAAAGTATTATTTTGGAGTTTTTGTATTTTAAAGGTAAAACCCTAATTTCATTAAATAAATATATTAACTATTTAATATGTATAATATTTAATAATTATATACAAAAATAAAATAAAATGGAGTATATTCATAAAAAAAGGTATTTTCCATATCAAATGTTAATAAAATAAAAAATGTATATATTTTTGTATTTTAACCTAAATATACTAATAAATATATACATATATGTATTAATTTCTAAATATGTATTATATATATAAAAATAATAATATTTAATATTTATAAAAAAAGTATATTTTGCATAAAATATTTTCAAAAGAAAAAATGAAATAAAAATCAGAAATGAAATATATTTACATTATTTTTTCTAGTTCTTTTCTAAATAATAGTATATATATTTATGTACAAAATGTCCATATAAACAAATAAATACTTAAAAAAATATAAAAATGGTGTAAAAAATATTTTTCATGTTTTTAATATTATTGGCAAAAATAAATAAGCCAAAATGAAAAAAAGAAAAGTCAAAAATCATGAAAATAAACATAATGGGCTCAGGGGGTATGAAACCAGAAACAAGGTGTGAAAAGAAAGAACACAACAGGCCCAGCCCATGAAGCTTCTTCTTCAACCTTCAGCCAAAAACGTTCAAAAAACGCGCGCCTGAACCTCCATTCAAACACCTGGATTCTTTGATCTTTTGCACAAACTTCCAACATAAGAAATGTTAAGCATTGAATCACGATTCTAAATATATAAAGAACTCATCCTAACTCTCAGAAATGAGAGAGAATTTTGACATTCCCAAATCCTGACCTAACTTTTCTTCCATATTCAAATCTTAAATTCTCACAGCTCAAGCAAAATAAATGAAAAGTAAAAGCATGTACAGATTCAGGGGCATGAGTAGAACACTCCTTATTCATAAACTTAAAGCTAATGATGCCTAGACTAAGAGTTAGAAGTTCAAGAAGATACCTGTTCAGTTGAAGTTCTATCTGGCAATGGGGGAGCTTTCAGGGTAAGATGATGATTTGTATAGCTTGCCTGAAGTGTGGTGATGCTATTCCAATGCTTACTTTGCTTTGAAACACCTTGAATCGAGCTATGGACCTCCAACTGTAAAACAAGAAAATGAAAATGGTGGAACTGGTTAGAGGAATTACAGGTCGTGTTTTGTGTTTTGGTTAGCTTCAAGTGATGCTAGGGAATGTGTTTGATGAGCTTTGGGCAAGAAATCATGAAAGGAATGAGAGATGGGATCCAATCTGCAGACCCTGCCCTGTTTCTGCAATTTGAGAGTGATTCTGGGAATGGGAGTGTTTGGGACCTTGTTTGCTCGTGTTCTAGCTTGGGTTGGATGATTAGAAGGTGTACAAAATAATTGCTTAAGTGTTCTAATGCTGAGATGAAAGTTGTGTGATGTTATGATGTGTTTCTTCACACTTAAGAAAGCAAAGGCCACTTGAGTTTCTAGGCAAGTAGAGGCCCCCTAAACATGCTGCTAACCTTGTCTTGATCAGTGTGTTTTTCTTATAATCTTGTGCCAATTAGATTTCATCTGTACTTGTGGATTTGCAACTTTGACATAAAGCTTGCTTTTGCAAAAATGGCTATTTCACTTTTTCCATTTATGGCCTAATCCAACATGTAATGCTAAAACTCATGAAACAAGACCTTAGCACAATGAACATGCATTAAATTATTGAGTGTTGGATGGTTTAAGGGCCTGTAATCAAGTGGCATGCTGGTTTGAGAAATTTGCACAAGTTATGAACATGTACATGGCCATGAATCAAAGTGACTTTTTGCCATATTGCAAAATTCGATTCTCTCAAGTTATGAGGTTGTTTGATGAGTTCTTGGACTTTTTGGAAAGCTTGGAATGTGTACTACAATCCATCTTTGAAATTCAAATTGAAATTCCAAGTGGAAGTATATGGAAAATGGTCTTGAAGTTAGGTAGAAAACCTTGCCAAAATAGGTTAAAATTTCACTAAGTTAAGAATGGTTTAGTACCCTTATTCCAAAAATTGTAACTTGAGATACAAGCCTCATTTGGGAAACATTTGTGAATCAAAGTTGTAGATTATGCAACAAGCTACAACTTTCATGTTTTGACTTTTGTTTGAATCCAAATGAATCTTGGTGAGAAAGTGAGGCAAAGTTGGGAAAAAATTAGGGTTTTTCATAACTTAGAAAAATTCTAAGTTATGAAAAATTCTCATTTCTAACCCTAATTTGCATTTTTTGATTTCTTGATGAACAAGTTTCATGATTTGGCATGTTTTGATGAAAAATGAATCTTGACTCTTGATTTTGACCAAAAAGTCAAAGTTTGACTTTTCAGTATACAGTCAAATTTGATCAATTGACTGGGAAATTCAACTGTCAATCTTGTGTACTTGGGATCTTTTGAACTTGTTGAGCATGTCAAGATAATTCCATGGGGTCCTTGAATCCATATGTGAGCTTGGTTTGCCATTGGCTAGGTCAAACAGTCAAAAATTGCCTCTGTGCAGTCAAAACCCTAAAAATGACCATTTTGCCCTTTTGGTGATCTGATCAAATTTCTTGTGGACTTGTGATCCAAACTTGATCAAATGGTCCATGTGAGTTCATAATGTTGATGTGGGTCAATTTTCAAGAGGTTTGACTGTCAATTGGCCACAGTTGACTTTTTCCCCCATACAACTGATTTCTAGGTCAATTGTCCAATTGACTGGGCAAAACTTGGAATCAAGACTTGAAACTTGATGTGGATAAACTTGGGAGTCCAATATGAAGCAAGAAAGTCATCTTAGGCAATTTAGGTCAAAACATCTTTGTGCAAACACAAACCCTAATTTGGGTCAACAGTGCAAGGAGAAGTCTTGAGCAGATGAAACCCTAACTGGATCTTGATCTCCAAGGGCTTGGTGATGAGAAATGTTGAGAAAATGGGAGGGCAAATTTTTGGGTACAACAAGCACCCTAAACATCTACGGTACTCCGCAGGAACCTGTTTGTAAAATCTGTGTATTTTAGCTATAAAATGTGTTATATATAAAATGGATGGTGGAGGTGAGAAAAGAAGTATATTATTTTCTGATTTTTGCACCCTTCGCGGTTGCGAGCCTTTAGTGCCTACGTACCACCTTTCTTGCAATAGGGGATTAGGGTACACGTAGTTCCGCTTTTAAAAGTTTGAAACAAATGTGTTGGTTAATTTTAAGAGATAAGACATCATCGTCATTGTCCGTGTGGAAAACATGCTTACTACCCACAATCTTGAGAAAGGATAATTTGCATCATCTCAAAGTGGAGGATATGGCTTGGATTTTAAAATCAACAACGCCTCACTCAACACCCAAGTGGAAAATATCTCTCTTCACTATATAATGTAGAAGTATAGTTTGTTTATATCACTACAAGGGTTGACAAGAGTCTAATCTTTTGAGAAAAGGTTAAAGATAAAAGCCAAAGTGGCAAAATGGTTTGAAATGAGATTAATTGACTTTTAGTCTTCTCACAAAAATGTCAAGGTATTATTAATTTGATTGAAGTTTATTGATGAAAAATGTTTTTGAAAATGCATGGACTTAAGTCCAAGTTTATTACGAAAGTGTTTCAAGTTTCCAAAATAAGAAGTTTTCAAAAGAGTTGACTTTCCATACTTAGAAATGTTTCAAATTCTTCTTTAAAAATGACCTATAATCTCTTGCTTCCAAACATGGCCTTGCACTTAGAATTTGCTCTTGATCAAAAAATATGGAATGAAGTAGACCTCTTGAATGACATTTTGAAATTTTAACCAATCAAAATCTCCAAATATTGAGCAAGTTATGACTTGTTGAAATTGGCCAAAAATTATGAAATGACCTATAATATTTTGCATTCTTAAGGCAACTTCCATCCATTTTCTTACTTTTCACATAAACGAAGGCATGAAGTACACATCCTTAAGATCATCATGGAAAAAGAATGGGCTTAAGGTGATAAAAATTGACCAAGTTATGACCATTTGAAGTCACATATGGAAAATTAGGCATTCAATTGGATGACTTGTACTCTTTCTTCTTTACCAAGTTCCTTCCACATGAAAATTATTTGAAACTTTTGAAGTGATTTGTTGGTAACTCTTTGAAGAGAAGAATGTTTTTGGAATCACTCAAAAATACCAAAAGATGAGCAAGATATGCCTCTTTGAAGTTCAAAACCCTAGCCTCTAGGTCAAGAGAATTCTTGGTGGAACTTTGCCAAATTTGAACAAACTTTTTGTGCCAATACTCTTCCTTTGTGAATAGAAATTGTTGAGGATGATGATGAGCACCTATGGCCACCAACCAATTTCATACCAAATTCAAAACAACTTCAGTGGTGAGGTTTAAATTTCTCAAGACTTTGACCAGGGCATGGAAATAAACTCATGAACCCATGAAGCAACATGTTAAAAACCTCATTTCCTTGACCTACATCATCAATAAGTGAGACAAACCAATATTGCATTTTGTTAATTTATGGAGAAAAATCAAAGCAAAATATCCATGATCATAAGAGAAAACAAGTTAAGGTGCTTGGTAACTCCTCATAGAGCAAAGCTAAAGATAAGTAGAAGAACCAAAAGCACTAATGTGATTTTGTGGTGGTTGAAACAATATGGTATGATGAAGGGATCTTAGGGGCAAAAATTGGGGTACAACATAGGCCCAAGATGAATGGCACAGTAGAAGCTACCAATAAAAATATCAAGAAGATTGTGAAAAAGATGGCGATAACCTACAAAGACTGGCATGAGATGTTACCGTTTGCTCTCTGTTGTACCCCAAAATTTACCCTCTTTATTTCGACCTTTTTGGCTTACATTTCCTTATTACATACATGTATATCATTGGTTTTATGGTTATGTAAGGTATATTTAGCAAGTTTCGTCAGGTTACAAGTGACGTTTATTTCGCCAATGGATGTTCTCAAAGTATTTTCCGTGTTGAACATCGGTTCGTCGTTTCGCAATGATTCGGGGTTCAAAGATTCACAAGTCCAACCCGGCGCGTTATATTCAGGTGTTCTTTCGCCAAGATATCCCTGATAACATATTCTCAAATATAGGTTCAGCTCGAGAGCCAATTATTTAAAGAAGGTCTCCGAATGTGCGATTTTTCTCGAAGAAATGTGGTGAAAAAGTGTGCTGAAAGTGCAATTTTTACACACAAAAATTCATAACTTGAATATCGTGGCTTGTTTTGAACCCGTTCAGGTGGCTAAAATTCAGTTTTGAAGTCATCTACGTTTTCATATCTCACGGATGGAAGGCAATTTCGAACAGAAGGTCTTCAAAAATGCAGATTTATCAAGTATTTTTGTACAGAAAATTTGTGACAGAAGTTTATTTATGTCATGTTCAAAAAATCATAACTTGGGCGATTTTCATCGTATCGAGCTGGCTCCGGCGCCAAAATTTTGCAAATTGAGTTGGCTACGTTTTCACAGGAGGTATAGAATTCTAACAGAATCCAAAAGTCCTTCGTTTTTTACCCAGAGTGCGCGTGACGCACCGAAAATCCTAAATGCTGAATATTATTTCATCTGGGTCGAAAATTCATAACTTGGTCAATTTTTATCGGATCGGGCCCATCATTTTACACAAGGTCACTGACTCAGAGATCTACAACTTTTCTTCCAAGGTCGAGACCGGGTTCTTCTCCGATCAATACCATTTTTTATTGAAGAACGTGTCAGAGTTGACAGTGGAGCCCAAAATAAGTTTGTCTGAGCCAAAACATCAAAAATTCATAACTAATTCACCTTTATCTGATTGAGCCTATTTTCGAACAAGAGTTAGTTCTCGATGTCAGCTACATTTTATTTTCACATTTCAACTTCAAAAATTTCACTTAAGTCCTTGAGATTTAGCCTGGAACATGTCAGACTCAAGTGAATAAAAATCTACACTATTGCTTGTGGTTATTGGAGGCTCAATTGCACATTCAAAGTCCATATCTTTGCTCTAATTTCTATTATATAATCTCATTCTTTTCATACAAACAGGACACGAAAAAAACATTACCACAACCCTGTCAAAATATCAAATTCTTTCAAGAACCCTAAAAATCTTGAAATCCTTGTTACAAACCCCCATCTCACTACAAATAAGTCATCCTTGTTATAAACCTCATCTCACTACTTCTCCAGTAAGGATAAGGCTGGTTTGATCTTCATGATCAAAAGGGTATAGAAGCATTCATACATGTCATATCGGTTTTAACATTACAAAATTTCATATATTTGTTTTTTTTGTATTTCATGATATAATAATTTATTTAATGTGTTCATGAGATTCAACCCTGCAGATTTAGAGATGGTCCCATGCAGGGTTATTATAAAACACTGAGGCCAGATCATAACAATAACCAATGCATGGCAAGGCAGACATCCTGAGGAGGTTAAGGGCGTAGGTTCAACACCCACCCTTATTGGTTTTGGTTTTCTTCCTTTCTATTTATCCTTTTACCTATTTTCATTCTTTCTGTTTAAAACCCTTTTAATAAAATCTAATATTTTTACAAACCTTTGATTTTTCATAATAAACTCAAATAATTAATTTTAGTTTTTTTAATTTAATTTTACGTTTTAAATTAATTTTTGGTTCAACACTCACCCCTTACATTTGCATTATTTGTATTTTCTAACCCTATTTTTCATTGATGTTTCTTCTCCTATCTATTTTTTGGCAAACTTAATTCTTTTTTGTTAATCATTAAACATAAATTTTTTTTGAAAACCATTTTTTTATTAATTAAAATTAATTAGGTTTTAGTTTTTTTAATTAACCTTTTTTTCAAAATTAACCTTTTTTTTAATTAAAATTAATTAGGTTTTAGGTTTTTTTTAGTTAACGTTTTTTCAAAATTAACCTTTTTTTAAAATTAAAATTAATTAGGTTTTAGGTTTTTTTAATTAACCTTTTTTTTCAAAATTAACCTTTTTTTTAATTAAAACTAATTAGGTTTTAGGTTTTTTTTAATTAAACTTTTTTTTCAAAATTAACCTTTTTTTATTATTAATTAAAACTAATTAGGATTTAGGTATTTTAATTAACTTTTTTCAAAATTAACATTTTTTATTAATTAAAATTAACTTTGTTACTTTATCAATGCATTACATATGTCTGTTTTGAATCAATTCATTCGTATTCACTATATTTAAACTGATTTCCTTTTTGTGATATTCAACTCTCGATCAAAAGCTTTGATCCATTAGAGGGAGGATGACGAAAATGATACCATAATCTCTACAATATGCTTTTCAACAGACCCCGCTAACTATGTACAAGCATTGTTTCAAAATCCTAAACAGTGGAGTTATAAAGAAGATAATTCCTAGTCAACCCCTTTGAGCCAAAGAATTAGGAGTTTTTCTTTTCACACAAATTAAAAACCTTAATTATAACCTGGGGCAGGGTAGTTTCTCAATCAATTCAGACACGCATTCAGTCGCAATCTTCCGTTTCATACACAATGAATGGCATCGAAGACGTCCTTCCAAATCAAAATACAATGATGGTCCCGCATAATCATTGAAATAGGAAGTCATTATTTTTCAAAAAAAGAAAAGCCCGTCAAGTCAAAACTTATGAAGGAGACTTAAGAAAAACTGGGGCGTCCTGCTGACTGTAATCACAAAAGAACCAGTTCAGGCAAAATTAGGGATAACGAAAACAAAAAAAAAAGGTTACTGTAAATCCTTGACAAAAAGAATATTACAAAAATGACCGCCTCTTTAAAATAAACTTTCAGTATCCGAACCATCACCAGAACATCAAGGACAAGATGCCAGACTCAATTGGGATCTAAACGCGCAATTAACTGAGCATAGGACTGAAGAACATCACGAAGAACGGGTGGGGTACAAATAAACTTTGAGCCTTTATCCTTTGTTTCTTAAACCCTGAACCAGGCTACGTTATAACCTTTAAAAGTCCTAGCTGAAGCATGGATTAGTTCGAAAGCATACTGTTACAAAAGGTATCCTGACTCTTGTAGGTTTCGCTATAAATCCTGAGCTAACATCACACTTCTACAAAATTTGTTTGTTTTAATAAAAAATGAATTTTCAAAAAAACTTCAAGACATACATAAGCTTTGCATTCTTAAAATACCATTATTTGCATATGACTATTTGCTCAACAGCAGAGAAATTCGCACGACGAATATCCAATGAATAGAAATCCTCTCAATGAGCAGAATCACCTCAGATGGAAAGACATTCCAGTGATAGGCCTTTCATAATCAAGGGGTATAGCATGGTGTCCAGCTGATTTGGGGCAGTCAAGTCAAGGTTCAAGGAATCTCTCCAAAAAAATGCCAAATAGCCAGGGGCAGATCTCCATCTGAGTCACTTGGGGCATTAGAGATGAATTCCAGCAACGAATCATGTACGATCAAACAAACATCTTCTAGCAGTGTGGCAACACTTACTACTATGGACAGCGAAAATTCTCCGCATCCGATGAACATGGGCATAGTCGGAAAATACTACGCATGAACAAAGACCCGCTAGGTTGACTGGCCTAGGCAAAAATTACGGATATACATATGAAAAAACACGTACACCCGACAAGTCGAAAACTTGAAAAGGCGGCTTGGGAAAAAAGGGTATCTCGGTGGACTGAAAACCCGAAAGGGCGGTCCAGGAAAAAGTTAGGGATTAAAGCGTACAACTATGTCCCGTCATCTTGTCACTTATCTATCAGTAGAAAACTTGTTATCCTAATAAGCATTTACCAAGCACCCCATGAGTTGGCATGACACTCAAATCGTCCACAAATTCTCCACAGGTACTTTCTCAAGCAAGTACAGGGGCAGAAACATCCTGATGCAAAGTCACCGCTACGTCCTCAGCATACGTCCCAGTGACATTTATGTTCCCCGCAGAATAGAAACAGCCAAGGTTTTCATCTCTCCTTCCCCAAACAGGAATTACTTTCCCCAACAAAGTTTCAGTCAAGAGCTGAGATCTGCATTCCCCAGCCGAACCTTATAATTGCAAACAGTTTATAAAACCTCCTCCCAGGTAGAGTTTATTTCTCTAACTGCGGAAGTTCAGGCCCCAACAGAGTTTATTTCTCTACATCGGCAGAGCCTTTCAACAAAGCATTATCTCTTTCCATAGAGTAATCCCCGGTAGAATATCCTCAAATAGAAGGAGGAAATCCCCAGCAAATCAACTCCATTCATCATCCCCCATGGAAATGAAAGTATTCAACTTCCTAATACTCTTCAGTAGCAGTCCAGGATTTACATTCCTAGACTAAGAAATATCGCAATAGCATCCCATGTTCATACATCATGACATGCACATACACATCGCATACAACATAGTCTCATTTATTTCGAGACCATCATCGCAGTGCATTTCATACATCATGACAAGAACATACACATCACATACAACATAGTCTCATTTATTTTGAGACTATCATCACAATGCATTTTATACATCATGACATTGCATACAACTAACTCTTCAACTTTTTAAGGAAAAATCAAATCAATAAACACCGTTGACTACTTACGTGACCCGATAGTCTTCTCAAAAGCTACGTCTAGTAAAGGGCTATTTCAGCGTTTTCCTCAGAAATATCTTCTCAAATGACCTTCTTTGGTTTAGTCAGATCGACACTAAGATCTCTCTGATTTCTATTCCAGTTGAAGATATTCCAAGACTTTTTTCTGGTTTAGTTGAATCGATACTAAGATTCTTCTGATTTCCATTCCAGTCAAAGTTAATTAAAGACCTTCTCTGGTTCAGTCAGATCGATACTAAGATCTCTCTTATTTCTATTCCAGTTGAAGATATTCCAAGACTTTTGTCTGGTTCAGTTGAATCCATACTAAGATTCTTCTGATTTCTATTCCAGTCAAATTTAATTAAAGACCTTCTCTGGTTCAGTCAGATCAACACAAAAATCTCTTTGATTTCTATTCCAATTGAAGATATTCCAAGACTTTTGTTTGGTTCAGTTGAATCGATACTAAGATTCTTCTGATTTCCATTCCAGTCAAAGTTAATTAAAGACCATCTCTGGTTCAGTCATATCGACACTAAGATCACTCTGATTTCTATTCCAGTTGAAGATATTCCAAGACTTTTATCTAGTTCAGTTGAATCGATACTAAGATTCTTTTAATTTCCATTCAAGTCAAAGTTAATTAAAGACCCTCTCTGGTTCAGTCAGATCGAAACTAAGATCTCTTTGATTTCTATTCGAGTTAAAGATATTCCAAGACTTTTGTATGGTACAGTTTAATCGATACTAAGATTCTTCTGATTTCCATTCTAGTCAAAGTTAATTAAAGACCTTCTTTGGTTCAGTCAAATCGAAACTATGATCTCTCTGATTTCTATTCCAATTGAAGATATTCCAATACTTTTGTCTGGTTCAGTTGAATCAATACTAAGATTCTTTTAATTTCCATTCCAGTCAAACTTAATTAAAGACCCTCTCTGGTTCAGTCAGATCGACCCTACGATTTTTCTAATTTCTATTCCAGTTGAAGATATTCCAAGACTTTTTCTGGTTCAATTGAATCGATACTAAGATTCTTATGATTTCCATTCCAGTCAAAGTTAATTAAAGACCTTCTCTGGTTCAGTCAGATCGACACTAAGATCTCGCTGATTTATATTCTAGTTAAACATATTCCAAGACTTTTGTTTGGTTCAGTTGAATTGATACTAAGATTCTTCTAATTTTCATTCAAACTTAATTAAAGACCTTCTCTGGTTCAGTCAGACCGACACTAAGATCTCTTTGATTTCTATTCCAGTTGAAGATATTCCAAGAATTTTGTTTGGTTCAGTTGAATCGATACTAAGATTCTTCTGATTTCCATTCTAGTCAAATTTAATTAAAGACCTTCTCTGGTTCAGTCAGATCGAAACTACGATCTCACTGATTTCTATTGTAGTTGAAGATATTCCAAGACTTTTGTCTGGTTCAGTTGAATCGATACTAAGATTCTTCTGATTTCCATTCCAGTCAAAGTTAATTAAAGACCTTCTCTGGTTCAGTCAGATAGATACTAAGATCTCTCTTATTTCTATTCCAATTGAAGATATTCCAAGACTTTTGTCTGGTTCAGTTGAATCCATACTAAGATTCTTCTGATTTCCATTCCAGTCAAAGTTAATTAAAGACCTTCTCTGGTTCAGTCAGATCGACACTAAGATCTCTCTGATTTCTATTCCAGTTGAAGGTATTCCAAGACTTTTGTCTGGTTAAGTTGAATCGATACTAAGATTCTTCTGATTTCCATTCCAATCAAAGTTAATTAAAGACCTTCTCTGGTTCAGTCAGATCGACACTAAGATCTCTCTGATTTCTATTCCAGTTGAAGATATTCCAAGACTTTTATCTGGTTCAGTTGAATCGATACTAAGATTCTTCTGATTTCCATTCCAGTCAAAGTTAATTAAAGACCTTCTCTGGTTCAGTCAGATCGAAACTAAGATCTCTCTAATTTTTATTCGAGTTAAAGATATTCCAAGACTTTTGTCTGGTACAGTTGAATCGATACTAAGATTCTTATGATATCCATTCTAGTCAAAGTTAATTAAAGACCTTCTCTGGTTCAGTCAAATAGAAACTATGATCTCTCTGATATTTATTCCAGTTGAAGATATTCCAACACTTTTGTCTGGTTCAGTTGAATCGATACTAAGATTCTTCTAATTTCCATTCCAGTCAAAGTTAATTAAAGACCCTCTCTGGTTCAGTCAGATCGACACTACGATTTTTCTGATTTCTATTCCAGTTGAAGATATTCTAAGACTTTTGTCTGGTTCAATTGAATCGATACTAAGATTCTTATGATTTCCATTCCAGTAAAAGTTAATTAAAGACCTTCTCTGGTTCAGTTAGATTGACACTAAGATCTCTCTGATTTCTATTCTAGTTGAAGATATTCCAAGACTTTTGTTTGGTTCAGTTGAATCGATACTAAGATTCTTCTGATTTCCATTCTAGTCAAATTTAATTAAAGACCTCTCTCTGGTTCAATTATATCGACACTAAGATTTTTCTATTCCAGTTAAGGAAACTGCAAAGCCTGGAGTCTGACCAGATAGCAGTTAATTTCCCATTTCCCAGTAAGTTGCTACGAAGCCTGGAACCCGACCAGATAGTAGTTCACTTCTTCAATTACTGTGACGCCTGGAATCCGACCAAATAACAGTATAAGGTGCTGCGAAGCCTAGAATACGACCAGGTAACAACTCACTTCTTTAGACACCGCAAAGCCTGGAACCCGACCTGATAGCAGTTTATTCCGTCAAATTACTATGAACCCTGGACTTGAACAGATAATAATATACCTTAGATTCAAGTTGAAGCCTGGATCCAGCCAGATAACAACTTAATTTCTTTAAATCACTAAAGCCTAGACATGACCAGATAACATTTCAAGTCACTGAAGCCTGGACCCCGACCAAATAACAGTTTAAGAAACTACAAAGCCTGGAGTACGACCAGATAACAGTTTAATTTCATATTCCCCAATAGATCGCTGTGAAGCCTGGGATACGGCCAGATAGCAGTCAGCCTTATTATCCTTAGCAAGTCATTGTGAAGCTTGGATCCTGACCAGATAGCAGTTGACTTCCGTCTCTTCCCAGTAGAGTAATGGACAACTGAAACTCCTAAACTCTATTTCCCGAACAAAGACCAACATTTCTCAACAGAGTCCTCCTCAACAACAGGAATAAGAACCCTTACAAAGGAATATCTCATGAAATCAACAGTGCTCCAGATGGCATCTTTAAGCCCATCTCCGAAGATCTTCCATTATCTTTTCTAGATAGCATCTGTAAGCCCATTCCCGATGTTATCTACACAGTCAAGTATCATTTCAGACGAGTGCAAATTTCTGGATATTCTAGTGTTCAATCATCTTCCACCTTTAGATCACGAAAGGCAGACCATCCAATCTACATCCTCAGGTTTAAGAAAATTAAACAGGGGCAACTGTTGTACCCTATAATTTACCCTCTTTATTTTGACATTTTTAGCTTACATTTCATTATTACATACATGCATACTATTGGTTTTATGGTTATGTCATCAAGGTATATTTAGCAAGCTTCGTCAGGTTACAAGTGACGTTTATTTCGCCAATAGATGTTCTCAGAGTATTGTCCGTGCTGAAGATCGGTTTGCCATTTCGCAACGATTCGGGGTTCAAAGATTCACAAGTCCAACCCGGCGTGTCATATTCAGGTGTTCTTTCGCCAAGATATGCCTGATAATATATTCTCAAATTCAGGTTCGGCTCGAGAGCCAATTCTTTAAAGAAGGTCTCCAAATATGCAATTTTTCTCGAAGAAATGTGGTGAAAAACTGTGATGAAAGTGCAGTTTTTACACACTAAAAAATTTATAACTTGAATATCGTGGCTCGTTTTGAACCCTTTCTGGTGGCTAAAATTCCGTCTTGATGTCATCTACATTTTCATATCTCACGGCTAGAAGCCAATTTCGATCAGAAGGTCTTCAAAAATGCGGTATCGAGTTCCAGCGCTAAAATTTCACAAATTGAGTTGTCTACGTTTTCATAGGAGGTATCGAGTTCGAACGGTATCCAAAAGGCCTTTGTTGTTTTCCCAGAGTGCGCGTGGCGCACTGAAAATCCTGAATGCTGAATATTATTTCATCTGGGTCGAAACTTCGAAAGTTCATAACTCGGTTAATTTTTATCGGATCAGGCTCATATTTTATACAAGGTCACTGAATCAGAGATCTACAAGTTTGCTTCCAATGTCGAGACCGGGTTCTTCTCTGATCAATACCAGTTTTTTATTGAAGAACGTGTCAGAGTTGACACTGGAGTCCAAAATAAGTTTGTCTGAGCCAAAACTTCAAAAATTCATAACTAATTCACCATTTATCCGATTGAGCCTATTTTTGGACAGGATTTAGTTCTCGATGTCGGCTATATTTCTATTCCAGTTAAGGAAACCATTTAGCCTGGAACGTGTCAGGCTTAGTGAATAAAAATCTGCACTATTGCTTGTGGTTGTTGGAGGCCCAATTGCACATTCAAAACCCCATATCTGTGATCTAATTTCCATTATATAATCTCATTATTTTCACACAAACAGAAGACAAAAAAAAAACTTTGCCACAACTCTGTTAAAATATCAAATTCTTTCAAGAACCCAAAAAATCTTGAAATTCTTGTTACAAACCCTCATCTCACTACAAACAAGTCATCCTTGTTACAAACTCCATCTCACTACTTCTCCAATAAGAGTAAGGCTAGTTTGATCTCCATGATCAAAAGGGTGTAGAAGCATTCATACATTCCATATCGGTTTTAACATTACAAATGTTCATATATTTGCTTTCTTTGTATTTCATGATATAATAATTTATTTAATGTGTTCATGAGATTCAACATTGCAGATTTAGACATGGTCTCATGCAGGGTTATTACAAAACACGGAGGCCGGATTATAACAACAACCAATGCATGGAAAGGCAGACATCCTAAGGAGGTTAAGGGCGTGGGTTCAACACCCACCCCTATTGGTTTTGGTTTTCTTCCTTTCTATTTATCCTTTTATCTATTTTCATTCTTTCTGTTTAAAACCTTTTTCATAAAACCTAACATTTTTCACAAACCTTTGATTTTTTATAATAAACTCGAATAATTAATTTTAGGTTTTTTTAATTTAATTTTAGGTTTTAAATTAATTTTTGGTTCAACACCCACCCCTGACATTTGCATTATTTATATTTTCTAACCCTATTTTCCATTGATGTTTCTTCTCCTATCTATTTTTTGGCAAACTTAATTATTTTTTATTAATCATTAAACATAAGTTTTTTTTAAAAACAATTTTTTTATTAATTAAAACTAATTAGGTTTTAGGTTTTTTATTAATTAATATTTTTTTCAAAATTAACCTTTTTTTTAATTAAAATTAATTAGGTTTTAGGTTTTTTTTTAATTAATCTTTTTTTCAAAATTAACTTTTTTTAATTAAAATTAATTAGGTTTTAGGTTTTTTTTTATTCACCTTTTTTTTCAAAATTAACCTTTTTTTAAATTAAAATTAATTAGGTTTTAGGTTTTTTTTAATTAAACTTTTTTTTTCAAAATTAACCTTTTTTTATTATTAATTAAAACTAATTAGGATTTAGATATTTTAATTAACTTTTTTCAAAATTAACATTTTTTATTAATTAAAATTAATTAGGTTTTTTAGGTTTATTTAATTAATTATCATAAATCATTTTTTCATAAAAAATCACCAAAACATTTTCTTTGCTATTTTCATCTTATTTTTATTTCCTAGATAAAGTGTATAGTTCAACTGTAATAGCGTAGATTTATTTTTCCCGCTTTTTTTAATCATTATCATGTAATTGCTTCCGGGATGTAATAGTTTTAGGATTTCTTTTCTGCACTCTTCACTATTATGTAACTGCCCCAAAGCTCTGTAATAGCTTAGGTTTACATTTCCGCCTTTACCTTCTGCTACTATATTTTATGCAATGCTTAGATTAATAAGATTGTATGGAAAGATAAAAATGAACGATAGAAAACCCTAATTGCAAGATAAATAACCGAACTGAATCATTTGCACACTCGCACCTCTAGGGTAACCTCACTTGTTGCCTTCGAAAAAACAATGGTCATGTCCCTCTAACATAGGGATACCCTTAGCAAATACCCTCGGTTAAAGTCATCATAAAGATCATAGTCTCTCAATGTCCCTCGAGTTGCCTACGAGAAATGTTTTTGTCCCCCGATGTTGTCAATATGATGACAGTCCCTTCGAATTGCTAAGGTATCCTTACATGTTTCCTTCGATGACCATAAACGTCCCTTTCGATAGTCCCTCAACATCCCACGATAGGACTACCTACTCACTAATAGTAGGATAGCACTATCTAAAGGAAAGGAGGAAAATAACGTCCTTTTTCGAGTAGGTAGACAGTTCTTAAGTACTTGCTCAAACCAGATTTTTTTACACTTTCACACTTTCAAACTTCTTTTCAAAAAACACTTTATCACACTCTTGAGAACTGATACAAGAGTTATCATAAAGCAAACAAAACCTTTCAAAGCACACAAACACGAAAACAGTTTTCAAAATGAGCAAGTACCTAAGAGCCCGTGAAAAACCACGGACGGAAAGGGTGCTAATACCTTCCCTTTCCATAATCTACCCCCTTACTTAGAAAATCTCGAAAAAGGGTCTTTTTTTTTCCTTTTACCCTTTCCTTTGCTGGATAAAAGAAAAGTCGGTGGAGACTCCTGCTTACCGCAACATTTGCGAACAAAAAAATGCAAACCAGTATAAACAGTCGGTTCTGCCACCGTATCACACTCTCCATGGCTACCGTACTTCGGCTCATATGTCAATTGGGGAAACTCCTTTCTCCTTGGTCTATGGCATGTAATTCGTCTTGCCGGTAGAAGTTCAGATTCCTTCGCTAAGGATAATGAAGGAAGCAGATTTAGGTAAAGACGAATGGATTCATACTAGGTTGGATCAGTTGAACCTAATTGATGAGAAGCGACTGGCTGCTGTTTGTCATGGTCAGATGTACTAAAAATGTATGATCAAGGCTTTCAACAAAAAGATCAAGCCTCGAGTATATCAGACTGGTGACTTGGTAATAAAGCGCATCATTCTTCCACAAGGCGACTCCAGGGGAAAATGGACTCCCACATACAAAGGGTCATTTGTTGTTAAGAAAGTTTTCTTCGGTGGTACCATGATGCTGACTATTATGGATGATGAAGATTTCCCACACCCTGTCAATGCGGACATAGTTAAAAAATACTATGCATAAAATGACCCGCTAGGTTGACATACCTAGGCAAAAATAAGGGCATCCCGGCGAACCAAAGAGGTTTGGGCAAAATTAGGGATATATGCAAAAGATTGTACACCCAGTGAGTCGAAAACCCGAAAGGGCGACTTGGGAAAAAACGGGTATCCTGGTGGGCTGAAAACCCAAAAGGGCGATCCATGCAAAAATTAAGGATTAAAAGCGTATGACTATGTCCCGTGGGATCTCTACAGGCAGCTTTATTACCAAGGTCCAAGTTTAAATGGTCCAAGATCAATCCAATCAACTTCTATTCAACGGCAAGGGATAATGTTCGAAGACATGTGGGCAATAGTGGGGTTGGAACACAATGAGATCACTTTCACATGGCTATTATTTTGTTTTCACTTTGTATTCTTTCCATTATTTCGACGATTTTCTCTTACTAGGATCTCAATCTCTTTGTACAAAAAAAAAGCCTACTCATGGGCAAAACATCAATACAAATATACTTTGAAGTGCAAACTTTCTATTTTTCTGTTTCGAGTGCAAAAGTGTCCAATGACTAAAATTGAATAAACATGTGCATATGAACATGATTAAACTTTTAGCAAACGTATGCTTAAAAACAGTGACAAGAATCTCTGTAAATGCATTTGAGATATCCCCACAGAGGTATTTCAATAACATTATCTCCATAAATTTGGATTCATAAGATCCCCAACCAAAGTTTCAATCTCTGGAAGATCCTCTCCCCAGCCGAGTTGGTCTTAAAAGGAAGCATTTTTGGATTTATTCCTAAAAGAGACACCTCCCTAACAATTCATCAAATATTCTCTTCAATAGGGTTTATTTCCCCAACAAACAGAAAAATTCCCCATCTTAAGTTTGCCTCGCAGACTATTACAAATTAAGGGACCACGACCCCTAATCCCTAGTAAACAGTTCAAGTTACTGAAGCCTGGACCCGACCAAATACTAGTTAACCTCAATTTCAAATTATTGTTGAAACCTGGATCCGACCAGATAACAGTTTGAGTTGCTGAAACCTAGACCCGACCAGATAACAGTTGATCTCAATTTCAAGTTACTAAAGTCTATACTCGACCAGATAATAGTTTAACTTCTCCAAATATTGCTGAAACCTGGACCCGACCAGATAACAGTTTGAGTTACTAAAGCCTGGACCCGACCAGATAATAGTTTAACTTCTCCAAATATTGTTGAAACTTGGACCCGACCAGATAACAATTTGAGTTGTTGAAACCTGTACCTGACCAGATAACAGTTGACCTCAATTTCAAGTTACTAAAGCCTAGATCCGACCAAATAATAGTTTAACTTCTCCAGTTACTACAAAACCTGGACCCGACCAAATAACAGTTCCAATTGCTGAAACCTGGACCCGACCAGATAACAGTTAACCTCAAGGCTAAGTTGCTACAAAACCTGGACCCGGCCGGATATTAGCATAACTTCTTCATATCACTAACAAAACTCCTCTTCCGTAGTAGAGTTTGCTTCTATCCTCCCAAGTTGCCACAAATCCTGGAATCTGACCAGATAACAGTTAACTTCATTATCCCACAACTGATTGTTGCAAAGCCTGGACCCGACCAGATAACAGCTAACTTTCAAGAGATAATTCCCCACTAGATCAGCGGATGACTAAAAATCCTAAGCTCTTTTCCCCAAGCAGAAGCCAATATTCCCCGGTGGAGTTCTTCTAAACAAAGCCAGAATCCCCAGCGAAACACTCTAAACAAGGTTTGAAGATGCATACACTCTTCATCCTCAACAACGATCCAGGATTTAATTTCCTAAAACTCCCCAGCATTTGTTAAGGATTTATTTTCCCAGACAAAGATGCACTTCAATAAAATTTCACGTTCATACATCATAGCATATGCATACGAAGCGCATATAGCAAAATCTCATTTATTTTGAGAACACCATTACACAATGCATTTCATACATCATGACATTGCATACAGCTAACGCTTTACCTTTTCAGGAAAGATCAATCAACAAATAGTTATCATCAAAAGAATTCTACAGGTCCAAGATTAGTTCCTGAAGCAAGACATAACAACTATCTATGCGACCAGATGCAGCTTCACACGGGCTCATCATGAAGCAATCTCACATGGATTCTTTCTAATACATCTCCTGACACGGCTTAACATGGGTCCATTCCAGCATATCATTCAGAATTAAATCGACCAAAAAAATTTTCTGATACTTCTCTCAGTTACAGTCAAGCTTAGACTTAGTCTAAATCTCTATCAACTTGTTAGCTGGGAATTTCGATTATACAAGTTTTTAATAATTAAGGCTTTTTGATCGAAGAAAGAGTTGCTCAAGGGAAAGTATAAGAAGGTTTTTATGGAGTCTTCAATTGATGAAGAGCTAGTAAAGAGTTTAACTATATAGAACCATTATCGAAGGGTTCGTCTTCGAACTATGGAAATATAAGTTATTCGAAGCATTACAAAGAAATATATTCCGACCGTCATGTTGTTTAAATTGGCACTTCGAAAAGAAGAAGATTTCGAATTCAAAAGCTCTGATCTTATCCAAAGAGACACGTGGAAGTCTAATAGTTCGAAAGACATGCAATCTTTGAATGTGGCATGTTTTCGTAGAAGGACCGTTAGGGTCAAATCAGTATAAATAGAAGTCTTAGTTGTTAGAAAAAGGTGTGTTCGAATTGTATACAAAATAATATTATACTCAAAGTACCGGAGCGATAGAAACGATTTTGTTGATAATGTATGTGTAAGAACACCACCGGTTTTATTCAGAATTAATTTCTCAGTACAAAGTCTTTAATCACTTTTTTTCCTTTTTCGTTTCCAGTCTAGTCTTTTAACAATTTTATCAAACTTTTCTTATTAAGTGTTGTCTTTATATTTTCACAAATTCCTAGATTATTCCATTTAATGTTATATTTAAGATTTATAGTCAAACTTTAAACATCTTGAGATAATTGTAACCATAGAAAAACCTTGTTATTATCCGTACAATATTTTCTTTCGGGTCAGACTATAAGAACACTAAGACTATGTACTAGGATCAATATAGTTGATCATGTAAGTTACCAAAGCATAAGATTTGGAAGACTAGCGGTTGTTTATCAGAAATCACCGGTAAACAAATTAGCACGCCTAGTGGGAATGTGTCAAAGTGTTTAGTCACATTGTTTATATTCTTTCGATTTGGGTCTTTATAGCAGTTTTTGTTACAAACTTATTCTTTCCCAGTATATGAACCTTAGGAGTGGTAAGATAACCAACAACAAACAACCAATACATAAAAGAAAACAAACCAGGAAGATGGTTAATACTGCCAATGATGGAGAGCGAAATCCTCCACAAGGATCAGGCACAAGCATTGCAAGTTCGACGAATGCGTCAACTGTGATTCCTAGTTCACAAGCCATGTCCATATCCGTAGGATTCATGGCTACAAATAGTTTGATACCTAGGTCCACAGGGGCCATACCCACGAACAATTCGACAACCATGCCTATTTCTAAAAATACGACAAAGATCCCTTCGAACACTCAAACTGGCCATGTGTTGATATATATGGGAAACCATACTCAACTTGCAACCCCTAGACCACCAGGATTTGAAAATTTTAGGACTTGGAGGGAGCAACCCCAATACGGGATGCCAACTTCCCTTATGTCAGGATTACACAATAATACAACCACACATACACAACCTACTATGACAACCTTTTCACCAGTGCAAAACTCTCGTTCTAGCATGAACCATGTGGGTCGAAATACGTAGAACCAAGGATTGTCAAACCAATTTCCTATACTCACAACTGACACTCAGACAGCATTTAGGAAACAAATGGATGTTAGTAACCATGACATGGTAGGAGTGCTTGCACGTGAAATGAATACCATTTTCTCTCCTTTGATCCAGAATATTAATAGGACAAACCAAGAAAATACCCAATCCTATCAGCAAATGTCAACGCAGATGGCGCGCATAGAAGACTTTTTTGGAGCCCCAGAAGCACCTGTTCGACATAGGAGAAATCAGGTGGCAATTCAAGAAGAAGAACCCACTGTCAATCAGGTTCGATCAACCAGACAAGAGGCTGGTGAAAGGGATGTGGGGGCAAGGGTATAATGATGAGAAATTCTAAATGAGATCCCTGAGGAGCAACCTAGAAGAATAGTAATGGTTAAAAGGGATCAAAATGCAGAAGAAGTGGTCCATAGAGTTAGGTAGGATAACATACTGGCTGAAAATAATTTAACCACCATGATCAAAAGAATCATGGCCCAAAATGGCCTGAATACAGGGTTTCAACACCCAAATTACACATCTTCATTAACAGATTTTATTTTGCAGGCAGAATTACCAAGGGGTTGTAAAGTCCCCAAATTCACAAAAATTATTAGGAGATACTAACGAATCAACTGTCGAACATGTGGTCAGGTATCTGATAGAAGCAGAGGACTTGTGAAATAATGAAAACTTAAGGATAAAATATTTTCCTAGTTCATTAACAAAAAAAGCTTTTACATGGTTCACTACATTGCCACCAAATTCTATAGATACATGGCCTCATTTAGAAAGATTGTTCCATGAACAATTCTACATGGGGCAAACTAAAATAAGTCCGAAGGAATTAGCAAGCATTAAAAGAAATTTTACTGAACCTATAGATGACTATTTAAATAGGTTCCATTTGTTGAAATCTAGATGTTTCACAGTAGTGCCTGAACATGAATTGGTCGAAATGGCCGCTGGTGGATTGGATTACTCCATTCGAAAGAAACTAGATACTCAGTATCTAAGAGACATGACCCAATTAGCAAACAGAGTTCGACAAATCGAATGTTTGAAATCAGAAAAGGCCAGGGCAAGTAAGAATTATAAGAAATAGGGGGTAGCTTATGTAGAAATCGAAGAAGAGGAAACAGGAGCCTTCGATGACATATATGATCTTGAGAAATTTGAAGTAGATTTAGATGAATTAAAAGAAGCACCCTCATACACTTGTAAAATGCTTACACCCGCAAACGACATAAATCCTATTGAAGTAGAAAAGAATGTCAAATTCCCCAAGAAAGCTTATACGTTTGACGTTACTAAATGTGATGAGATTTTCTATTTGCTTGTAAAAGATGGTCAAATGATAGTGCCTCCTAATACCAAAATTTCTCCGTTATAACAATGGAAGAAAAGAGGTTTTTGCAAATATCATAACTTTCTGGGCCATAAAACTTCACAATGCTTTCTTTTCAGGGATCTTATTCAAAATTCTATCAAAGAAGGACGCTTGAAGTTTGCTAGCAAAGTCAAGAACCACATGAAGGTTGATGTTGATCCCCTCCATGTTGCACACACCAATTATGCTGAACCTGAGGAAATCAACATGGTGGATATGGTGGAATATGAAGGAGAAGAGGCCAAGAGAGATGAAGGCTCAAACATGAATGGAAAATAGGCTACTAAAGGCCTAACTAACATAATCCCTTGTGACACTCCTAGAGAAAATATTTCTGCAGGTGATGCTGAATCAGAGGCCACTGAGGGCCCTAAGGGGGTAATAACTAAGGCTACTGAAGGCCTTATAGTCAAATTTGAGAAGATAAGGATTGTTGAAGGTCCTAGCCTAAGAGTTAATATGGTGGATTTGAACCAACCTCCACAAGAAATGGAAGAAGTCGAAAGATGCCTCAAACTGGAAATGGAAAAATGAGTTTTGGCTACCCTAAGGCCAATGAGACTCTGTGAGAATACCTCTGGAGGTGTCATCGAAGGAATTCGGAGATGCTGATGTGTCCAAGGTGCAGCATTACTCTGAATCGAAGGGTTGCAGAGGCTTATGAAAGAGCGCATCATGCTAGAACCCAGGGAAATTGGAGGCACAAAAGCCAATTAATGAAAGTGTACCCAAAGCCAGGGGAAAGTCTACTTGGTTTTTTGGTACTTTGTTATAAATCTGAAACAGAATGTTTGTTATGTCCCAGGTGTGGAGCAGTGTATGATAAAGAGATGGTTGAAATGTTCAAAGAGTTCTATTTACCCATGATTGGGACAAACAATGTAGCAACCCCAACATATACGTCTTCGGCCAGAAGGGAGTCCCTAGAAGGCAAGATAGTCCTCACCCCAAAGCCAGGAGAGTCACGTTCAAACATCCAGCAGAAGCACCAACGGACAGATGGACGCAAGCAGGGAAAAAAAGAGGAAAGTGGAGAAGTTTCGATCAATGGGGCAGAACTTCGATGGCCTACAGAAAGCAGTTTCAACATCGAAGAGAGAGGCGTACATGTTAGAGAACTACAAAGGAAAAAACCCAATGTCCAGATCCCACTGGAGGAGGCACCAGAGGATCAAAAAGGCTGAGAGAGAGAGAGTTAATATTGAAGGACATAGGGGAGTCCAGTAGTAATAAGTTCCTTTCAAGAACTATGAACTAAAACAAGCCACCCGTGAGTCGAAAGTGGTTTTCATCAGAAGAGAAGGTCACAAGTGAGAAATTTCAGAAGAACCTAACAAAAGAAGACGAAATGTCAACAGACGATTTCGAATCTGACGGGGTTTTGTCCTTTAATGTTAGTTGTACTATAGTATCAGTTTTACCTCAGGAATATAACCAGGAAACTGAAATAGAGGACCAGGAAGAAGTTGATGAGGAGGAAATGGTGAAACATAAACCGTTTTGCTACTATGTGCTCAATAATGGAGATGTTGAAGAACAAAATGCTTTCTTCGAAAGGCTTGACCAGGGCATGAAGGGGCATTTAAAGCCTTTATACATTAGGGCCAGGGTTGAACAAGTAGGCATAAACAAGGTTTTGGTGGATGGAGGAGCAACTGTCAATTTAATGCCACAATTCATGTTGAAAAAGATTGGAATATTCGATACAAACGTAAAGCCACATAACATGGTCCTTTCGAATTATGAAGGGAAGATTGGACATACATTAGGAGTGATACAGGTCGAATTGACAGTTGGCTCAATTACAAGGCAACCTATGTTCATGGTAATTCAAGCAAAGGCAAATTACAACTTGTTTCTTGGCATAGAATGGATACATGGAATAGGGGGAGGTTCCTTCGACAATGCACCAAAGACTATCCATCTGGAGAGAAGATGGCATAGTGAAAAATATAGAAGCGGACCAAAGTTACTATATGAATAAAGTGAATCAGGTAGACAGGAGGAACTTTGATATAAATCTAGCCAACATAGGGCCATGTTACTCAGCAGGAGAAGAGTACTCACCAAGCAAGAGTGCCCTCTATTTCTTAACTCTCCACCCAAATGGTTTCCAATGGGACAGAGAAATCATGGGAGAAATAGAAGGCGTTGGAGGAATGTCTGATGCACGGCCAACTGGATGGGATGAAGATAGTGATTATGTCTGAATCATTATTCTTCGAAAAGATTTTGGCTTACTTGGCCGAAAACAAAAGAAAAGAGGCTCTCGAAGCTGAAATAACAAACATGGCTATCAAGCCACAGATAATACGCTGCACACAACAGGACCTGGGGAGCATTTTATTCCAAAACCTCCTGACGAATAGGTACCAGACGAATAATTAGAACAAAGACTGGACTCTATATATGATGAGGAGCCTTTGGGTTTCGAGAAAAATTCATTAGAGTCAAGCGCAAAGATGTTGGCTCAAGACCCCCTTGAAGAAATAGATCTTGGGGATGGAAGCGTGAGAAGAATCACGTACATCAGTGCCAAATTGGATCCCAAATTGAAAATAAAGTTGATTGAATTATTGAAAGAAAACAAAGATTGATTCGCTTGAGATTATGGCGAAATGCCTGGTTTAAAAAGAGATCTTGTCGAATTAAGGTTGCCAATCAAAGAAGGCAAGAATCCTATCAAGAAGATGCCCAGGAGGTTCGCCTCAGATGTTCTTTCGAAGATTAAAAAAGAGGCCGAAAGACTTCTTTGTTGCAATTTCATCAGGACTACAAGGTATGTCGAATGGATTGCCAATATAGTTCCTATTATTATGAAAAATGGTTCATTAAGAGTATGCATAGACTTCCGTAACTTAAATGCAGCAACTCCTAAAGATGAGTATCTAATTCCTGTGGCAGAAATGCTAATAGATTCAGCTGCAGGATTTGAGTACCTTAGTATGCTTGATGGATACTCTGGGTACAACCAAATTTTCATTGCCGAGGAAGATGTGTCCAAAACAACTTTTCGTTTCCCTGGGGCAATAGGTACCTATGAGTGGGTAGTTATGCCTTTTGTCCTAAAAAATGCTGGGGCAACTTATCAAAGGGAAATGAATTCAATATTTCATGATTATATAGAAACTTTTATGTAGGTTTATATAGATGACATTGTGATAAATTCTAGATCAGACGAAAGTCATCTGAATTGAAATTCTGGCTGCAGATACTCAATGTCACGTTCAATGTTATGACACCGTATCTGACTTACTATATGACAGTAAATACAAAAACAATAAAGAACACAGTCAATTTTTTACCCAGTTCAGTGTGCAACAACACCTACTCTGGGGGCTACAAAGCCAGGGAGGAAATCCACTATAAGAGATGTTAATTCAGGAATAAACCAACCAATTTATCTCCTTCACTTAAGACCTACCCAATGCAATTTCAATCTAAGTACAACTTAAACCTGAGTTCCTACTCACTCCCCCTTAATCACAGCAGTGATACATAAAACAATTTGACTAATGATTTGATGAAGACACTCTTCAAAAACATACACTTGATTAAGCTTCACAGGTTTTTAATCAAGTAACACAACCACTCTTGCTTCACAGCTTTGAGTGATACACAACTAACTTGACTCTGCTTCACAGCTTTAGTCAAGGAACATTCAAACACTCTTGCTTCAAAGCTTTGAGTGCTACACAACCCTTACAATTAAAAACCTATTCCAAGTCACTTATCACAATGATAATTGCTTGGAGTACAATAATTAAACCTATACAGATTACAAATGATCTTCTGATCAAAAAGGGATTACTTGCAAAACAGCAGCTCTGTTGAATATATAGCAGCTGCAACTTCAGTTAGGGTTTCCACAAAAACCTAGGGTTAATTCCGTTTGACCTTAAGACTAGGTCACAGGAATTATTTAACCAGGTTAGGGTTGAGCTAGGTTACTCCTCAGAAAACGCAGGATTCTGTTCTGGAAAGACTGAGTTATTTTCCTGAAAAAACTCAGAATTAACCAACCTGCAAACCTGTTAGTTCAGAACAGGATGTCTTAACATCTGTTATGACATCTGAGAAAACCTGTCTACTGATTCAGCAAAATGTGATCATTTTGCAAAATGCTCAGATACACACTTATAAACATCAGTTCCTGAATGACAATATTTTTCTGCAAAGGTACCTAATGAATCAGTACAAACTAAACTAGAATGTTATGACATCAGTCATGACATTCACACATACACTTGGGTTTTACCAAAAATGAAAGCCAATACCTAAACAACTACAAACTCCCCCTTTGGCAGATTTTTGGCTAAAGACCCTAAGCAATCAGAGATAGATAGCAGCAGAAAGAAATGACTGCAGAAAAATAGAATGTCTAATTGTGCAAGTACTAATTAAGTAAGTACCAAAATATTCTCCCCCTCTTTAGCCACAAATGGGCCAAAGATACATGTGCATAAAGATTATACAGTTATCCAAAACAAATAATAAGAGCAGCAGCAGAAAAAAAACTGAACACACTTCCAAACTCCACCAGATATCAGCACCAACCAGCAACACCACCAAACAACAACCAACCTTTAAGCACTGTCATCAGACTCAGAGGAGCTAGTTTCTTCAATGTTGAGATGACCTTCAGCTTCTACACCTTCTTCCCTTCTGTTTCCTTTAGCTTCCTCCTTTTCTAACCTGGCAATTAGGATTTCTAGGGTCTTTTTCCTAGCATCCAGCTCTTTGCAAGTCTCTTTTAAAACAGCTATGACATCAGATGTCTTGGACTGGGTCTTCACAGACGATGTCTCAGCTGATGTTATGACAATATCTGGAGCATGAGATCCCTGAAACAGTTTGTAGTGCAAGCCAAGGGCAGGAGCTCTTTTGCAGGCTGTATCTCTTGCCACAAGGATATCAGGGTATTGTGCAAGGATAATTCCACAAAGGAGGGAGGGAAAGGCTATTGGTCCTTTGACAGCATAACTACCAGCATGCTTTAAAGTTTGTTCAAAGATGTACCTGCCATAGTCAAAAGCAGTCTTGGTTCCCACAGCATAAATAAATCTCCCCAATCCTGTGGAGATAGTTGATTTATGATTTGTAGGCACCCAGTTGGCTGCACCTATTTTATGCAGGATGGCAAATTTCATGCTGAGTTTGCTGGCATTCAGCTTGCCTTTCAAGGGCCAGAACTTCACTTGCCTGGCTGTGATGGTTTGACAAACTTCATTGTCAGTGGCCTCCAGATCAGGACAATCCTCATTTGTTCTTCCAAGAAATTTGTTAATTTCTGATGGAGAGAACTTGACCCTTCTTCCTCTAACAAAAACACTTTCAAAGTCAGCTGACCTTCCATCAGCACAATCATTAGACAAGTTCACTACAAACTCCTTGACAAGATTTTCATAACACTTGTTAAATTTTGTCACTGTCTTCATCAGTCCAGCATTCTTGATCAGGTCCATGATGTCTTTGCACTCCAAGGCATCATTGTTGAGTTCTCTTTCTAAGGCTATTATTTTTAAGCAAACATACTTCCATCTGTTTGCATTGTCAGGATGATGAAAAGAGATGTTGTCTGTTGGGACTTCAGGTACTCTAGCAATCTTGTTGGAGGGGAGCTTCCTTCTGATAGGAGTTTCTTCAACATCAATCTCAAATTCTGATTCCTCATCAGAATCAGAAGATTCAGGTTCTTTTCTCTTCTTAGAGATTGGTTGTCTAGCAGTATGCACCTGAGCCTTCTTCCCTTTTGTCTGAATACTTTTCTCAGCCATGCCTTCAGCCTTGGATTTCTTAGCAGCAGGTTTATCTTTGGACACACATTTTGCATCATTATGATTACTCTTTCTTTTCATCAATCTCCTAGCTATGCTAGGGTTCACATTAGCAATCAGATCATTATCTGAGTAATCCTCATCCACATCAATGATAGGTGGATCAGCAGCCTTTTCTGAAGGGTTCTGAATGTTGTCTTTTTGTGTCACAACATTCTCAGTGACATCTACATTCTTAGAGACTTCCAAATTTGGGCTTTCTGATTGATTTAAAGGGACAGAAATCTCCGGTACAGGTTGGTTTCCGCTCAGTATACTAGTAACAAGCCTAGCAATGGCTTGATGAACTTGAACTGATCCTTCTCTATTTGGTACAGAAGAAGAAGGATGAGAAGAATTACCAGAGGTTGTAGCTTGAGCTCTTCCTGCATGTCTAGTTCTTAGCTTTTTGACTTTGGCTGGGTCAGTTGCTATCTCTCTGAGAGGAGTGACCTCAAGAACTTCAGATTCTATGCATGTGGTGATTGCTCTAGAGTCTTGGTCAGATGATGAAGATGATGAGGATGATGAAGTCGCCTTTGTTGAAGACGATGTCTGAGACATTTTGATTGACTTTGAGTAACGGTAGCAATTTGAGAAAAATCTTTGATTGAGAGGAGGAAACAGGTTGCAAGGACGAGAGAGGTAGGAGGCAAAAGGGAGTCTTTTCAACTTCTTAAGGATTTTGAAAGAATTGGAAAAGCATATGATTAACCCACTAAAGATAGACTTAATAAAATTAACTCCTTCAACCTTTGTTTTAAGCAAAATTAATTGCTATAATTTCTCATGTTGGTAAATACCCAACCTGCCCCTTAAATTTTCAAGTTTATTTCCAACAAGAGCCTTGGTAGAAGAATCAGTCAGCTGAAGCTTAAAGAAACTATGTTCCAGTTTAAATGACTTCTTCTCTATAGAGTCAATGTGCTTGTTCCTGTTATGCTGAATAGGGTTCAAGGAAATATTGATTGTATTCAGATTGTCATAACACAATGTCACAACATCTTGTGAGACATTATACTCTGTGAGCATCTGTTTTGACCAGATATTTTGAGAACAGTTTTTCCTAGCAGCAACTATTTCCGCACAGAGTTGGGAAGGCATTCTTTTGATATGAATCATAGTTCTGGTTGATTCTTGACTAATTTTCTTTTTGTCCAGTCCATTTTGATGGAGAGTTATAGGAGAGGAGACTTCAAGCCTCATTTCTTCAGGGAAACATAATTTATTAGACTTGTTATTTCCAACATCCTTGTCAAGATAACTTATGGTTCTGACAACACATCCTTCTTCAAGTTTATTTGCCACATCACAGACATTATCAACCTGTAGTTTTGGAGTTCTTCTGACTGCTTCCATAGAAATAGCTCTTTTCATTCTTCTTAGATGAAGAGGACCAAGCTTATGCTGCCACAGTTTCATCTCTTTTTCTTCTTTGGTAATTGGACACATAGTGGAGATATCAGTGTTCTCAGGCTGCCACAAGTAGCAGTTATCTTTGGATCTGATTCCTCTCATTACAACTTCTAGTTTTTCATTAATTACTAGACATTCAGATTTTAAGAAGTTGACCTTGAATCCTAGATCACATAATTGACTGATGCTAATGAGATTAGCAGTCAACCCTTCTACCAGCAGTACTTTATTCAGACTTGGAACTCCAGTGCAGTCTAAATTACCAACTCCTTTGACTTCACCTTTAGCACCATCTCCAAAGGTCACAAAACTGGTGGTGTGAGGCTTAACATTAGCTAGGAGATTTTTGATTCCAGTCATGTGTCTGGAACATCCACTGTCAAAGTACCAGCCTTCCTTTGCAGACACTCTCAGGGAAGTATGGGCTATCAGGGCAGTAGCCTTTTTCTTCCAATGAGGAGTATGTGGTACCCTTTTTGGCTTAGGTTTAGCACCTGAGTTTTGATTAGGGTAACCATGCAATTTGAAGCAGAAGGGCTTTATGTGTCCATACCTCCCACAATGATGACATCTCCATCTTTGGTATTTTTTCTTCATGTATTTCTGATGTTGAGAGTTGTGTTGAGACATCTGCTTTGACAATTGTTTAACATGCCTGATCTTCTTGTCTGCACCAGATTTCTTAGCTTCCACAAATCCTAGACCAGATTTGTTTCCCACATTTTGTCCAACTTGAAGGATCTCTTCCAATTTATCTGATCCATTGGTCAACATCTTGACAGATTTTGTCATTTGGTTCAGTTGTGAGTTCAGTAATTGAACTTCCCCTTCTAGGTGACTTATAGTTTCAAGATCTGCCCTTTTTTCAGCCTCCAGCTTTATAATGAGTTTTGATTGTTTCTCATTCTGCACACAGACTTCAGCACTTCTGATACACAATTTCTTGTAGGTATCATCCAGTTCTTCAAATGTCACTTCTTCATCACTAGTGTCACTTTCAGAAGTACAAACACTAGTTAGAGCAGTAACTAGTTTGGCAGATTCTTCTTCAGAATTACTTTCTGAATCATAGTCAGACCAAGTAACAGTCATTCCTTTCTTTTGTTTCTTAAGAAAGGTAGGACATTCAGCTCGAATATGTCCATATCCTTCACATCCATGGCATTGAATACCTCTGCCTTGGTTTCCCTTTTCTTCTGACCTTGGTCTTCTGCTGGAACTGTCAATGTCAGAGGGAATGTTATGAACATTAGACCTTGACTTTGGATCCATTCTTTTGATGAGCTTGTTGAACTGTCTTCCAAGCATGGCAATAGCTTCTGAAATATTTTCTTCTTCATCCTCCTTGTTTTCAACATCAGTGTTGGATACAAGTGCTATGCTTTTGTTCTTCTTGTCACCATTATCAGTGATCCCCATCTCAAAAGTCTGAAGAGACCCAATAAGTTCATCCACTTTCAACTTGCTAATGTCCTGGGCTTCCTCTATGGCAGTTACCTTCATTGCAAATCTTTTGGGCAAGGATCTGAGAATCTTCCTCACCAGTTTTTCTTCTGACATCTTTTCTCCCAGTGCTCCTGAGGTATTGGCAATCTCCAAGATGTTCATGTGAAACTCATGAATGGTTTCATCTTCCATCATTTTTAGATTCTCAAACTTGGTAGTCAACATCTGAAGCCTTGACATTTTTACTTTGGAAGTGCCCTCATGAGTAGTTTTGAGAGTGTCCCAAACTTCCTTGGCCAGTTCATATTGATGTACTAGTCTGAAAATGTTTATATCAATTCCATTGAACAAGGCATTTAAAGCTTTGGAATTTCCCAGGGATAACTCATCTTCTTCTTTACTCCAATCTTCCTCAGGCTTCAGACTGATTGTCCCATCTTTCTCAGTTATGGTGGGATGGATCCATCCTTTGTCAGCAGCTCTCCAAGCCTTTTTGTCCAGAGATTTTAGGAAGGCAATCATACGAGGTTTCCAGTAGTCATAATTAGTTCCATCCAGAATGGGTGGTCTATTTCCAAAAACTCCTTCTTTGTCCATAGTGCCAGAAAGTGATATCCCTAGATCTCACCCAGTAATACAGGCAGGGTGCCTGCTCTGATGCCAATTGAAATTCTGGCTGCAGATACTCAATGTCACGTTCAATGTTATGACACCGTATCTGACTTACTATATGACAGTAAATACAAAAACAATAAAGAACACAGTCAATTGTTTACCCAGTTCAGTGTGCAACAACACCTACTCTGGGGGCTACCAAGCCAGGGAGGAAATCCACTATAAGAGATGTTAATTCAGGAATAAACCAACCAGTTTATCTCCTTCACTTAAGACCTACCCAATGCAATTTCAATCTAAGTACAACTTAAACCTGAGTTCCTACTCACTCCCCCTCAATCACAGCAGTGATACATAAAACAATTTGACTAATGATTTGATGAAGACACTCTTCAAAAACATACACTTGATTAAGCTTCACAGCTTTTTAATCAAGTAACACAACCACTCTTGCTTCACAGCTTTGAGTGATACACAACTAACTTGACTCTGCTTCACAGCTTTAGTCAAGGAACATTCAAACACTCTTGCTTCAAAGCTTTGAGTGCTACACAACCCTTACAATTAAAAACCTATTCCAAGTCACTTATCACAATGATAATTGCTTGGAGTACAATAATTAAACCTATACAAATTACAAATGATCTTCTGATCAAAAAGGGATTACTTGCAAAACAGCAGCTCTGTTGAATATATAGCAGCTGCAACTTCAGTTAGGGTTTCCACAAAAACCTAGGGTTAATTCCGTTTGACCTTAAGACTAGGTCACAGGAATTATTTAACCAGGTTAGGGTTGAGCTAGGTTACTCCTCAGAAAACGCAGGATTCTGTTCTGGAAAGACTGAGTTATTTTCCTGAAAAAACTCAGAATTAACCAACCTGCAAACCTGTTAGTTCAGAACAGGATGTCTTAACATCTGTTATGACATCTGAGAAAACCTGTCTACTGATTCAGCAAAATGTGATCATTTTGCAAAATGCTCAGATACACACTTATAAACATCAGTTCCTGAATGACAATATTTTTCTGCAAAGGTACCTAATGAATTAGTACAAACTAAACTAGAATGTTATGACATCAGTCATGACATTCACACATACACTTGGGTTTTACCAAAAATGCAAGCCAATACCTAAACAACTACATGAATCATCTTCACCAATCATTCGAAAGGATGAGAAAACATGGCTTGAAGATGAATCTCCTTAAGTGTACCTTATTTGTGCAGGCTGGAGACTTCTCCGGCTTTGTGGTTCATAAAAATGGAATAGAAATCAATCTGAATAAGCTGAAGGCTATCATGGAAGTATGCTAGCACAAGAAGACGAAAATGGCACCGAAAGAGCCATTTACTATCTAAGTAGGGTTTTGAATGATGCATAGACAAGATATACTGCTATAGAAAAACTTTGTCTTTGTTTATACTTCTCTTGTACAAATCTCAAATATTATATAAAGCCTTTTGATGTATATTTGTCTTCACATTTCGACGTTATCAAACATATGTTGTCAAAGCCAATACTACACAGTCGAATTGGCAAGTGAGCCTTGGCCCTTACTGAATATTCTTTAGCCTTCATGCCTTTAAAAGTAATGAAGGGTCAAGTAGTATCACATTTCATTATGGACCAAACAGTGGTCAAAAACCCTTAACGTTATGTTAAGTTAAAGCCTTGGAGATTGTTCTCTGATGGCTCTACCCACCAAAAGGGAAGTGGAGTTGGAATTCTAATAATTTCTCCTGATAGAATCCCAATGAAACTCAAATATAGGATCGAAGGACCCCTTTTTTCAAACAACGAAGCAGAGTATGAGGCTTTGGTTGCAGGACTTGAAGCCTTGTCGGAGTTGGGGGCAACAAGAGTCAAAATCAAAGGAGATTCTGAGCTAGTAATAAAGCAATTGACAAAGGAATACAAGTGCATAAAAGAAAATTTGATTATGTACTTTGTTATGGCAAACAAATTGCTCAAAAGATTCGAATATGCAGATATAAAGAATGTCCCTAGAATAAAAAATCAAGAGGAAAATGACTTAGCACAAATAGCATCAGGGTATAAAGTGACTAAACAGAAACTAAAAAAGTTGGTCAAAGTTAGAGGAAAAGCAATGACTACAAGATTGTCTCCAACAGATCTGGAAAATACCCAGTTACGTTACACTAATGAAGACACATTCAAAGTATTGGTCACTAACACTTTAGAAGATACATATTGGAGAAATCCAATTGTTAATTACCTCAGAGATCCTTCGATAGATACAGAAAGAAAGATTAAATACAGAGCTTTGTCTTATATCTTAATGGGGAATGAGTTGTTCAAGAAAACCCCTGAAGGAGTTTTGCTAAAATACTTAGGAGAAAGTGAGGCATATTTGGCACTATCTAGTGTTCATAGTGGATCATGTGGAGCCCGTCAAGCAGGCCATAAAATGAAGTGGTTTCTATTTCGATATGGAATGTATTGGCATACTATGCTCAAAGACTGTATAGAATTTGCTAAGGGATGTCAAGAATGCCAAAAGCATGCTGGTATTCAACATGCGCCAGCAAGTGAACTTCATGTAATTATTAAATCTTGGCTTTTCATAGGTTGGGTGCTAGATCTAATTGGAGAAATTCGACCAGCTTCATCTAAAAACCACATGTACATTTTGGTAGGTATAAATTACTTTACAAAATGGGTTAAGGCCATACCTTTAGTGAATATGGATTAAGAAATTGTTATCGAATTTATTCAGAAACATATAGTCTATAGATTTGGCATCCCAGAGAGTATCACAACAGACTAAGGATCAGATTTCACTGGTCGAAAGATGCAGGAGTTCGCCAAGGAAACAAGTTTCAAACTATTGACATCCACGCCATATTATGCTCAAGTGAATGGACAAGTCGAAGCAGCCAACAAAGTGATAATTGGGTTGGTAAAGAAGCATGTAGGAAAAAAGACAAAAAATTGGCACAAAACTTTGGACCAAGCATTATGGGCTTGTCGAACTTCCCCTAAAGAAGCAACTAATACCACACCTTTCCAACTCACGTTTGTGTTTGATGCAGTATTACCAATCGAAATCTACTTACAATCAGTTAGAATTCAAAGACAAGAGGAAATTCCTCCTGACCTTTATTGGGAAATGATGATGAATGAATTAGTAGATTTAGATGAAAAAAGGTTACATGCTCTAGAAAGATTGAGAAGACAAAAGGAAAGAGTGGCAAGAGCATACAATAAGAGGGTCAAAGGCAAGATGTTTATTCTAAACGACTTAGTATGGAAAGTCATTTTACCTATGGATCGAAAGAATAAAGCATTAGGAAAATGGTCCCCACATTAGGATGGACCTTTTCGAGTCCTAAAGGCATTCTCAAACAACGCTTATGAAGTAGAGGAGTTAGCTAAGGATCGAAGAATCCTGAAAGTAAATGGGAAGTACTTAAAGAAGTATAAATAATTTTTGCAGGAAGTAAAAATTATGGCAAGGGAATAAACAACAAAAGTATGTATAGGCAAAATGGTGATCCAATTATTTGCCAAAATGGCTTTGCCTGAAATATTTACCTTCAAAGTCAACTTCTAATTTTGATTCATCTTCAGAAAATTCATATTCATCTTCTGATTATGACTCATATTCAAACATTCCAAAGTCAGAAAGTTTCTGAAGTTATCATCGGAAGTTGTTATTAGTCAGAAGTGGTTATTATGAATATATCGAAATTCAAAGTTGTTATTCAAAAATGACTATTTCTCTATGTAACGAAATACACATTTTTGAGGGGGCAATTTGTTAGATGGGAATTTTGATTATAAAAGTTTTGAATAATTAAGGCTTTTTGATCGAAGAAAGAGTTGTTCGGGGGAAAGTATAAGAAGATTTTTATGGAGTCTTTGATAGATGAAGAGCTAGTAAAGAGTTTTACTATATTGAACCATTATCGAAGGGTTCGTCTTTGAACTGTAGAAATATAAGTTATTTGAAGCATTACAAAGAATGATATTTCGACTATCATGTTATTTGAATTAGTGCTTCGAAAAGAAGAAGATTTCAAATTCAAAAGCTTAGATCTTATCCAAATAGACACGTGGAAGTCTAATAGTTCGAAAGACATGCAATATTTGAACGTGGAGTGTTTTCATAGAAGGGCCGTTAGGGTCAAATCAGTATAAATAGAAGTCTTAGTTGTTAGAAAAAGGTGTGTTCGAATTGTATACAAAATTAAATTATACTCAAAGTACCGGAGCGAGAGAAATGAGTTTGTTGACAATGTATGTGTAAGAACACCACCAGTTTTATTCAGAATTAATTTCTCAGTACAAAGTCTTTAATCACTTTTATTCCTTTTTCGTTTCCAGTCTAGTCTTTTAACAATTTTATTAAACTTTTCTTATTAAGCATTGTCTTTATATTTTCACAAATTCCCGGATTATTCCCTTTAAACTAAAATTTAAGATTCATAGTTAAACTTTAAACATCTTGAGATAATTGTAACCATAGAAAAACCTTGTATTATCCGTACAATGTTTTCTTTCGAATCATACTATAAGAACACTAAGATTATGTCCTAGGATCAATCTAGTCGATCCTGTAAGCTACCAAAGCATAAGATTTGGAAGACTAGTGGTTGTTTGTCATAAATCACTGGTAAACACAACCATCATGTCTCCAAATGGCATCTATAAGCCCACTCCCAAATCAATACATCATCAAGTGCAAATTTTTGGGCACTTTAGTGTTCAATCATCTTTCACCTTCAAGTCACGAAAGGCGGATCCGCCAATCTCACTCTTCAGGTTCAAGAAGATTGAACAGGGGCAGTTGTTGTACCCCAAAATTTTCCCTCTCAATTTCTAAAAGATTCTCACAAGATCTCCATTGATTTAAGACTTCACCAAGATTGATCCGCTCAAGATACCTCCCTAAACACTGACGACTCAAAATTAGGGTTGGAGTTTGTATAAAGACAATTGGACATTTAATGCTTCATATGATTTTCATAAATCATTTTGGACTCCCAAGATTGCTCATGTCAAGTTTCAGGCTTTGGATCACATTTTTACTCATTCAATTGATCAGTTGACCTAAAATCAACTGTATTGGGGGAAAAGTCAACTGTGGTTAATTTATAGTCAAAACTCATAATTTTTTATCCATATCAACATAATAAACTCATATGAACCATCTGGTCAAAGTTTGGATGACAACTTCTCAAGAAATTTGATCAGATCATCAAAAGGGCAAAATGGTCACAATTAGGGTTTTGACTAAGAAGGTTCAATTTTTGACTTTTTGACCTAGCACATGACTAGTTGGTTTGAGACATGATATAAAGAATCCAAATGCATCATTTTGACCTAATGGCATGGTTCAAAACATTTCTCAAGATCAATTGATGGATAATTAATATTTGGTCAACTGATGAAAAAGTCAACTGTACATTGAAAAGTCAAACTTTGACTTTTGGATCAAAATCAAGTTTCAAAGATCATATTTCATCAAGACACGTCAAAGTATGAAGATTGTTCATCAAGAAATCACTTAGAAATTTTTCTAAGTGTTAAGAAAAATATGATAATTTCATAACTTTGTGCCAGATTTTCACCATGATGCAAGATTGTTCAAGAAAAACTTCCAACATGGAAGTTGTCGATCTCAATGAGATCAGAAACATTGCAGGGCAAAACTTCTTCTAGAAATACTTGTATCTCAAGTTATAAATCCATGAAGACATGTCCATGAAACTAAAACACTTAGTAAAATTCTGGGCATTTTAAGTCAAAATTTTGACAGAACTTATGGGCCAATTTTCATACAGTTACAATGGAAGTTTGCAAAAGTGATTTAAAGAGGGATTACAAAGCATGTTACAAGCTTTCTAAAAAGTCCAAGAAATCTTTCAAGTCATGCTGGAGCAAGGAGAATCGAAGATCAGAAGTTGGACATTCATTCTTAAATTATGAGTCATTTTCATGATGAGCATCTGATCCAATTCCAAGAAATGCTGCATAATCCCACTTTTCAGACCCTCTAATTTGTGTATCTATCCTTAATCAGAAGATTACACAAGCTTTTGAGCTATGAACCACTTGATTTAAGCTTTGTCCAATACACCTTGCCATTTAAGGAAGAAAGTTCACACTTTCATTATGGAAAAGTGACTTTAATCACAAAGTCCACTCTCCTTGAGCTTTGTGTTTGTTCTTTCTGCACAAGCATCCCCTAAAAACTCAGAACATACATGTTTAAAGTTGCTAGCCACCCTATCTTTCCTTGAAACCATGTTTGTCTAAGCTTGCTTCAACAACAAGTCAAAATCCATAACATGTGATTTTGTACTTCTGACTTCTCCAAGCTTCCAAACCCTTTGCCTATAAATTAAACCTTCATTTTCAAGCTAAAGAGGATTTTGGACGAGCCCTGAAACTCACTAAAACTCCCTAGAACCAAAAATTGTAACACAAGCACAAAAACTTGTCATTTCTAATTTTTGAATCCAATCTCCAAATCCTGTCGTGCGTTTCTTGGCCAAACCATCCACAAGGTTTCTGGTACACATATAGAAGCTATCCCAACCTCTATTTTCATACTGTAACATCATCCTCACCAACCTCCATTTTCAAAAACAGAGCATCACATCTTGACTCCTTCAGAACATTCCAGCCACCCATAGCTCAAGCTAAGGGTTGCATTAGCTTCCTGGGAACTTGAGGAAGCTAACCAGATTATCACAACAACTTGAATCAAGCTCTAATTCAAAACACGATCTCCAGCTGCAAGGTAAGTTCTTCTGATTTTCATCTCATTATTTAGGCATTGTTAGGCTTGCATTTTCAAAGATAAAATGTAGATATCCATAGATTCCATTTATATGGCCTGAGTAGAGAGAATTTTGGATCAGAACTTCTTGGGAAAAAATTAGGGTTCAGATTAGGGCTAGAAAAATTCATGTTTGTTTCTGATTTATAGTTTTAATGCTTTATAGTTCTGGAACCATGATGAAATTTTCCATAACTTTCACGTTTACATTTTCCATTTTGGTTGAGAAATGAATGACTTGCATATGCTTTGGCTGGCGTGAGGAAGAAGATAAATTTCATCATCAGAACTGATTTTGTAATATATATTTATGGTTTTGTTTATAATACCAGATGTATAGCCACCCCAGTGGTAAAGAGCGCGCGTGTAAGGCATTTGTGTTAAGGGTCCTGGGTTCTAGCCCTAAGAAACCTTTTGTTTTTATTTCTTAACATTTTACCCCATGTATTTGTTAATAGCATGCATGGGCCAGAACTTCTAGGCTGACTCATTTTTGCTTCTAGCATCACCCCTCCCCCATTTACCTGTTAACAACACGGTTGGGCCAGAACTTCTAGACTGTCTCATTTTTTCTTCTAGCATCACCCCCCCCCCCCCCCCCCATTTACCTGTTAACAACACGCTTGAGCCAAAACTTCTAGGTTGTCTCATTTTTTCTTCTAGCATCACCCTCCATCTACCTGTTAACAACACACCTGGGCCAGAACTTCTAGGTTGTCTCATTTTTTCTTCTAGCATCACCCCACCCCCATTTACCTGTTAACAGCATGCTTGGGCCAAAACTTCTAGGTTGCCTCATTTTTTCTTCTAGCATCACCCCCCCCCCCCCCATTTACCTGTTAACAACACACCTGGGCCAGAACTTCTGGGTTTTCTCATATTGCTTCCAACAACGCCCCTCATCCATTTTTTTAATCATGCAAGCCAGCATAACCTTTTTATTTTCTTTCTGATTCTGATCACAAAAATAAATTTAGGCCTAAACCAAACAGATATCAGTTTTACTTACAAACATCCTTTCCACTTTCTAAACCCCCCTCTGACTTTAAATTTATATTTATATTTTATTTTCTTTCTATTATTTTTTTTTATTACTCAGGAACACCAAAAATATTATATTAAATATTTAAATTATTTAGTTTATTTTTATTTAACTTCTTAAAATAAAAAAGACCAAAAACATTTTCCTATTTAATTTCTTTTTCTTTAACTTAATATTAAACTTAGATTTAGTTCATTTTCTATGTTTAAATTAAAATTAACTTAGTTTAATTTTCTTACTTCTAACTATTATACCCCAAAATTTTCCCTCTCTTTTCTCAAGACATTTCTCACAAAGATTTTCAAAAGCTCAAGTTTGCACAAGTGCAATTGGACTTTTAATGCCCCATATAGTTTCCATGGATCATATTGGACTTTCAAACATTAGGTCGAAGATGGAACTTCTGAAACTTCGAAAGGAAGAAGAGGAAGTTGTCAAAAGGGAAAAGCAGATAATAAAAAAAAGGTGTGCAGTTGCAGATAACCATGTCGAATTCAAAACCTGGTTCAGGCTGTTCGAACCACATGACTGGTCGAAAGGAGTGATTGGAAGATTTTGACAAGTAGAAGAAGAGAAAGCTTTCTTCGATCCCCAAGCTTCGACAGAGCAACGACTTCCTTCGAGCAACCTGCTTCGATCCACCTCTAAACCCTTCGACACACATAGTTTCGACACTATGGATTACGAGTCTATTTTCATGCTTGCTTCAATCCTCAAGCTTCGACTAGGCAATGGCTTCCTTCGAGCAAACTGCTTAGATCCACCTCTAAACCCTTCGACACACATAGTTTCTACATTATGAATTACAATTTGAGGTTTGGACATTTGAACTTTCGACCACTTAATCAACTGATGGTTACTGGTAGGAAAGCAATCCAGAAATTCTTTCATTTCGATTATGCCAATGAGATCATCTTGCATACTCAAAGTGGTACATTCAGATGAATGTGGTTCATGAAGAACATACAATTGGTGGAAACAAATATTGTTTCGTCTGTTGATGAGTTTGGTCGAAGGTTGTGGATCTATGTGATCAAAATGAAAGGACGAAGTAAGTGGTACATTCAGATGAATGTGGTCCATTCGAAGAACATACAATTGGTGGAAACAAATATTGTTTTGTCTGTTGATGAGTTTTGTCGAAGGTTGTGGATCTATGTGATCAAAATGAAAGGACGAAGTAAGTGGTACATTCAGATGAATATGGTCCATTTGAAGAACATATAATTGGTGGAAACAAATATTTTTTTGTCTATTGATGAGTTTGGTCGAAGGTTGTAGATCTATGTGATCAAAACGAAAGGATGAAGTATTCGATATCTTTTAGAGATTCAAGATGCTTGCTGAACAAAGTCCTATATGCTGCCAAGCCTAAGCTTGATGTACTGTCCATATAACATCCTAAAACCATGTCAAAAAACAGTTTGATGTACTGCTATGAAACAGCCCTGCACCAAGCTACCACAACACTCTAAAATTGTTGCAAAACAGTCCTTCTATACTGCTCCTAAACCAGTCCAAGCCTGCATTATCTCAGTCCCATATTTGCACCAAATTAGCATATATAAGGTGCACCTCAAAAGCTACGAAGAGAGCATACCCAAACAGTTCAAATTTTATTTGTTTTTCCCTCTAAAACCCCAGCAAGACTCTTCTATAAATAAGTTGTTTCACAACACACAAAGGGTGTCTTTTTGGCAAGGAAAATGAGAAAGAAAAAAAGTGAGAGGAGAGAACACAAACATTGAAGCCTTAAAACACTATTAAACCCATAACCAAAAAAATAACACTTCTATTTTTATTTTTGAACTCAAGAACATTCAAGGTAGCAACTCAAGTTCGAAACACAAATTCCAGCTTCAAGGTAAGTCTTCTTGACTTTAAACCCTTAATTTCAAGCATCATTGATGATTCATCTTCGAAGATAAAATGTAATAACCATTGCCTTCGAAGCTAACCTTTTGTTTATCTTCCTTTCTTGTTAATTATATGTTAAGAGCTAACCTGTACAGACCATAAAACAATGTTGGAGTGAAAAAATTACAGCATGATTCGACACAAAGCCTTAGGATTCTACACATACTGCTTTACGGGCCCAAGTAGAAGGGAGAGGGGTGTGTGATTCAACACATAACATTATGCTTCAACTTATACTGAGTTTGATTTTGGAATTAGAGGGTCGAAAGAAGGACATGTTCGATGCATATAAGCATGCTTCGACATATGCTTTGACACATGATGTCGAAAGATTTGTTTTTTCTCTCTCTTTTGCGCTGTTTTTTTACATATTTCATATATTTGCTTTATATCTATTCAACATGGTTTGTAATAGATAATAAGGTTTAATTTCTTGCAATTCTCATTCGTACATTTGTATCCCCCATCCCCCCAAATGATGTAATAGCGTATAACATTTATTTTCCGCAATTTTATTGTTTTCATAAATGTTAGTAATTAGGGTGTGTATGGCAAGATAAAAAATAAACCTTAGAAAATCCTAATCCAAGACAAGACAAGACAATGCATGAAAAATAAACACTTGCACACTTACACCTCTAGGCTTAACTCCACTTGTTGCCTTGAGAAAAATAGTCATGATGTGCATGTGAGCCATATTAGAAAAAATAATCAAAATACAAGATCATAGTCCCTCGATGACGCTACGAATGTTGCCTTACAAATGATCTTAGTCCCTCAAGAGAAATGCTAAGATGTCTCACAATATTTCCATTCATGACTATACGATGACCCACGCTGGTCCCTTCACATCCAATGATGGGGCTTCTTACCAAATCAATGGTAAGATAGCAACACCTAAAGGAGGAGGAAAAGAACAAAGATCTTTTGAGTAGGTAGGACACTCGCAGTTTCTTGCTCATAAACTAAAACCATTTCCACATTTAAACTTTCAAAACATCTTCAAAAACAAACATCTCCTCGAACTATTTTCAAAACCAACACTTTGTATACATTCTTATAGAGACGAGAATCATTACAAAGTTTGTCGAAACAAAGGCATTTTCAAAATATTTTCAAACTTGCACCCATCACAAACACTTTTTCAAACAAAACATTTTCAAGTGATATAGCAAGCAACTAAGAGCCCTTAGATAACTACGGATGAAAAGGGTGATAACACCTTCCCTTTTCATAACCTACCCCCCGAACTCAAGAAAATATATCAAAGGGCTTTCCTGTTCTTTTCACCCTTTCCTCTATTGGATAAAAGAAAATTCGGCAGAGACTCTTGCTATCCGCAATAATTGCGATAAAACGCAAAACACCAAGTCAATTCTCCCATCGTATTACAGAACTGTCGACTTTGTTGGGGAGTACTTAAAAGTGGGTTTACCTTAGAGCTAGATCATATTTATTTACTTTCATTTTTTGACTTGATTACTTTACATTTATGGGTCCTTGTTTGGGTTTGTATTGATCCTCTACCCGGACGGGGAACACCATTAGGTAAGTAGAAATAGATTGTGGAAACTGTACAGGGTATACCGACATGGTTGAAGGGATGGCTATGTTAGTGTGACACATTTATTGGTATCGGTAGCCCTTGAGTTTAGTCAACGAGAATACGGGGCGGATGTGTGGTGTCATGAAGCACTAACTGACCTTAGAACCTTTAATTGAACAACTTGACCATTAGGAAGTAGTGAGATAGCCGACTTTGGTGCAGTCTGAAGTTGGTTGATACTCGATACTACGCTCATTATGATCGGACTTTCGGGATATTTCGGTCACCAATAAAGAGGCTTCCGTTGAAACAATTCCCGATGAAGAAAGATCAGTGATTTTGAGATTCTCTAGAACCCAATTACTTTCTAGGACATGTTGAACCAACTAAGCTTCAAGAGGGTATTTACCTATGACTCCATGCAAGCCTAAACCTAAGTACTTGTCTGCTTTGTGGGTATATGATTATTTATACATAACGACTTGTTTTCTTTATGTGTATACTTGTACATAACATCATGACATCATACCATATAATTCCCACTGACCATTTCAAGGATCTCAAAGGACATGTGATGCAGGGTCATGATGAACCAGACGTCTATCAAGGGGCAAGAGGATTTATTCTCCTCTAACCAAATGCTGTCAAAGACCAAAGCACAATAACTTGAGTTAAGGGATATGACCCACTCGACATGGTGAGCTTGATTCTCATAGAAGGACATTTCAACGGTACGAAGTTCTTCAATCAAAGTTGTAGTCAAAGTTCAATTTCTGAAATTTTCTTGAGTATACCCCGCGAGATTCTTGAAAACATCGCATCCAAATATCATGCATGTCATCAAAAATAGGTTTTCCCCATACAAGTTTCTCATATGCTTACTGTTTATTTCAGTATAGATGACTCTCGAACAAAATATTAAGGATCTTCAAGCACAAAATGCTCAATTCCAGCAGATGTTCCTGGCTCTGGCTAAGGGACAAAGGACCTGAAGGCTCTCATTCTTAAAGACAAAAAGAAAAAGACAAAGAAACCAGTGGGTGTCCTGAATATGGGAAGGAGACTCAGAGGACTAGTAAAGCGAGCTCTAGAATTTGCAACTCCGTCAAATGAGGGGGACAATCAAGAAGAGAAGACAAAAGAAGAGAACCACAGTCCAAGGTCTGAAGAAGAAGAGTCTGACTATGCTAAAGATCAATATCTTCCTGTTGATGACAAATACAAGCAGCTGAAGGATCGTCTCAACACCATGGAAATTCAAAGGGTGCTTGATTTGGATTTTGAAGAATTAGGGCTGGTTTTTGGAGTGGTCATTCCACTGAAGTTCAAGGTTCCCGCGTTTTCTAAATATGATGGAGTTTCATAACCTAAGCTGCATCTGAGGTCTTATGTCAGGAAGATCCAACCTCACACCGCTGATAGGAATTTATGGGTGCATTTCTTCCAGGAAAGTTTATCGGGGACTCAATTGGAATGGTTCTATCAGCTGGAGGGAACCAACATCTGTAACTGGGAGGATCTGGCTGCTGCTTTCTACAGGAAGTACCAATGCAATGCTGACCTCGCTCCAACCCGTACACAACTTCAAAGCATGTCTATGGGTTTCAGTGAGGGCTTCAAAGATTATGCCCATAAGTGGAGAGATCTTGCAGGAAGAGTCCATCCTCCTCTGTCTGATAGAGAGCTGGTAGATATGTTCTTGGGTACTTTGTCAGACCCATTTTTCAACCATCTGATCGGAAGCTCTTCAGTTGAGTTCACCGAGCTGATATTGACAGGTGAAAAAGTAGAAGCTGGTATCAAGAGCGGTAAGATTCAAAGGGATGCATCTTCAAGTGCAACGAAGAAGCCTTTCATTGGAAAGAGAGAGTCTAACGCTGTATATAGTCAGGAGGGACATGCTAGAGGTAACCACAACCAATTTGTGGGAGCTGTGCTAATCTCTAATCCTACGTCTGTGCAACAACATCAACATGGGAATCAGCGTAAGGAGCCTAAAAGACAATTCACCAAGATCAACATGTCACTAGCTCAAGCGTTACAGTACATGTTGAAGGCAAAGCTAATTACGTTAAAGGCTCCTCTCTGGAATCCCAATACTTCTGCTCCTAGTTACCATCCCAATGAAAGGTGTGCATACCATTTCGATAGTCCTGGACATGATACGAATGGCTACTGGGCTCTGAAGAACAAAATTCAAGATATGATTGACGCCAAGGAGGTTGAATTCGACCCTCCTGAAACTCTCAACATGGTCATTGCTCCTATGTCAAATCATTGAGAGCGTCTACTTCATTTTGAATTTTCAATTGTAATTTCATTTATTTGTTTGAACACTTATCCATTATGTCAAACTTTGTTTTCATTAATGCATTGCATATGCTTGTCTTGAATTAATCCATTTGTTTTCACTATATTCAAACTGTGGTTTTTATTCTTTTTTTGGTGATATCCAACTCTCGTTAAAAGTTGCAAGCCTTTAGAGGGAGGATGACGAAAACAATACCACAATTGCATACAATATACTTTTGGACAGACCTTGTTGACGATGTACAAGAGTTCTTTCAATTCCTAAGCAGTGGAGTTATAAGGAAGATAATCCCTAGTTAACCCTTTTGAGCCAAAGAAGTAGGAGTTTCTTTTTCACACAAATTGAAACCTTTAATCATGACTTCGACAGGGAATTTTTCTCAACTAATTCAAATGCATGTTCAGTTGCACGCGTTCAATTCGTACACAACGAATGACATCAATAATATCCTTCTGAATCAAAAGACAGAAATGGTTCCCCATAAAATGGGCAGACATTATCTTTCAAAAGAAAAGCCCACTAAGTCAAAACCTATGAAAGAGACTTAAGAAAAACTTGGGCATCCCGCTGGCTGTAATCTCAAAACAAGAGAAGTCAGGAAAAAACTAGGGATAATAGATCAAAAGAGGTCACTACAAATCCTTGACAACAGAAAAAATGTTGCAAAAATGATTTCCTTCCCAAGTAAACTTCCAAGTATCCGAACCATCACCAAAATATCATTCCAGATTCTATAGGAGTTCAAACGCACAATTAACTGAGTTTAGGACTGGAGAATATCATGAAGAACGGGTGGGTACAAATAAACTTTGAGCCTTATCCTTTGTTTCTTAAACCGTGAACCAGGCCACATTACAACCCTTTAAAAGTTCTAATTGAAGCATGGGTTAGTTCGAAAGCGTACTGTTACAAAAGGTATCCTGACTCCTGTAAGACTCACTATAAATCCTGAGTCGAGTTTATATTTTTACAAAATTCTTTTATCTGCTAAAAAATACATTTTCAAAACATCAAGGCAAACATAAACTTTTCATTGTTTGAATATCATTGTTTGCATATGGCTAATTGTTTGACAGTGGAGAAATTCACACGATGAATATCCAATGAACAAAACCACTTCCATTGACAAATCTTCCATAATCAAGGGGAATAACATGATTATTGTCTGTTGTACCCGAAAATTTTCCCTCTCATTTTGCTCAGCACATGCCCATTGAGATCCTCAATTTGCTCAAGGTTACCCAAGAGTTGACCAGACAAACTCTCTCCTAAGGCAATGTATCTCAAACTAGGGTTTCCATTTTCATCAAGATGGGTGAACTAAAAAGACCTCATATGCTCTCCATGGTCCTAATATGTTCTCAAGACCCACGATGTCAAATTTCAAGCCTTGCACAAGAAGTTTGCTCAGTCAACTGCTCAGATGCTTGAGAACCGACTGTATTAGGTCAAAAGTCAATTGTGGCCCACATACAGTCAAACTTCAAGATTTTTGGTGAACATTAACATTTTGGAGTTATATCCATCATTTGATCAAGGGTTGATCATGATTCCTCAAGGAATGCCCCAAATTCATCAAAACCCAAATGTTGCTAAATCAGGGTTTCTTAAGAAAAGTCAACCAAACTTTGACCAAGCATAAGTTCCTCATACATTATCAGAAATTTTCCATCCAAGGCTCATTTTGAATAGGATGAAATTCCCTACAATTAATATTCATCTCTCAAGTTCAAAATATGCACTCACAAAAAGATATGAATTTCCACATTATAGGTCCTTTTGAAAAGTCAACAAAGACACTTGTTAGGTCAAAGCTTCTTACATAAACATGGAAGATCCAATTGAGATGAGACTAATAGGGTTGTTTAGGGGACATCCTAAGCTTTCTAAAAATTCCAAGAACACCTCTCTAGGGTTAAAATTGTAAGAGATATGCCTTGCCAAAGTTGACCATTTTTGCAAAATAGCCAAAAGTCAAATGCGCTCAAAAATGCATTTTTTGCCAAATGGGCCTAACTTTTTATGCTTGCACCTCACTCATAACATGGTCCACGACCCAAATATTCACCCATACATTATTTTCTTCATTATTTATTTTATTTTTATTTTTTATTAATTAAAAATTTAATTAAATTAAATAAATGACAAATAATAGCAAAGATTTGTTTTTATCTAATTTTTGGACAGAATCACAAGCTAATTATGCTGGCATATCATGATCAAATCGAATCAAGGTTGACTGGCACAAGAATGGCATGATTAGGCCTAATTTGGAAACAAATCATACAAAGGAAAAATCATATCCAATCTTCAAAAACTTCAAAGATACCAGCTGTTTTTATAACCCTAATTCACTTAGGGATATATAATGAACAAGACCAAGCACAAAAACAGGGGCTAGCAGTCGTAAAGAACACTAGAACAAACTCAAAAATTTTGGCAAAAAGTGGTGATCTGATCTCTACCCTAGAGGACGATTCAAGGCCTTCCAACATTCCCAATCATATTCTGGAGCATCTCTGATGCTAACAGGATCAGTAGCAAGCACTCTCGCGCCCCGAATCACTCCCTAGACCTCATACGGTTCGCTTCCTTTTTCAAAATCGATTACAACCAATCTTGCATCATTATCATAAAGGGGTTTGAAGTCACGTTTTGGGGATTCTTGATACAGGTGAAATTAGCCTACACAAAGGGTACCATCATACTCGTGAGGTCAAAACCAATTGATTGATGTAGCCATAATTGATTTATCATGCCTGTGTTGGATTTTTGAGATTTACAGGGTTTTAGTTACAGACGTTGTCCGTAGGTATAAGTCACCTACCTAAAACGAAGGACAAAAGGAAGGATATGGTGATTTGTCATCACCCCATTGGTTCGTTTGAATTCCGCGCACTTTTCTAGCTATCAACTATGTTTTACATATTATGTTATTGTTATATTAACAAATAGAACAGGTAGCACGAATGGTAGGGCGCGTTAGTATTGAGTGTAAGGACCTGAGTTCGATCCCAAGTCCCAACAAGTTTTCATTATTTTCTTAATTCTCACCTGCAGATTCAGTGTTCCATAACCCCACGCGTCCATCATGCGCCTTATTGATCCAACCAATGAATCATCATCTATCCAGATCCAATGCCCTAGATGGGAAGGGACCATGGTGCACCATCAGAAGGGCGCAACATTGAACCTCATGCGTTAGATGGGCTTTGCTACATGGGCCTGGAGGCAATTCATCATGGCATCCCCCTCCAATTGCTTAAACAGGCCCTTCTCTCATCTTTTGATTTTAATTCTTTTTTTAATTACTTTTCTAACCATTTTCTTTTTTTTTTTAAAACATCAAATTATTCCTTTTTATTATTAAATCATGAAATCACAAAAAAATACCAAAAATCATTTTTTCATAAAATATTTATTTTCTTTGATTAATTAATTTAATTCAAAATTAGGGCAATTAAATCTTATTTTTTGTAAATTAAAATCAATTAGAAATTAGGGTTTGATTTCTCATATAATTAATCTTTCTTCAAAAAATAACCTAAATATTTTTCTCAATTAGATTTTTAGGTTTTAATATTGTCCTCGCATCTAATTTGCCGCGCGCATTTTAATTACTTTTTTTATTATTTTTGTAACTGCTCCGAGTTTGTAATAGCTTTAATTAGGTTTTAATTTCACCTTTTATTTTACAGTCTAAATAATTATGTATCTGCGAAAGCCATGTAATAGCTAGAACTTTAAGCTTTCCGCATTTTAATTTCCGCAATTATAAACTTTTAGATGTATGCTAATAGGATTGTATGGAAAGAATACTTGAAAATTAAAATGGTATAAAACCCTAAATGTGCAAAGACAAATTAACTAAAAAAATTACACTCGCACATGCTCACTCCTAGGGTTTACTCCACTTCGGTCGCCTTCGGTTAAATGGTCATGAAGTATAGGGTTTGTTAGTGGTTGTCCTCTAGCCCCGAAAGATCTCAAATGACCCATTCGGATGTTGCCTCGGAAAAAGATCTTTAAGGCTTTAGGATGATTACCAACACCTTCTAACATTGCTTTTATGACCGTATCTGTCCCTCCAAACGTTCCTTAAAACTCCAACGACAGTACTACCTATTCCTTAATAATGGGATATCACTGTCTAAAGGAAAACGACAGTCTTTTTCGAGTAGGTAGAAAAGTTTTAAGTACTTGCTCAATCAATCAAACTTTTTTTCACACAAACACTTTTTTAAAACAATTTTCAAAACAACTTCCTCACACCCTTGAGGACTGATACAAGGGTTATCACGAAGTAAATTTTTTTTCAAAACAAGCACGCACACAAGCAATTTTAAAATGAGCAAGTACCTAAGAGCCCATGGAAAACCATAGATAGAAAGGGTGCTAACACCTTCCCTTTCTATAATCTACCCCCGTACTCAAAAATATTATCGAAAAAGGTTTTTTTATGTTCTTTTTCCTTTTCCTTAGTTGGATGAAATAAAAGTCGGTGGCGACTCTTGCTTACCGCGACATTTTGCAAACACAAAACGCAAACCAGTATAACAGTCGGTTCTGCCACTGTATCATAGAAATGGTGACTCTGCTGGGGACAATAATAAAGTGGGGTATACCTTAGGATCTAGGTCATTTTAAAAATTCCTTTCTTGTTTGTTTGCTTTATTCTTAAAGGGTTTTGCTTGGGTTACTATAGATCCTACACCTGGATCTGGGGGCACTTATTAGGTAAACAACAATAGATCATGGAGACTGTACGGCGTAGACCGATATGGTTTAAGCGATGGCTATGTTGATGTGGCACTTTGGTTGGTACCGATATCCTTCATGGGGAAACGAGGAGAATATGGGGTCTCTGCATGGTGTCGTGAAGCACTAACGGACCTTAGAACCTTAGTTGAACAAACTTGGCCATTAGAAAGTAGTGAGATAGTCGGTCTCATTATGGAGCTGAGGATTGGTTGATACTCGATGCTATACTCATTGAGATTGGACTTTTGGGATATTTAGGCCGCAAGAAAAGATTGCTTGAGCTGAGACAATGCTCGATAAAGGATGGTCAATGATATTGAGAATCTTTAGAACCCGGTTACTTTTTAAGACAGGTTTGAAACCAACTAAACTTCAAGATGGTATGACCTTTAACCTCATGCAAGCCTTAAACTTAAGAGCTTGGTGTGATTTGTCTGTGTTTTCTATACATCTGGTTTATCATGACATCATACGTCATAACATAGCATCCATTCTTATTGTACTAACCATTTCAAGGACCAAGGAAATTTATCTTTGTTCTATTTTGCAGATCATGGCTTTCGTTTGTAGAAACACTATCTGAATAAGCTTTGTGAAGATACCTTCCCAACTCAAAGTGCTAGTATCAAAGGTTTTCGAAACTTCTGCGTTCACTAAGAGACATGGTCGACTTCTCAACCAGGTTACTTCAAACTTTGATGAAAAGATGATGAGTGTACTCTTTCAGTTCTTTGATCCCAAGCACCACTGCTTCACCTTTCTAGACTATCAGTTGGTGCCTACCATGGAAGAATTCTCTCAGTTGTTGGATATACCCATTCTTGAACAGTTGCCTTTCACAGGTCTGGAAGAAGTTCCTAAGCCAGAAGTCATTGCCTCAGCTTTGCATCTGAAATGGGCCGACGTGGTATCCAATTGGGAAACAAGAAGCGGAGTCAAGGGTTTTCTAGTCAAGTTCCTGATAGACAAGGCCCAGCTGTTTTGGGATGATATGGATTTCCAGGCCTTTGAGAAGGTCTTGGATCTTATAGTCTATGGGTTAGTACTATTCCCTAATCCAGACTCATTCATATATGTGAATGCTATCAAGATCTTCCTCTATCGCAACCCTGTGCTTACCTTGCTCGAAGATATTTTGCACACTCTCCATACTCGTACCATGAAGAGAAGAGGGGTTCTTATGTGTTGTATGCCATTGCTGTCGAGGTGGTTTATTTCTCACCTCCCTAAGTCCATACTGAAGAATGAAGAAGGTTATCGTTGGTCACAAAGGATAATGTCACTCGCTCACATGGATATTCTCTGGTGTTCCCGAGCTATGGAAAACACTGCTATTATTGACCGCTGCGGGAAGTACCCTAATATCTCGTTACTTGGCATCAGAGGGGGTATAACCTACAATCCTTGTTTATCTCTGTGACAATTTGGTTACACTCGAAGAGATGGTCCCCATGAGTTACTTATCGAGGGCATTGTATTCAACTATGAGGATGATATTTAAGAGTATCTCCGGAGGTTCATACGAGCTTGGGGCATGGTAAACAGATCTGAAGCCAAGGCTTTAGGGCCAAAGGCTTCCATTTCTATGGAACCTTACCTCCAATGGGTACGAGCTCGCGCCTAGAAACTTATGATGCCTTATTTGGCCGTTTTACCAGTGATTGTGGAACCCACTACTGAAGGGGGTATTCCTTACATGGTTCTCTATCCTGATATGCCCACTGATCTTGGATAATTATAGAGGTCTTGGATTCAGTTGAAGAAAGAGCGGGATACTTACAAGGATCAGTTCTATGCCGAGGAGAGGAAGGTTTTAGAGCTCACAAAGCAGCTCCATGAGGAAAGAGGACTCAATGTCTATCTCGACATGAAGAGGATGTGTGATATGGTGGCCAGAACCGGGATCGTGTTTCCCTATTTCGTTAAGGAATTTGCTGGTTAGCATTTTGCGTTTGTGTTTGCAAAATGTTACGGTAAGCAAGAGTCGCCACCGACTTTTATTTTATCCAACAAGGAAAGGAAAAAAGCATAGAAAAATTCCTTTTTCGAGATATTTCTGAGTACAGGGGTTAGATTATAGAAAGGGAAGGTATTAGCACCCTTTCTATCTGTAGTTATCTACGGGCTCTTAGGTACTTGCTCATCATTTTCAAAATTGTTTTCTTTGTGTTTGTGGGCTTTGAAAAGTTTTTTAACTTCGATTTAACTCTTGCCTCTGTCTTCAAGAGTGTAATGAAGTATTTTTGAAAACTTGTTTCAAAAGGAGTGTAAGTGTGAAAAAGGTTTGTTTTGGATGAGCAAGTATCTAAGAACTAATCTACCTACTCGAGAAAAGAATCGTTTTATGCTTGTTTCCTTTAGACAATGTTATCCCACTATTAGTGAGTAGGTAGCACCGTCGTTGGAGTTTTGAAGGTCAATTCGAAAGGGACGTACGTTCACTAAAGCAATGTTAGGACGTCTTAGTAGCAACCCTAATATCTTAGATCATTTATCTGAGGCAACAATGTCCGAGGCAACCTTTCTGAGGCAACTATGATCTTTTAGATAAGAGGACGACCTCTAAAACAACCTATACTCAATGACCGTTTTAACAAAGGCAACCAAGCGGGAGTGTACCCTAGGAGTCGCATGTGCAAGTGATTCAGTTTCAGATTTATTTATCTTTGCACATTTAGGGTGATCTAACAGTTTGAAATTAGTCATACATTCTTGTCATGCAAACCCTAATTATTCACATATCTAGCAGTTAAATATTTGCAGAAATTAAAGTGCGGAATTTAAACTAAGCTATTACAAGGCTTCGGGTATTTACATAGCCAAAAACAAACCCTTTGAAAATAAAAGCGATAAATGTAAAAGTCCTAATTAAAACTATTACAAACTGTGAGCAGATAAAATAATTGGATAAAGAATAATAAAGCGCGCAATTAAAATTAGATCGAATGAGAAATTAGGGTTTTGACCCTCCTATCCTAATTTAAAAGAAAATTGTTTTTTGTTGTTTTTAATATTTTTAAAAGAAAAGAACTAAGTTTTTCTAAATCAAATATGAAAATTAATTAGTTAATTAAATTAATTAAAAAAAATTAAAAGACCTATTTTTGGTTTTTGGTTATTTTGGGAAAAAATAAAATATAATTAAGTTAGTAATAAAACCTAATTATTCTAGTTAATTTTAATTATTTGCAAAAATAAATTAAAGTTGTCTAATTTAATCAAACCTAATTAAATTAATTAATTTATTGATGAAAAATAAAATTCTAATTTTAATTGGACATAAAAATATTTTTGGTGATTTTTTGATAAAAAAAGAAAATTATTTTAATGGTTAGTAAATAAATAAATAAAATTAAATGAAATAAATAAAATATAAAAGAAAGAGAAATTGGGCCTGAAAATTGGGGGTGCAAAGAGCAGAATCTGGGCCCATTAGTGATGATCCATGTTGACTTTTGTGATCCTGTGTATTGTGTTTGACTTGGCCTATGGTGTTCCCTCCTGGATGGCCATCAGATTTGACCATCCAGCCACTTGGCATGCCAGATCTTGAGGGAGTATGATGGGTCTGGGTATTGCATATGCACTGGATAACCTGGAATAAATCAAGAAAAATCACAAATGTTGGAGGAAGGGGTCGAACCCCTGACCTCATGCACTCCAACGCCTTAAGCGCTTGCCTGGTCACCACTGGGGCACTTTGTTTTTGTTATACATATAATGGAAAATAATAATAATATATGAAACAAAGCATTATTGGAATTTTTGCGCGAAAATTCAAATGGCCAAATCAGATAAGGCCACGTCTTCATCCCTGTTCTTGCACCGTCGCTAAAGGTTTGTTAACCTATACCTACGGACAAATGTTCGTTGCTACAACCATGCCAATTCTCAAAATCACGTACACGTGATATAAATGATCACCAAGGCCATGGTTAGAACCGTCTCCTCCTTCTGAACACAATGGTACCTTTTAACAAGGCCAATTTCACATGTAAACAAAAGCCCTAATTCGAAGCTCTAAAACCTAACAATGGTGAAATCCTGTATATGCCATAAAAACGCAATTAAAGAATACAGAGAGCTTGCAAACATGATTGTGATCAAGAATGTGTAATTAATTCAACCTAACAATGCATAAATCATGCGATTCGAATTCAAGAACAGGGGTATGTCGTGAGCGACTTACTGTGCGTTTTGGGACTGGAATGGACTTGTTCTTGGTTGCTTTAGCTTGCTGAGAATCCAAGGAGTCGATTGGGATCGTTCAAAGGTCCTGAAACTGCCTCCAAGTGGGATTTCGATCTCACACTTTTCTTGGTTTTTTTTCAGATTTGGTTCTCCCTCTAGCACCTGTTTCTAATCTATTTTTAGGTTTGCCTCGCCTCCTTATGTATCAAGGGATGCATTAGGGTTGATAACTGCATCCAATCTTCCTTCTTCAATGATTTTTTTGATTTGATTTGATTCATCTTTAAAACCTTCCAAATTTAGCTTATTTCCAATCTTTTTGTCCACACATGCCTTGATACGAGTTTGAATGACTTGCTAGCTGTAATTGGAACTTGAAACAAGCACAAAATCTCTTACTTTCAATATTTTGGATTTTATTTGATTTGTTTTAATTTAAATCAAATTAATTCAAATAAAAATCAAAATAAATAATCAAAATAAGATATGGACAAGTGGCAAAGGCTAGAGCTCGTGGGCTATGTTTCCAGCTCAAAACAAGATAAAAAGATTGGGCCCATTTGGAAAAATTTGAAGTTTTAGGGATAGTTGACTTTTGGCAATTTTGCAAAAAAGGTCAACTTCACCAATGCATAACTTCCTCAATTTTGACTCTTTGGAGGTGTTCTTGGACTTTTTAGAAATCTTGAGATGTCCTATAATCGACCCTTTTAGTCTCATATCATTTTGATATTCCATTCTCATGTATGCAGCTTTGACAAAAAAGGTGTTTTTGTTGATTTTTCAAAATGACCTATAATGTCCAAATTTATAACTTCTTGTGAGTGCATATTTTGAACTTGGGAGATGAATATGGATTGTAGGGAATTTTATCCTATTCGAAATGAGCTTTGGATGGGTCATTTATCATAAAGTATTAGAAAGTTATGCTTGGTCAAAGTTGAGTTGACTTTTCCTACAAAACCCTAATTTAGCAACTTTTGGTTCTTGAGGAATTATGAGCAATCCTTGATGAATCATGATCAAACCTTGATAAAATGATGAAATATACTTCAAAATTAGGATGTTGGCCAAAAATATTGAAGTTTGACTGTATGTGGGCCACAGTTGACTTTTTCCCTAGCATAGTCAATTTTTGGGCCTTTTGAGCAATTTACTGAGCAAACTTTCTCTGCAAGGCTTGAAACTTGACATGGATGATCTTGAGAACATATTAGGACAATGTTGAGCATTTTTGGTCACTTGGATTCAAGTATCTTGATGCAACATGAAATCCTAATTTGAGATAGACTGCCTTATGAGGGAACTTGTCTGGCCAACCCTTGGACTACCTTGAGCAATTTGAATATCATTCTTGAAATGTTTTGAGAAATATGGGAGGGAAAATTTTGGGGTACAACAGCTGCCCCTGTTCAATTTTCTTAAACCTGAGGATGTAGATTGGCTTTCGTGCCTTTCGTGATCCAAAGGTGGAAGATGATTGAACACTAGAGTGCCCAGAAATTTGCACTAGCATGAAGTGGTAATTGTCTTGTGATGTCGGGAATGGGATTACAGATGCCATTTGGAGATTTCTGACGGGAGAAGGCCTTAAAGATGCCATCCGAAGGAGTGTCGGTCGCATAAGAGATTCCTTAGCGAGAGCTTGTATACCTTTCGTTGAGGAAGATTCCGCTGGGGAAGTCTGATCTTTGTTGAGAGAAGTAGAATTTTAAGAGCTTCGATTGTCTGTTATTCTGCCGGTGAGTCGTCTTTGTTGATATTTAGGAACTTTGGTCGTCTGTACTCAACTGAGGAGTCATCTCTATTGATATTTAGGAACTTTGGTCGTCCGTACTCAACTGAGGAGTCATCTTTATTGATATTTAGGAACATTGATCGTCCGTACTCAATTGAGGAATCATCTCTGTTGATATTTAGGAACTTCGATCGTCCGTGCTCAACTGAGGAATCATCTCTGTTGATATTTAGGAACTCCGATCGTCCGTACTCAATTGAGGCAACATCTCTGCTGATATTTAGGAACTTCGATCATCCGTACTCAACTGAGGAATCATCTCTACTGATATTTAGGAACTTTGATCGTCCATACTCAACTGAGGAGCCGTCTCTGTTGATATTTAAGAACTTCGATTGTCCGTACTCAACTGAGGAAACATCTCTATTGATATTTAGGAACTTTGATCGTCCGTACTCAACTGAGGAATCGTCTCTGTTGATATTTAGGATCTTTGGTCGTCCGTACTCAACTGAGGAAACATATCTATTGATATTTAGGAACTTTGGTTGTCCGTACTCAAATGAGGAATCATCTCTATTGATATTTAAGAACTTCGATCGTCCGTACTCAAATGAGGAAACATCTCTGTTAATATTTAGGAACTTTGGTCGTCCGTACTCAACTGAGGAATCATCTCTGTTGATATTTAAGAACTCCAGTCATAATTCAACTGAGGTAAAAGCTCTGTCAAGATTTAGGAACTCGTCTGTAATTCAACTGAGGAAACATCTCTGCTGAGATTTAGGAACTCGTCCGTAATTCAACGGAGGTAAAAGCTTCATAGCTTGAATTTTGTGAGAATTTGATTGTATCTTTCCTGAAAGGTAAAGGTTAGCTGTATGTAATTCATGATATGTATCAAGCAACGATGTTCTCAAAATAAATGAGATTGTGTTGTATGATGCGTATATGCATGTGTCATGATGTATGGAAATGTAGTGTTTTGAGCTGGGGAAAATAAATCCCGGATTGCTGCTGGAGAAAAGAATTGAATTTTTTCGTTTCCGCTGGAGATAGTGAATGAAGATGATTGTGAGAATAAACCTGCAGGAGAGGATAACTCCGCTGGGGAATAAACTGACGAGAGAATGACTCTGTGGGGAAGAGATGCTCTGCTGAGGATTCCGCTGACAAATTCAGCTGGGAATGAATTACTGTTGCTGGCGATAATGAAACCTGTTGGGGATTGAATTTCTGTCTGTGAAAGGAATGAACTCCACTGGGGATGGTTTTCCAGTTGCGACTTCACTGGGAATAACCTTTTAGACTCTACTGGGGACAATCTTCCAGAGTCCATTGGGGACAATTCTTCAAACTCCACTGGGGATAATTTTTCAAACTCCATCAGGGATATTTTTTATACTCTGCTAGGGATGGTAAGACTTTTTAGTGCTGATGGTAGATAAACTCTGCTTTGGGGAGAATATCGTCAATTCATTCACAGTTGCGAGTCTCAGCTGGGAAGAGTTAACATTACTGTCTTTTCCCTTACTCTACGGGGAATGAATGTACCTTCAATCGTTTCCTCCAGCTAGGTCTATCCCTATACCTGGTGGATAGAGCAACTGTACGGTTTGGACATTTCTCGTTTTCCCCTTGTTCCTAATATTACGAGTAATCATCTTTTGTTTTGTATGTAAATATTTATGAGCAACAATTATTGTCAAATGCATATATCAAAAATGAACATTGGACGTTCTTGCAAAACAAAACAGAAAAAAAGGAAAACAGTTTGAAATTTCTTTGTAAAAAATGACTTGTATTGATTTTGAAGTTAGCCTGTAAATAGGCGTTTTTGTGCAAGAGATTGACGTCCTAGTAAGAGAACGCCGCCAAACAATAGAGTTTATACAATTTGTGAAAAACAAGGAAAAACAGCTATGTGAATAATCCCACTGGGCTCCAACTCTGCTATTGCCTTTATGTCATCGAGCATCTCATCACTTTGCTACTTGGTTGAAGGTGGATCAGACTGATTGGTGTCGTCCGAGCTTGATAGTCGATACCGAAGCCTGGTTGCAAGGTGATCCAATGAGACATAGTGTTACGCTTTGATCCCTAATTTTTGCCTAGACCGCCCTTTCGGGTTTTCAGTCCACCGAGATACCCTTTTTTGCCCAAGCCGCCTTTTCAGGTTTTCGACTTGTCGGGTGTACAGATTTTTTTATATTTTCATCCCTTATTTTTGCCCGAACCCTTTTGGTTCGCCGGGAAGCCCTTATTTTTGCCTAGGCCAGTCAACCTAGCGGGTCTTTGATTATGCATAGTATTTTTTCACTATGTCTGCATTGACGGGGTAAGGAAGGTCGTCACCATCCATGGTGGTTAGAATCATAGCTCCTCCTGAGAAAATGTTCTTAACCACAAATGGCCCTTCGTACATAGGGGTCCATTTGCCCCTGGGATCACCTTGTGGTAGTATGATGCGCTTGATCACCAGATCCCCAACTTGATACTCTTATCGTCTGACTTTCTTGTTAAATGCCTTGATCATCCGTTTTTGATACGTCTGACCATGAAAAATAGCAGTAAGTCTCTTTTTGTCGATTAAACTCAGCTGATCAAGCCGGATCTGAGTCCAGTAATCTTCGCTCAAAACTGTATCCTTCATAATCCGAAGAGAGGGTATCTGAACTTCAATGGGAAATACAGCCTCCATTCCATATACCAAGGAATAGGGTGTTGCCCCTATTGACGTCCGCGGTGAGGCACGGTACCCATGAAGAGCAAATGGTAACATCTCGTGCCAATCTTTGTATATAACCTTCATCTTCTGCACAATCTTCTTGATATTCTTACTAGTCGCTTCAACAGCCCCATTCATCTTCAGCCGGTAGGGAGAAGAGTTATGATGTTGTATCTTGAACTGCTTGCAGAGCTCGGTGATCATCTTATTATTGAGATTTGTACCATTGTCCGTAATGATCCTCTCTGGTACACCATATCAGCAGATCAGATTATGCCGAATAAACCGTGCCACGACATTCTTGGTCACTGTAGCAAAGGAAGCTGTTTCAACCCACTTGGTAAAGTAATCAATTGCTACCAAGATGAAACGATGCCCGTTGGACGCAGTAGGTCTGATCTCACCGATCATATCAATGCCCCACATTGCAAAAGGCCAAGGTGCTGTCAAGACGTTCAGAGGGACTGGAGGTATGTGCACCTTATCAGCATAGACTTGGCACTTATGACAAGTCCAAGAATGCTGATAACAGTCGGCTTCCATGGTGGACCAATAATATCCTTCCCGAAGGATTTTCTTTGCCATGGTGTGTCCATTGGAATGAGTCCCAAAAGTACCTTCATGTAACTCCTCCATGATTCTTTCTGCTTCATTCTTATCCACACATCGCAGCAAGGTTGAGTCATGGTTACGCTTGTAAAGTATGCCATTACTGATGAAGAACTTCGCCGCGAATCTTCTCAGAAATTTCTTATCATTAACAGATGCACCCTCGGGGTACTCCTGAGCCTCAAGATACCTCTTTACCTCGTGAAACTAGGGTTTATCTGCTACCTCCTCAGTCTCAATGTCACAGCAATGTGCAGGTTCGTCCAACCTTTCAATGGTAATCCGGGGAGCCTCGTTGTCCCATTTGACTTTGAACATAGAAGACATCGTAGCTAGCGCGTCCGCCAACTGATTCTCCTCTCTAGGGAAGTGTTCAAAGGTTATCTCCTCAAAATATGGAAGCAACGTCAACACATACTCCTCGTAAGGAATAATATTTGGGTGTTTCGTATCCCACTCGCCTTTGATCTGACTGATCACGAGAGCAGAATCTCTGAAAACACTCAGAAACTTAATCCTTAGGTCAATTGCTGCTCGAAGACCCATGATGCACGATTCATACTCCGCCATGTTCTTGGTGCAGTTGAAACATAGTCGGGCGGTGAACGGAGTATGAGATCCTTCAGGAGATATGATCACAGCTCCAATGCCATTACCCAAAGCGCTTGAAGCTCCGTCAAAGTACATAGACCATCGGGATCCTTCCTCAGGTCCTTCATCGGGTCCAGGTGTCTCACAGTCAGTCACCAACATGATGTTTTCATCCGGAAACTCAAAGTTCATAGACTGGTAATGGTCCACTACTTGATGTGCCAAATGATCTGCCAACACACTTCCCTTGATTGCTTTTTGGGTCGTGTATTGGATGTCATACTCAGTCAAGATCATCTGCCATCTCGCTATTCTTCCAGACAAGGCAGGCTTTTCGAAGATATACTTGATTGGATCCATCTTTGATATCAATAGAGTAGTGTGAGTCAGCATATACTGTCTCAGCCAGTGAGCAGCACATGCCAAAGCACAACAAGTTTTCTCAAGCAGTGAGTATCGGGTCTCATAGTCGGTAAAAATTTTGCTAAGGTAGTAAATAGCATGCTCTTTTCGGCCGGACTCGTCATGCTTCCCCAGCATGCACCCCATTGAATTATCGAGTACTGTCAAGTATAAGATCAAAGGTCTCTCTTCAACTAGAGGCATCAGAATAGGAGGCTCTTGGAGATATTCTTTGATCCTTTCAAAAGCGGCCTGACATTCATCGTTCCATCTCACCACTTGATCTTTCTTCAGTAACTTGAAGATTGGCTCACAAGTAGCAGTTATGTGTGAGATGAATCAGGCAATGTAGTTCAACCGTCCCAAAAAGCCTCTGACTTCTTTTTCTGTTCGGGGAGCTGGCATTTCCTGTATAGCCTTCACCTTTGTGGGATCCACCTGAATACCCTTATCACTTACGACGAAACCCAACAGCTTACCAGACCTCACTCCGAAGGTGCACTTATTCGGGTTTAACCTCAGCTTGTACAACTTCAACCTGTCAAATAGCTTCTGGAGATGGTCCAGATGTTCCTCTTCAGTCTGGGATCTTGCAATCATGTCTTCAACGTATACCTCAATCTCCTGATGGATCATGTCGTGGAACAAAGCGACCATGGCACACTGATACGTTGCCCCAACATTCTTCAATCCGAAAGGCATGACTTTGTAGCAAAAGTTACCCCACTGTGTAACAAACGTTGTCTTCTCCATATCTTCGGGATCCATCTTAATCTGATTGTAACCGGAGAAACCATCCATAAAGGAGAAGACCTTATATTGTGCGGTATTGTCAACCAGAATGTCGATATGAGGGAGATGGAAATCATCCTTGGGGCTTGCCCTGTTCAGATCCCTATAGTCAACGCACATACGGACCTTACCATCCTTCTTCGGCATTAGAACCACGTTGGCAACCCACTGTGGGTAAGAAGTAACTTCTAGAAAACCGGCATCAAACTGTTTCATAACTTCAGCCTTGATTTTCTCATATATCTCTGGGCGCATTCGGCGAACTTTCTGTTTCACTGGAGGACAGTCTTCCTTAGTTGGCAAGCGGTGAACCATAATATCGGTATCCAACCCAGGCATATCTTCATAAGACCAGGCAAAGATCTCAACATAATCACGCAGCATCTGAATCAATAGTTGTTTAACACTAGGCTCCAGATTTGCACCGATCGTGACCTCTTTCTTGTCCTCTTCTGTACCCAGATTTAGTGTTTCCGCTGGCTCTTCATGCGGCTGTATGGCCCTCTCTTCCTGAAGAAATAGTCTATCAAGTTCACCAGGAACTTCGCAATCATCCTCACCTTCATCCTCGGCTTGGTTGATCGGACTTTCGAAGTCATAACTGACAGTAGCAGAGTCGTTATCAGTGGGATCCAGAGTGGATGTAGACCTGTATATGTGAGTGTGTGTAAGACAAATAGCTGTTTGATAAAGTGCAAAAAAGAAAAACAAGGAGCGCAAAATTTGTAATGCAAGAAAACATCCAATGCTTTTATTGATGATATATGGAAATGACACATAATAAGCCCTCAAACAAATCCACGGTGTCTCGGGTAAGGCACCGAGCCATAAAGTTTAAAATTGTCTGTTACAAATCCAAAACAAAAGTCTATTACTGTGTAATAAAAGAAACTGGCATGAATTCCTTTGCCGTCCAATTTCTTAATCCTCCATCGGTAGCCGGGTAAATCTAGTTGTCAAACTCAGACTCTTCATCATCATCTTCAATCACATTTACTTCCGGATTTGTGATACGCATGGGAGGTCTTCCAATCCGCGCACGCCGAACAGCCCTTTGAGCTTCTGTAGTAAAACCCAAACCAAACTTGTCAGTCTTGTGTGCAAAGTCAGGGAGTTGGCCCCAATTCGCACACCCACCTTTCTCAATAACAGCCCGGGCATCCTTGAGGGAAGCCATCTTCATTGGAGGATCTTCAGCAACAGTTTCAATCGACACCAGCGTCTGGGGGACTTCTTCAAAGTTTTGACACGGGGTTTCAATGAACTCCCCATCCATTTGCACATACCGAAAAGAGTTGAGGTGGCTCACCATGTACTCCTCTTCTCCTCGTACTGTAACAATTTCCCCTTCATTGGGTATTTCAGCATCTGGTGGAGCGTAGAAGTTACTACCCCAGCTTTGTGGATCCACGGGCGACCCAGCAAACAAGAATAAGATGGTCGAATGTCCATCACATAGAATGTAGACGCGAAGGTCTGAGAACCAACCTTAACTGGAACATCCACCTCTCCATGCACCATCCTCTTGGACCCATCAAAGGCCCTAACCACAATATTACTCGGCTTCAGCACCAACCCTTCACAGTCTAACCGGTCTAACGCTTTCTTGGGTAAAACATTCAACAAAGACCCAGTATTTACCAACACGTGAGCTAGAGTAGTGCCCCTGCACTCGATTGAAACATGCAGAGCGTCATTGTGATTCTTTCGCTTGGCAGTCAAGTCTGCGTCGAAGAAACCCAACCCGTTATCCACTGTCAAACTAGCCACACAATCTTTGAACTGGTCAGCAGATGTTTCCTGCGGCACGTGCGCAGTTTTCAGGAAAGCAATCAGAGCCTTAGCATGGGCTTCTGAGCACAACAATAAAGACAACATAGAGATCTTCGACGGGGTTTGCCCTAGCTGTTCGACTACATTGCAGTCTCTCTTTTTGATGATATTTAAAATTTCCTCTATCTCCTGTCTAGAGGCTCCAACAGTAATCTTCTTTGGCGCCTCCATCTAGGCAGGCTCACCGGTGATTCCTTTGCCCCGAGCGTCAGATGACTCGGCGACAGAGGTAATGATTGGAACATGAACAGGGACAGTAGCAGATGTACTGGCAGGTGTAATAGCAACAGGCTTCCTAATAGTTGGTGGGGAAATTTCAGGAGAGAAAAGCCTTCCGCTTCGGGTGACTTTGCTAGACCCAACAATATTGCTGACGTCAGTATCAGCCTCTTCGTCCTTCAAGTCTTGTTTAATCCCGTGATAATACACATCGGCCCCATAGTGCCACGGGACAGCCTTATCTGACGTGTAAGGGATAGGTCCAGGAACAGTAATGATCAATGGAGCAATTCTCGGAACAGATGTAATTCTAATAGGATTTCTCGAGGAAGCCTTGGAAGAATTGGCGGAAATGATGATTATGGAAACTTCTTCAACAGGAGTTAATGGAACCAAAGTTTTCTCGAACAAGATTTCTTTATTATCCATCAGGCGATGGACACCTGACTTCAAAAAATGGCAACCAGTAGGTAGGATGGAACACAGATGGCAACCTTCGCCATAGCCCGGAAATAAACCGGCCAATAATAAGTTCTTCTTTACTGTTATCAACGGAGTAGAAATGTCTTTCACAGAAGTCACAAACGAGTCATCATCCACAACATTCACTCCATGCTTGGGCATTGGAGCAGTCATGACATTAGGCTTTTCCGGCGCTTCAAACTCAATCTCCTTAGCATCGATCAGATCCTGCACTTTATTCTTCAAAGCCCAGCAATTGTTAGTATCATGCCCTGGTCTATCAGAGTGATACGCACAGCGGGCGTTCGGATTATACAACGGTGATGTGGTGTTGGAATTCTTTGGAGCCTCCTTCGGAATCACCAAGTTGGTCTTCAACAGTTGTGGCAGAATTTGAGATAAAGTCATACTGAGCCGAGTAAACTGCCTTTGCGGTCTCTCTGCTCTTTGCTGATTGTTACGTTGTGGGGCAACAGTTGGTCTTGATATAACTACCGCATTAACTGCTTGGCGGAGCTCAGGTCGATTCTGGCTCCTCGAGCTGTAAACTGCACAAGACTCCTTCTTGAAAGGCTTCTTCTCGGTACTTGACGAAGCACCTTTCTGTATCTTGCCGCTCTTGATACCGGCATCAACTCTCTCCCCAGTCATAATCAACTCAGTGAAACCAGATGATGAACTACCGATCAAATGATTGAAGTACGGACCAGACAAAGTCCCAAGGAACATATCCACCAACTCCCTATCAGCCAGAGGGGGTTGTACTCTTCCTGCCAGATCTCTCCACTTCTTAGCGTAGTCTTTAAAACCTTCGCTCGCACCCATAGACATACCCTGAAGTTGGGTACGTGTGGGAGCAAGGTCGGCATTATATTGGTACTGCTTGTAAAAATCAGCAGCAAGGTCCTCCCAGTTACGGACGTTAGCTCCTTCCAGTTGGTAAAACCATTCAAGTTGAGTCCCTGACAGACTATCTTAAAAGAAATGAACCTAGAGGTTCCTATCAACAGTATATAGTTTAATCTTTTTGACATACGAGCGAAGGTGTAACTTCGGGCAGGAGACCCCGTCGTACTTAGCAAAGACAGGAGCTTTGAACTTGTGGAGAATCACCACCCCAGATGCCAAACCCAAATCTCCAAAGTCCAACCCAGGTATCTTCTGGATATCCATTGCGCTCAATCGGTCTTCGAGTTGCTTATACCTATCCTCGGCAGGAGGATACTGGTCTTCATCAAAGTCAGTGTCATTGTCAGAAACCATAGGGCTAGGAGCCTTCCTTCTTGATTCTCTCCCCCTCCAGATGAGTGAGACAAATCAACTTCCTCTCGCAACCTGTTCCCAAACCTGTGACCCATATTCAGGAGGACCGTCTTCTTCTTCTTCTTCTTCTTATCCTTCAAGATAAGAGTCTTCAAATCTTTCTGCCCCTTGGCCAGGTGCATAAACATTTCCTGGAACTAGGCATTTTGAGCTTGAAGAGCCTTAATAGATTGATCAGTAGATGTTTCAGAAGCCATGATGTGCTGAAATAAACAGCGAAGAAGATGAGAAACCTGTAAGGGTACCTGTAATGAGGTGCATGGGAATGGAATGCGTATGAAATGATTTCAAAGACTTTAGGAAGATTCAAATTTGTAAACCAAAATAAAACACACTTTTATTAGATTAAAATTTTGAAACAATGTTTAACAAATGCCTTTAAGGCGTTACAAAAGAAATACTGAAAAGTAAATCAAAACTAGAAATAACAAAAGACATCAGCGCTCCCATGGTCGTTTTCCTTTGGTGCTGACATAATCATTGAGGACCCTCTCATTCTCCAGCTGCCTTGTAAGCTTCAGGATCTTCCGTTCCTGCTCATGATACTTCTCTCTGTAAGTATCCCACTCTTCCCTCAACTGGATCCAAGACCTCTTTAATGCCCCAATGTCAGTAGGCATGTATGGATGGATGACCGTGCAAGGAACCCCTTCTTCATCAGCATGCTCCACAATCACCAGTAAGACAGCTTCGTATGGCATCCCCAGCTTTTGAGCACGGGCTCGAACCCACTGGAGATACGGTTGCATCGGAAGAGAAGTCTTCATTCCTAGCTCATGCGGATCAGACCTGTTCACCCTATCCCAAGCTCGTATGAACCTGCGGCGATGTCCCTCAACATCTCTCTGGAAGTCACATACAATGCTTGGAAGCAACAGCTCATGAGGACCGTCCCTTCGAGCTTGCCCAAACTGTCATAAGGCCAAACAAGGATTATAGGTGATCCCTCCTCTAATTCCAAGCAGTGGAACATTGGGGTATTCCTCACACCGATCGATGACAGCTACTTCTTCCATGTCTTTAGTACTCCAGATGATGTCCGTGTGAGCAAGGGACATGATCCTGTAGGCCCAACCCATGCCTTCTTCATTCTTTAGTACATATTTGGGGAGGGGAGAAATAAACCACCTCGCCAGCAATGGTGCACAGCACATGAGAGTTCCCCGTTTCCGAGCAGTACAGGCATAAAGAGCATGCAGAATATCACCCAAGAGAGTGGGCACTGGATTACGGGACATGAAAATCTTGATTGTGTTCACATCGACGAAAGAATCTGAATTAGGGAACAGAACCAGACCATGGATGAGAAGTGCCAGGATGTCTTCAAATGCTTGAAAGTCCAAATTATCCCAGAATTGTTGAGCCTGATCAATCAAGAACTTAGCCAGGAAGCCTTTAACCCCACTCCGAATGTCCCAGTTAGACACTACATCAACCTTTGTCAGATGGAGGGCTGAAGCAATATCCTCCGGCCTAGGAGCTATCTCCAACCCTATAAATGGTGTCTTCTCTAGAATAGATATGCCAAGTAAATCCGAGAACTCCTCCAAAGTAGGGACCAACTGATAGTCTGGGAAGGTAAAACAGTGATACAACGGGTCGAAGAACTGGAACAAGACGCTCATCATTTGCCCGTCTAACTTGGAAGTGACCAAACCAAGGAGATGACCGTGTATTCTAATAAAAGAAGAAGTATCAGGAACCTTGGAAACCAATTCCCTAAGCTGAGCCAGGATTTGTACGAAGCTGATGCAACTGGTATTTCTGCGCATAGATGCCATGACCTACAAAACAGAACAAAGATGAATCCCCTCGGTCTTTGAAATGGTTAGTCTGATGCAATATGCATGCAATGTCATGATGCATGATGTCATGATACAAACACACCATAGGTATCACAGATAGAAAACATGGTAAGGGCAAACAAGTCACGTAATAACCCTTAAATTTCAGGCTGGCTTGGAGCTTAGGTATTACCCTCTTTCAGTTTAGTTGGTTCAACCTGTCCTAGTAATAGTAACCGGGTTCTAGAGGATCTCAATATCACTGACCATCTTCGATTGGTCATAATTCCAGTTTAGCAACCTTTTCTTGCGGTCGGAATCATCACGAGAGTATGGTCTCAATGAGTGTAGCATACTGCTACTTTTCTATGGCCAAGTTGGTCAATTATAGGTTCTAAGGTCAGTTTGTGCTTAATGACCCCTTAGCAGCCCCCATACTCTCATTGTTCCTCTACAAGGGATATCGGTACCAACTAAAGTGTCACACCAACGTAGCTATTGCTTTAACCGTATCGGTCTACGCCGTACAGTTCCCTCACAGTCTATTGCTACTTACCTAAAAGGTGTCCCCAGATCTAGGTTAGGATCTATAGTAACTCTGATTCAAAGCCCACAAAGATAAAGCATACAGATCAAACAATTGAAAACAATATGATGAACTAATCCTAAGGTACACCCCACTTATACAATCCCCAGCAGAGTCGCTAGTTCTGTGATACGGTGGCCAGAACCGGGATCGTGTTTCCCTATTTCGTTAAGGAATTTGCTGGTTTGCATTTTGCGTTTGTGTTTGCAAAATGTCGCGGTAAGCAAGAGTCGCCACCGACCTTTATTTTATCCAACAAGGAAAGGAAAAAAGCATAGAAAAATTCCTTTTTCGAGATATTTCTGAGTACGGGGGTAGATTATAGAAATGGAAGGTATTAGCACCCTTTCTATCCGTAGTTATCTACGGGCTATTAGGTACTTGCTCATCATTTTGAAAATTGTTTTCTTTGTGTTTGTGGGCTTTGAAAAGTTTTTTAACTTCGATTTAACTCTTTCTTCTGTCTTCAAGAGTGTAATGAAGTATTTTTGAAAACTTGTTGGAAAAGGAGTGTAAGTGTGAAAAAGGTTTATTTTGGATGAGCAAGTATCTAAGAACTAATCTACCTACTCGAGAAAAGAATCGTTCTATGCTTGTTTCCTTTAGACAATGTCATCCCACTATTAGTGAGTAGGTAGCACCGTCGTTGGAGTTGACGTACGGTCACTAAAGCAATGTTAGGACATCTTAGTAGCAACCCTAATGTCTTAGATCATTTATCTAAGGCAACAATGTCCGAGGCAACCTTTCCGATGCAACTATGATCTTTTAGACAAGAGGACGACCTCTAAAACAACCTATACTCAATGACGGTTTTAACGAAGGCAACCAAGCGGGAGTGTACCCTAGAAGTGCGCATGTGCGAGTGATTAAGTTTCAGATTTATTTATCTTTTCACATTTAGGGTGATCTAACTGTTTAAAATTAGTCATACATTCTTGTCATGCAAACCCTAATTATTCACATATCTAGCAGTTAAATATTTGCAGAAATTAAAGTGCGGAATTTAAACTAAGCTATTACAAGGCTTCAGGTATTTACATAGCCAAAAACAAACTCTTTGAAAATAAAAGCGATAAATGTAAAAGTCCTAATTAAAACTATTACAAACTGTGAGCAGATACAATATTTGGATAAAGAATAATAAAGCGCGCGATTAAAATTAGATCGAATGTGAAATTAGGGTTTTGACCCTCCTATCCTAATTTAAAAGAAAATTGTATTTTGTTGTTTTTAGTATTTTTATAAGAAAAGAACTAAGTTTTTCTAAATCAAATATGAAAATTAATTAGATAATTAAATTAATTATAAAAAAAATTAAAAGACCTATTTTTGGTTTTTGGTTATTTTGGGAAAAAAAATAAAATATAATTAAGTTAGTAATAAAACCTAATTATTCTAGTTAATTTTAATTATTTGCAAAAATAAATTAAAGTTGTCAAATTTAATCAAACCTAATTTAATTAATTAATTTATTGATGAAAAATAAAATTCTAATTTTAATTGGACATAAAAATATTTTTGGTGATTTTTTGATAAAAAAGAAAATTATTTTAATGGTTAGTAAATAAATAAATAAAATTAAATGAAATAAATATAATATAAAAGAAAGCGAAATTGGGCCTGAAAATTGGGGGTGCAAAGAGCATAATATGGGCCCATTAGTGATTATCCATGTTGACTTTTGTGATCCTGTGTATTGTGTTTGACTTGGCCTATGGTGTTCCCTCCTAGATGGCCATCAGATTTGGCCATCCAGCCACTTGGCGTGCCAGATCTTGAGGGAGTATGATGGGTCTAGGTATTGCATATGCACTGGATAACCTGGAATAAATCAAGAAAAATCACAAATGTTGGAGGCAGGGGTCGAACCCCTGACCTCATGCACTCCAACGCCTTAAGCGCTTTCCTGGTTACCACTGGGGCACTTTGTTTTTGTTATACATATAATGGAAAATAATAATAATATATGAAACAAAGCATTATTGGAATTTTTGCGCGAAAATTCAAATGGCCAAATCAGATAAGGCCATGTCTTCGTCCCTGTTCTTGCACTGTCGCTAAAGGTTTGTTAACCTATACCTACGGACAAATGTCTGTTGCTACAGCCATGCCAATTCTCAAAATCACGTACACGTGATATAAATTACCACCAAGGCCATGGTTAGAATCGTCTCCTCCTTCTGAACACAATGGTACCATTTATCAAGGCCAATTTCACCTGTAAACAAAAGCCATAATTCAAAACTCTAAAACCTAACAATGGTGAAATCATGTATATGCCATAAAAACGCAATTAAAGATTATAGAGAGCTTGCAAACATGATTGTGATCAAGAATGTATAATTAATTCAACCTAACAATGCATAAATCGTGCGATTCGAATTCAAGAACAGGGGTATGTTGTGAGCGACTTACAATGCGTTTTGGGACTGTAATGGACTTGTTCTTGGTTGTTTAGCTTGCTGAGAACCCAAGGAGTCGATTGGGATCGTTCAAAGGTCCTGAAACTGCCTCGCCTCCTTATGTATCAAGGGATGTGTGATCAGTGGAAATAGAACTGACTATTTTTTAAGCTGGTTCGCGAAATGTCGCGGTAAGCAAGAGTCGCCACCGTCTTTTATGTTCTCCAACATGGAAAGGACAAAAGCACAGCAAAATTCCTTATTCGAGATGTTTCTCGGTTCGGGAGGTAGATTTATAGAAAGGGAAGGTGTTAGCACCCTTTCTATCTGTGGTTATCCACGGGCTCTTAGGTACTTGCTCTTATGTTTTCAAAATTTGTTTGCTTTTCAAGTGTGCGTGGGTTTTGAAAAAAAGTTTCGTTTGAAAAGTTTCTAAGTAACTCTTGTATCTGTCCTCAAAAGTGTATGAAAAATTTGTTTGAAAGCCTTTTGAAAGTGTCAGTGCGAAAAGTTGTTTTTGTTTGTTTGGAAAAGAGCAAGTACTTAAGAGAAATATACCTACTCTAAGGAATTAGGTTGTGTAAGAGTCCTTTAGATAGTGTTATCCCACCATTGAGAGGTAGGTAGCACCATCGTTGGAGTTATTCGGGTCAATTCGATTATGAGGGACATGTGTGGTCACCAAAGCAATAGTAGGACACCTTAGAAGTAACCCTAATGTCCTAGATCCTTTTTATCTGAGGCAACCGTTTCGAGGCAACTGGATCTTTAGACAGGAGGGCGACCTCTAAGACACCCTATACTTGATGACCACGTTCGAGGCATCCAGTGAGGCGTACCCTAAGAGTGGCATGTGCATGTGTGTTGTTTCATGTTAATGTTTATCTTGTACATGTTATTTGTGAGCTACGGATTGATTTTATATTTCATACAAGTCTTTCATGCATTTTTTAACAGTTAGGAGTGCGGAAAATAAATTGCGGAAAAGGTAAATCTAACTATTACAAGGCGCGGGTCTATACATCGCCAAAAAACGAAAACCCGTTTGGAAAAATAAACTGCGAGAAAATAAATAAAGCAATAAAGGAGGTCCTAATTAACTATTACATTTCCAGAAGCAGTTACATAAATATAATGAAAATAAATTAAAGCGCGAGAGAATCGAATCGGGACGTCCTAAGGGTTTTGACCCTTTTTTGAGAAAGAATTGAATTTGTCCTTTTTGCAATTAATTAAAATTAAAACTAATAACTAATTAATTAATTTATTAAAAGAAAAAAAATGTTTTTGTATTTTTATGTTTTTAATGAAAATAAAATAAAAGAAATTTAAAAGTCAAAAAGAAAAACCTAAATCTAAGCTTGATTTTATTTATTATGAAAAAAGGATTAAAATTATTCTAATTAAACTAAGTTAATGATATTTAGAATTTATTTACAAAATAAAAGAGTGAAATTAATAATAATAGTAATAAATGAAATATTTACATTTTTTAGTTTTTTTGAATTTTTATTGTGAAAAATGTTAATTTGTTAATTAAATAATTAATAAAACTAATAATGAATAAAAGGGAAATTATAAAAGAAAGGAAAATAAAAAGAGAAAAAGGAAAAGAAAATAAGAACCCAGGGGGTGTTGGACCCTTAGGGAGGTGAATCTGGAAATTTAGGCCCATTAACTCAAGCCTGCGTTGACTTCTGGGATTTGCTGAGCGTTCATTGACTGGGTAGCATGCTGGTCAGCACCTCAGGGCCATTGGATTGGCGTTAGTGGCCACTTGGCAGGCTGATCGCTTGAGATGCATGATGGACGTTGTTTGGAAGCCTGCATAGGAACACATTAGAAAAAATAATATTGAGTTTTGGGGGGACCTGGGAATCGAACCCAGGTCCCAATGTTCAACGCCTGTACGCTTTAGCCACTGAGCCAACTGTCTTAATTGAAATAATAATAATAACTGAATATTATATTAGTAAATCAACGCATGCCCTGGAAAAAAAATAACGCACGTTTTGTATTTGAATGGCCCAGTGGCACGCTTCCACGTACTTCGTCTTCCTCCTTTTTCCTGTAAAAACAAAACAATTAGCGGGGGTTTTTAACCCCCACAACCTGCATCAAGGGAAAATAGCGAATAGGCGCACACGAAATAGAAATTGTTCGTGAGGGTCTCAATGTCTTCGTCTCATTCATACGGTTTCAACCATGGGTCTTTCAAAGCCTAATTTTTCCTATATGAGAAACCCCCAATTCAAGAGCTTGAAAACCCTAACATTCATCCATGGTGGTTTGTGATTTAGGGCTCTACAACTCAATTATCTTGTACCAAAAGTTTCGTACAGTCCTTGTGAACACAAAACACTCAACAAAAAACGTTAAATATGCATGAATCAATGTATGTGATTATGAAAAATTTTGACAAACCGTGGGTCTGTGTAGCACGTGTTCTTGAGCTTTGAGGCTTGTTTTGGATTGCAATGTGTTCCTGGGAATACTAGCAACGTGTTTGAATTGCTCTAAGGCTTTGAATTGGTCTGCAATATGAAAAACAGTTTTGACTTTTTGCTTTATTTTTTAAATATGGTTTGGCCGTTTATGCAGCAGCTTGGGTCGTGAATGAGGCTTGTACTGCTTGCATATGTAGGTATGAATGAGAATTAGGTGATATGATGAGCCTTAAACTTGTGCAATTAAGTTTTGGATTCTTGTTTTAACACCATTGAAGAACATTCCATACTTGGAGCAAAACTTGGATTTTATGCTCAAAATGGCTTGGCACGAATTTGGTAGCTGGCCTGTGGCACATAAAAGTCATTCAAGTCACCAAGATGCCATTCCATTAATTTTTTGATTTTATTTGAATTATTATGGATTTAAAATGAATTAAATCAATAAAAATTAAATAAAATGGAAAAATAAATGTTTGGTCTTGAAATTAATCATGGGACACGTGGGTGGCATGACAAGGCTGAATCAAGTAGAAGAAAGTGGGCCCTTTTGTCAAAAATTGAAGTTTTAAGGATAGTTGACTTTTGCCATTTCACAAAAATTTCCCAACTTCTCCAATGCATATCTTGCTCAATTTTGATCATATGAACATGTTCTTGGACATTTTGGAAAGGTCTTGAAGTCCTATAACCAATGCCTTTGGTCCCATGTCATTTTGATTTACCAATCTCAAGTTATGGTCTTTGACTTAAAATTCCTTTTTGTTGACTTTTGAAAATGACCTATAATGTAGAAATTGATAACTTTTTGTGAGAGAATTTCTTGGACTTGGAATGTGAAGATGAGTTGTAGGAAATGTCCTCCCCTTCAAAATGAGCATTGGATGGGATTTTTCTGATGAACCATGAAAAAGTTATGCCTTGGTCAAGTTACAGTTGACTTTTCAGCTGTCCAAAAATGGAAACTTTTGCATCTTGATGATTTTTGAGCCATTCTTGTGGAATCATGATCAAGACTTGATCAAATGATGATTGTGGCTTCAAAATAAGATGTTGACCAAAAAATTTGACTTTTGACTGCCAAATGACCATTTTACCCCTGTAGTTGATTGTGAAGCAACTAGGGCTTTTGACTGTGCAAACTTGATGCTGTGAGTCTTGAAACTTGGCATGTAGATGCTTGACAATGTATATGGGCACATGAGACTTTGATTGAGCCCTTGAAAACCTCAACTTCCTTGCAAGAACCAAAACCCTAATTTGACTGGCTTAGGAGGATGTTTAGACTAGGCAACCCCTTGATCCATTTGACGATTGATCTTGACAAATCTTTGAAGAATATGGGAGGGAAAATTTTGGGGTACAACAGGATGCATTAGGGTTGATAACTACGTCCAATCGTCCTTCTTCAATGATTTTTTGATTTGATTTGATTCATCTTTAAAACCTTCCAAATTTGGCTTATTTCCAATCTTTTGTCCACACATGCCTTGATACGAGTTTGAATGACTTGCTAGCTATAATTGGAACCTGAAACAAGCACAAAATCTCTTACTTTCAATATTTTGGATTTCATTTGATTTGTTTTGATTTAAATCAAATTAATTCAAATAAAAATCAAAATAAATAATAAAAATAAGATATGGACAAGTGGAAAAGGCTAGAGCTCGTGGGCTATGTTTCTAACTCAAAACAAGTGAAAAAGATTGGGCCCATTTGGCAAAATTTGAAGTTTTAGGGATAGTTGACTTTTGGCAATTTTGCAAAAAAGGTCAACTTCACTAATGCATAACTTCCTCAATTTTGACTCTTTGGAGGTGTTATTGGACTTTTTAGAAAGCTTGAGATGTCCTATAATCAAACCTTTTGGTATCATCTCATTTTTATATTCCATTCTCATGTATGAAGCTTTGAAAAAAAAGGTGTTTTTGTTGACTTTTCAAAATGACATATAATGTCCAAATTCATAACTTTTTATGAGTGCATATTTTGAACTTGGGATCTGAATATGGATTGTAGGGAATTTCATACTCTCCAAACTGAGCTTTGGATGGGTCATTTCTCATAAAGTATGAGAAAGTTATGCTTGGTCAAAGTTGAGTTGACTTTTCCTACAAAACCCTAATTTAGCAACTTTTGGTTTTTGAGGAATTATGAGCAATCCTTGATGAATCATGATCAAACCTTGATCAAATGATGAAATATACTTCAAAATGAGGATGTTGGAAAAAAATCTTGAAGTTTGATTGTATGTGGGCCACAGTTGACTTTTGCCCTAGCACAGTCGATTTTTGGCCCTTTTGAGCAATTGACTGGGCAAACTTTCTCTGCAAGGCTTGAAAATTGACACGGATGATCTTGAGAACATATTAGGACAATGTTGAGAATTTTGGGTCACTTGGATTCAAGTATCTTGATGCAACATGAAACCCTAATTTGAGGTAGACTGCCTTAGGAGGGAACTTGTCTGGCCAACCCTTGGACTACCTTGAGCAATTTGAATATCATTCTTGAAATGTTTTGAGAAATATGGGAGGGCAAATTTTGGGGTACAACAGGAAGCATCCATGGGAATTTTGATTTTTTTTTTCTTGTTTTAGATTTGTTTTTAATTGTAACGCCTAAAAGGCATTTGAACTTTGAATTCAACTAATAAAATCTTTGTTTCATTTTGGTTTGTAAATTTAAATTTGCCAAAGTCTTTGAAATCATTGCATGCGCATCCCATTCATAACATTGCATGTACAGGTACCATTATAGGTTTCTCAGCTTCTTCGCTGTTTATTTCAGCAGAAATGTCTTCTGAATAAAGCATTAAGGATCTTCAGGCGTAAAACGCCCAATTCCAGCAAATGTTCATAAATCTGGAAAAAGGGCGGGAGGATCTGAAAGCCCTCATCCTGAAAGAGAAAAAGAAAAAGAAGAAGGTTGCCGGTATTCTGAATATGGGCAAAAGGTTTAGAGGGCCATTGAAGCAACAAGTCGATCTGACCTCCTCATCCAAAGAAGGGGAGAATCAAGAAGAAGAAACAATGGAGAAGGATCCCAGTCCTAAAGTTTCTGACAATGATACCGATATGATGATGAGCAATATCCTCCTACTAAGGATAGATACAAACAGCTGGAAGATCGCTTGAGTGCTATAGAAGTCCATAGGATACTTGGGCTGGATTTCGAAGAATTGGGATTGGTTTCGGGAGTGGTCATCCCACAGAAGTTCAAAGCTCCAATTTTTGAAAAGTATGATGGGGTGTCCTGCCCAAAACTTCATCTCTGCTCTTATGTCAGAAAGATTCAGCCCCACACCGCTGATAGAAATTTGTGGGTTCATTTCTTTCAAGATAGTTTGTCAGGGACTCAGCTTGAATGGTTCTACCAACTAGAGAGAGCCAATGTCCGAAATTGGGAAGATCTGGCCGCTGCTTTCTATAAACAGTACCAATACAATGCTGACCTTGCTCCTACTCGTGCTCTACTCTAGAGTATGTCCATGGGAGCGAGCGAAGGCTTTAAGGACTATGCACAGTGTAGCGGTGAAAATTGGAGATCAAGCTATTAATTAACTTGACTCACAAAAGCAAGAGTCGCCACCGCGCTTTATTATTTCCAAGGTAAAAGGGAAAAGAGCGAAATAAAACCCTAAAAACATGCAATGTAAAATAAAAAGTAATACAATGCGTTTTTGAAAAGAGATTGAGAGTTCGGGGGTTGGTTATGCAATGGGAAGGTATTAGCACCCAATGCATCTGTGGTACTCCACAAGAACCTTTTGAAATATCTGTTTTTGGTCAAAATTGTTTGTCATGTACAAGGGTGTATTTATCTACAACTGTGTTTTTTAAGGGGGAAAAATGAGTTTTTTATTATTGCGTTCGTGAGGGTTTCGCGACCCTTTGCCTACGTATCCAATGAAGGAATCAAAACACCGTAGTTCCTCTAGAAAAAAGTTGATTTGTTTTGTGTTTTTTAATGGGCGACATTAACGCGCGCATTCTAGCAATAGGCATGGCCGGTATCGCGGTAGAACAGAGATAATATGCCCTTGGGGGAGTTTTGATTTGTTGAGTGTTTTTGCATGTTTTAAAGTCTGTTCAAGTATGATTAAAGAATGTTTTTCCTTTTTTTGGATTTTTTGGTTTGTTTACTTGTTGATTTTATCTTTCCTAATTACTAGCATTTGTACATAGTAAATAAAATGCAGAAAGATAAAAATCTACGCTATTACAAACATATCAAAAGCATAAAAAATATGAAGGAAAAGAAAAGGCAAAAGTAAGGAAACTGAGTGTATTTCGACCCAGGTAGGAGCACACTTCGATTGGCATTCTGTTGGCCTCCTTCGATTGGGGATGGCAACAATGAAGTCACGTCTTTCGATTGGGCTTTGGCAGGGGCGAGGTCCTGTCCTTCGACTGGGGGCTGGCAGCAGTGAGGCTCTGTCCTTCGATTTGCTTTGGCAGCAGCAAGTTGTATCCTTCGACTGGGAGTTCGCGCCAGGGAGGTTCTGTCCTTCGATTTGCTTTGGCAGCAGCAAGGTTCTGTCTTTCGATTCTGCCTTGTTACCTTCTTCGACTGGAGGTTGAAAGCAGTGAAGGAGTGTCTTTCGATTGGACATGGCTTGCCTCCTGATTGTCTCTTTCGTTCGACCTGGAGAGTGAGGGTAGAAGCCAGAAGCTTCGTTTCCTCTTTCCTATTTCCTGTTTCTTTCATTTCAAACATTAAATGACAACATGGCCTGGGGCCATGCTAGCAAAACAGTTTAATAATTACAGCTAGTTCAAGTAAACAATAAGCAGAAACGAAAGAAGTATTTCTGAAAGGTATGTTAAAAAACGTGGAAACGAAAGGAACAGTATGTACATGCTCGAAACGAACAAAGGTATTATTTACATGTTATGCTGGAAATGAAAAGTTCGAAGGTAAGAGTGACTTACCTGGCTTCAGGCTGGAACGTGTGTTGGGCCTTGAGTGGTGGCCATGTGTGATGGGTTCGAAAGAGGAGGCCAACAGTTGCGCTGGGAATCCTGGATTCGAAGGAAAGGGTCACAGGCTGTGCTTGGAGCGTTGGACTTGAAGGAAAAGAGAAGCAAGCGTGATGCTTCTGTGATTCGAAGGGGACTGAAGTGGTTGTCCTTCCGAATCGAAGGAAGTAAGTGTTTCTGGGGTTTTGGGTTTGTTTCTCACAAGTATTGAAGGGACTTGGGAGATTTTTGTGTTTGGGAAATTTGGTGTTTTTGAGAATGTGTGTTGATGCTCTTCAGAATCGAAGGAGACTGAAGTGTGTGGGATTCTGTTTGTTTTTATTTTCTCAAGTGTTTATGAACTTTGAGAATTTTTCTGGGTTGGAGAAAATTGGGGAGAGATTCGTCTGGCCCAAAGTCCTCCTTTAACATGTTGTGGAGCCTTGTATTTATAGGCGAGGTGGTTGAAGGTTTGATATGGTTTTGGAGGGAAAACAAAATAATGTTTGAACAGTTTGGGAATGTTGTTTCGATCCTTTCTTCTACACAGCTCTTGTGCACTCCTTTTTGGGCAAGTACAAGACTGTTGTAGCAGGCTCAGCAGTGTTTTGGAACGTAGTGGTAGGTTGGTGCAGGACGGTGCAGCAGTTTTGTTGCATGGTAGTACAGTGGTCCAACTTGTGAATCGAAGGAGACTGTACTGCCCATCGAAGCTTGTGAATCGAAGGGGGACTATTGCCCATCGAAGCTGTTGATCGAAAGAAGCAATGTTGCCCAACCGAAGGATGTGGATCGAAAGAAGCAATGTTGCCCAATCGAAACATGTTTGCAGGCAGTAAACTTATCCAGATCGAAGTAGGCTTGCAGGCAACAAATTTGTCCAAATCGAAGCAGGCTTGCAGGCAGCTACTTGTCCAAATAGAAATAGGCCTAAACTTGCATTCGAAGGAGGTTTTAAGTTCAAAATGAAGGACATGCTCAAGTTGCATTCGAAGGATACCTGTCAACACATGAAATCAAAGAAACAAAAACACACATTTCGTGCTTGATTAGAAGTTAGTGATACATATGCAAAAATGTTCAAAACACTTGACAATTTCTGCACAATCAATGCTCAAAGGTGAGAGGTTGAAAACCAACTGTATTTAGTGACCTTGACCTTTGTAAAAAAGATGCAAAAATGTAAGTGGGATCTTAGGTCAAAAATTGGAGTATGACAGCTTCCCCTATTTAAGTTTCTTCTATCTGATGAGATTGAAGGGACTTAAATATAGAATACACAATGTTTTAGCCTTAAGATACCACAATTATGTTCATGATATGATATGAATGCAATGCTCTGAATTTTATGGGGAATGACGCCATATGAGACAAACTATGCTGGAGAAACCAAGCACATTATATAGTAACCACACAGAAGAAGAGATTATAATTCCACTGGGGAAACAGAGTCATAGACTTCAAATGAGAGACTCTTGAATGATTTACATCAGTATTGTGACTGGAAAAGGAAAGTGATTCACATCAGCACTGTGGTTGGAAAACAAAATGATTGACATCAGCACTGTGGCTGGAAAACAATTGATTGACATCAGCACTGTGGCTGGAAAACAAAATGATTGACATCAGCACTATGGCTGGAAAATAAAATGATTGACATCAGCACTGTGGCTGGAAAACAAATGATTGACATCAGCAATATGGCTGGAAAACAAATGATTGACATCAGCACTGTGGATGGAAAACAAAATGGTTGACATCAGCACTGTGGCTGGAAAATAAAATGATTGACATCAGCATTGTGGCTGGAAAACAAATGATTGACATCAGCACTGTGGCTGGAAAACCAAATGATTGACATCAGCACTGTGGCTGGAAAACAAAGTGATTGACATCAGCACTGTGGCTGGAAAACAAAATGATTGACATCAGCATTGTGGCTGGAAAACAAAATGATTGACATCAGCACTGTGGATGGAAAACAAAATGATTGACATCAGCACTGTGGCTGGAGATAAACATCTCTGGCTTGTGAATTTCACCAAAAATGGTAATACAATTCTTCTTTAACCAAGATATCACTTGAAAAGGATAAAATGCAAACTTCCCCATGGGACTTTTCCGAAGGGATGCCATTTATTGAGTAGACATTATTGTTGGGGATACACAAGCTGCTCAAATAAAGAGGCCGCCACTTGCTGTCTTCCAAAAATACTATGACATACAAGTTGCTCAAGTAAAGAAGCTGCCACTTGCTGTTTTCAAAGAATATCAAAGCACACAAGCTACTCATGAAGAATCCGCCACTTGTTGCTTATAACCCACAAGCTGCTCATGAAGAGCTGCCACTTGCCATCTTCCAAGAATATTAAATCACACAAGCTACTCCTGAAGATTCCGCCACTTGTTGCTTATAACCCACAAGCTGCTCATGAAGAGCTGCCACTTGCCGTCTTCAAAGAATATTAAAGAACACAAGCTACTCCTGAAGAGTCCGCCACTTGTTGCTTATAACCCACAAGCTGCTCGTGAAGAGCTGCCACTTGCCGTCTTCAAAGAATATTAAAGCACACAAGCTACTCCTGAAGATTCCTCCACTTGTTGCTTATATCCCACAAGCTGCTCATGAAGAGCTGCCACTTGCCATTTTCCCTACAAGCTGCTCATGAAGAGCTGCCACTTGCCATTTTCCGTACAAGCTGCTCATGAAGAGCTGCCACTTGCCATTTTCCGTACAAGCTGCTCATGAAGAGCTGCCACTTGCCATTTTCCGTACAAGCTGCTCATGAAGAGCTGCCACTTGCCATTGTCTCAAAGGTATCAATAACATACAAGTTGTCCATGAAGAGACTGCCGCTTGATGTTTTTCAAAGTTGTTAATAACATACAAGTTGTCCATGAAGAGACTGCCGCTTGCTGTTTTCTCAAAGATACCCATAAAATATCGTGGATATTGCTGGAGGTGAGAATCAATAATTTCCTCGGGGATGGACAAACTGCTCATGAAGAGACCACCATTTGTCATAAAGAAATTCAGAAATGATCAAACTGCTCAAATAAAGAGTCAGTCGCTTGTTGTCCCGTCGATATTCCAGAAGAATGTTATGATAACACTACTAGGGAATAAAGTTCATCTTCAATGGGGAACCATGAATAAATCCTTCTTGAAGAGACCAAGTATTTACATTGCAAAATAAATGCACTCTCCATCTAGGTTTCACAGCCTAGAGATATCCACAGGGTATCGTTCACAAGAGATAAAGCTCAATCCAGGAATGAACTGGAGAGAAAATAGTCAGACAAGACTCCACCCAATGAGGAAATAACTCAAATGGGGATTTATCCTATCCAGAGATGGAAAAGGAAAGCTGAAGCAAGATTCTTCCATGAGAGTTAACTCAATGGGGAATTAGAAAACAGGCGCACTTTCTGCTTAAGTCGACACTCTATTTGGAAAGATCAAATATGCTATTTGAATAGACATAACCAAGGTGTACGAACTCAATGACATCAACAAATACAAATGTGCATGCATGATGTAAGTGTGAACGAATGAATGGATGTCATGTATATGCTGACAAAACAGACAGGGGAGATAGACAGAAGATGATAAGACATTATAGCATAAACTGACGCTCGGCTAATCTCAACAGGATGGGAACATTACTGGAGATAGATCAAAATCCATCATTGGAGCAAAGTCCTTTTACAAAGCTTAAATATCTCTGGAGAGGAAGATATTTTCAGGTAGAAAACCCAAAGTCCGGTCTTCTATTGCAAACAATCCCTTGAAAGGATAACAACACAAACAATGTTTTAGCTGGAAAAAGTCATGCTTAGCTGGAGATAACTGGGAACACCACCCTTTGATAATGTGTGCAAAACATATCTCATATCTTGACAAATCTGGATTGCCCCTGGGACTAATTTTGGATGCCCCAAGTTTACTGCTGATAAGCTGCATGTTACTCGACGATTCTTGCGAATAACTTCACTTCTAAAATGCCCCAAGCTATATGGTTGATGAGGAGAAATCGTCTCAAGAGGATTTTACAAAAGACCTGGCATTCACCATGCTCTGGTGTCTTCAAACTCTTAGAGAGATTCATCAAATCTCGATGTGATTGCCCCGGATTGATTGTAGTTGGCACAACAAAGTCTTCAAATTTTGCCCCAAAAGAGTAAACATGTTGGGAAAGCATTAACTGGAAGAAGCAACATGTCTGTGCTCAAGGTCTTCAGGTGACATGCCCCTGGATATGATTTTTCTTGAAATGATTTGCCAATTACTCAACATAGTTTCAAGCCTTAAAAGAATAAACTCATCACTGGTGCTTATGTGAGCTTCCTTGATATCAAACAAATGTTTTGCAGTTAGAAAAAGTTTATTATGAGAATGAAAATTCTAATGCAACAGCTATGTAAGTCTTGAAGATTTTGAAAAGATATCGCACAAACATTGCGAATTAGAGCACCATTTATTTTTGTATAGGAAAAACATATGATACCAACATAACTATTTAGAAAACATTCATGGGAGTCAGGAACACTATCTCATTGAAGTATGCTTTCAAAATAACCTTGCTTCAATTAGGACTTTTGAAGGTTGAATCGTGGCTTAGTTCACGGTTTTTAGAAAAAAGATTTTAAGGCTCAAAATATTTGGTGCCCACCCATTCTTCATGATGTTCTCCAACCCTATGTTCAGTTAATTCAACATGAGCGTTCATCTCTCAAAAGGATTTTGTGGCAGTTAAGGAAACGACGAGGCTTTCAGTGTAGAAACCACGCTCATGTCTTCGTGTTTGTAGTCACCAATTTGTTCTTTGATGAGGACTTTTCTTTGTAGTCCTTTCTTTGCAATTTTTATTTTCCCTTACTTTTGCCTGAACTAATTCTTTTGAATTGATAGTCCAGCGGGATGCCTTAATTTTTCCTAAGTCACACGTTTTCATGTTTTTTGACTTAGCAGGCTTTTTCTTTTTCTTGATTTTGGATTTTTGAACAAAATGTGTGACATTAGCTCGTATTTGCTTGTTGAGAAGATTGTGACTTCCTTGTTTCTTGATGAATGAAGGATAACATTGTGGTTCCGCATCTTATGGCTTCATTATACATGAAGGATAGCCCTCGTAGTTTCTCTTCAAAAAAACATCTTCCTTATGAATTTTGAACACTCAGTCAGATTAACTGAAAACTACCCTGCCCCAGGTTAAAAGTTGAGGGTTTTTTCGTATAGAAAAGAAACTTCTACTTCAAGGCTCAAAAGGGGTTAGCAAGGGATTATCTTCCTTATATCTCCGGTGTTTAGGGATTAGAAATAATGCCTGTACATCATCAGCAAGATTTTATCCAAAAGCATACAACCAGAGATTTTGTTTTTTAGATCATCATCCTCCCTCCAATCTCTGCCTAGGCAAGAGAATGGGCAACAAGTTGGTATCATAATGCAAAAAGAAATTTAGAATTTGAAAACAAATATGTGTGAAACAAATGAATTTCTTCAAGACAAACATACTCGTTGTATTAAGATAATCATTCAAATGCAAACAAGTTCTTACATGCAAACAATGTTTTGATAAACAAGAAAAAATTGCAAAAAGCAGAAATAAGTTAATGATCTGGGAAGGCTTTCCATCTGGACTTGAATTACCGAAAACATCCTTCAGAACTCAAAGTGACCATCAATCGTGTTTACTCTTTAGCACATGCTTGATTTGAACTTCAAAACCAACGTCCTTGAATGACAATCAGTGAATACTTTTATCATCGCTTCCTCCTTCTTAGAAGGACTGACTTGGGCAGCAACCAAAATTTAAACCAAAACAGTTGAGTGATCCATACTAGCTTTCAAATTAGTCACCTCTCTGCGGAGTTCAGAAATCTCTTGCTTGATATTCTCCTTTGTTCTCTTAGCGTCGAGTGTTGTACTGGAGACCAAAGGAAAAATAAGACTTGGAAAAATACCTTTGAGAGTGAAACCAAAAATGTAGAATGATGCATGATATGCAAAAGAGAGTTTTTATTTGAATTTCAAGGAGCTCAAGATATTAAGTTGTAAACATCAGAGTATGAAGATAGAAGATGAGTTTTAGATTGGATCAAAGCGTTGATCAAGTTATCATCAAGATCAATCATCCATTTTGGTGGATTAGGGTTTCCATCCTATCAACACCCAAGATCCATTGAGTTTGATGAAACTTGTGATGTTTACAAAGGAAGACCTCCAAATTCCTTGAAAGTCAAGTGAAAAGGGTTTTATGGATGCATGAATGCATGGCTATGCAACAACCACAAGCAAGGTCACAAATAAAGTTGGAAGGTTCAACGTCACGAGCATGGAGTCAAGGTAAAGAACATTCCCAAGGTATGTACTAAAGGTTTAATCACACCTGTAGAACAAGGTTCTAAAAGTTCCCAGAGTCTACATTCCTCCTTCGGATATTACCAACGTCCCAATTACTGGGTAATCAGCAATATTCTCAAGAGAAACTCGTCTGAGTGCAGTATCGCGTGACAACTACTTCCGGATTACTCCGTTATAGTCTCCGCACTACCTCTAAGAGGCCAAGATGGGTTAGGGTTCTACGATTCTCAGTTTCACTGGCTCCAAGGTCAAAAGCAATAATGTCTTCCCAATTACTCGGTAAACAAATACTACGTTCAAAGGGGCCTTCCACTGAGTGGGGGGATCTCATGCCTCCTTCTTCGGGATTACTCCCTCAAAGTTAACATGACTATACCGCCCGTCCTATTCCTAAGTGTAACTTAGTCCGGGTATAGGACTTGTCCTTTGTAAATATTATCAACACCCAAATAATCACAATATATACATATAAACAAACAATCAAATAATGATAAAACAGATAAAACAAATTAGGCTTAACCCACTTAGGGATGGACCAGCAAGAGGTCGATTTCTCCCCAGCAGAGTCGCCAATTCTGTAGCGGTGAAAATTGGAGATCAAGCTATTAATTAACTTGACTCACAAAAGCAAGAGTCGCCACCGCGCTTTATTATTTCCAAGGGAAAAGGGAAAAGAGCGAAATAAAACCCTAAAAACATGCAATGTAAAATAAAAAGTAATACAATGCGTTTTTGTAAAGAGATTGAGAGTTCGGGGGTTGGTTATGCAATGGGAAGGTATTAGCACCCAATGCATCTGTGGTACTCCACAGGAACCTTTTGAAATATCTGTTTTTGGTCAAAATTGTTTGTCATGTACAAGGGTGTATTTATCTACAACTGTGTTTTTTTAAGGGGGAAAAATGAGTTTTTTATTATTGCGTTCGTGAGGGTTTCGCGACCCTTTGCCTACGTATCCAATGAAGGAATCAAAACACCGTAGTTCCTCTAGAAAAAAGTTGATTTGTTTTGTGTTTTTTAATGGGCGACATTAACGCGCGCATTCTAGCAATAGGCATGGCCGGTATCGCGGTAGAACGGAGATAATATGCCCTTGGGGGAGTTTTGATTTGTTGAGTGTTTTTGCATGTTTTAAAGTATGTTCAAGTATGATTAAAGAATGTTTTTCCTTTTTTTGGATTTTTTGGTTTGTTTACTTGTTGATTTTATCTTGCCTAATTACTAGCGTTTGTACATAGTAAATAAAATGCAGAAAGATAAAAACCTACGCTATTACAAACATATCAAAAGCATAAAAAATATGAAGGAAAAGAAAAGGCAAAAGTAAGGAAACTGAGTGTATTTCGACCCAGGCATGAGCACACTTTGACTGGCACTCTGTTGGCCTCATTCAATTGGGGATGGCAACAGTGAAGTCACATCTTTCGATTGGGCTTTGGCAGGGGCAAGGTCCTGTCCTTCGACTGGGGGCTGACAGCAGTGAGGCTTTGTCCTTCGATTTGCTTTGGCAGCAGCAAGTTGTATCCTTCGACTGGGAGTTCGCGCCAGGGAGGTTCTGTCCTTCGATTCGCTTTGGCAGCAGCAAGGTTCTGTCTTTCGATTCTGCCTTGTTACCTTCTTCGACTGGAGGTTGAAATCAGTGAAGGAGTGTCTTTCGATTGGACATGGCTTGCCTCCTGGTTGTCTCTTTCGTTCGACCTGGAGAGTGAGGGTAGAAGCCAGAAGCTTCGTTTCCTGTCTCCTGTTTCCTGTTTCTTTCATTTCAAACATTAAATGACAACATGGCCTGGGGCCATGCTAGCAAAACAGTTTAATAATTATAGCTAGTTCAAGTAAACAATAAGCAGAAACGAAAGAAGTATTTCTGAAAGGTATGTTAAAAAACATGGAAACGAAAGGAACAGTATGTACATGCTCGAAATGAACAAAGGTATTATTTACATGTTATGCTAGAAATGAAAAGTTCGAAGGTAAGAGTGACTTACCTGGCTTCAGGCTGTAACGTGTGTTGGGCCTTGAGTGGTGGCCCTGTGTGCTGGGTTCGAAAGAGGAGGCCAACAGTTGCATTGGGAATCCTGGATTCGAAGGAAAGGGTCACAGGCTGTGCTTCGAGCGTTGGACTTGAAGGAAAAGAGAAGCAAGCGTGATGCTTCTGTGATTCGAAGGGGACTGAAGTGGTTGTCCTTTAGAATCGAAGGAAGTAAGTGTTTCTGGGGTTTTGGGTTTGTTTCTCACAAGTATTGAAGGGACTTGGGAGATTTTTATGTTTGGGAAATTTGGTGTTTTTGAGAATGTGTGTTGATGCTCTTCAGAATCGAAGGAGACTGAAGTGTGTGGGATTCTGTTTTTTTTTTATTTTCTCAAGTGTTTATGAACTTTGATAATTTTTCTGGGTTGGAGAAAATTGGGGAGAGATTCGTCTGGCCCAAAGTCCTCCTTTAACATGTTGTGGAGCCTTGTATTTATAGGCGAGGTGGCTGAAGGTTTGATATGGTTTTGGAGGGAAAACAAAATAATGTTTGAACAGTTTGGGAATGCTGTTTCGATCCTTTCTTCTACGCAACTCTTGTGCACTCCTTTTTGGGCAAGTACAGGACTGTTGTAGCAGGCTCAACAGTGTTTTGGAACGTAGTGGTAGGTTGGTGCAGGACGGTGCAGTAGTTTTGTTGCATGGCAGTACAGTGGTCCAACTTGTGAATCGAAGGAGACTGTACTGCCCATCGAAGCTTGTGAATCGAAGGGGGACTATTGCCCATCAAAGTTGTTGATCGAAAGAAGCAATGTTGCCCAATCGAAGGTTGTGGATCGAAAGAAGCAATGTTGCCCAATCGAAACATGTTTGCAGGCAGTAAACTTATCCAGATCGAAGTAGGCTTGCAGGCAGCAAATTTGTCCAAATCGAAGCAGGCTTGCAGGCAGCTACTTGTCCAAATAGAAATAGGCCTAAACTTGCATTCGAAGGAGGTTTTAAGTTCAAAATGAAGGACATGCTCAAGTTGCATTCGAAGGATACCTGTCAACACATGAAATCAAAGAAACAAAAACACACATTTCGTGCTTGATTAGAAGTTAGTGATACATAGGAAAAAATGTTCAAAACACTTGACAATTTCTGCACAATCAATGCTCAAAGGTGAGAGGTTGAAAACCAACTGCATTTAGTGACCTTGACCTTTGTAAAAAAGATGCAAAAATGTAAGTGGGATCTTAGGTCAAAAATTAGGGTATGACACACAGAAGTGGAGAGACTTGGTTGGAAGAGTCCAACCCCCGTTGTCTGATAGGAAGTTGGTTGATATGTTTCAAGGGATACTATCTGGTCCATTCTTTAATCATTTGATCGGTAGCTCGTCAGTTGGTTTCACCGAGCTAATCTTGACTGGAGAGAGAGTAGAAGCTGGGATTCGGAGCGGAAAGATACATAAATATGCTTCTTCGAGTTCGGTAAAGAAGCCTTTTGCTAGTAAGAAAGAAGCCAGTGCCATCTACAGCCCTAGGGGCCAAAAAAGAGCTGAACATCGTCAGACAGTAAGTGCCATAATGATACCTAGGCCTGCGGCCGCTCCACAATGCAACAATCAGCCAAGGGTGGAAATGCCACAATGATAGTTTACCCGAATCAATATGACGTTGGCTGAAGTTCTACCTCATCTGTTGAGATCCAACTTGGCGACCTTGAAAGAGGCTCCCAAGAATCTGAATACCACATCTCCCCGATATAATCCACATTCTCGGTGTGCCTATCATTATGAGAGTCCTGGCCACGATACCAATGACTATTGGGCTCTAAGAAATAAGGTACAAGATCTGATCGAAGCCAAGGAAATTGAGTTCGATGCTCCGGAAAAGCCCAATGTCATAACTGCTCCCATGCCTAAGCACGGTCATGGAATTAATGTTGTGGATACCGACTTGTTTATGACCTTGGTGGATGAAGTTTCTACTCCTCTCATGACTGTGAAGAAGAATTTGCTGTTGGCCGGTTTATTTTTGGGTTGTGGTGAAGATTGCCACATGTGTTCACTTCTACCTTCTGGTTGCCATTTGCTGAAGTCGGGTGTTCAACGCCTGATGGACGGTAAAGAAATTTTTTTCGAGAAAACTTTGGTTCCTGTTGTTCCATCTGAAGACATTTCCATTTAACCATTTCTGCCAATCCTTCCAAGGTCTCCTTGAGAAGACCTATTAGGATTATATCTTCTCCAATAATTGCTTTGCTAATAATCATTGTTCCTGGTCCTGTCCCGTATGTCTCGGACAAAGCTGACCCTGGCATTATGGTGCTGATGTGTACTATCATGGCATCAAACAAGATTTGAAAAATGAAGAGGTTGATCCTGATATTGGTAACATTGTCGGAACCAGCAAGGTTACCCGAAGTGGAAGGGTCTTCTCTCCCGAGATTTCCCCTAAGACTTTCAACAGGCCTATTGTCATTCCATTTGTTGTTCCTGTTGGTACATCAACTATGGCTCCTAATCTTACTCCAATTATTACCTCTGTCAGTGAATTGTCTGACACCCACGGCAAAGAGGTTATAGGTGAGTCTGCCCGAACGAAGGTGCCTAGAAAAATTGTTGTGGAAGCCTCTAAGCAAGAGATAGAGGAAATATTGAAAATAATTCAAAAGAGCGACTACAATGTGGTCGAGCAGCTGGGGCAGACCCCCTCAAAGATATCCATGTTATCCATGATTTTATGCTCCGAGGCCCATGCAAAGGCTTTGATTGCATTCCTCAAAACTATGCATGTGCCGCAAGAGACTTCAGCCGATCAATTTAAAGATTGCATGGCCAGCCTGACTACTGACAATGGGCTGGTTTTTTCAGATGCAGACTTGACACTTAAGGGAAGGAAGCATAATGATGCTCCGCATGCCTCGATTGAGTGAAGAGGCACCACTATGGCTCATGTGTTGGTAGATACTGGGTCTTCGCTGAATGTTCTGCCCAAGAAGGCGTTGGACCGGTTGGATTGTGAGGGTTTGACTTTAAACTAGTAACATTGTGGTAAGTGCTTTTGATGGGTCGAAAAGAATGGTGCACGGGGAGGTGGACATCCCTGTCAAAGTGGGTTCTCATACCTTTGGGTCCACCTTCTATGTGATAGACATCACGCCATTGTATTCTTGTTTGTTGGGTCGTCCTTGGATCCACGAGGCTGGGGCAGTTACTTCCACACTACACCAAATGCTGAAGTATCCGGTAAAAGGGAAGATTGTCACTGTGCAGGGTGAAGAGGAGTATATGGTGAGCCACCTCAATTCCTTCTGCTAGGTAGAGATGGATGGGGAATTCATAAAAACTCCTTATCAGAACTTCGAAGAGGTCCCTCAGATCTTGGCATCGACTAAAACTACTACCAGCAACAAACCTCCTCTAAAAATGGCTTCTTTCAAGGACGCCAGGGTCATGGTTGAAGAAGGGTCTCAAAGGGATGTTCGACGAGCTCGGGCTGGAGGACCTCCCCTACGCATCAGCAATCATGGAGTTAGTTCCATTAAAGATAGCGAGGAAAACTCGGAAATTGACAGCTGGATCTACCTAAATACCAACGGTGGACCGAGTAATTGGACGGCTAGGGACTTTATACCAGTTTCTTTTATTCCGAAGTAATTGTCTTACTTGTTTTGAGATTTGTAATAAACAATTTAAAACTTTACGGCCTTGTGCCTTGCCCGAGGCACATTGGCTTTGCTTGTGAGGGATATTATTTGTCATTTCATATATCATTAATAAAGCATTGGACGTTTCTTGCATAATAATTTTGCGCTCTCTGTTTTTTCTTTTCTGTTTTCACTTTATCAAAACAGCTATTCTCTTACACACACTCACGTATCATACTGCAGATCCATATCCACTCTGGATCCCATTGATAACAGCTATGCTATTGCCAGTTATGACTTCAAAAATCCGATCAACCAAGCCGAAGACGAAGGTGAGGATGATTGTGAGGTGCCTGGTGAACTTGCTAGACTATTACAGCAGGAAAAAAGGGCCATACAGCCTCATGAAGAGTCGGTTGAGATAGTGAACTTGGGTACTGAGGAAGACAGAAAAGAGGTTAAAATAGGTGAAAATATGGAGCTTAGCGTCAAACAGAGGTTGATACAGATGTTGCACGACTATGTTGAGATCTTTTCCCAGTCATATGAAGACATGCCAGGTTTAAACACTGATATTGTGGTTTATCACCTGCCGACTAAAGAAGATTGCCCTCCGGTAAAGCATAAGGTCCACTTTATGCACCCTGAAATGTCAGAGAAGATCAAGGCAGAGGTCATGAAACAGTTCGACGCAAGATTCTTAGCTGTCACTTCTTACCCACAGTGGGTTGTTAACGTCGTCCCAGTACCTAAGAAGGAAGGTAAGGTGCGGATGTGTGTGGATTATAGAGATTTGAACAGGGCAAGCCCCAAGGATGACTTCCCACTTCCTCACATTGACGTTTTGGTTGACAACACCGCGCAACACAAAATCTTATCCTTCATGGATGGTTTCTCTGGCTACAAACAGATCAAGATGGCTCCTAAATACATGGAGAAGACAACCTTCGTCACGCGGTGGGGAACCTTCTGCTACAATGTGATGCCTTTTGGGTTGAAGAATGTTGGGGTAACTTATCAGCGCGCCTTGATCATCTAAAAAAGTTGTTCGACAGGTTGAAGATATATAAGTTGAGGTTGAATCCGAACAACTGTACCTTCGGGGTAAGGTCTGGTAAACTTCTGGGTTTCATTGTCAGTGACAAAGGCATCCAAGTAGATCCTGCAAAGGTAAAGGCTATACAAGAAATGCCAGTTCCCCATACAGAGAAGGAAGTTAGAGGTTTCTTGGGACGCCTGAATTATATCGCCAGGTTCATTTCACATCTGACCGCTACTTGTGATCCAATCTTCAAGCTTCTGAAGAAAAATCAAGTGGTAAAGTGGAATGATGAATGTCAGACTGCTTTTGAAAGAATCAAGGAATACCTTCAAGAGCCACCAATCCTGATGCCCCCGGTTGAAGGAAGACCTTTGATTTTGTACCTAACAGTGCTAGACAATTCAATGGGGTGTGTGTTGGGTCAGCATGACGAGTCTGGTCGAAAAGAGCACGTAATATACTACCTTAGCAAAAAATTTACCGACTGTGAGACAAGATACTCACTGCTCGAGAAAACTTAATGCGCTTTAGCATGGGTTGCTCGCCGACTAAGACAGTATATGCTGACCCAAACTACCTTGTTGATATCGAAGATTGATCCGATCAAGTACATTTTTTAGAAGCCTGCACTCTCCGGAAGTATAGCAAGATGGCAGATGATCTTAACTGAGTACGACATACAATATACAACCCAGAAAGCAATAAAGGGAAGTGTATTGGCTGATCATTTGGCTCATCAGACTGTGGATGACTACCAGTCCATGAATTTTGAGTTCCCGGATGAGAATATTATGCTGGTGACTGACTATGAAGAACCTGGACCGGATGAAGGACCCAAGGAGGGATCCCGATGGACTATGGTTTTTGACGGAGCTTCGAATGCACTGGGTAATGGCATCAGCGCTGTAATCATATCTCCTGAGGGCTGTCAAACTCCTTTCACTTCCCGACTATGTTTCAACTGCACTAAGAACATGGCGGAGTATGAAGCTTACATCATAGGACTCAAGGCTGCTATTGACCTCAGGATCAAATTCTTGGAAGTTTTCGGGGATTCATCCTTGGCAATAAGTCATATCAAAGGCGAATGGGATACGAAGCATCTGAATCTCATCCCATACAAAGAGTATGTGTTAACATTGCTCCCACACTTTGAGGAGGTAACTTTTGAACATTTCCCACGAGAGGAGAACCAGTTAGCGGACGCGCTAGCTACCATGTCTTTTATGTTCAAAGTTAGGTGGGGAAATGAAGCTCCCTAAATCACCATTGAGAGGCTGGATGAACCAGCACACTGCTATGAAATCAATACCAAAGAAGTGGCAGACAAACCCTAGTTTCACGGAGTCAAGAGGTATCTCGAGACTCAAGAGTATCCCGAAGGAGCATCTGTCAATGATAAGAAGTTTCTGAGAAGGTTTGCTGCAAAGTTCTTCCTCACTAATGGAATCCTCTATAAACGCAACCATGACTCCACACTAATACGGTGTGTAGACAAGAGTGAAGCAAAAAGGATCATGATAGATCTACACGATGGCACCTTCGGAACCCATTATAGTGGACATACCATGAATAAGAAGATCCTACGGGCAGGATACTATTGGTTCACTATGGAAGCCGGTTGTTATCAGCACTCTCGAACTTGTCATAAGTGCCAAATCTACGTTGATAAGGTGCATGTGCCTTCGGTCCCCTTAAACGTCTTGACAACTTCGTGGCTCTTTGCAATGTGGGGCATCGACATGATCGGAGAAATCAGGCCCACCGCTTCTAATGGACATTGCTTCATCCTAGTAGCCATTGATTACTTCACGAAGTGTGTTGAGGCGGCCTCTTTTTCTATGGTAACCAAGAACATCATGGCGCGGTTTATTTGACATAATCTGATATGTCGATATGGTGTGAAGAGATAATTATTATTGACAATGGTACGAATCTCAACAACACAATGATCACCGAGCTCTGTAAACAGTTCAAGATACAGCATCATAATTCTTATCCCTACCGGCCAAAGATGAATGGCGTTGTTGATGCAGCTAATAAGAACATCAAGAAGATTGTACAGAAGATGACGGTGACATACAAAGACTGGCATGAGATGTTACCATTTGCTCTTCATGGGTACCGTACCTCAGCACGGACATCGACAGGGGGTAACACCCTACTCTCTGGTATATGGCATGGAGGCAGTCCTACCCATCAAAGTCCAGATACCTTCTCTCAGGATTATGAAGGATGCGGGTTTGAACGAAGACGACTGGATCCGAACCCGACTTGATCAGTTAAATCTAATTAATGAAAAGAGACTTATTGCTATTTGCCATGGTCAGACGTATCAAAAGCAAATAATCAAGGCTTTTAACAAGAAAGTCAGACGTCAAGAATATCAAGTTGGGGATCTAGTGATCAAATGCATCATACTGCCGCAAGGTGATCCCAGGGGAAAATAGACCCCCACGTACGAAGGACCATTTGTGGTTAAGAATATTTTCTCAGGTGGAGCTATGATTCTAACTACCATGGATGGTGACGACCTTCCTCACCCTATCAATGCAGACATAGTGAAAATACACTACGCCTAATTAAAAGACCCGTTAGGTTGACTGACCTAGGAAAAAATAAGGGCTTCCCGGCGAACCAAAAGGGTTCACACAAAAGTAAGGGATGAAAATTACAAATCTGTACACCCGGCAAGTCAAAAACCCGAAAGGGCGGCTTGGGCAAAAAAGGGTATCCCGGTGGACTGAAAACCCGAAAGGGTGGTCCAGGAAAAAGTTAGGGATATAGAGCGTACCACTATGTCTCATTGGATCATCTTGCAACCGGATTTAAATATCGGCTATCAAGCTCGGACGGTGCCAATCAATCTGATCAACTTTCGGCCAAGAAGCAAAGTGATGAGACGCTTGAAGATATAAGGGCAATAGCCGAGTTGGAACCCAATGGGGTTGTTTCACATAGCTGTTTTTTTTCTTTTAAATAAATTTGTATAGCTTCTATTTTTACGGCGGTGTTCTCTTACTAGAGCGCCAGCCTCTTTGTACAAAAACGCCTATTACAGGCCAATTTCAAAAATCAATACAAATCATTTTCACGAGAAACTTCGATCTGTTTTTCTTTTTGTTTTTTTTGCAAGAACGTCCAATGACTTATTTTTATATATGCATTTGAAAATGATTGTTGCTCATAAATATTTACATAAGAAACAAAAGACAATTACTCGTAATTCCAGAAACAGGGGCAAAAACAAGAAGTCCCAAACCCGACGGTTACTCTGCCCAGCAGGTGTCGGGATAGATCCAACTTTGGAACACAATCATTGGTACATACACTCCCCACAGAGTAAAAGTATTCAAAAGCATTGATGGAATCTTTCCCGAAATAGGACGTAACCTCCCCAATCAGGGTCATTCTGAAACCTGACAGCTATATCCTCCAGTCGAATTTCATAATCGCGAACGAGTCAATAAATTTCATCCCCCAAGCAGAGTTTATTTCTCTAGATACAGAGGCTCAATCCCCGACAGAGTTCATCACTTCAGCTACAAAATGTACTTCCTAAGTTTGTTCCCCGCAGAGTTTATTCTCAAGCAGAATCTCTTCCTGACAGAATATTCATAAATCTCCAGCAATAGTCAGGGATTTATTTTCCCAGATGCGGGCATATCCCAATAGCACTCCGTGAACATACATCATGACATGCGCATACATATCATATACAGCATAATCTCATTTATTTTGAGAACATCATCTCACCGTGCATTTCATGCATCACATACAATTAACCCTGATATCTTTTCAGGAAAAGACGATTAGCTTCAACAAATCCAGCAGTTATACAGGTCACGTCTGCAGACGAATAATGGAAACTCAACTCCCTAAACCAAACGGGTCGATTAACCTACACTATTGCTTTGAAGTAACCCTACTATCCAGGTTCCTTCTCACATCCCTACTATCTAGGGTTTCATTTCGAGGTAACCCTACTATCCAAATTCCTTCTCACAACCCTACTATCTAGGCTTTCATTTCGAAGTAACCCTACTATCCAGGTTCCTTCTCACAGCCCTACTATCCAGGCTTTCATTTCGAAGTAACCCTACTATCCAGGTTCCTTCTCACAGCCCTACTATCCAGGCTTTCATTTCGAAGTAACCCTACTATCCAGGTTCCTCTCACAACCCTACTATCCAGGCTTTCATTTTGAAGTAACCCTACTATCCAGGTTCCTTCTCACAGCCCTACTATCCAGGCTTTCATTTCGAGGTAACCCTACTATCCAGGTTCCTTATCACAGCCCTACTATCCAGGCTTTCATTTCAAGGTAACCCTACTATCTAGGTTCCTTCTCACAACCCTATTATCCAGGCTTTCATTTCGAAGTAACCCTACTATCCAGGTTCCTTCTCACAACCCTACTATCCAGGCTTTCATTTCGAAGTAACCCTACTATCCAGGTTCCTTCTTAAAGCCCTAATATCCAAGATTTCATTTCGAAGTAACCCTACTATCCAGGTTCCTTCTCACAGCCCTACTATCCAGGTTCCTTCTCACAGCCCTATTATCCAGGCTTTCATTTCGAAGTAACCCTACTATCCAGGTTCCTTCTCATAGCCTTACTATCCAAGCTTTCATCTCGAAGTAACCCTACGACTCAAGTTCCTTCTCGTAGCCCTACTATCTAGGCTTTCATTTCGAAGTAATCCTACGACCCAGGTTCCTTCTCATAACCTTACCATCCAGGTTTCTTCTCCCTTATCTCCAGACGATAGTTTTACAACACGGTAAAACCTGGACCCGACCAGTTTCGGTTGATTTCACCTTTCCCCAGTAAGCCGCTGTGCATCCTATACCATGACCAGATATGCAGTTCACTCCCGCTTCCTCAAGCAGAAGTTAATTCCCCCAGTAGAGTAACGGAAAACTGAAGCTCCTAAAATTCTATTTCTCCCAAGACAGATACAAACATTCCTCAACAGATTCCTCCTCAACAACAGGAACATGAATTCTGATCAAAGGAATATCTCATGAAATCAACATCCTCTAGATGGCATCTTTAAGCCCATCTCCGACGATTCTCCGTCACATCCTGGATGGCATCTTTAAGCCCATCTCCGAAGATTCTCCATCAACTTCCAAATGGAATCTGTAAGCCCATTCCCGATACCTCCGATTGACACTCACTTCATACGAGTGCAAATTTCTGGGCACTCTAGTGTTCAATCATCTTCCACCTTCAGATCACGAAAGGAAGACAAGCCAATCTACATCCTCGGGTTTAAGAGGATTGAACAGGGGAAACTATTGTACCCCAAAATTTTCCATCTCATTTTACTCAGCACATGCCCATTGAGATCCTCAATTTGCTCAAGGTTGCCCAGGAGTTGACCAGACAAACTCTCTCCTAAGGCAATGTATCTCAAACTAGGGTTTACATTTTCATCAAGATGGGTGAACTCAAAAGACCTCATATGCTCTCCATGGTCCTAATATGTTCTCAATACTCATGATGTCAAATTTCAAGCCTTGCACAAGAAGTTTGCTCAGTCAACTGCTCAGATGCTTGAGAATCGACTGTATTAGGTCAAAAGTCAATTGTGGCCCACATACAGTCAAACTTCAAGATTTTTGGTGAACATCAATATTTTGAAGTTATATCCATCATTTGATCAAGGGTTGATCATGATTCCTTAAGGAATGCCCCAAATTCATCAAAACCCAAATGTTGCTAAATTAGGGTTTCTTAGGAAAAGTCAACCAAACTTTAACCAAGCATAACTTCCTCATACATTATCAGAAATTTTCCATACAAGGCTCATTTTGAAGAGGATGAAATTCCCTACAATTCATCTTCATCCCTAAAGTTAAAAATATGCACTCACAAAAAGATATGAATTTCCACATTATAGGTCCTTTTGAAAAGTCAACAAAAACAATTGTTGGGTCAAAGCTTTTTACATGAACATGGAAGACCCAATTGAGATAAGACCAAAAGGGTTGTTTATGGGACATCCTAAGCTTTCTAAAAATTCCAAGAACACCTCTCTAGGGTTAAAATTGGAAGAGATATGCCCTGTCAAAGTTGACCATATTTTCAAAATTGCCAAAAGTCAAATGTGCTCAAAAATGCATTTTTTGCCAAATGGGCCTAACTTTTTATGCTTGCACCTCACTCATAACATGGTCCACGACCCAAATATTCCCCCATACATTATTTCCTTCATTCTTTATTTTATTTTGATTTTTTATTAATTAAAAATTAAATTAAATCAAATAAATGACAAATAATAGCAAAGATTTGTTTTGATCTAATTTTTGGACAGAATCACAAGCTAATTATGCTGGGATATCAGGATCAAATCGAATTAAGGTTGATTGGCACAAGAATGGAATGATTAGGCCTAATTTGGAAACAAATCATACAAAGGAAAAATCATATCCAATCTTCAAAAACTTCAAAGATACCAGTTGTTTTTATAATCCTAATTCACTTAGGGATATATAATGAACAAGACCAAGCACAAACACAGGGGCTAACAGTCGTGAAGAACACTAGAACAAACTCAAAAAATTTGGCAAAAAGTGGTGATCTGATCTCTACCCTAGAGGACGATTCAAGGCCTTACAACATTCCCAATCATATCCTGGAGCATCTCTGAAGCTAACAGGATCAGTAGCAAGCACTCTCGCGCCCATAATCACTCCCTAGACCTCATACGGTTTACTTGTTTTTTCAAAATCGATTACAGTGATTCTTGCATCATTAGCATAATTTAATGATATATTTGTGATCATTGATGTATTTCTAACATGTCTGGATCGTTTAATTGAGTTTTTGAGGCTTATATGTGTTACTGCCATGGCTAGGGTTTGAAGTCACGTTTTGTAGCTTCTTGATACAGGTGAAATTGGCCCACACAAAGGGTACCATCGTACTCGTGAGGTCGAAACCAATTGATTGATGTAGCCATAATTGATTCATCATGCCTGTGTTGGATTTTTGAGATTTACAGGGTTTTAGTTACAGACGTTGTTCGTAGGTATAACTCACCTACCTAAAACGACGGACAGAAGAAATGAGACTGTGATTTGTCATCACCCCATTGGTTCGTTTGAGTTCTACACGCTTTTCTAGCTAACCACTATGTTTTACATATTATATTATGTTATTGTTATATTAACAAATAGAACAGGTAGCACGGATTGTAGGGCGCGTTGGTGTTGAGTGTAAGGACCTGGGTTCGATCCCAGGTCCCAGCAAGTTTTCATTATTTTCTTAATTCTCACCTGCAGATCCAGTGTTCCATAACCCCACGCGTCCATCATGCGCCTTATTGATCCAACCAATGGATCACCATCTATCCAGATCCAACGCCCCAGACAAGGAGGGGCCATGGTGCACCATCAGAAGGGCGCAACACTGAACCTCACGCATTAGATGGGCTTGGCTACATGGGCCTGGAGGCAATTCCTCATGGCACCCCCCTCCAATTGCTTAAACAGACCCTTTTCTCATCTTTTGATTTTAATTCTTTTTTTAATTATTTTTCTAACCATTTTCTTTTTTAAAAAAAATAACATCAAATTATTCCTTTTTATTATTAAATCATGAAATCACAAAAAAATACCAAAAATCATTTTTTCATAAAATATTTATTTTCTTTGATTAATTAATTTAATTCAAAATTAGGGCAATTAAATCTTATTTTTTGTAAATTAAAATCAATTAGAAATTAGGGTTTGATTTTGTATATAATTAATCTTTCTTCAAAAAATAACTTAAATATTTTTCTCAATTAGATTTTTAGGTTTTATAATTATCCTCGCATCTAATTTGTCGCGCGCATTTTAATTACTTTTTTTATTATTTTTGTAACTACTCTGAGATTGTAATAACTTTAATTAGGTTTTAATTCCGCCTTTTATTTTACAGTCTAAATAATTTTGTATCTGCGAAAGCCATGTAATAGCTAGAACTTTAAGCTTTCCGCATTTTAATTTCCGCAATTATAAACTGTTAGATGTATGCTAATAGGATTGTATGGAAAGAATACTTGAAAATTAAAACGGTAGAAAACCCTAAATGTGCAAAGACAAATTAACTAAAAAAATTACACTCGCACATGCTCACTCCTAGGGTTTACTCCACTTTGGTCGCCTTCGGTTAAATGGTCATGAAGTATAGGGCTTGTTAGTGGTTATCCTCTAGCCTCGAAAGATCTCAAATGACCCATTCGGATGTTGCCTCAGAAAAAGATCTTTAAGGCTTTAGGATGATTACTAACACCTCATAACATTGCTTTTGTGACCGTATTTGTCCCTTCAAACGTCCCTTAAAACTTCAACGACGGTACTACCTATTCCTTAATAATGGGATAGCGTTGTCTAAAGGAAAACGAACAGTCTTTTTCGAGTAGGTAGAAAACTTTTAAGTACTTGCTCAATCAATCAAACTTTTTTTCACACAAACACTTTTTTAAAACAATTTTCAAAACAACTTCATCACACCCTTGAGGACTGATATAAGGGCTATCACGAAGTAAAAAAAATTTCAAAACAAGCACACACATAAGCAATTTCAAAATGAGCAAGTACCTAAGATCCTGTGGAAAACCATGGATAGAAAGGGTGCTAAAACCTTCCCTTTCTATAATCTACCCCCCGTACTCAGAAATATTCTCGAAAAAGATTTTTTCTGTTCTTTTTCCTTTTCCTTAGTTGGATGAAATAAAAGTCGGTGGCGACTCTTGCTTACCGCGACATTTTGCGAATACAAAACGCAAACCAGTATAACAGTCGGTTATGCCACCGTATCACACTATCCAACCCATCCGGTGCAGTCAAGTCAAGATTCCAAGAAATCTCTCATAGTCGGGGGCAGGTCTCCATTCGAATCACTTAGGGCATTGTACATGAATTCCATCAAAGGGGCACGTACAATCAAGCAAAGTTTTTCTGGCAGTAACTACAACACTTACTGCTGTGGACAATGACAAATCCCCACAAAGTCTCTTTCACAAGGTGATCCCCGATAAAGTCTCTAGAGCCACGTCTATAAGGTTATCCCCACAAAATAATCTTCACAAATAAGGGTCAAAACCCCACAAGGCCAAATTCATGGATATCTCCACAGAATTATCCCTACAAAGTTGGATTCATGCAATCCCCAACCAGAGTTTCAATCTCTAGAAGATCCTCTCCCCATCTGAGTTGGTCTTAAAAGGGAGCCTTATGGAATTCTTCCTAAAAAGTATCCTCCCCAGCAGTTCGTCAAATATCCTCTTCAATAGGGTTTATTTCCCCTAGCAGACCACAGATTCCCCAACTTGAGTTTACCTCTCAAACTATTACAAATCAAGGGACCGCAACCCCTAATCCCCAGTTGAAGTTGCCAACGGAGTCGTTACTATCCCCGAAAGTGACTGTGAAACCTAGACCCGACCAGATAATAGTTGATCTCAAGTTTAAATTGCTGAAGACTGGACCCGATCGGATAACAGTAAATTTCAATTCCAAGTGGCTAGAGCCTAGACCCGACCAGATAGTAACTTAACTTCTCCATCTACTGCAAAGCCTGGACCCGACCAATTAACAGTTCGAGTTACTGAAACCTAGACCCGACCAGATAATAGTTTAACTTCTTCAAATCACTAACAAAACTCTTCTTCCCCAGTAGAGTTTGCCATTATTCCCAGTGAGTTACTGCCAAGCCTGGAAGCCAACCAGATAACAGTTAACTTCTTTATCCCTAACAAGTTGTTAACTTTCATTCTCTCCAATCAAGAGATAACTCCCCAGTAGAGCAACAGACAACTAAAACTCCTAAACTTTTCCCCGAGCAGAAATCAACACTCTCCACAGAGTTTCCCTCAAGCAAAATCAATGTTCCCCAGCGGGTTTCTTCTCAAAATAACAAAATAGGAATTACCAGTGGAAACATTCTAAATAAGGTTTAAAGATGTGCATAATCTTCATCCCCAACAACATTCCAGGATTTAACTCCCCAGCACTTGTCAAGGATTTATTTTCCGAGGCAAAGATGCACTTCAATAACATTTCACATTCATACATCATAGCATATGCATACGAAATGCATATAGCATTCTAATTCATTCTGAGAGCATCATTATGAAATACATACATCATGCCCTTGCATGAAACTAACTTTATCTTTTCAGGCCGGTTCCCAAACAGGTAAATCTCGTCAACAGCCTATCATCTGTCAAATACGATCCGCCAAAGACATCTTTCAAATACAGTCTAGAATACGATCCAGATACGGATGTCATTCTAACACTCATTAAACACATTTCTCAAATACAGTCCAGATACGGATGTCATTCTAACACTCAATCAATACATTTCTCAAATACAATTCAGATATGATCCAAATGCGGATGTCATTCTGACACTCATTCAGTACATCTTTCAAATACAGTTCAGATACGATCCAGATGCAGATGTCATTCTGACACTCATTCAGTACATCTTTCAAATACAGTTTAGATACGACCCAGATGCGGATGTTATTCTGACACTCATTCAGTACATCTTTTGAATACAGTCTAGATACGATCCAAATATAGATGTCATTCTGACACTCATTCAATACATTTTTCAAATACAGTCCAGATACAATCCCGATACGAATGTCATTCTGACACGCATTCAATACATTTTTCAAATACAGTTAAGATACGACCCAGATGCAGATGTCATTCTGACACTCATTCAGCATATTTCTCAAATACAGTCCAGATACAGATGTTATTCTGACACTCATTCAGCACATTTCTCAAATACAGTACATATATGATCCAGATGCGGATGTCATTCTGACACTCATTCAGTACATATTTCGAATACAGTCCATATACGATCTAGATACGGATGTCATTATGACACTCATTCAATACATCTTTCAAATACAATCCAGAATACGATCCAGATACGAATGTCATTCTGACACTCATTCAGCACATTTCTTAAATACAGTTCAGATACAATCCAGATACGGATGTCATTCTGACACTCATTCAATACATATTTCAAATACAAATCGGATGCGATCTAGGTGTGGATGTCATTCTGACACCCATTCAGTACATCTTTCAAATATAGTTCAGATACGACCCATATGTGGATGTTATTTTGACACTCATTGAGCCCATTTCTCAAATACAGTTCAGATACGAGTCAAATACGATCCAGTTATGGATATTATTTTGGTACTCATTCCACTACATCTTCCGACTCAAATTAAATCCTCCAAAGATTTACTCTGATGCTTCTCCCAGTAGCAGTCACAGATTTATTTTCCCTCATTTTAATGATGCTACAACGAACAACTGATCAGTTCATATATTGCATTCATATATTATTTTACAAACATCATAGCATATGCATACAAAATACATATAACACAATCTCATTTATTTTGAGAACATCATGGATCATGACATTGCATACAACTAAAATCTTTACCTTTTCAAGAAAGATCAACAAACAAATATCATCATCAATTTTCAACAAGTTCCAGATTAATACCTGAAACAAGACAGGACAACTATTTGTGAACGACTAATTGTAGATTAATACCTGAAACAAGACAGGACAACTATTTGTGAACGACTAATTGTAGATTAATACCTGAAACAAGATAGGATAACTATCTACATGAGCATATTGAAGATTAACTCCCGAAATAGGACGGAGAAACTATCTTTCTTTCTCTAAGGTCGAAGATTAATTCCTTAAACAAGCTAGGGCAACTATCTCTACGACCAACAAAAAACAAGTTCAATATTAATACCTGAAACAAGATAGGATAACTATCTGTGAATAACTGATTGTAGATTAATACCTGAAACAAGACAGAACAACTATCTCAATAAGCAGATTGAAGATTAACTCCTGAAACCGGGCGGGGAAACTATCTTTCTTTCTTTTTGGTTAGGTAAAGATCAATTCCCGAAATAGGACAGGGCTACTATCTTTATCACCAATGGTATTAACTCCCGAAACAGATTGGGTTTACCAACAAATTGATTGTAGATCAATTCCCGAAACAAGACGGGGCGACTATCTACATGACAAACACTTCCTTCAAGATATCTATTGTTTCAGTATAAATCGGCCAAAGATTTATTCTGATATTTCTTCCAATTTCTACCAACAGATACTCTGGATGGCATCTTTAAGCCCATTCCCGACACAATCAACCACCACATCATCGAGTGCAAATTTCTGGGCACTCTAGTGTTCAGTCATCTTCCACCTTTAAGTCACGAATGGCAGACTCGCCAATCTAACTTTCAGGTTTAAGAAGATTGAACAGGGGCACCTGTTGTACCCCAAAACTTTCCCTCTCTTTTCTTAAGACATTTCTCACAAAGATTTTCAAAAGCTCAAGTTTGCACAAGTGTATTTGGACTTTTAATGACCCATATAGTTTCCATTGATCATATTGGACTTTCAAGCATCAGGTCGAAGATGGAACTTCTGAAACTTCGAAAGAAGGAAGATGAAACTGTCGAAAGGGCAAAGTAGATAATATAAAAAAAGGTGTGCAGTTGTAGATAACCATGTCGAATTCAAAATCTAGTTCAGGCTGTTCAAACCACATGACTGGTCGAAAGGAGTGATTGGAAGATTTTGACAAGTCAAAGAAGAGCAAGCTTGCTTCGATCCCCAATCTTTGAATGGGCAATGGCTTTCTTCGAGAAACCTACTTCGATCCACCTCTAAACCATTTGACACACATAGTTTCGACACTATGGATTACAAGCCTATTTTCATGCTTGCTCCATAAGCTTCGACTGGGAAATGGCTTCCTTCGAGCAACCTGCTTTGATCCACCTCTAAACCCTTCAACACACATAGTTTCTACATTATGAATTACAATTTGAGGTTTGGACATTTGAACTTTCGACCATTTAATCAACTGATGGTTACTAGTAGGAAAGAAATCCAGAAATTCTTTCATTTTGATTATGCCAATGAGATCATCTTGCATACTCAAAGTGGTACGTTCATGTGAATGTGGTCCATTCTAAGAACATACAATTGGTGGAAACAAATATTGTTTCGTCTGTTGATGAATTTGGTTGAAGGTTGTGGATCTATGTGATCAAAACGAAAGGAAGAAGTAAGTGGTACATTCAGATGAATATGGTCCATTCGAAGAACATACAATTGGTGGAAGCAAATATTGTTTTGTCTGTTGATGAGTTTGGTCGAAGGTTGTGGATCTATGTAATCAAAACGAAAGGACAAAGTAAGTGGTACATTCAGATGAATGTGGTCCATTCGAAGAACATACAATTGGTGGAAACAAATATTGTTTTGTCTGTTGATGAGTTTGGTCGAAGGTTGTGGATCTATGTGATCAAAATAAAAGGATGAAGTATTCGAAATCTTTTAGAGATTCAAGATTCTTGCTTAACAAAGTCCTATATGCTGTCAAGCCCAAGCTTGTTGTACTGTCCACATAATAGCCTAAAATCATGTCAAAAATAGTCTATTGTACTGCTATGAAACAGCCCTGCACCAAGCTGCTACAACGCTCCAAAACTGCTGCAAAATAGTCCTGCTATGCTGCTCCTAAACCAGTCCAAGCCTGCATTATCTCAGTCCCATATTTGCACCAAATTAGCATATAAAAGCTGCACCTCAAAAGCTATGAAGAGAGCATACCCAAACAGTTCAAATTTTATTTGTTTTCCCCCTAAAACCCCAGCAAGACTCTTCTATAAATAAGTTGTTTCACAACACACAAAGGGTGGATTTTTGGCAAGGAAAAGGAAAAAGAAAAAAAGAGAGAGGAGAGAACACGAATGCTGAACCCTTAAAACACTCTTAAACCTAGAACCAAAAAAATAACACTTCTGTTTTTCTTTTCAAACTCAAGAACATTCAAGGCAGCAAATCAAGTTCGAAACACAAATTCCAGCTTCAAGGTAAGTCTTCTTGACTTTAAGCCCTTTATTTCAAGCATCATTGATGATTCATATTCGAAGATAACATGTAAGAACCATTGCCTTCGAAGCTAACCTTTTGTTTGTCTTCCTTTATTGTCAATTATATGTTAAGAACTAACAAGTACAGACCATTTAACAATGTTGGAGTGAAAAAATTACAGCATGATTCGACACAAAGCCTTAGGCTTCGACACATACTGCTTTACAGGCCAAAACAGAAGGGGAAAAGGGTGTGTGATTCGACACATAACATTATGCTTCGACTCATACTGAGTTCGATTTGGAATTACAGGGTCGAAAGAAGGACATGTTCGATGCATATAAGCATTCTTCGACACATGCTTCGACACATGATGTCGAAAGATTTGTTTTTTTCTCTCTTTTGCGCTGTTTTTTTTATTACATATTTCATATATTTGCTTCATAACTATTCAATATGGTTTGTAATAGATAATTAGGTTTAATTTCTTGCAATCCCCATCCATACATTTGTATCCCCCATCCCCCCAAATGATGTAATAGCGTAGAACATTTATTTTCCACAATTTTATCGCTTTCATAAATGTTAGTAATTAGGGTGTGTATGGAAAGATTAAAAATCAACCTTAGAAAATCTTAATCTAAGACAAGACAATGCATGAAAAATAAACACTTGCACACTTACACCTCTAGGGTTAACTCCACTTTTTTCCTTGAGGAAAACAGTCATGATGTGCATGTGAGCCATCTTAGCAAAAATAATCAAAATATAAGATCATAGTCCCTCGATGACGCTACGAATGTTGCCTTATAAATGATCTTAGTCCCTCAAGAGAAATGCTAAGACATCTCACAATATTGCCATTCATGACTATACGATGACACACGCTGGTCCCTTCACATCCAATTATGGGGCTTCTTACCAAATCAATGGTAATATAGCAACACCTAAAGGAGGAGGAAAGAAAAAAGATCTTTTGAGTAGGTAGGACACTCATAGTTGCTTGCTCATAAACTAAAACCATTTTCACACTTACACTTTCATAACATCTTCAAAAACAAACATCTCCTTGAACTATTTTCAAAATCAACACTTTGTATACATTCTTATAGAGACGATAATCATAACAAAGTTTAATGAAACAAAGGCGTTTTTAAAATATTTTCAAACTTGCACCCATAACAAACACTTTTTCAAGCAAAGCATTTTCAAGTGATCTAGCAAGCAACTAAGATCCCGTAGATAACTACGGATGAAAAGGGTGCTAACACCTTCCATTTTCATAACCTACCCCCCGAACTCAAGAAAATATCTCAAAGGTCTTTCCTGTTCTTTTCACCCTTTCCTTTATTGGATAAAAGAAAAGTCGGTGGCGACTCTTACTATTCGCAACAATTGCGATAAAATGCAAAACACCAAGTCAGTTCTCCCACCGTATTACATAACTATTTATCTTCTTTTAGAAAATTAGGTTAAAATTTTTTCTTAAACAAAATCAAAATAAATTCATTTTCTTTTCATTCATGTCTTGTACATTATATACATTTTAATTCTTGTACATCATTCGAGTTCAATATGGTTGTAATAGATAATTAGTTTTAATTTCTTGTAATCCCATTTGTAAATTTGTACACCCCATCCCCCAAAAATGATGTAATAGCGTAGAATTTACATTTCCGTAATTTATTGCTTTCATATAAATGCTAGTAATTAGGGTTTGTATGGAAATATAAAATCAATGCTTAGAAAACCCTAATCCAAGATAAACCAAGCATGAAATACAAACACTTGCACACTTTGCACCTATAGGGTCTACTCCACTTGTTGCTTTGAGAAAATGGTCATGATATGCATGTGAGACATCTTAGCAAAAATAATCAAAATAAAAGATCATATCCCCTCGATGACGCTACGAATGTTGCCTTACAAATGATCTTAGTCCCTTAAGGAAATGCTAAGATATCTCACAACATTGCTATCTATGACTATACAATGGCCCACGCTCGTCCCTTTACATCCAAAGATAAGGCTACTTACAATCAATGGTGAGATAGCAATATCAAAGGAAGTAATAAATGAACAAAAGACTTTTGAGTAGGTAGAACGCTCTTAGTTTCTTTCTCACAATCCATCTTCAAAATAAAATATCTTTTCAAACACACCAAACACTTTCGAAACATGAAATATTTTCAAAAAGTCCAACACTTTGTATGCATTCTTATAGAGACGAGAATCATTACAAAGTTTACCTAAATGAAGATGCTTTTCAAAAATACTTTCAAAACCCACCACAAACACATTTCAAACAAAGAAATTTCAAAAGTGATCTAGCAAGCAACTAAGAGCCCGTAGATAACTACGGATGAAAAGGGTGCTAACACCTTCCATTTTCATAACCTACCCACCGAACTCAAGAAAATATCTCAAAGGTCTTTCTTGTTTTTTTCACCCTTTCCTTATTGGATAAAAGAAAACTCGATGACGACTCTTGCTATCCGCAACAATTGCGATCAAACACAAAACATCCAAGTTAGTTCTCCCACTGTATTACACTTCCCTTTGCATAACCGACACCTGAACTTAGATTCTCTCCCCCTTCTTTTGGGTTATTCTCTCTTTTCCCATTCCTTTGGAAACAATAAAGTGCGGTGGCGTTTTTTATTTGATCTGTGCGATTTAAGTCAATCTAATGGCTTAGTCTCAACATTTCTACCGCTACAAAAAAATGGCCACTTCATTGGGGAATGATAGACCAAATGATGGTCCATACCTAAGTGGGTTGAGGGTATCTTTGTTTATTTTTGTATGTGATATTATTGTTTATATGTTATATGTGTATATAGGTTTGTCTGGATTTTCCTGGTTTTCAGGATGCTTGGTGATTTCTCATAAGTCCTATACTCGGACTTGGGAAAATTTAAGATAGGACGGGCGGTACAGTCATGTTAACTTTGAGGGAGTAATCCCAAAAAAGGAGACACGAGATCCCCCACTCAGTGGAGGCCCCTTTGATTGTAGTGTCGTTTATCGAGTAATTGGGAAGACGTGCTGCTTTCGACCTGGGAGCCTACTGAAACTGAGGACCGTAGAACCTTTAACCCATCTTGGCCTTTTAGGTGTAGTGCGGAAGCTATGACGGAGTAATCTGGAAATGGTTGTCACGTGATACTACACTCAGAAGAGTTTTTCCTGAGAATATCACTAATTACTGAGTCAATCGGAACGTTGGTAATATCCGAAAGAAGGATGTAGACTCTGAGAACCTCTTATAACCTTGTCCAGCAGGTGATAAACTTTTAGATCATACCTTGTAGGTAGTATCTTTGACCTCATGCTCGTGACGTCAAACCTATGAACCCCCCATGTTTGTGATCTTGTGTGTGATTGTTGCATCATGCATTCATGCACCCATGAGCATCCCTTTAAAATATTTTGTTTCAAGGAACTTAAAGTTAACTCTTTGTGAATATCTCAGGTACTTTTTGACCGTGGATTTTGGAAAAAGAAAGACCTGGAAGTACAGTTTCAAAGATCCCAAGATGGATGATTTGATGAGTCTGGTTCCCGAGATCGGGAGTTCTACAGATTTTCAGAGGAAGTATGGGTCCATTGTGTCTCTTATGAAGCTCAGGATAAAAGAGGGTATTCTCTTGACTTTGGCCCATTTCTATGATCTGATGTGTTGTACCCCAAAATTTTCCCTCTCATTTCTCAAAGGATCACCCTGGACCCTCGGGTTTGCTTCCATCCAATTCCAAGCCTTGAATTACAAATTTTCCAAGAAAGTCATTCACAAGGACAAAATGGTCATTTGAATATTGAAAAGTCAAACTTTGACTTTTGGATCAAAATCAAGTTTCAAGGATCATATTTCATCAAGACTTGTTGAAATGTGAAGTTTGTTTCAGCAAGAAATTCAAAAAGTCGAAATTACTTTGGAAAAGTCAAAATTCTAAAATACTTAGAATTTTTCTAAGTGTTTAAGAAATATGACAAGCTCAGAACTTCTGATTATATTTTCACCATGATGGAAGTTGATTCTGGAAGAACTTTTAACACAAGAGTTGTAGATCTCAATGACATCTCAAACATTGCAGAACAAAACTTCTCCTAGAAATGCTGGGATTTCAAGCTACAAATCCTTGAAGACACGTCCATGAAACTGAAACTTTCAGCAAATTCTGGACCTTTCCAAAACAGGACTTGGTTAGAACTTCTGGGCCATTTTTCACGTAGGTTCAGTCAGAAGTTGCAAGAGCAATTCAAAGAGGACTTATAAAGCATGTCACAAGCTTTCTGGAAAGTCTGAGAACTCGCTCAAAACATGCTGGGGCAAAGGGATTCAAGGATCAGAAGTTGGATATTGGTTCTAAGTTGCGCTGATGCTAAACTTCGGACCCAGACTTAGGCTATGATGCACAATCTCATAGCACAGGATTTCTAGTTTGATAAATCTCATCATCATTTAATGCTCATAACCACTTTTGAGTTTTTATCCAAAGGATTTACCCACGTGTAAGATAGAAGTACCATTGTTGTCCTTGAAAGACAAACTTTTGTACAAGGTTATGCTAGGCACATGCTTTGCTTTTACCTCTGAGGGTACTTTTCCTTAATTCATGCTTACAAATCCAGCTTAGACACGGCTAAAAATTGCTAACCACCATACTTGCTTCAAGAACAAGGCAGCGCCCTAGCATATGAAGCCTATGTTCAACGCTTCGGTCAGAACATCACCAAATCCCAAAACCTCGTTTATATAACCGGCTGCACTGCTACAACACAGTCCTATAACCAACAGCTAATTCAGTCCATGCCTGCATCCCATTATTACACCAAACTAGCATACGAAAACTGTGATCAAAAAGCAATGGAACAGGATGCTAAAAAGTGTTCAAATCCAATTTGTTTTTCCCTCCAAAACCACAACAAACTCACCTATAAATAAGTTGCTCCATCACACTTTCAAGGGCTGGATTGTAAAGAGAGAAAGAATTATCAAAGAGAGAAAAGGAAACAATAAAAACCTTCACAAATCCTAAACGAAACCTTTTCTCTTCTCTTTGAATCAAAGAACATAACCATTGTTTCGTTGCTCACACTGACTCCAGAACATCTGAAGGTAGCAGCTCAAGTTCCAAGCACACGCTTCATATTCAAGGTAAGTCTCTCTGACTTTGCATATTTTCATTTAGAGCATCCTTAAATATGTAAATATCATAGTATTGATGCTGGCCATATCATTGCATAAGTAGAAAAAACTATGGATCAGAACTTTTGAATAAAGCTAGACTCAGAATTAAAATTAGAACTTCTATAAACTGCTGCGCTTTTATCCTCCTGATTTGTTGTTAAGGACTGAATAAATTGTTGATGTACTGATTAATATGAGGAAAGAGTTGAAATGTAACACAGAAATTCTGTTTTTCACTCACCATTTTAACAAACAAAATTTCTAGGATTTTCTCATTGTTTAAGCACGCATAACTTCTGAGTTCTCTTCATTGTTTTAACACACGGAACTTCTATGATTCACTCACTGTTAACACACACTGAACTTCTGATGTCCACTCACTATCTTAGCACATACTAAACTTCTGAGTTCTCTTCACTGTTTTAACACACATAACTTCTATGATTTTCTCACTATTCTAACACTCAGAAGTTCAACACATAGCAACCTAGAACTTCTGTATCTTTCCTCTAACGTTTATTGGAGGACCTCAGAGTGTATCAATCCAGAACTTTTGATGCTTCTTTCTGGACCACAGTGTGCCCAGCCTCAAAGCTTCTGATCCCCTTTGTGTTGCTTTCAGTAGCATGTTAATTCTATCTCTCATTATTTCCCTTTTTATCATTTTCAATAATAATACCCTTTTTATTAATATAAAAAAGACATAAAAATATTTTCTTTCATTAATTAATTTATTTCTTTTCCTTAATTCATTAAAACACCAAAAATATTTCATATTCACATGTTTTATTTTATTTCTTTAAGAACAAAAAGATCAAAATATTTTCTTAAATTTATTTATTTTCTTAACAAAAATAAAACAAGTCCATTTTACATTTCTTGTATACTATTTTAATATGGTTGTAATAGATAATTAGGACTTTAATTTCTTGCAATCCCCATTTGTAAATTTGTACACCCCATCCCCCTAATGATTGTAATAGTGTAGAATCTTTACTTTCCGCACTTTTATTGCTTTCATATATTGTTAGTAATTAGGGTATGTATGGCAAGACATGAAATAGACAAGTATATAACCCTAATCAAATACTAAATGCATGTAATCAAACACACTTTTCACACATGCACCCTTAGGGTAATCTCACTTGTTGCCTATCAGAAAAATAGTCATGTCCCTCGAACATGGGTATTTTAGCAAAGACCCTCGATAAAGGATTGTAGTCCCTCGATGACCCTCGATATTGCCTTAGGTAAACGATCTAGTCCCTAAACGATATTGCTAAAACATCCCGTAAGTTTCCTTCTATGACTATACGATGATCCTTGCTCGTCCCTTCTACATCCAAAGATAGGGTTACTTACCAAAATCAATGGTAATATAACAATGTCAAAGGAAAGAGGAAATAAACATGAAAGACTTTTGAGTAGGTAGATTGTTCCTAGTTGCTTGCTCAATTTCAAAACCAAAAACATCCTTTCTATTTTCAAAACAAACACCAACACTTTCAAAACACCTTTCAAACTTGAAAACATTTTCAAAAGATCAACACTTTGTATACATTCTTACGAACGAGAATCATCACAAAGTTTGCCTAAATGGTGGCGCCTTTTCAAAATACTTTCAAAAAAACACGCAAAGCATATTTTTAAACAAAAGCAAGTGATCTAGTAAGTAACTAAGAGCCCATGGAAAACCATGGATGAAAAGGGTGCTAATACCTTCCCTTTTCATAATCTACCTCCCGAACTCAAGAAACAATCTCAAAGGTCTTTCCTGTGCTTTTTCACCTTTCCTTTTGGATAAAAGAAAAGTCGGTGGCAACTCTTGCTAACCGCAAAATTTGCGATAAAACGCAAAACACCCAAGTCAGTTCTCCCACCATATCACAGAACTGGCGACTCTGCTGGGGATTTTTGATAGTGGGGTTACCTTAGGGCTAGATCACCTTTACTTGCTTTCTTTATTTGACTTATATGCTTTACATTATGGTTCTTTATTTGGGGTTTGAATCCTCTACCCAGATTTGGGATACCTTATAGGTAAGTAGCAATATGTTGTGGAAATTGTGCGGGGTATACCGACATGGTCTAAGCAATAACTACGTTTGTGCGACATATTTGTGGGTACCGGTAGCCCTTGAGTAGTCAAGGAGAATACGGGGCCGCTGAGTGATGACATGAAGCACTAACGAACTTCTAGAACCTTTACTTGACCAACTTGGCCTTTAGGACGTAGTGAGATGACCGGCTTTGGTGCAGTCCAAAGTTGGTAGATACTCGATACTACACTCATTGAGGTTTGGTTTTTTGGGATATTTCAATCGCCATTAAAGAGGCTTGCGCTGAAACAATGCCCAAGGAAAGAAACCGGTGATATTGAGCTCCTTAGAACCCAATTACTATTGCTAGGACAGGTTTGAGCTAACTAAACTTCAAGAGGGTACTTACCTATGAGACTCCATGCAAGCCTAAACCTAAGGACTTGTCTGCTTTGTGTGAATATGACTATTTGTACATAACAACTTCCTTACTTCGCATACTTGTACATAACATTATACCATAGCATTTTCAATAACCGTTTCAAGGATCTCAAGGGCCTTTGATGTAGGGTTACTTTGAACCAGACATTTATCAAGGGGGGAGAGGATTTATGTTCCTCTAACCAAACGACGTCAAAGATCAAAGCACAACAACTTGAATCAATGGCTAAACCCACTTGGCATGGTGAGCTTAATTCTCGTGGAAGGACATCCACTGACACAAAAGTTATCCAATCAAAAATGTAAGTGACTACTAACCCCGCGAGATCCTTGAAAACATGCATCCACATATCATGCATCATATCATGTTAGGTTTCTTCGATACAGGTCTCCTTATCTTCCTACTGTTTATTTCAGTAAGATGGATATCAAACAAACGGTGAAGGGCATCCAGGCTCAAAAAGCTCAACTTTAAGAGATGTTCTTGAACCTATCTGAGGGATAAGAAGAGGTCAAGGCGCTCCTCACCAGGGGCATGATCATGGGAAATCCTGGGGACGACAGAGATGACCAATTGGGGCGACTACAAACCGAGATAGCCATAATGAAAGTCCAGATGATGGGACAACTGGTGGGCCAGGTGACTCTTATCCAAAATTTGGCCCAAGGACAAGAAGAGCTGAGAGTCCTCGTCAATAAGCTTCGTCGAGATGGATGTAACCAAATGGGGAAAACATCTAGAATTGGGGATCAAGTCATCATTCAGCCTCCCATGAGACAAGAATCCGGTTTGAGAGAGAGAAGACCTCCCCAATTTGCTTCCACATCACGAGCCCAGTAACCACCTCGTCAACAAGGACAGGGTGACAAAAGTAAACAGGTCCCAGCCGTTAGGCAGTATACCAAACTCGACATGCCTATATCGCAGGTCTTACAGCACCTGCTGAAGCTGAATTTGGTCACATTAAGGGATCCTCCTCGGAATCCCAATACCTCTGCTCCTAACTATCATCCCAATGCATTATGTGTATACCATTTCAATAATCTTGGGCATGATACGAATGATTGTTGGGCTTTGAAAAATAAGATCCAAGACTTGATTGACAGAGGAATGCTAGAGTTCACACAAGATGGCCATACTGAGTTCTCCTACCATCCCTCAAAGGCTTTCCACCTGAAGTGACAAATTCAGACAAAGAGGCTTTTGTTTCATTCGAATTTTCAAGTTGTAATTCCTTTCGTTATTCAAACAATTATCTATTAATGTCAAACTTTGTTTCATTAATGCATTGCATATGTTTGTCTTGAATTAATTCATTCGTTTTCATTTCATTTAAACTATGCTTTTTACTCTCTTTATGAAATTCAACTCTTGCTAAAAGTTACAAGCGTTTAGAGGGAGGATGACAAAAACAATGCCATAATCTCATACAGTATGCTTTTGAACTGACCTTGCTGCCGATGTACAACCGTTCTTTCAAATCCTAAACATTGGAGTTATAAGGAAGATAATCCCTAGCCAACCCCTTTGAGCCAAAGAAGTAGAAGTTTTCTTTTTTTACATAAATTGAAGCCTTTAATCAAAACCTGGGGAAGGGTAGTCTCTCAGTTAATTCAAATGCGCGTTCAGTCGCAAACTTTCACTTCAACGAATGATATCAAAAATATTCCTCTGGGATCAAAAGACAGTGATGGTTAGCTACCAAATAGGCAGTCATTATCTCTCAAAAAGAAAAGCCCGCTAAGTCAAAACCTACAAAGGAGACTTAAGAAAAACTGGGGCATCCCGCTGACTGTAATCTCAAAACAAGAACAGTCAGGAAAAAATTAGGGATAACAAATCAAATAAAAAGAGGTCACTACAAATCCTCGACAACATGAAAAATGTTGCAAGAAATGACCGCCTTCCGACCAACTTAACTTGTCTGAACCATCACTGAGGCGTCATTCTAGGCTCAATTGGAGTTCAAACGCGCAATTAACTGAGTTTAGGACTGAAGAACATCCACGAAGAATGGGCGGGTACAAATACAATTTGAGCCTTTATCCTTTGTTTCTTAAAACCGTGAACCAAACCACACTACAACCCTTCAAAAGTCCAAATTGAAGCACGGATTAGTTCGAAAGCATACTGCTACAAAAGGTATCCCGACTCCTGTAAGGCTTTACTCAAAATCCTGAGTTGAATTTTGCTTACAAAATTTCTTTACTTGCTAAAACGCATTTTCAAAAAATTCAAGACAAGCATAAACTTTACATTTATTTGAATATCACTTCTTGCATATGGCTATTTGTTTGACAACGGAGAAATTCACACAACGAATATCCGATGAACGAAAACTCTCTCAGTGAACAAAATCACTTCAAGTGGGATGACACTTCCAATGAAAAATCTCCTATCAACAAGGGGGGCATGACATGTCACTATCCAGCACATCTGGAGCAGTCCAGTCAAGATTCTAAGAAATCTCTCAAGAAGTGCAGAATAACCAGGGACAGGTCTCCATCTCCATTACCTGGGGAATTGAACGCAAATCCCAACAAAGGATTACATACAGTCAATTAGTTCTTGGAAGATCCACAAACACTCTCTACTAGGGGCAATGACAAATCTCCCTAAAATCCTTCTCATAGGATGACTCCCAGCCAGAGTTTAATCACTGAAAACTTTTTCCCAGCTGAGTCAACCTCAAGAATCCTCGAGGATTTTCCCTAGTGAAGTCGCCATCTCTCCAACAGACTAGGCAACAGGGTTTATTTCCCCAGCAGGGTTTATCTCCCCAACAAGTTTTATTTCCCCAACAACAATCGAGGAACCACAAAAATCCCCAGCTGAGTATATCCTCCCTAGTTCAGTGTATCCTCCCCAAGCTGAGTATGTCCTGCCCAACTGAGTCTACACTCTCCAGTTTGATTTTTCCTTTCAGAATTTTGCAAATCATAGGGCCACAACCCCTGATCCCCAGTAAGGCCGTCAGCAAAGCCTTTACTATTTCTAAAAGACACTATGGAGCCTGGACTCGACCAGATAATAGTACAACTTTCCAAAAACCATGAAACCTGGACCCGACCAGATTGTAGTTACCACTTCAAGTTATTGTGAAGCCTGGATCCGACCAGATAACAGTCGATCTCAATTTCAAGTTACTAAAAGCCTGGACCCGACCAGATAATAGTTTAACTCTTTAAAATATAGAAGAACCTGGATTCAACCGGACCAAGGTTTAACTCCTCTTCCCCAGTAGACTACTTTACAATTCCCAGCAAATTGTTGTGAAACCTGGACCCGACCAGATAACAGTTAATCTCAATTTTAAGTTACTAAATCCTAGACCCGACCAGATAATAGTTTGACTTTATCAATTGCTGAAACCTGGACCCGACCGGATAATAGTTAAATTTTAAGTTACTAAATCCTGTACTCGACCATATAATAGTGTGACTTTATCAATTACTGAAACCTGGACCTGACCAGAGAACAACTAACTTTTAAGATATAATTTCCCACTTGAGTAACAGACAACTAGAAATCCTGAACTTTTTCCCCAATCAGAAATCAACACTCTCCAACAGAGTATTCTCAAACAAGGTCAATATTCCACAATGGTGTTCTCCTCAAACAATAAAACATGAATCCTCGATGGAAACATTCTAAGCAAAGTTTGAAGACACACCTACTCTTCAACAGTAGTCCGGGATTTAATGACTCCCCAGCATTTGTCAATGATTTATTTTCCCAGACAAAAAAATACATTCATTAACATTTCACATTTCATACGTCCTGGTTAAATACACGACAAGTGCATACGACACAATCTCATTTATTTTTGAGAACATCATTGCATCATGCATTTCATACATCATGACATTGCATACAACTAACTTTTTACCTTTTCAGGAAAAGGTCAATCAACAAATGGCTACCATCAACCATTTTTAAGTTCCAGATTAATACTTGTAACAAGCCAGGAAAACTATCTGTGGATGAGTGTTTGTAGATTAATACCTGAAGCCGGACAGAAAAACTATCTACATGAAGAGATTGAAGATTAATTCTTGTAACAAGCCAGGAAAACTATCTTTCTCTCTCAGGTCATAGATTAATAACTGAAACTAGCCAGGACAACTATCTCAACGACCAACAATTTATTTTCCAGATTAATACCTGTAACAAGCCAGGAAAGCTATCTTTAGACGAGTGATTGAAGATTAATGCCTGCAACAAGCCAGGAAAACTATCTTTCTCTCTCTGGTAAGAGATTAATACCTGAAACCATCCAGGACAACTATCTCAACAACCAACAATTTTTTTTCAAGTTCCAGATTAATACATGTAACAATCCAGGAAAACTATCTGTGGACGAGTGATTGTAGATTAATACCTATAACAAGTCAAGTAAATTATCTAAACGACCAGCTGGAGTAACCCTACCCAGGTTCCTTCTCATTTACAGATGAAGTTTTACACAGACTCATCCTGAAACAGCCCTACACCGACCCATCACAAATAAACGACCAAAGACCTCCTCTGGTTAGATTTATTTCTTCCAGTTAATGATAGGCGACCAAAGACCTCCTCTGGTTAGATTTATTTCTTCCAGTTAATGACAGGCGACAAAAGACCTCCTCTGGTTAGATTTATGTCTTCCAGTTAATGACAGGCGACCAAAGACCTCCTCTAGTTAGATTTATTTCTTCCAGTTAATGACAGGCAACCAAAGACCTCCTCTGGTTAGATTTATTTCTTCCAGTTAATGACAGGCGACCAAAGACCTCCTCTGGTTAGATTTATTTCTTCCAGTTAATGAAAGGCGACCAAATACCTCCTCTGGTTAGATTTATTTCTTCCAGTTAATGACAGGCGACCAAAGACCTCCTCTGGTTAGATTTATTTCTTCCAGTTAATGACAGGCGACCAAAGACCTCCTCTGGTTAGATTTATTTCTTCTAGTTAATAACCAGCGACCAAAGACCTCCTCTGGTTAGATTTATTTCTTCCAGTTAATGACAGGCGACGAAAGACCTCCTCTGGTTAGATTTATTTCTTCCAGTTAATGACAGGCGACCAAAGACCTCATATGGTTAGATTTATTTCTTCCAGTTAATGACAGGCGACCAAAGACCTCCTCTGGTTAGATTTATTTCTTCCAGTTAATGACAGGCGACCAAAGACCTCCTCTGGTTAGATTTATTTCTCCCAGTTAATAACAAGCAACCAAAGACCTCCTATGGTTAGATTTATTTCTTCTAGATAATGACAGGCGACCAAAGACCTCCTCTGGTTAGATCTATTTCTTCCAGTTAATGACAGGAGACCAAAGACCTCCTCTGGTTAAATTTATTTCTTTCAGTTAATGACAGGCGACCAAAGACCTCCTCTGGTTAGATTTATTTCTTCCAGTTAATGATAGGCGACCCAACACCTCCTCTAGTTAGATTTATTTCTTCCAGTTAATTACAGGCGACCAAAGACCTCCTCTGGTTAAATTTATTTCTTCCACTTAATGACAGGCGACCAAAGACCTCCTCTGGTTAGATTTATTTCTTCCAGTTAATGACAGGCGGCCAAAGACCTCCTCTGGTTAGATTTATTTCTTCCAGTTAATGATAGGAAACCAAAGACCTCCTCTGGTTAGATTTATTTCTTCTAGATAATGACAGGCGACCAAAGACCTCCTCTGGTTAGATTTATTTCTTCCAGTTAATGACAGACGACCAAAGACCTCCTCTGGTTAGATTTATTTCTTCCAGTTAATGACAGGCGGCCAAAGACCTCCTCTGGTTAGATTTATTTCTTCCAGTTAATGACAGGCGACCAAAGACCTCCTCTGGTTAGATTTATTTCTTCAAGTTAATGGCAGGCGACCAAAGACCTCCTCTAGTTAGATTTATTTCTTCCAGTTAATGACAGGCGACCAAAGACCTCCTCTGGTTAGATTTATTTCTTCCAGTTAATGACAGGCGACCAAAGACCTCCTCTTGTTAGATTTATTTCTTCCAGTTAATGACAGGCGACCAAAGACCTCCTCTAGTTAGATTTATTTCTTCCAGTTAATGACAGGCGACCAAAGACCTCCTCTGGTTAGATTTATTTCTTCCAGTTAATGACAGGCGACCAAAGACCTCCTCTGGTTAGATTTATTTCTTCCAGTTAATTAAAGGCGACCAAAGACCTCCTCTAGTTAGATTTATTTCTTCCAGTTAATGACAGGCAACCAAAGACTTCCTCTGGTTAGATTTATTTCTTCCAGTTAATGATAGGCAACCAAAGACCTGCTTTGGTTAGATTTATTTCTTCCAGTTAATGCCAGGAAACCAGAAACCTCTTTCGGAAACAGTGCAGATGCGATCCAGATCTGGCTAACATTCTGATACTTACTCTAGATTCTCTTCAAATACAATCCATATACGATCCAGATACGGATGTCATTCTGACGCTCATTCAGTACATCTCTCAGATACGAGTCAGATACAATTCATTTATGGATATTATTCTGATACTCATCCCACGACCTCTGATGTTTCAGTTTAAATCTCTCAAAAGTTTTATCCTAATTCTTTCTAGTAGACTTTTTCTCTGGTTCAGATAAATCGCTCCAAAGATTTATTCTTATTTCTTCTCCAGTTGAAGTCAGAATTTAGACTTAGTCTAATTTTTGTCAACAATCACTCTGGATGGCATCAATAAGCCCATCTCCAACAACTATCCATCATTTCTCCAAGTGGAATCTTTAAGCCCATTCCCTACACCATCAACCACAACATCATTGAGTGTAAATTTCTGTGCACTCTAGTGTTCAATCATCTTCCACCTTCAAGTCACGAACGGTAGATTTACCAATCTAACTCTTCAGGTGTAAGAAGATTGAACAAGGGAAGCTATTGTACCCCAAAATTTTCCCTCTCATTTCTCAAAGGATCACCCTAGACCCTCAGGTTTGCTTCTATTTTACCCCAAAATTTTCCCTCTCATTTTGCCCAACACATGCTCATTGAGATCCTCAACTTGCTCAAGAATGCCCAAGAGTTGACCAGACAAACTCTCTCCTAAAGCAATGGACCTCCAACTAGGGTTTCCATTTTCATCAAGATGGGTGAGCTTCAAAGGCCTCATATACTCTCCATACTCCTAATATTTTCTCAAGTCCCTCCATGACAAGCTTCAAGCCTTGCACAAGAAGTTTGCCCAGTCAACTGCTCAGATGCTTGAAAATCAATTGTACTAGATGAAAAGTCAACTGTGACCCTCATGCAGTCAAACTTCAAGATTTTTTGGTCAACATTAACATTTTGAAGTAACATTCATCATTTGATCAAGGGTTAATCATGATTCCTCAAGGAATGACCCAAATTCATCAAAACTCAAAAGTTGCTAAATTAGGGTTTCTATATGAAAAGTCAACCAAACTTTGACTAGGCATAACTTCCTCATACTTTATCAGAAATTTCTCATCCAAAGCTCATTTTAAAGAGAATCCAATTCTCTACAACTCATCTTCATCCCTCAAGTTCAAGAAATGCACTCATCAAAAGATATGGATTCAGACATTATAGGTCCTTCTCAAAAGTCAACAAAAACACCTTTTGGGTCAAAGCTTCTTGCATGAACATGGAAGATCCAATTGAGATGAAACTAAATAGGTTGCTTAGGGGACATGCTAAGATTTCTAAAAAGTCCAAGAACACCCTATTAAGGTCAAAAATGAGAGAGATATGTGTGATACGGTGGGAGAACTGACTATGGCTTTGCGTTTGTTTTCGCAAATGTTTCGGTTGAGCAAGAGTCGCGACCGACTTTTTATTTTATCCTAAGGAAAGGTTTAAAAAAGCACAGCAAAAACCTTTGAGATGTTTTCTTGGGTTCGGGGAGTAGATTATAGAAAGGGAAGGTATTAGCACCCTTTCTATCCATGGTTATCCATGGGCTCTTAGTTACTTGCTTAGATCACTTGCCTTTTGTTTTCAATTGTTTGAAATGGTGCTTTGTGTGTGTGGGTTTGAAAATGTTTTGAAAAGAAGCCAATGTGGTGGCAACCTTTGTAATGATCCATGTTGGGATGTATACAAAGATGTATGTCCTTTGAAAAGGTTTTCATTTGTTTTTGAAAGTTTGTTTTGAAAGTGTTGTGAGGTGTGGTTTTAGAAAATAGGCAAGTGTTTTGTCTTTGCAAGTTTGATTCAAGTAACTAAGAGGTTATCTACTCCTAAATTTCTCAAAGTTTATTGCTACGTTTTAACCCTTTTAACAAGTTTGTTCCACCATTGTATTTGGTGGACAATCTCATATTAGGATGTGAAAGGGACAGGCGCGGGTCATCGTTTAGACCATAATTGCAATGGTGCCAAGTATCTTTGGGCAATTTTCTTTAAGGGACTTGATCATTTGTTTAGGCAACTTTTTGAAAGCGTCATCGAGGGACTATGATCATTTGATTTGTGTTTGTTTTGCCCAAAGAGACCTAACATGCAATATGGCTCATTTATTGAAGGCAACAAGTGGAATACCCTAAGGGTGCAAGTGTGATAAGTGTTGTCCATTTTCATGCTTGTTTATCTTGAAATTAGGTCAAACTATTTTTGTCGTTTTTGATTCGCATACAAACCCTAATTCTAACATGGTATAATTAGAAAGCAATAAAGTGCGAAAAATAAATTTACTAAGCTATTACAACACAATATATGGGAAGGGGGGGTACAAATGTTCAAATGGGGATTTTTGACAAGGAATTTAAACCTAAACTATTACATCAATATTGAATTATTTACAAGATAATTTAATTGCACAAATTAAATAAAATAAGAATAAATATGCAAGATGCAAAAATGGTTTTTGTATATATGGAAAAAAGTATTTTTACATGTCAAAATAAACAAAATAAAAGTATTACTTTTTTTGGGAGTTTTTTCATATTTTGGGCAAAACCCTAATTTTATTAAATAAAATGTATTATTTATTTATTATGTATAATATTTATTTATTATATACAAAAATAAAATAAAAATGAAGTATATTTGTAAAAAGGCATTTTTATATTTAATATTAATAAAAATAAAAAGTGTATGTATTTTGTATTTTAACCCTATATATATATATATATATATATATATATATATATATATATATATATATATATATATATATATATATATATATATATATATATATATATATATATATATATATATATATATATATATATATATATATATATATATATATATATATATATATATATATATATATATATATATATATTATATATATATTATATATATATATATATATATATATATATATATATATTATATATATATATATATATATATATATATATATATATATATATATATATATATATATATATATATATATATATATATATATATATATGTATTATTTACTAAATATGTATTATATATACAAAATAATAATATTTAATATTTATAAAAAAAGTATTTTTTATACAAAATATTTTCAGAAGATAAAATGAAATAAAAATAAAAATGTATTTGCACTATTTTAACATTTTTCAAAAGTATATCTATTTATTTATTTATGTTCAAAAAAACTAATCTAAACAAATAAATACCTAATAAATAGGAAAATGGTGAGAAAAATATTTTTTATATTTTTAATATCATAAGAAAAAATAAACAAGTCAAACCAAAAAAGAAAAAGTCAAAAAATCACTAAAATAAACAAAATGGGCTCAGGGGGTGCAGAAGTAAAAATATGGTGCAAAAAGAAAAGTCAAACAGGCCCAGCCCAGAACCAGGTCATCTTCAACCTCAGAACATCTTTTGTTCAAGCAAACACGCGTTTCCTATCTCCCAATTCCTGGACTTTTAAGCAAAACTTTCAACATGAAAAATGTAGAGCATGAGAAGACGAATCCAGGGATATAAAGAACTTGACTTAACTCTCTAAGATGAGGGAGAATTTCTTCTCCCCCAATTCCTGACCTAGTTTTTCATCAATGTTCAGACTCAAAATTCTCTAAGCATACATAATATAAATGAAATCTAATCACATGGGCATGTTCAGGTCTATGATTGTGACATGTTTCCTTCACAAACCTAAAGCTAACAATGCCTATACTGAGAGATAGAACTTCATGAATATACCTGTTCAGTTGGAATCGTGCCTTGCAATGGAGGAGCTTTCAGGACAAGATGATGATTTGTACAGCTTCCTTGAAGTGTGAGGATGCTATTCCAAGCTTTACTTTGCCTTGAAACCTTTTGAAACATGCTATAGAACTTCAACTGCAAAACAAGAAAATGAAAATGGTGATGATGCCTGGGAGTGTTACAGGTCGTGTCTTAGGTTTTGGTTAGCTTCAAGGGATGTTAGAGAATGTGTTTGACAAGTTTTTAGTAAGAAAGCATGGAAGGTTTGAGCTATGGAACTCAAACTGCAGGGATGCCCTGTTTTGAGCAGTTTGAAGGTGATTCTGGGAATGGGGAGGTATTGAGGGTCTTAGGGTCGTGCTTTAGCTTAGGATGAATGTTTGGAATGTGTTTGATAACTTTCTCTAAGCCTTTGTTCACTGATATGAGAGTTGGTATGTCATATGCAATGTTTCTTGAACTTTAAGCAAGCAATGGTCAAGTTGTGCTTCTAGCCTGTACAGGCCCCCATACTATGCTGCTAAACTTCTCCTTGATCAGTGTGTTTAACTCATAAACTTGTGCCAATTAGATTTCCTTTGTACCTTCTTGATTTGCTTTAGACATAAAGTGTAACTTTTGCAAAAATGGATATAATGCTTTTTCCAATTTGGGATTAATCCTTCATGCAATGCTTGAACACATAGAACATGGTCTTGGCACAATGAGTTTGCATTAAATTTATGAGTGTTGAATGGTTTAGAGGCCTGTAATCAAGTTGCATGCTGATTTGAGAAATTTGCACAAGTTATGAACATGGAAATTGGCCAATTCAAAAGTGAGTTTTTGCCATATTGCAAAATTCGATTCTCTCAAGTCATGAGGTTGTTTGATGAGTTCTTGGACATTTTGGAAAGCTTGGAATGTGTACTACAATCTATCTTTGAAATGCAAATTGAAATTCAAAGTGGAAGTGTATGGAAAATGGTCTTGAAATTAGGTAAAAAACTTGCCTAAAATAGGTCAAATTTTCACTAAGTTAAGAATGGTTTGGCACCCTTGTTCCAAAAATTGTAACTTGAGATACAAGCTTCTTTTGGGAAAACTTTGTGAATCAAAGTTGTAGATTATGCAATAGGCTACAACTTTCATGTTTTTACTTTTGCTTGAATCCAAATGAATCTTGGTGAGAAAGTGGGGCAAAGTTGGGGAAAAATTAGGGTTTTTCATAACTTAGAAAAATTCTAAGTTATGAAAAATTCTCATTTCAAACCCTAATTTGCATTTCTTGATTTCTTGAGGGACAAGTTTCATGATTTGGCATGTTTTAATGAAAAATGAATCTTGACACTTGATTTTGACCAAAAAGTCAAAGTTTGACTTTTCAGTATACAGTCAAAATTGATCAATTGACTGGGAAATTCAACTGTCAATCTTGTGTACTTGGGATCTTTTGAACTTGTTGAGCATGTCAAGATAATTCCATGGGGTCCTTGAGTCCATATGTGAGCTTGGTTTTCCATTGGCTAAGTCAAACAGTCAAAAATTGCTTTTGTGCAGTCAAAACCCTAAAAATGACCATTTTGCCCTTTTGATGATCTGATCAAATTTCTTGTGGAATTGTGATCCAAACTTGATCAAATGGTCCATGTGAGTTCATAATGTTGATGCGGGTCAATTTTCATGAGATTTGACTGTCAATTGGCCACAGTTGACTTTTTCCCCAATACAGTTGATTTCTAGGTCAACTGTCCAATTGACTGGGCAAAATTTGGAATCAAGACTTGAAACTTGGTATAGATAAACTTGGGAGTTAAACATGAAGCATGAAAGTCATCCTAGGCATTTTAGGTCAAAATATCTTTGTGCAATCACAAACCCTAATTTGGGTCAACAGTGTAAGGAGAAGTCTTGAGTAGAGGAAACCCTAACTGGATCTTGATCTTCAAGGGTCTTGTGATGAGAAAATGTTGAGGAAATGGGAGGGCAAATTTTGGGGTACAACAGTTGCCCCTGTTCAATCTTCTTGAACCTGAAGAGTTAAATTGGCAAGTGTGCCTTTCGTGACTCGAGGGTAAAAGGAGATTGGACACTAGAGTGCCTGGAAATTTGCACTCGCATGTTGAAGTATCAGTAATGTGATGTCGAGAATGGGCTTACAGATGCCATTTGGAGAGATGGTGGATAGGGAGATGGGCTTATAGATGCCATCTGGAGATGCGACAGAACCTTGTCGGGAATGGGCTTATAGATGCCATTTGGAAGTGTTGATCGCATAAGAGATTCCTTAGCGAGAACTTGTGTATTTGAGACAGACAGATGTTTTCCTGGCTTGTTACAGGTGTTTGATCTTCAATCTCCTCATGCAGATATGCCCTGGCTAGATACAGGTGTCGAATCTACAATCGGTTGCTCACAGATGTGCCCTGGCTGGATACAGGAATCGAATCCAGAAATAGTCGTCAACAGATATGCCCTGGCTGGATACAGGAATCGAATCTTCGAACTCTTCAGACATGCCCTGGCTAGATACAGGAATCGAGTCTGGAAATGTGGTCAACAGATATGCCCTGGCTGGATACAGGAATCGAATCTGGAATAGTGATAGTTCATAGATATGCCCTGGCCGGATACAGGAATCGAATCTTCGAACTCTTCAGACGTGCCCTGGCTAGATACAGGAATCGAGTCTGGAAACTGATCACTTACAGATGTGCCCTGGCTAGATACAGGTATCGAATCTGGAATTGTGACAGCTGAAGGTAGTTGTCTTTGGGATTGTCTTTTTCCCTGAAAAGGCAAAAACATAAGTTGTATGCAATGTCATGATGCATGATGTCATGATGTTCAACATGAGATAGTGTTGTATGCACTTTATCATGTATGTAAGCAAGATGTATGAAAATGTGAAATGTTTATGAATGTGTTTTCGTCTTAGGAAAATAAATCCTTGACGACCGGCCGGGGAATTGCTCTGTGGAAGAGATACTTTGCTGAAGTTTTGATGAGAGGCCTGCTGAGGACTTCAATGATGGATTCCGCTGGGGATAATGATGATAAACTCCGCTGGGGATACCAAAGATAAACTCCGCTGGGGAATACCAAAGATAAACTCCGCTGGGGATTGAAAGAACTTGGCCGAGGGCGATCTTCCGTGGCAATTAGCTGAGGATAACCCAGTTATAAGCCCTTGTGAGGAATAACTTTGAATAAAGCTCGGGAGAGACGTCCGTATTCTGCAGGGAACAAGCTTCCAGAATCTACTGGGGATAAGCTTTAAGACCTGCTGGGGATAAGAATCCCACTTTCCTGGGGAAACTTTTGGAATTGTACCGGTAAATGGTTCTACTGGGGTGTCCGTATTCCGCCGGGGAACAATCTTAGATCAAGACTGCCGGGGATGCTTGCTGATGAATGCCTATACTCCACTGGGGAATGTTGTTCCTTTTCAGGATTGACAGGGAACCAACTCTGCTTGGGGAAAGTATTGCTGAATCTTGTCTTACTCTGCGGGGAGTTGAGAAGATTTGGTCACATTCTTCAGTTAGAATCTACCTTGGTACCTTGGCGGACAAAGCAACCAGACTGCATCAGACAACTTTACATTGCCCCTGTTTCTGATGTCACCTGTAATTAGTCTTTTGTTTCATATGCAAATATTTATGAATCAGCAATTTAATGTCAAATGCATATATCAAAAATGAACATTGGACGTTCTTCGCAGGACAAAACAGAAAAAGGAAAAACAGTGGCAATTTGTATGGAAAAGTGAATTTGTAGATTTTGAAATTTGCCTGTGAATAGGCGTTTTTGTACAAGAGGCTGACATCCTGGTAAGAGAATGCCGCCGAATAACATAGAATTTACAATTTTGAAAAGGAAACAAAACAGCTATGTGCACAATCCCACTGGGTTCCAACTCTGCTATCGCCTTTATGTCTTCAAGCGTCTCATCACTTTGTTGCTTGGTTGAAGATGAAGTTGATTGGTCGATGCCGAAGTCTGAGCTAGATAGTTGATGCCGAATTCCGGATGCAAGGTGATCCAATGAGACATAGTGTTACGCTTTATCCCTAACTTTTTCCTGGACCGCCCTTTCGGGTTTTCAGTCCACCGGGATACCCATTTTTGCCCAAACCGCCTTTTCAGGTTTTCGGCTTGCCGAGTGTACAGATTTTTTTTATTTCATCCCTTATTTTTGCCCGAACCCTTTTGGTTCGCCGGGAAGCCCTTATTTTTGCCTAGGTATGTCAACCTAGCGGGTCTTTTATTCATGCGTAGTATCTTTTTACTATGTCTGCATTGGCGGGGTGAGGAAGGTCGTCACCATCCATGGTGGTTAGGATCATGGCTCCTCTTGAGAACACATGTTTAACCATAAATGGCCCTTCGTATGTAGGGGTCCATTTGCCCCGGGGATCACTTTGAGAAAGGATGATGCGTTTGATTACCAGGTCCCCAACTTGATACTCTTGTGGTCTGACTTTCTTGTTAAATGCCCTGATCATCCGTTTTTGATACGTCTGACCATGACAGATAGCGGTGAGCCTCTTTTCGTCAATCAGGTTTAATTGATCAAGTCGAGTCTGGATCCAGTCATCTTCACTCAAGTCTGCATCCTTCATTATCCGGAGAGAGGGTATCTGGACTTCAATTGGCAAGACTGCCTCCATGCCATAGACCAAGGAGAAAGGAGTTGCCCCGGTTGACGTCCTTGCTGAGGTACGGTACCCATGAAGAGAAAACAGTAACATCTCGTGCCAATCTTTATAGGTCATTGTCATCTTCTGCACAATTTTCTTGATATTCTTATTAGCTGCCTCTACAGCCCCATTCATCTTCGGCCGGTAAGGAGAAGAGTTATGGTGCTGTATTTTGAATTGCTCGCAGAGCTCAGTGATCATCTTGCTATTGAGATTGGTACCATTGTCCGTAATGATTCTTTCCGGGACGCCATACCGACAGATTAGATTATGCCGGATGAAACGTGCCACGACACTCTTGGTTACTGTGGCGTAGGAAGCTGCCTCAACCCACTTCGTGAAGTAATCGATTGCCACCAAGATGAAGCGATGCCCGTTGGATGCCGTTGGTCGGATCTCACCGATCATGTCAATGCCCCACATTGCAAAATGCCAAGGTGCCGTCAGGACGTTCAGAGGAACCGGATGGATGTGCACCTTATCAGCATAACTCTGGCATTTGTGACAAGTTCGAGAGTGTTGGTAACAATCGGCTTCCATCGTGGACCAGAAATACCCTGCCCGAAGGATTTTCTTTGCCATGGTGTGTCCACTGGAATGTGTTCCGAATGTACCTTCATGCAGTTCCATCATGATCTTCTCTGCTTCAGCCTTATCCACACAACGCAGTAGAGTTGAATCATGATTCCGTTTGTAGAGAATGTCGTTGCTGAGGAAGAATTTTGCCGCAAACCTTCTCATGAACTTCTTGTCATTGACAGATGCACCTTCAGGGTATTCCTGAGCTTCCAAATACCTCTTCACCTCATGATACCATGGTTTTTCAGTCACTTTTTCGGCCTCAAGATCGCAGCAGTATGCCGGTTCGTCCAACTTCCAGATAATGATCTGGGGAGCCTCATTGTCCCATTTAACTTTGAACATTGAAGACATCGTAGCTAGTGCGTCTGCTAGCTGATTCTCCTCTCTTGGGAAGTGCTCAAAAGTTATCTCTTCAAAGTGGGGAAGCAAGGTCAACACATACTCCTTGTAAGGAATAAGATTTGGGTGTTTCGTATCCCACTCGCCTTTGATCTGATTAATCACGAGAGCGGAATCTCCAAAGACACTCAGAAACTTGATCCTTAAGTCGATTGCAGCTTGTAGACCCATGATACATGCCTCATATTCTGCCATGTTGTTGGTGCAGTTGAAACACAATCGGGCGGTGAGTGGAGTATGAGTTCCTTTGGGAGATATGATTACAGCACCGATGCCGTTACCCAAAGCGTTGGAGGCTCCGTCAAAATGCATAGACCATCGGGATCCTTCCTCAGGTCCTTCATCCGGCCCAGGCACTTCACAGTCAGTTACCACCATGATATCTTCATCCGGAAAATCAAAGTTCAATGATTGGTAATCGTCCATAGGTTGGTGTGCCAAATGATCTGCTAGTACACTTCCTTTGATTGCTTTCTGAGTTGTATACTGGATATCATATTCTGTCAAGATCATTTTCCATCTTGCTATTCTTCCAGACAGAGCAGGCTTTTCGAATATGTACTTGATGGGATCCATCTTTGAAATCAAAAGAGTAGTGTGAGTCAGCATATACTGTCTCAGCCGGCGAGCAGCCCATACCAGAGCGCAGCAAGTTTTCTCGAGCAGTGAGTAACGAGACTCACAGTCGGTAAACTTTTTGCTCAGGTAATAAATAGCGTGCTCTTTTTGGCCAGACTCGTCATGCTGCCCCAGCACGCACCCCATTGAATTGTCAAGCACAATCAAGTATAGTATCAGAGGTCTTCCCTCCACTGGTGGCATAAGAATGGGTGGCTCTTGGAGATATTCCTTTATCTTTTCAAAGGCAGCCTGACATTCATCGTTCCAGCGTACTACTTAATCTTTCTTCAGTAATTTGAAGATTGGCTCACAAGTAGCAGTCAGATGTGAGATGAATCGGGCAATGTAATTCAGTCGTCCCAGGAAGCCTCTGACTTCTTTCTCTGTCTTTGGAGTTGGCATCTCTTGTATGGCTTTTACCTTGGCAGGGTCCATCTGAATACCTTTATCGCTTACAATGAAACCTAGCAATTTTCCGGACCTTACCCCAAAGGTGCATTTGCTTGGGTTCAACCTCAGCTTGTATAACTTCAGTCGGTCAAACAGCTTCCTCAGATGATCAAGGTGTTCTTCCTCAGTTTGGGACCTTGCAATCATGTCATCAACATATACCTCAATCTCATGATGGATCATATCATGAAATAAAGCAACCATGGCACGTTGGTAGGTTGCCCCAGCATTTTTCAACCCGAACGACATGACCTTGTAGCAGCTTGTAGCAGAAGGTGCCCCACTGAGTCACAAAGGTAGTCTTTTCCATATCTTCCGGAGCCATCTTGATCTGATTATACCCTGAAAAACCATCCATGAAGGATAACACCTTGTGTTGAGCAGTGTTGTCAACAAGAACGTCGATGTGAGATAGAGGGAAATCATCCTTGGGACTGGCCCTGTTCAAATCCCTGTAATCGACATACATTCTGACTTTATCGTCCTTCTTCGGCACTGGCACCACGTTGGCAACCCATTGAGGATAAGAAGTTACTTCTAGAAAACCGGCATCGAATTGCTTCATAACCTCAGCCTTGATCTTTTCGGGCATCTCTGGACGCATGCGGCGGACCTTTTGCTTTACTGGAGGGCAGTCTTCCTTGGTTGGCAGGTGGTGAACTACAATGTCGGCATATAAACCAGGCATGTCTTCATAGGACCAGGCAAACATCTCCATGTAATCATGCAGCATCTGGATCAATCGTTGCTTCACGCTGAGCTCTAGATTGGCACCAATCTTGACCTCTTTTCTATCTGTCTCCGTACCCAGGTTCACTGTTTCCACCGACTCTTCATGCGGCTGAATGGCCCTCTCTTCTTGAAGTAGCAGTCTTGCGAGTTCACCAGGCACTTCGCAATCATCTTCACCTTCGTCTTCGGCCAAGTTGATCGGATTATCGAAGTCATAACTGGTGGTAGCAGAGCTGTTACCAGTGAGATCCAGAGTGGATTGAAACCTGTATAAGTGAGTGTGTGTAAATATAGCTGTTTTGCAATATATAACACAGAAAGAAAAAGAGCACAAGATTTGAAATGTAACAAACGTCCAATGTTTTGATTGATGATATATGGAAATGTCATACAAAAAACCCTCACAAATGGAGCTACGATGCCCCGGGTAGGACACCGAGCCAATAAAAGTTTCAACATATTGTTTGTTACAAATTGAAAATCAAAAGAGTTAATTACTGCGTGACAAATGTGATAGGTGTAAAATCCTTTGCCGTCCAGTTGCTTGGTCCGTTGCTGGTGGTTGGATAGATCCAACTGTCAAACTCTGCTTCCTCTACGTCCTCCTCGATGGCATTCACCCTTGGGTTGGAGATAAACACCGGAGTCTTTCTGATCTTTTCCCTGCGCACTGCCCTCTGAGCCTCTGCAGTAAAGCCCAGCCCAAACTTGTCATTCTTTTGAGTGAAGTCAGGAAGCTGACCCCAGTTTGCACAATTGCCTTTCTCGATCACAGCCCGGGCATCCTTCAAGGACGCCATCTTCAACGGAAAGTCTTCTTCAACCACTGTTTCAGCTGATGCCAACGTTGGAGGCACTTCCTCAAAATGCTGAAAGGGGGTTTCAATAAACTCCACGTCCATCTCGATATACCGGAATGAATTCAAGTGACTAACCATGTATTCCTCCTTACCCTGCACAGTAACAATCTTCCCTTTGACAGGGTATTTGAGCTTTTGGTGTAGAGTGGATGTTACTGCCCCAGCCTTGTGAATCCAGGGTCGACCCAACAAGCAGGAGTAAGATGGACGAATATCCATTACATAGAACGTTGAGTCGAAGACTTGGGAACCCACACGAATAGGAATGTCTACTTCACCGTGCACCATCCTCTTAGAACCGTCGAAGGCTCTAACAATGATGTTACTAGGTTTCAACTCCAGACCCTCACAATCCAAGCGATCCAATGCCTTCTTGGGCAAAACATTCAGGGAAGAACCGGTATCCACCAACACGTGTGCGAGAGTAGTGCCCCTGCATTCTATAGAGACATGCAGGGCATCATTGTGATTTTTCCCTTTGGCGGTAAGGTCAGCATCTGAGAACCCCAAACCATTGTCAGCTGTCAAATTAGCCACACAGTCGGTGAATTGATCCGCGGAGGTCTCTTGCGGCACATGGGCCGTTTTCAGATATGAAATCAGGGCTTTTGCATGGGCCTCTGAGCATAGTAGCAATGATAGCATAGAGATTTTGGAGGGGGTATGCCCCAACTGTTCAACAACATTGAAGTCACTCTTTTTAATGATTTTAAGGATTTCCTCCATTTCTTGTTGGGAGGCTTCAACGGCAGTCTTTTTTGGTGCCTCCGTCCTGGCAGGCAAATTGGTAGCAACTTCTTTGCCCCAAGTATCAGAGGACTCGGCGGCAGTAGTAGACACAGGAATTTGATTCGGAACATGCACACTTGCGGGTGTGATGGTAAGAGGTTTTCGGATAACTGGCGGTGCAATGTCAGGCGAGAAGAGCCTGCCACTGCGGGTAATCTTGGCGGGACCAGTGATGTTACTGATACTGGTATTGGTGTTGAAATCCTGCTTCACCCGAAGCACATACACGTCGGCCCCATAATTCCATGGGACCGCTTTATCAGACTCATAGGGGAGAGGCCCCGGAACAGTAATAGTAATGGGTGCAACAGACAGAATTTGGACTGGCTTACTCGGAGGAGCTTTGGTAGGATTGTAAATTGTGACAACAGATATTTCTTCAGCAGAAACAAACGGAACAGCAGTTTTCTTGAACAGAATTTCCTTGCTATCCATCAGGCTTTGGATGCCTGATTTCAGCAGCGGATAACCGGTAGGGATAACAGCACACAGGAGGCAACCCTTGCTACAACCTGGAAATAAACCGGCTAGTAGTAAGTTCCTCTTAACAGTCAAAAGAGGGGTAGCAACATCATTCACCGAAACAACATATAAATCTTCCTCAATGGCATTTACTCTATGCTGGGGCATAGGAGCAGTTATAACATTTGGCCTCTCAGGCGCCTCAAACTGAATTTCCTTCGCGTCGATAAGGTCTTGCACTTTATTTCTCAGGGCCCAGCAATCATCAGTAGTATGCCCTGGGCTATCGGAATGATAAGCACAACGGGCATTTGGGTTATACTTAGGAGATGCAGTATTCACGACCTTTGGCGCTTCTTTGATGGTCACCAAATTGGTTGATAACAATTGTGGTAAGATTTGGGACAAGGTCATACTCAGCCGAGTATACTGCCTCTTGGGCCTTTCACCTCTTTGTTGATTGTACTGCTGAGGAGCAGTAACAGGTTTTGAAATGACCAAGGCATTGACGGCTTGGCGACTCTCTGGCTTGACTTGTCTTCTAGGACCATAGACGGCACTTGCTTCTTTCTTGAAAGGCCTCTTCTCAGTACTTGGGGAGGCAGCTTTTTGTATCTTTCCTGACCTGATGCCAGCTTCAATTCTTTCACCTGCCAGAATCAAATCTGTAAACCCAGCGGAGGAGTTACCAACCAAATGATTGAAAAATGGACCAGACAAAGTCCCTAGAAACATATCAACCAGCTCACGATTAGTCAATGGAGGCTGCACCCTGCCAGCCAAATCTCTCCATTTTTGTGCATATTCTTTGAACCCTTCGCCCATTCCTAGAGACATACCCTGAAGTTGGGTACGCGTAGGAGCGAGATCAGAATTGTATTGATATTGTCTGTAGAATGCGGTTGCCAAATCTTCCCAGTGTCGGATGCTAGTTCCATCTAGTTGGTAGAACCACTCAAGCTGTGACCCCGAAAGGCTATCTTGGAAGAAGTGAATCCAAAGGTTCTTATCTGCCGTGTAAGGTTGGATCTTCCTTACGTACGACCTTAGATGCAGCTTTGGACAAGAAGCCCCATCATATTTGGCAAAGGCAGGCGCCTTAAACTTGTGTGGGATCACTACCCCAGAAGATAACCCCAAATCTCCGAAATCCAGCCCCGGTACATTCTGAATCTCCATGGCGCTCAAGCGGTCTTCTAATTGCTTGTATCTGTCAGCAGCAGGTGGGTATTGTTCGTCATTGTAGTCCATCTCGTTGTCAGAGACTGCCGGACTAGGAGCTCCTCCCCCTTGGGGACTGTCTTTCTCAGCAGAAGAAGTAGTTGGATCAGCTTCATTGTGGAGTGTGTTCCCAAACCTGCGTCCGATGTTGAATAACGCAGTCCTCTTTTTCTTCTTCTTCTTCAGGAGTAGAGTCTTCAACTCTTGCTGACCTTGGGCCAGGCTCAGGACCATTTCTTGAAACTGGGCACTTTGGGCCTGAAGGGCCTTGATTGCTTGCTCACTGGATGAGTCTGGATTCATGATGATTGTTCAAATAAACAGCGAAGAAGATTAAGCAACCTGTGAAAAAGGGTACCTGCTATGCATATGGTGCAATGAGATGCGTATGTTTTATGTTTTCAAAGACAAACAAGATTCAACTTTGTAGACAAAAGGGAAACACACTTCATTAGATTCAAATTTTAAGTTGTTCAACAACTTGCCCTTAGGCATTACAAGAATAAAAAATACTGAAAAGGAAATAAAAGCTGTAAAAGGAAATATCCAAAGCCCATCAGTGCTCCCATGGCCTCCTCTTCTCAGTGTGGATGTAGTTATTCAGGACCCGCTCTTCCTCCAATTGCTTGGTCAGCCTCTGGATCTTCCGTTCCTGTTCGTTGAACTTTTCCCGATAAAAATCCCGTTCTTCCTTTAGCTGCGCCCAAGATCTCTTCATTGTGTCAAAATCAGTGGGTATCTGAGGAGGGAGGACAGTTGGAGGAACCCCATCTTCATCAGGAGATTCAAGCATGATAGGTCTGACAGCTTCGTACGGCATCCCTAACTTCTGAGCACGGATGCGGACCCATTTGCAATAGGGTTCCATTGGTAGAGAAGTCTTTGGCCCCAACTCATGTGGGTCGGCTTTGTGAATTCTGTCCCAAGCCTTAATGAATCCATGGCGTAGTTTGTCACTGTCTGCCTGAAACTCAAAATGGAAGTGAGGAACCAACATTTCATGAGGCCCTACTCTTCTGGCTCTTCCAAACTGGCGGAGAGCTAAGCATGGATTATAAGAGATTCCTCCTTGGATACCAATCAAAGGGACATTAGGGTATTCTCCGCAACGATCGATAACAGCTACCTCATCCAAACCTCTGAGAGTCTAAGTGATGTCATTATCAGTGAGAGACATTAACCTCCGAGCCCAACCCTTTCCTTCTTCATTCTTCAGCACGAACTTAGGAAGGTGCGAAATAAACCACCTCACTAGCAAAGGAGCACAACACCACGGAGTTCCCCGTTTTCGGGCAGTACGAGCATAGAGTTGTTGCAGGATATCACTCAAAAGAGTGGGTACAGGATTCCGAGACATGAAGATCCTTATGGCATGGATACTGATAAAGGTGTCAGGATTGGGAAACAAAATCAGACCATAGATTAAAAGATCCAGAATGTCCTCGTACGCCTTGAAGTCCAAGTCATTCCAGAAATCATTAGCCTTGCCAACCAGAAATTTGACCAAAAAGCCCTTAACTCCACTTCTAGTTTCCCAGTTAGCCAATACCTCTTCTTTGGTCAAGGGGAGAATTGCAGCAACCTCTTCAGGCCTAGGAGTCTTTTCCAAACCAGTGAATGGAGTTTGCTCCAAGACAGGGATCCCAAGCAAATAAGAGAATTCTTCCAGGGTAGGAACCAGCTGGAAGTCTTGAAAGGTGAAACAATGATACAGGGGGTCAGAACACTTATCAGTTGTTGGTCCCATTTTGCAGTGATCAAGCCAAGGAGAGAACTATGCCTGTTGATGAAGGAAGAAGTGTTTGGAATCCTACCAACCAAATCCTTGAGCAAAGTTGGTGGTTGAACAAAGTTGAGCCGGATAGTATTCCTACGCACGGGCATCATGATGTCCTACAAAACAGAGCAAAGATGAAACTTTTTTGTCTTTGAAATGGGTTGGTCCTTTATACAGGATGCATGCAATGGTATGATGGCATGATACTATGATGAAGCACACCACAAGTATTCACATAGGCAAGCATGATAAGGCACACAAGTCACCCAAGACAACCCTTAGGTTTCAGGCCAGCATGAAGTTTAGGTATTACCCTCTTTTGGTTTCGTTGGTTAAAACATGTCCTATCAAAAGTAACCGGGTTCTAGAGGATCTCAAATCATTGACTACCCTCAATCGGTCATAACTCTAGCATCACAATCTTTTCTTGCGGCCAGAACCATCGCGAGAGTTTAGCCTCAATGAGTGTAGCATACTGCTACTGTTCTAATGGCCAAGTTTGGTTAATTTAGGGTTCTAAGGTCGGTTGGTGTTTAATGACTCCTTAGAAGACCTATATTCTCCTCATTGCAACACAAGGGATATAGGTACAGACCAAGGTGCCACACCAACGTAGCCACTGCTTCACCCATGTCGGTCTACGCCGGACAGGTCCCTCACAGATTATGCTACCTAAAAAGGGTATTCCCCAGATCCGGGTTAGGATCTATGAAACTCCGATGCAAAACCCACAAATATAAAAGCAAACAAGGCAAACAATTGAAAACAAAGGTGATCTAAACCCTAAGGTTACTCCACTTTTAAATTTGTCCCCAGCAGAGTCGCCAGTTCTGTGATACGGTGGGAGAACTGACTATGGCTTTACGTTTGTTTTCGCAAATGTTTCGGTTGAGCAAGAGTCGCGACCGACTTTTTATTTTATCCTAAGGAAAGGTTTAAAAAAGCACAGCAAAAACCTTTGAGATGTTTTCTTGGGTTCGGGGAGTAGATTATAGAAAGGGAAGGTATTAGCACCCTTTCTATCCATGGTTATCCATGGGCTCTTAGTTACTTGCTTAGATCACTTGCCTTTTGTTTTCAATTGTTTGAAATGGTGCTTTGTGTGTGTGGGTTTGAAAATGTTTTGAAAAGAAGCCAATGTGGTGGCAACCTTTGTAATGATCCATGTTGGGATGTATACAAAGATGTATGTCCTTTGAAAAGGTTTTCATTTGTTTTTGAAAGTTTGTTTTGAAAGTGTTGTGAGGTGTGGTTTTAGAAAATAGGCAAGTGTTTTGTCTTTGCAAGTTTGATTCAAGTAACTAAGAGGTTATCTACTCCTAAATTTCTCAAAGTTTATTGCTACGTTTTAACCCTTTTAACAAGTTTGTTCCACCATTGTATTTGGTGGACAATCTCATATTAGGATGTGAAAGGGACGGGCGCGGGTCATCGTTTAGACCATAATTGCAATGGTGCCAAGTATCTTTGGGCAATTTTCTTTAAGGGACTTGATCATTTGGTTAGGCAACTTTTTGAAAGCGTCATCGAGGGACTATGATCATTTGATTTGTGTTTGTTTTGCCCAAAGAGACCTAACATGCAATATGGCCCATTTATTGAAGGCAACAAGTGGAATACCCTAAGGGTGCAAGTGTGATAAGTGTTGTCCATTTTCATGCTTGTTTATCTTGAAATTAGGTCAAACTATTTTTGTCGTTTTTGATTCGCATACAAACCCTAATTCTAACATGGTATAATTAGAAAGCAATAAAGTGCGAAAAATAAATTTACTAAGCTATTACAACACAATATATGGGAAGGGGGGTACAAATGTTCAAATGGGGATTTTTGACAAGGAATTTAAACCTAAACTATTACATCAATATTGAATTATTTACAAGATAATTTAATTGCACAAATTAAATAAAATAAGAATAAATATGCAAGATGCAAAAATGGTTTTTGTATATATGGAAAAAAGTATTTTTACATGTCAAAATAAACAAAATAAAAGTATTACTTTTTTTTGGAGTTTTTTCATATTTAGGGCAAAACCCTAATTTTATTAAATAAAATGTATTATTTATTTATTATGTATAATATTTATTTATTATATACAAAAATAAAATAAAAATGAAGTATATTTGTAAAAAGGCATTTTTATATTTAAATATTAATAAAAATAAAAAGTGTATGTATTTTGCATTTTAACCCTAAATATATATATATATATATATATATATATATATATATATATATATATATATATATATATATATATATATATATATATATATATATATATATATATATATATATATATATATATATATATATATATATATATATATATATATATATATATATATATATATATATATATATATATATATATATATATATATATATATATATGTATGTATTATTTACTAAATATGTATTATATATACAAAATAATAATATTTAATATTTATAAAAAAAGTATTTTTTATACAAAATATTTTCAGAAGATAAAATGAAATAAAATGAAAATAAAAATGTATTTGCACTATTTTAACATTTTTCAAAAGTATATCTATTTATTTATTTATGTTCAAAAAAACTAATCTAAACAAATAAATACCTAATAAATAGGAAAATGGTGAGAAAAATATTTTTTATATTTTTAATATCATAAGAAAAAATAAACAAGTCAAACCAAAAAAGAAAAAGTCAAAAAATCACTAAAATAAACAAAATGGGCTCAGGGGGTGCAGAAGTAAAAATATGGTGCAAAAAGAAAAGTCAAACAGGCCCAGCCCAGAACCAGGTCATCTTCAACCTCAGAACATCTTTTGTTCAAGCAAACACGCGTTTCCTATCTCCCAATTCCTGGACTTTTAAGCAAAACTTTCAACATGAAAAATGTAGAGCATGAGAAGACGAATCCAGGGATATAAAGAACTTGACTTAACTCTCTAAGATGAGGGAGAATTTCTTCTCCCCCAATTCCTGACCTAGTTTTTCATCAATGTTCAGACTCAAAATTCTCTAAGCATACATAATATAAATGAAATTTAATCACATGGGCATGTTCAGGGCTATGATTGTGACATGTTTCCTTCACAAACCTAAAGCTAACAATGCCTATACTGAGAGATAGAACTTCATGAATATACATGTTCAGTTGGAATCGTGCCTTGCAATGGAGGAGCTTTCAGGGCAAGATGATGATTTGTACAGCTTCCTTGAAATGTGAGGATGCTATTCCAAGCTTTACTTTGCCTTGAAACCTTTTGAATCGTGCTATAGAACTTCAACTGCAAAATAAGAAAATGAAAATGGTGATGATGCCTGTGAGTGTTACAGGTCGTGTCTTAGGTTTTGGTTAGCTTCAAGGGATGTTAGGGAATGTGTTTGACAAGTTTTTAGTAAGAAAGCATAGAAGGTTTGAGCTTTGGAACTCAAACTACAGGGATGCCCTGTTTTGAGCAGTTTGAAGGTGATTCTGGGAATGGGGAGGTATTGAGGGTCTTAGGGTCGTGCTTTAGCTTAGGATGAATGTTTGGAATGTGTTTGATAACTTTCTCTAAGCCTTTGTTCACTGATATGAGAGTTGGTATGTCATATGCAATGTTTCTTGAACTTTAAGAAAGCAATGGTCAAGTTGTGCTTCTAGCCTGTACAGGCCCCCATACTATGCTGCTAAAATTCTCCTTGATCAGTGTGTTTAACTCATAAACTTGTGCCAATTAGATTTCCTTTGTACCTTCTTGATTTGCTTTAGACATAAAGTGTAACTTTTGCAAAAATGGATATAATGCTTTTTCCAATTTGGGATTAATCCTTCATGCAATGCTTGAACACATAGAACATGGTCTTGTCACAATGAGTTTGCATTAAATTTATGAGTGTTGAATGGTTTAGAGGCCTGTAATCAAGTTGCATGCTGATTTGAGAAATTTGCACAAGTTATGAACATGGAAATTGGCCAATTCAAAAGTGAGTTTTTGCCATATTGCAAAATTCGATTCTCTCAAGTCATGAGGTTGTTTGATGAGTTCTTGGACATTTTGGAAAGCTTGGAATGTGTACTACAATCTATCTTTGAAATGCAAATTTAAATTCCAAGTGGAAGTGTATGGAAAATGGTCTTGAAGTTAGGTAAAAAACTTGCCTAAAATAGGTCAAATTTTCACTAAGTTAAGAATGGTTTGGCACCCTTGTTCCAAAACTTGTAACTTGAGATACAAGCTTCTTTTGGGAAAACTTTGTGAATCAAAGTTGTAGATTATGCAATAGGCTACAACTTTCATGTTTTTACTTTTGCTTGAATCCAAATGAATCTTGGTGAGAAAGTGGGGCAAAGTTGGGAAAAAATTAGGGTTTTTCATAACTTAGAAAAATTCCAAGTTATGAAAAATTCTCATTTCAAACCCTAATTTGCATTTCTTGATTTCTTGAGGGACAAGTTTCATGATTTGGCATGTTTTAATGAAAAATGAACCTTGACACTTGATTTTGACCAAAAAGTCAAAGTTTGACTTTTCAGTATACAGTCAAAATTGATCAATTGACTGGGAAATTCAATTGTCAATCTTGTGTACTTGGGATCTTTTGAACTTGTTGAGCATGTCAAGATAATTCCATGGGGTCCTTGAGTCCATATGTGAGCTTGGTTTGCCATTGGCTAAGTCAAACAGTCAAAAATTGCTTTTGTGCAGTCAAAACCCTAAAAATGACCATTTTGCCCTTTTGATGATCTGATCAAATTTCTTGTGGAATTGTGATCCAAACTTGATCAAATGGTCCATGTGAGTTCATAATGTTTATGTGGGTCAATTTTCATGAGATTTGACTTTCAATTGGCCACAATTGACTTTTTTCCCAATACAGTTGATTTCTAGGTCAACTGTCCAATTGACTGGGCAAAATTTGGAATCAAGACTTGAAACTTGGTATAGATAAACTTGGGAGTCCAACATGAAGCATGAAAGTCATCCTAGGCATTTTAGGTCAAAATATATTTGTGCAATCACAAACCCTAATTTGGGTCAACAGTGCAAGGAGAAGTCTTGAGCAGAGGAAACCCTAACTGGATCTTGATCTTCAAGGGTCTTGTGATGAGAAAATGTTGAGGAAATGGGAGGGCAAATTTTGGGGTACAACAATATGCATTTTCAAAGTTGGCCTTTTTTGGAAATTTGCATAAAATCAACAATGCCCAAAATTGCATTTTTTTCTCAAATGGGCATAACTTTTTATGCTTGTATCATATTCCTAATATGGTCTGCGACCCATAAACTACTCCATACATTATTTGGTTTTGTTTATTTAATTTATTTTGATTTGATCACTAATAAAATCAAATAAAATCAAGTAAATAATATAAAATAATAAAAGGTTGTTTTGATTTGATTTTGCATTAAAGGGCAATCCAAATATGTTGTATAGTATCAAACAAAATCGTGCCAAATCATGAGAGGGAAGATATTCAAAATTGGAAAGATTTGAAGCAAATTTGAATGGCATTGATATCTTTGATCTTTTGGCATTTTTGTTGACCTAAAATGATTCAATATAAAAGCACAATAATCCCAACCCTAATGCACACGAAGAGGTTGCCTAAAAACCAAGAACAAGGGTTTCAAAAATTGAAAAGAAAGGTGCAACTCCATAACATACGATCCAGCCTCCTTCAATCAAAACCAAGCATCCTATCATCATTCTGAGGATCCCAGCACCTAATCTCATCCACCCTTGAAGGCCAAAGCAACTTGAATCGCCCCATCCCGATCTTTCCACATTGGTAAAATTCCTGATCTCAAAACTCGCTTAACTCTTGATATAAATCATTTTTGGTTGCATATTCATAATGTTGTTGTTATTTGCAAATTATCTAACGTGTCACATGCAAGGAACAGAGCCGTAACTGCAAATCACCATTGCTAGGGTTCAGAGAAGTACAAGTTTCGTTCTTAAAGATGCAGGTCGTTTTAGGTTAAACTAACCCCATGGTTGAACTCGCAACCTATGATTTAGGGGGGTAGGCCAAATCTTTGGGTCGAAATCGCGTTATATCGCAGGTTGGACTTTTGAGATCGCCAGAGATGATGGTGGTCAACTACCGTGAGGGGTGGTTTGACCCTCTCTCTGCAGATGTGGCAAGATAGAAGCTTATGATCCGTTCATTTAAATTACAGGGGCCCACAATGCACGCGTGTTAGGTTGACTCAGCATAAGATATTGTTTTCATATTATATTAATTTTTGTTATTTATATGAAAAAGTTAACAAGCAGCGCAGGCGGTTAAGGGTGAAGGGTTTGAAGCAAGCATCCTAGGTTCGATCCCGAGCGTGTTGCTTTTACATTTTTCTGATTATTTGATTGTAGATCCAGTGCCCTTCGCTTACTGAAGACTCCACGCGCCCTCTGGTCTCGTCTCTTGGATTAATCTCCATCACAGATCCAATGTGCCACGTATGCTGGTCCACCATGAACCATCAGAAGAGAGAGGCATTGGACCAAGCGCAGGCTCTGGGCCTCCAGCTCTGGGCCTAACAGGCAATTTGGGCAGCATACCCCCTTTTCCTTCCAACATCAGGCCCAAATTCCTTTTCTCTTTTAACTTTTAATTTTTTTTATTTATTTATTTGTTTTAATTATTTTACAATAAAAATCTTTTTTATTAAATCATAAAATAAAAAAATATTAGAATTAGTTAATTATTTTCATAAAATATTTATTTGCATTTAATTAATTAGTTTAATTAGGTTAACTTAAACAATTTTTTTGTAATTAATATTTAATAGAAATTGGGACTAACTTGCAAATTTCAAAATTTATGTTATTTTCTAAATAAAAAAAATAATACAAAATGTTTTTTTAATTAATTAGAGCCAGGTTAAAGATTTAAAATATTTTTATTAATAATAAAATACAAAAACATTTTCCCTTTAATTGATTAGATTTCTTAGGACTTGGACTTCATTCTCGTATTTATTTCGCCACGCGCGTCCTTACTTTCTTTATTCTTATTAATTATTGTAACTGTTCCTAAGTTGTAATAGTTAATTAGGTTTACTATTTCGCTTATCATTTTTCCCGGATTTTTGATCATGTAATTCTCCCCCCCCCCCCCCCCCAAAGCCTTGTAATAGTTAGGGTTTTAATTTCTTGCTTTTAATTTCTGCAACTATTTAACTGTTAGATGTATGGATAATATGCTTGCATGTGAAAGATAAATTATTAATACAGTAGAAAACCTTAATTATACAAAGATAATTAACTTAAAAAACACACTCGCACATGTTCACTCCTAAGGTTTGCCCCACTTGGTTGCCTCGAAAATAATGGTCGTGCCCATCGAATGTAGGGATACCTTAGCAATGACTCGCAATTCAATATCGTCATAAAGATCATAGTCCCTACTTGTCCCTCGAGTTGCATACGAATTGATCTTATGACGATAGTCCCTTCCAAATGCTAAGGTATATTTACTTGTTGCCTTCAGAGACCATTTCGTCCCTTCGAACTTCCCTTTACAAATCCAATGATAGGGCTACCTACTCCTTAATAGTAGGATAGCGTTGTCTAAAGGAAAATGAACAGACTTTTTTCGAGTAGGTAGAAAGTTCCTAGGTACTTGCTCAAACAAACAAATATTACACAAACACTTTAAAAATAGTTTTCAAAACAACTTCGTCACACTCTTGAGGACCGATACAAGGGTTATCACGAAGTAAATAAAACTTTTCAAAAACACGCACAAGCAATTGCAAAATGAGCAAGTACCTAAGAGCCCATGGAAAACCATGGATAGAAAGGGTGTTAACACCTTCCCTTTCTATAATCTACCCCCTTACTCAAACTCTCGAAAAAAGGTTTTTTCTGTTCTTTTTCCTTTCCTTTGTTGGATGAAATAAAAGTTGGTGGCGACTCTTGCTTACCGCAACATTTGCGAATACAAAAGTGAATCAGTATAACAATCGGTTCTGCCACGGTATCACAGTTTCCATCCAATTCCAAGCCTTGAATTACAAAATTTCCAAGAAAGTCATTCACAAGGGAAAATGGTCATTTGCATACTGAAAAGTCAAACTTTGACTTCTGGATCAAAATCAAGTTTCAAGGATTATATTTCATCAAGACATGTTGACATATGAAGTTTGTTTCATCAAGAAATTCAAAAGTCAAAATTACTTTGGAAAAGTCAAAATTCTAAAATACTTAGAATTTTTCTAAGTGTTTAAGAAATATGACAAGCTCATAACTTCTGATCAGATTTTCACCATGATGGAAGTTGATTATGGAAGAACTTCTAACACAAGAGTTGTAGATCTCAATGAGATATCAAACATTGCAGAACAAAACTTCTCCTAGAAATGCTGGGATTTCAAGCTACAAATCCTTGAAGACACGTCCATGAAACTGAAACTATCAGCAAATTCTGGACCTTTCCAAAACAGGATTTGGTTAGAACTTCTGGGTCAGTTTTCACGTAGGTTCAGTCAGAAGTTGCAAGAGCAATTCAAAGAGGACTTACAAAGCATGTCACAAGATTTTTGGAAAGTCTGAGAACTCGCTCAGAACATGCTGGGGCAAAGGGATTCAGGGATCAGAAATTGGATATTGGTTCTAAGTTGCGTTGATGCTGAACTTCTAACCCAGACTTAGACTATGATACACAATCTCATAGCGCAGGATTTCTGGTTTGATAAATCTCATCATCATTTAATGCTCAAAAACACTTTTGAGTTTTTATCCAAAGGATTTCCCCACGTGTGAGACAAAAGTACCATTGTTGTCCTTGAAAGACAAACTTTTGTACAAGGTTATGCTAGGACCATGTTTTCTTTTACCTCTGAGGGTACTTTTCCTTAATTCATGCTTACAAATCTAGCTTAGATACGGCTAAATGCTGCTAACCACCACACTTGCTTCAAGAACAAGGCAGCGCCCTAGCATATGAAGGCTATGTTCAACGCTTCGGTCAGAACATCACCAAATCTCAAAACCTCGTTTATAAAACTGGATGCACTGCTACAGCACAGTCCTATAACCAACAGCTAATTCAGTCCATGCCTGCATCCCATAATTACACCAAACTAGCATATGAAAACTGTGTTCAAAAAGCAATGGAACAGGATGCCAAAAAGTTTTCAAATCCCATTTTTTTCCCTCCAAAACCACAACAAACTCACCTATAAATAAGTTGCTCAATCACACTTTCAAGGGTTGGCTTTTGGAGAGAGAAAGAATTATCAAAGAGAGAAAAGGAAACAACAAAAACCTTCCCAAATCCTAAACGAAACATTTGCTCTTCTCTTTGAATCAAAGAACATAACCACTATTCTGTTGCTCTCACTGACTCCAGAACATCTGAAGTTAGCAGCTCAAGTTCCAAGCACACACTTCAGATTCAAGGTAAGTCTCTCTGACTTTGCATATTTTCATTTAGAGCATCCTTAAATATGTAAATATCATAATATTGATGTTGGCTATATTATTGCATAAGTAGAAAAAACTATGGATCAGAACTTTTGAATAAAGCTAGGCTCAGAATTAGAATTAGAAATTCTATAAACTGCTACGCTTTTATCCTCCTGATTTGTTGTTAAGGACTGAATAAATTGCTGATGTGCTAATTAATATGAGGAAAGAGTTGAAATGTAACACAGAACTTCTATTTTTCACTCACCATTTTAACACACAGAATTTCTAGGATTTTCTCACTGTTTAAGCACGCAGAACTTCTGAGTTCTTTTCACTGTTTTAACACATAGAAATTCTATGATTCACTCGCTGTTAACACACACTGAACTTATGATGTCCACTTACTGTCTTAGCACATATTAAACTTCTGATTTCTCTTCACTGTTTTAACACACAGAACTTCTATGATTTTCTCACTGTTCTAACACTCAGAAGTTTAACACATAGAAACCCAGAACTTCTGTATCTTTCCTCTGACGTTTCTTGCAGGACCTCAGAGTATATCAATCTAGAACTTCTGATTCTTCTTTCTGGACCACAACGCGCCCGGCCTCAGAGCTTCTAATCCCCTTTGTGTTGCTTTCAGCAGCATGTTAATTTTATCTCTCATTATTTCCCTTTTTATCATTTTCAATATTAATACCCTTTTTATTAATATAAAAAAGACATAAAAATATTTTCTTTCATTAATTAATTTATTTCTTTTCCTTAATTCTTTAAAAAATCAAAAATATTTCATATTCACATGTTTTATTTTATTTCTTTAAGAACAAAAAGATCAAAATATTTTCTTAAATTTATTTATTTTCTTAACAAAAACAAAACAAGTCCATTTTACATTTCTTGTATACTATTTCAATATGGTTGTAATAGATAATTAGGACTTTAATTTCTTGCAATCCCCATTCGTAAATTTGTACACCCCACCTCCCTAATGATTGTAATAGTGTAGAATCTTTACTTTCCGCACTTTTATTGCTTTCATATATTGTTAGTAATTAGGGTATGTATGGCAAGACATGAAATAGACAAGTAGATAACCCTAATCAAATACTAAATGCATGTAATTAAACACACTTTTCACACATGCACCCTTAGGGTAATCTCACTTGTTGCCTATCTGAAAAATAGTCATATCCCTCGAACATGGGCATTTTAGAAAAGACCCTCGATAAAGGATCGTAGTCCCTCGATGACCCTCGATATTGCCTTAGGTAAACGATCTAGTCCCTAAACGATATTGCTAAAACATCTTGTAAGTTTCCTTCTATGACTATACGATGACCCTTTCCCGTCCCTTCTACATCCAAAGATAGGGTTACTTACCAAAATCAATGGTAATATAACAATGTCAAAGGAAAGAGGAAATAAACATGAAAGACTTTTGAGTAGGTAGATTGTTCCTAGTTGTTTGCTCAATTTCAAAATCAAAAACATCCTTTCTATTTTCAAAACAAACACCAACACTTTCAAAACACCTTTCAAACTTGAAAACATTTTCAAAAGATCAACACTTTATATACATTCTTACGAACGAGAATCATCACAAAGTTTTCCTAAACGATGGCGCCTTTTCAAAATACTTTCAAAAAAACATACAAAGCATATTTTCAAACAAAAGCAAGTGATCTAGCTAGTAACTAAGAGCCCATGGAAAACCATGGATGAAAAGGGTGCTAATACCTTCCCTTTTCATAATCTACCCCCCATACTCAAGAAAAAATCTCAAAGGTCTTTCCTGTGCTTTTTCACCTTTCCTTTTGGATAAAATAAAAGTCAGTGGAAACTCTTGCTAACCGCAACATTTGCGATAAAACGTAAAAACCCAAGTTAGTTCTACCACCATATCACATGATGTATCGATGCTTTACTTTCCCTGATTATCAGTTGATTCCTACATTGGAGGAGTATTCTTATCTATTGGGTTTACCTGTTACTGATCGTGTTCCTTTCACCGGTTTGGACGGGGAGCCAAAGTCCCATGAGATATCTTTTATGGTCCATTTAGGGAAGTCTGAGATTGAGGCCCACATGAATACCAGAGGAGGAATCAGAGGCTTACCCGCTCTGTTTTTATTGGAGAAAGCTTGCTACTTTGCTAGGATGAAGAGTACGGTTTCTTTTGAGGCCATCTTTGCTCTACTTGCTTATGGGTTGTTCTTATTTCCGAATGTCGGCAAATTTATGGATATCAATGCCATCAGGATCTTTTTGATTAGGAATCCAGTCCCTACATTATTAAGAGATGCTTATTACTCCATCCATATTCGGGATTCTTATCATGGAGGGATGATCAATTGTTGCACGCCTTTGTTGTATCAGTGGTTGATTTCTCACTTACCTAGGTCTGATGCTTTTTGGGATGTCAGGAAGGAACCTCGTTGGGCTTCGAAGATTATGGCCCTCATTCATTCAGATATTGTTTGGTATCATCAGGCTTACCATGATGTATAGATTATCGATAGTTATGGTAGTTTCTCCAATGTACCTCTTATTGGTACAAAGGGAGGAATTAACTACAATCTCGTTCATGCACGACGACAACTTGGATATCCGATGAGAGATAAGCCAAATAGTATTCATCTGAGTGGTTTCTTTCTTAAAGAGGGAGAGAATCATAAGGAAGCTAAGGAGGAGATTTCAAAGGCTTGGCGTCATATTCACAGGAAGAGCAGAGAGGACTTGGGACCTAGAGGAGCTATTTCTTTGGAGCCTTATCTACGGTGGGTACAAGCAAGGGCCATTCAGTTGAAGATGTCGTATTCCCGTGAAAAACCTATGCCTGATATGTTTGTGAAGACCACTCCTCTCCTTTTAGATGATGTGTAAGAGCTTCAACTTGCCCTAGTTAGGATCCATTAGGAGAAGGAGGCTTGGAAGAGTAAGTGTTAGACTTCAGAGGTGTCCTACCAAACAGACCTGAAGGAGAAAGATGACCTGATTGAGATTCTCGAGAGTCATTCTATAGAGATGATGAAGCAGCAATAGGATTTGTTTTCCTCTAGAGCTCAGTCAGGACCTGGTTGTTCACTTTCTGACTCTGGTGATTGGAAAGAGGTCACCGACAGGTATGCAGAAGAGAATAAGCAGTTGAAGGCTCATATTACAAGACTCACATGAAAGCGTCGGTGTGTGGAGTGATCTTCAGTAGCTTTTCTTTTTTAGGATTTTAGATTATATCTCTTCTTATACTTGGGATTTTTGAAGCTTGTACTAAAAAGTTGTAATCCATTTTTGAGGTTATTATAATGAGATTTTCAGTATTTCAAAATGTGTTAGTACTTTAATATTTGCAAAATTGTCTATAATTATTTGAGTCCCTTGAAATATTAATAATAAAATAAATTATGTGCATTGTATATCATGCATCATCTAGTACATATTTGTTGCATTTATGTTCATACCTAGGTGTCTTACTGAATTTCTCTACTTTTTTCAGCGAGTTGTGTCACAAGTACAATACTCGGGCTAATTCCAGGAAGAAAATGGAGAATCTTGAACAAGAGAATTACAAGTTGCGCGAAGAGGTTACTGCTTTGAAAGACGATATGGACAATCTGACTACTTTGATGGAATCGTTGGTGGCTGCTCAGAATCAGCCACCATTTGCTCAACCTCAACAAACAACAATTGCTTCTAGAGGTCCATCAGTTCCTATTTATGTTACCCCATTTACTATTGTTCATAATTGTATGCCTCAGGGTTATCCGTGGGAAATTCCAAAGAACTTCATGCCAGAAAGTTATAATCTTGATATTCAAGTTACTCCATTTGCTCAAACTACTGTTGTTTCTGCACCTCATGTGGTGCATGTTACTCCTATGGCTAGAAATGAGATCCCCTATATTGCTCCCCCTTCAGTGAATGTTATGCCATTTGTTAATGATGAATTTTATTGTCCTGCTCCTCCATCGAGTGAAAGTATGGGTTTCTATGACCGTTTGGATGACTTTCAAGACCAGTTCAATGAGATGCAAAAGGAAATAAAGGCCCTTCGAGGAAAAGAATTGTTTGGACAAATGTTAGTGATCTCTGCCTAGTTCCCAATGTAAAAGTGCCAGCCAAGTTTAAAGTACCGGAATTTGAGAGGTACAAGGGCAACTCTTTCCCTCGTGACCACCTTGTGATGTATATCAGGAAAATGTCTACCCATACTGATGATCAGTGTTTGCTCATTCATTTCTCCCAAGATGGTTTAACTCGTGCTGCTCTGAAGTGGTATATGAGTCTGGACAGTAGCAGTATTCACACCTTCAATGATCTGGGAGAAGCCTTTATCAAGCAGTACAAGTACAATATGTTCATGGCACCTGACTGTGACCAATTTAGGGAAATGTCTCAGAGAGATAAGGAGTTGTTCAAAGAATATGCACAGAGATGGCGCAAGATAGCTTCCCATGTGGTGCCACCTATAGGAGAACAAGAAATGACCAAGGTCTTCCTGAAAACCCTTGGATCATTTTATTACGAAAGGATGGTCGCCAGTGCACCGAATGATTTCACTGAGATGGTGAGCAAGGGTGTTAGACTAGAAGAGGTTGTTAGGGAAGGGTGCTTGACAAAAGATGAAGGGACGAAGAAGTCATCATATGGGTTTCTCGAAAGAAAGAAAATGAAACAAATGATTTTATTGGGGAAAGAAAGATTATTCCACCTAGAAGACATCAACGGTACCAGCAACATGTTGCTTCTGTGACTCCAGTTGTCAATGTAGCTCCAACCACTGTTTCCTATCAAAGACCATCTCCTCAAGGGAATCAAGGGAAAAGTCAAAAGAGAGAATACTTTGACTCAATTCCAATAAGCTATGCAGAGTTACTCCCGGATTTGGTTTAGAAGAAGTTGGTTTAGACCAGGCCTCCCCCTGTTGTACCTTCACCTTTACCTTGGCATTATAAAGCAGACCAGACGTGTGCTTTTCATCAGGGAGCATCAGGGCACAATATTGAGAACAATTATCCTTTGAAATATGAAGTACAAAAGATGGTGAGATATGGCCTTTTATCCTTTAAATATGTTGGCCCTAACGTGAAAGATAATCCTTTACCAAAGCATGGAGGACCAAATGTTGTAAACATGGTTGCTGGTTGTCCAGGGGACTTTTGAATTTTTGATATCAACCTGGTTAGAGGAGATTTGGTAAAAATGGATGCTGACCTTTGCAAGTTTAGTTACTATACGCATGACCATGCTGGTTGTGATATTTGCAGTACCGATATCCAAGGATTTGATAAGACAAAAGCTGATCTTCAGGAAATGATGGATGAGGGCCTCATTCATATAATCAGGCCAAGGGTAAAGTACGAAGAAGATGTGAATATGGTCTTTGGATATCCTGGAGAATTCCTTATTTTTGACGTGAATCATATGAATGATGATTTGGTGCAGTTGCACGCTACCTTCTGTCACATGGATGGTCAAGAAGAACACCATTATGGGTCTTGCCGAATCTGTTTCAGAGATTCTCATGGTTGTTCCATAGTGAGAAAAGGTGTGCAGTTGTTATTGGACAATGGTACTATCAAAGTCTCGGGCAATAGAGATGATTACAATGGGATTAATGTGATTGGAGATTGCTTGTCTGAGACTGTGTCGAATGATGAGTATGCTTCCGCAGATGAATTCTTTTCCTCATAAGAAGATATGTTCTCCATCAATGATTGTGTGATGTCTAAGTATTATGAAGAGGGGGTGAATGTTATTGCGCCTTATTTTGGTGTTCCCACCCCAATAGAGATTGAGTACCATAGCAAACTAGTTGTTGCTCCAATGGTGATTTGCTTGTCGGACCCTGTTCCTTATGAATCAGACAAAGTCATGCCATAAAAATACAATGCTACAAACCTAGAGGATGGTGTGGAGGTTCCCATCCAACCTTTGTTTGATGTCAAGAATATTGCTGAAGATAGCCGAGTGACACGCAGTGGCCGTGTTTTCGCACTTGGAATTCAAGGGAATATTAATGCTGATAAAAAGGTTGTTGAAAGTACTGAACCCAAGAAAGAAGTGGGGGAATCTAGTCGTACTACTCTAGAAAAAAATGTGGACGATATATTGAATATTATTAAGATGAGTGACTACAAGATCATAAATCAATTGTTGCAGACGCCATCAAATATATTCATTCTAGCTTTGGTAATGAACTCTTCTGCCCATAGGGAATCTTTGATGAGAGTATTGGATCAAGCTATCATGGAAAGTGATATGCCTTTAGACAAATTCAGTAGTGTTGTTGGGAATATTACATCCTATAATAACTTGAGTTTCTGTGATAACGAATTTCCTGATGAAGGAAGGAATCATAACTTGGCTCTCCATATCTCCATGAACTGTAAGAACGATTCATTGTCAAATGTGTTGATTGACAATGGATTCGCTTTAAATGTCATACAGAGGAGCATTCTTATGAATCTTAAGTACCAAGGAACTCCCATGCGCCCAAGTGGCATAATTGTGAAAGCTCTTGATGGATCAAGGAAGTCTGCCATCGAGGAAGTAGATTTGCTTATTTATATAGGGCCACGCCTATTTTAGATTACTTTCCAGGTTATAGATATTGTTCCCGCTTACAGCTGTTTACTAGGACGACCATGGATACATGAGGTAGGGGCTGTCACTTCAACTTTGCACCAAAAGTTGAAGTTTGTTCGTGAAGGAAAGGTGACCATCATAAATGGAGAACATGATTTGTTAATATCTCATTTATCCTCTTTCAGTGTTGTTGAAGCGGATGAAGCTGCTGTTGGAACTCAGTTCCAAGCTTTATCCATTGATAATATGAGGGAAAATGAGGATTCTATAACCTCATTTAAGGATGCTCAACATGTAGTGCATAATGGCCCTAGCACGGTATGGGGGCAGATTATTGATTCGCCAGTGAATAAGAATAGAGCTGGTTTGGGATTTTCTGTGAAGAATAATAAAGGTGAGAATATTAAGTCTAAGTCTGCTTTGGGCAAATATCGGGATATCTTTCACAGCGAAGGTTATCTTCATCAAATTGTTCATAGGATCAATGTTATTCTGGAAGATAGAGCAGAGCGGGAGATGCCGAACTACGTGGCGCATGGAGTTAGAGTCCAAAATTGGATCACTATTGATGTTCCCTCTTGCATTTATGTCTCAAAGTAATTTGTTTTTTGTTAATCTTTTCAGAAAAAAATCTTTCACTCTTCCCAAGGTGAAAGTTGATATTGTATGGGCTTATCTATTGCTTTGATCTTTAAAATCAATAATAAAAGTTATCTTTGATTCCCAAATTGTGTCTTTATTTTCTACTTTTTCTTGGAAAATTGTAATTAGAAAAAACCTTTCAAAATAAATAATAACTGTAAATAAATCTGCATAATCACTTGCTATATATGTCAGTTTCTAAAAGCAAACATAAATCTTATGTGCAGATTAATTAAAAAACATGTTGAATACAATGACCCTGCACCCTCTCCCAACTTTGAATATCCTGTGTATGTGGCCGGAGAAGAAGATATGATGAAATCCCATAAGAGGTTTCACGGTTGCTTGAGCATGAGGAAAATTCCATTAAGTCGTATAAAGAGTCGTTGGAGACAATCGATTTGGGTTCAGAGGAAGATCTGAAAGAAGTCAAGATTGGAGCATTGCTTCATCCCGACGTGAAGCGCATGTTGATTGAATTGTTGAAAGAGTACGTGTATATCTTTGCTTGGTCATACCACGATATGTCGGGGTTGGATATTGATATTGTGGAATATTTTTTTCCGCTATAGCCAGGATGCCCGCCAATCAGTAGAAATTGCAAAGAACTCACCCTGATGTGGCCGTAAAAATTAAAGAAGAAGTTTTAAAGAAGATTAATTCTGGGTTTCTTGTGATATCAGTGTACCCTCATTGGATTGCCAATATTATCTCAGTACGGAAGAAAAATGGAAAAGTTCGCATGTGAGTTGATTATAGAAATTTAAACAAAGCTAGTCTAAAAGATGACTTTCCATTACCACATATTGATATGTTGGTTGATAGTACAACAAAATTCAAAGTATTCTCGTTCATGGACGAATTTTCCGGATATAATCAAATCAGAATGGCTCTTGAGAACATGGAAAAAACAACGTTTATCACCCCTGGGGAACATTCTGTTACAGAGTGGCGCCCTTCGGGTTGAAGAACGCTGGTGCAACATACCAGAGGGATATGACAACCCTATTCCATGATCTGACGCACAAGGAAATTGAAGTATATGTTGATGATATGATTTCTAAATCCCAGACTGAAGAAGGGCATATAGAAGATTTATTGAAATTGTTTCAGCATTTGAGGAAGTATCGTCTCCGCTTGAATCCAAATAAATGCACCTTTTATGTTCGATCAGGAAAAATTTTAGGTTTCATTGTCAACCAAAAGGGAATTGAAGTTGATCCTAATAAAGTTAAGGCAATTCAAGAAATGCCAGCGCCAAGAACTGAAAAGCAAGTTAGAGGCTTCCTTGGGCGTTTGAATTACATTTCCATGTTTATTTCCCATATGACTGTAACATGTGAACCAATCTTTAAGTTGTTAAAGAAAGATCAAGGTTGTGTGTGGGTAGATGATTGTCAAAGGTCATTTGAAAGTATTAAAGAATATCTTCCTTAACCTCCTATCTTGCTCCCGCATGTTGAAGGGAGACCATTGGTCATGTATCTGACAATGTTAGATAATTTTATGGGCTGTATTTTAGGACAACAAGATGAAACAGAGAAGAAAGAATATGCCATTTATTATCTCAGCAAGAAGTTTACTGACTGTGACTCACGATATTCTATGCTGGAAAAGACATGTTGTACTTTGTCCTGGGCGGCAAAACGATTGTGGCAATATATGTTGAATCATACTACTTGGTTGATTTCCAAAATGGATCCGATTAAGTATATTTTTGAAAAGCCTGTTCTTACTAAAAGAATTGCCCGTTGGCAGATGCTATTGTCTGAATATGATTTTGAATACCGTACTCAGAAGGCAATAAAAAGTAGTATGTTTGCAGACTATCTGGCTCACCAACCAGTTGATGATTATCAGTCTGTTAAATATGATTTCTCTGATAAGGACATGATGTTTTTGAAAATAAAAGATTGAGATGAGCCTTTTCCTGGGGAAGGTCCTAATCCTGAATCCCGATGGGGCATGGTATTTAATGGAGCTGTGAATGCTTATGGGAAAGGAATTGGTGATGTGATTATCACTCCTCATGGATCGCATATCCCATTTACTGCAAGATTGGCATTTGATTGCACCAATAACATGGCAGAGTATGAAGCTTGTATCATGGGTCTCGAGGAGGCTATTGATCTCAGAATTAAAATTCTAGATGTGTATGGCGATCCAGCTTTGGTAATAAATCAGATTAAAGGAAAATGGGATACTCGTCACCCTGGCTTGATCCCTTAGAAAGACTATGCTAGAATATTATTACCCTTCTTTAATAAAGTTGAATTCCATCATATTCCCAGAGATGAAAATCATATGGCGAATGTTTTGGCCACTCTGGCTTCTATGTATCAAGTTAATAGTTGGAACGATGTGCCTCTTATCACAGTGTGATGCTTGGATAGACCAGCTCATGTGTTTGTAGCAGAGGAAACCTCAGACAAAAAACCTTGGTATTATGATATCAAGCATTTTCTCCAGACTCAAGAATACCCGATTGGTGCATCAAACAAAGATAGAAAGACATTGAGAAGGTTGGCAGGCAGTTTTTTCCTTAATGAAGATGTGTTATACAAGAGAAATTATGACATGGTCTTGCTCAGATGCGTAGATAGACACGGAGCAGACATGTTGATGCATGAAATCTATGAAGGTTCCTTTGGTACCCATGCCAATGGACATTCGATGGCAAAGAAGATGCTTAGGGCAGATTACTATTGGATGACAATGTAATCCGACTGTTACAAATTTGCAAAGAAGTTCCATAAGTTCCAGATTTACGCTGATAAAATTCATGTGCCTCCAACACTTCTCAATGTTATTTCTTTCGCGTGGCCTTTCTCTATGTGGGGGTATTGATATGATTGGAATGATTGAACCGAAGGCGTCGAATGGACATCATTTTATCTTGGTAGCAATAGAATACTTCACCAAATGGGTGGAAGCAGCTTCATATGCTAATTTTACTAAGCAAGTGGTAGTACGCTTCATCAAGAACAATCATATATTTTGGTATGGTGTGCCCAGCAGGATTATCACCGACAACGGCTCAAATTTGAATAACAAGATGATGACAAAACTTTATGAAAAATTCAATATTTTCCATCATAATTCATCTCCTTACAGGCCAAAGATGAATGGGGTTGTTGAAGCTGCTAATAAAAATATTAAGAAGATCATCCAGAAAATGGTTTTTACTTATAAAGATTGGCATGGGATGCTCCCTTTTTCTTTACACAGGTATTGTACATCTGTCCGCACTTCAACAGGGGTAACCATATTCTCTCTTGTGTATGGTATGGAAGCAGTGCTCCCCATTGAGGTTGGGATTCCCTCTTTACATGTGATAATGGAAACCAAGTTGTCAGAAGCTGAATAGATCTAGAACAAGTTTGACCAATTGAACTTGATTGAAGAAAAGAGAATGACGGTCTTGTGTCATGGCCAGTTATACCATAAGATAATGAAGAAAGGTTTTTATTAGAAGGTCAAACCTCATGAATTCAGAGAAGGCGGCCTCGTGCTCAGAAAGATAATGTCTTTTAACGCTGACTCTAGAGGAAAGTGGACTTCCAATTTTGAAGGCCCATATGTTGTCAAGAAATCCTTCTCTGGCGGTGCATTAATTCTTGAAACTATGGATGGCGAGGAGTTCCCAAGTCCTATGAATGCTGACACAGTCAAGAAATACTTCGCCTAAAGAAACAAAAGAACAACTCGCTAAGTCGAAAACCCAAAAGGGCGGCTTAGGCAAAAAAGAGTGTCTCGGTAGGCTGAAAACCTGAAAGGGCGGTATAGGCAAAAATAAGAGACATAAACATAATAAGTTCTTCCCGCTAGGTTGAAAAACCGCAAGGGAAACCTAGACAAAATTTAGGGCTTTCTTGGCAAGTAACTGTGTCAGACAAGACTTGATCATTGAAGCAACAATCTTCTTGGATCCTCACCACACTTCAACAAAAGTCGCTGCTCAGGAATTCAAAGTTGTTAAGAAGAATAGTTGTCATTGTATTTCAATGTATCTTTTCCAATATATTACCATGTTCCAAACTTTGTAATCATCAATGGAGTCTCGCCATTCGCAGACTACCATTCTATTAATAAAGTTTGAGTTGTTATCCATTTCTTTGCAATTCTTATTTTATTCTTCTTACAAAGACTCTATTTATTATTGATAGTAATTTTCAAAATAAAGTGATTTAATAATAAAATTGTTTTTTTTTTAAGAATTTACAAATTACTTTTTACATTAAATTTTGTAACTCAAGAAAAATAAAAATGGTGATTTCAAGGATGGACGAACCTCGAAATTTTGGAAGTATGTATTCCCCGGGAAGTTTCTCCCAGGTCACTTTTACTGGTATTCATATGATCTTCTTGTGTTTCTCATATAGTTGGAGATGATACCAATTGATGTATGGTGCGGTGTTGGGTTTGTGATCCCATTTTCCCCAGTCAAGTCTTGGTTCATTTTAATTTCAGGTTTGCATGGTCTGAAGCCTCTATCTCGGATTCCCCATTAAGGTCTTCGCTCATATGAGGAAAGTCCTTTCTCCCTTTGTGTGCTGAGGTGGAATCATTTGCAAAATGTCGCCCTTTTGCAGTGTTGGCATTATTGTTGTTGTTTATTTCCCAAACAACTAGACAAGGGCAGTATCTTTCCTAAGAAGTATTGAAATAATTGTTAACTTTTTGGGTTTTCTCCCACCAAGTGTTGGGTTTGATTTAAAATCACCATAATTTTGATTTCTTGTGGTATTGTTTGACTTCTTAAATCCCCAAGTAAAGCTGAGAAATGTTTCTCTCTAAAAGTTGTTGTCCCCATGTGGTTTCATAATTTCTCCCCAAGGAGGTTTGTGTAATTTTCACTCTTGGTATTGAAGGATAAATTTTGGGCTCTCCTCAATGATGTGGTGTTGCCCTCCCTGATTAAGTTAGCACGAGATCCCCAGTTGATATCTCGATGATGCAGTTTTCATCTGCCCTAATGAAGTCAGTATTGTAATCTCTAGTGGAAATCTAGACGTTGAGAAATTTGTTTTCCCCATTGAAGTCTGTGTGATGTTCCCTGGTGAAGCCTAGAGGAGGATGTTATATCCTTGTATTTGCACTGATTTTATTATTTTGATTTGATTACTTTCGGATTATGTTTCTTCCAAGTGAAGTTAAGTCGTTGAATAGGAATTTGTTTCATCAATTGGTGCTTACTTTCTTATAAATTTTCATCATGGATGTGATTTAGCCGAGTGTTAACTTTACCCAAGCTGGTTTTGTCTGGTTATTCCCAGTGTTGTATGTCTATTTTGTCAGCATATGCATGGTGACATTCATACATTCATAGATACATCATGCATGGCTGAATTTAACATTCTTTGCTCATTTGCATTCATTTTTGTTTTTGTTGGCATATTACCCTATTTTACAGAGTTATATTACCCTCTCTCCAATAGAGTGTTAACCTTAAGCAGAAAGTGTATATTCTTTTAGTTTCCCCACTGAGTTATCCCCCGTGAAAGAATTTTGCTTTAGCCTTCCTATTCGGCTCATTGTTTGGTTAGATCCATTTTTCCCTTTTGAGTTTATTTCTCATCAGGTGCTATCTTGGTTGACTGTTTCACTCTGGTTTATTTCTGGTTTGGATCTATGGCTCCCGACAACATTATTATTTAGATTTTTGTGGGCTTTGAGCCCTGGTTTGAGAATGTGCATTTATTTTGCACGTGAAGATTTTATCTCCTCAACAAGAATATATTGCCATTTCCCCAGGAAGTCATTATTACAACTCCTTCTCATAACAGCAGATGGTAGGTCTCTTTATTTGAGCAACTTGTACTTCCCCATTAAGTCTGTTAGTTTCCATAGAAATTCATGATTTGTTACTCCAATGGATGGTAGTCTCGTCATAATGGGAGATAGTTCGTTGTTGAGATTTGTTACTCCAATGGATGGTAGTCTCGTCATTATGGGAGATAGTTTGTTATTGAGATTTGTTACTCCAATGGATGGTAGTCTCGTCATCATGGGAGATAGTTTGTTGTTGAGATTTGTTACTCCGATGAATGGTAGTCTCGTCATTATGGGAGATAGTTCGTTGTTGATATTTATTACTCCAATGGATGGTAGTCTCGTCATTATGGGAGATAGTTCGTTGTTGAGATTTGTTACTCCAATGGATGGTAGTATCGTTATTATGGGAGATAGTTTGTTGTTGAGATTTGTTACTCCAATGGATGGTAGTCTCGTCATTATGGGAGATAGTTCATTGTTGAGTTTTGTTACTCCGATGAATGTAGTCTCGTCATTATGGGAGATAGTTAATTGTTAAGATTCACTTTTCTATGAAGAAGTTCATTTGTTTCCAGTTATAAGTACTAATGCTAATCATTTGTTACCACCACTAATATTAGTATTTATTAGTATTATGTCACCACTTCCATTCCCTGTGAGTCGACATTACTTTTTTTGCTATCCTCTATGTGAGTGGATAATTCGCGGTTATATGTCGATCTTTGTCATCCATTACCTTTTTTTCCTCAATATTTGAGTTGATGATGCTTTATCTTCTCCATGGGCTTTACCCCAGTAGAGTCGAGTCTTTTGTTCACCAGTGATTTATTTTCCTGGTCGGGCTTTCTTTTGATCCTTTATTTTATTTCCCGCATCCCCAGTGGAGTCCTGTGTCACCTCTGAATTTGTTTGTTTGCATGCATAATCATAAACATTTGCATGGCAATTTAGGGCCAAAAATAGGGCATGTTTTATATTTAAGTATCTTCAATCACGTCGACAGGAAGATTTTAACCTTCATATCTCTGGATAGAAGACACTTAAATAAGGGCAGCTATTATACCCTAATTTTCCTCCTAAGATTCCTCTATCATCTCATGCTATCACCATGCAACAAGATCACACATTAGGGCTTGAGTACTTCTTCTATTGTGTCTAATCTTTAATTTTTCTCTTGAGAGATCACCAAGCACCTTGAATCATGTATCTTGTATATATGTGTTTTATATTCTACTAACCTCTAACCAAAATCCAAAAATCTATTTTGTTTATTCTGTTTTTTGTAAGACAGGTTTGCAGTCAAGAAATTTAGGTGATGGTTCTCCGATTAGGGTTGTGGTTTGTTCGGGACAAATATGGTTCCCAAAAGCCTATGCTTCATAGTAGTGATCTATAATCTTAGGTCACGTTATTCTCAAGCTTCACTCAACATAGTTAAGGAGAGTTTGGTGGCTTAATTCTCAAGACTCTTTGAAATAGGTTCATGTGTTTATTTCCATGCCTTCTTCGACGAGTAATCTCAAGTCCCAACAAGCGTGAGCATGATTTGATCAAGATTCGTCATCTCAAGTTCATATGTGATTAATAGTGCCTCGGGTTGTTGAAGAAAGACAAAGTCTATAGTTAATTCAACGTTGGTTGACTGAAAGTCAACATTAGCAAGTTCGAGTTCAAATGATCATAACTTCTTCATTATTAATTATTTTTTATTGATTCTTCGAGCATATGAATCTTCTTGACATCATCTCCAACTTCTCTTTACAAGTCGAGAGTTAATTATGTGAAGAGCACCATCAAAAGTTTAGTATATTAGAGGTCGTTTTTTTACTTTGACTTAATTTCAGTTGATTTTCATCCAACTTTCAAGGATCATAACTCGTTCTATTTTTATCATTTTGGGATGATTTTTTTTTCACCATGTCACAAATGGTGTCATTTATAAACTTGCTTTAAGGGTCGAAATCGAATTGTGCTTAAAAAGTCATGGAAATTAGTGAAACGTTTTAAGTCATTTTTTGACTTATAATGGTCTTAACCTCTAATTTTCAATTCATGCTACTAATTTTCTAATGCCATGACATTTGCCCCAAAGCTTTATTTTTTTCGTGTTGAATTTATTCATCATCAAGACAAGAGCCATGGTATGAGTTTGTTGAGTTTAAGGAATAATTGGCCATTATGTCAAAGTATGAAGATTCAAAGAGTTCATGGGCTCAAATTTGACCAAAATTTCAATTTGGAAATAAAAATGGAGAGGATTTCTTACTTTCATAAGTTTGGAAATTTCAAGTTAAAGCAAGATTCAAGTTGTTTCAAATTTCAATTCTTTTCCAAATTTAAGAGTTATAAGGTCTCTTCATTCATTCAAAATGTCATTCAAGGCCAAGTTTCAAAATTCTATCAAAGTCATTCAAGTGGATTGTTCAAGTTACATGGTTCGCCCAAGAATTCATTTCTATCTTCGACTCACACGGACAATGGCAAGAAGCTAACTTATAGTTTCAATTTATGTTACAAGAACAATGCAAGTCATAAACTCAAGAACAATTTTGAATTACTCCAAGATCTATCGTGTTTGCAATTTTACAAAGAAGTTCTTTTACAAGTCAATAACAATTGATGTGCAAATCATAGGGCTTTACATTTATAAAATTCCCAAACAATTTCATAAAGTTACATGAATCTATATTATCCTATGGCTTAATCTTCAAGTAACATCAACTTCGCTTTCGGCTTGCCAACAGTTCTTGACCATCCTTAAGTTTAATCTGTCATGCCAAACTCCATGCTTTGACACGTTTGCTTCTCCATATTTTCCATATCATGTCTCAAGCATTGTTCATGACACATGAAGAGAAAAGAATATGGTGTATCAATTCAGTCAAAAAATAACAAAATTCACGCAAGCTAGCAAGATTTAAATCGTATATTTAAGGCCTCATTTGTTGCACAAATCAGATTCAGGTTTAATCATCGGCCCGTGACCTCTATTACAAATCAAAAACACAATATTTGGTTCATAATAAAGGTCTTAAAAAAATGAAATTTTACGCGTGGATACGAGTTCAAATAAACCGGCATCACAATACCGCTGTAAAAAGAAAAAACAAGTCGGGAATCACAATTTTCCAACCCAACAAACAAAGGCTTCGTCTGCTGCATATAAGAGAAAATAGATTCAGATTTAATCATTGAACCACAACCCATTTTTGCAAATCACAAACTTTGTTTAGTTCACAAAGAGAGGCTCAAGAAGAAAAGTTACTGCAAACTCAGTAAAAGGCCACAAAATCACTGTCATAGTTTACAGCAAAAGCAAAGTCACGTGCCAAAATCAGATTTCAAGCCCAACAAGCAAGTCACTACAACAAGAAGTTTGTGTTAATTCACGAGAGGAATGAAAAAGCAACAAAAATCATAAGCCCATTAGCAAGGCCTAGATATCTCAGAAGAGTCTCAGATAGCAGGGGAAGATAAATATAAAAAAACAAATTTGGGGACTCATTCAGGGATTTTTCATTAAAAAAACTCAGAGCAAAAAGAAAAAGTGTAAGAAAAACTCACCTTCTCCGGAATCCTCCCTGGAGCCTGACCGGAATGACCTTGCCGGAAACCTAACAAACACCCGTCTTTGGAGCCAAACCCAACCTCCACCTCCCGGAATACCTTGCCTGAATTGCGCCTTCACAACATCTCGATTCAAAAGATCACCGGAGCCACCCTTAAACTCGCTAAAGTTTCCCTCTGAGCATAAAACTCCCTTGTCGGAGACCTTCAAACCACCATGACTAGAACCTTGGACATCATTCCGACTCTTTTTTCCTATCGAAAGGTTGCTCATCCTTCCCTGTTACAGGAATCCCTCTCTAATCTCTTATTCTGTGATATTTGATGTTGCTGTGAACCAATTATTTTCGAAACTCTTTTGTAGATCTTGCCTCCCTTTTTGATTTTCTGAAAATTTTGAGTTGATATTTGAGACGAGGAGAAGAATGCGATTTAAAAACTGTTGAAAAAAAATTATTTCAGAAATCCCTCGCGGTGACGCCACCGTGACTCCATCACCGGCCACCGCGAGTCCGCCTCCCCTGTTTTCTTTTCCGACTGGTATCTCTTTCTCTCTTTATTCTCTTTTTTTTCAGATTTTTTTTTCTTTTGATATTATTTTTACCAAAACAAATGATTTATGATAACATATCAAAGGAGGTAGGAAGGATTACATTTGGAATAATTGAGAAAAATTAATTGTTGTTGTTTTGATAACGTAAACAACATTATTTACTGAAACATTTTGTCTCATTTTCCTCCCTCCGCCTTGGTATTCACACTGACTGTTGGGAAGACAAGTGGTCTCTCTGACACTTGTCCTCATCTGAGAAGAAGAAGTGCAATTTGATTTCCTGCGCGTGTACTCACTGTACTTACAATGTATTTTTAATCTAAATATTTGATCCTACATAAAATCAGCTAGTTGACTTGATCAACGACTCACTGTTTTTTCTGTTTTATTTTATTTTATCAATTTTGTTTTTTTGTACCCCAAAATTTGCCCTCTTACTTATTAAGAATTTTCTCATAAGATCTCCTTTGGATCAAGATTGCATTTGGGTTGATCAGCTCAAGGCACCTCCTCAAGCACTGATGACTAAAAATTAGGGTTTGAGATTGCACAAGGATTTTTGAACTTCCAATTCCCCATATGACTTTCATGGATCATTATGGACCCCCAAGATTACTCATGTTAAGTTTCAAGCCTTGGATCACACTTTTGATCAGTCAATTGAACAGTTGACCTAAAAATCAGTTGTATGGGGGGAAAAGTCAACCATGGCCAATTTACAGTCAAACTTCGTAATTTTTTATCCACACTAACATTTTAAAATCATATGTATCATTTGATCAAGTTTGGACCATAATTCCTTAAGAAATTTGATCAAATCATCAAAAGGGAAAAATGGTCAAAATTAGGGTTTTGACTGAGAAAGGGCAATTTCTGGTTTTTGACCTAGAAAATGATCAATTGGGTTGAGTCATGATCTAAAGAGTCTAATTGCATAATTTTGACCTAGTTACATGATTTTAAACATTGAAAATCCATTTGATTGACAGATGAATTTTGCAGTCAACTGATCAAAAGTCAATTGTATACTGAAAAGTCAAACTTTGACTTTTTGGTCAAATTCAAGTGCCATAGGTCATAATTCATCAAAACATGTCAAAATATGAAACTTGTTCATCAAGAAATCAAGAATTCAAGATTTTATTTTGAGAAGATGAAATTTCTTAACTTAGAAATTTTTCTAAGTATAGAAAATTTCTTATTTTTCACAACTTTGAGCCAAATTTTCACCATGATGCAAGATGATTCAAAGGAAACTTCCAACATTAAAGTTGTAGTTCTCCATGAAATATACAACTTTTCTTCATACAACTTCTCCTAAAAATGATTGGATCTCAAGTTATAATTTTGTGAATACATGCTCATGAACTAAAAATGACTTAGTGAAATTTTGCCCTAGTTAGGCAGATTTTTTACCTCACTTCATGGCAATTTTTCACATAGTTCAAAGGGGAATCTTCAAAAGCAATTCAAATATGAGTTGTATATCACATTGCAAGCTTTCAAAAATGTCCAAGTACTCCTTGAGATCATTCTTGAGTAGCGAGAATTGAAGAGATGAAGTTGGTGTTTTGTCACTTGGATTACAAGCCATTTTGTGAAGAACATTGGATCCAATCCTCAAGCATGATGTACAAATCCCACTTTGCAGGCTTCTAACTTGACTTTCACTCCATAATTAAATATTTTCACAGCTTTTGGAAGCTTTAATCCAAGCATTCAATGCATTGTACAAATTTAATTCCATTTTGGGAAGAAAAGCAACATTGCCATTTTAGAAAAGCAAGCTTTATGCAAAGTCAGCTTGCATTGAGCCTTGCATTTGTTCTTTCTGCACAAACACACTCTACACAATCATAAAAATTGTGTTTAAAGGTCTCAGCCCCCTAAGCTTTGTACTTCACATTAAAACCATGCTTGCTAGCTTTGCTTCAAAAACAAGTAACCAAGCAAAACATGTGAGTTTTGAAATCTGAGTGGTTACAAGTCTTAAAACCTCTTGCTTATAAGTAGACACACTATTTTGTAAGTGGAGACACGAAGGCTAAGGCTCAAAAACACTCCCAAGCACTCTGCAACTCAGAATCTGCCATAACTTGACAGTTTTGAACCTCACATAGCCATCTCCAAATCCACTCGTGCGTATTAAGTTTTAACCACCCAAACACTTAATATACATCATATCAAAGTGATCCAGGCCCCTGTTTCAAGACTGTAGCTCCTCCATCACCATCCACCATTTTCAAATATCAAGCTTGCAGGTTGACTTGAGTAGAGAGATTTAGGGACTTTCAAGGCAAAGTAAGAGTTGGAATACATTCAAGGAGGTCCAGGCAAGCTAAATAGATCCTCGGGCCATCTCAAAAGTTGCTCAAACTCCATTCACGATTCCAGCTGCAAGAGGTAAAACCTCAAACTTTTATCTCTTCCTACAATCATAATTTTATCCTGATTTATGAAAACAAAATGTAGATATCCTTTCTCTAAAGCCAACCATGTCCATAGTTTCCATTTATATTGACTGTGTATAGAGAATTTTGGATTTGAAATTTCTGAGAAAATTAGGTTTCAATTTAGGGCCAGTAAAATTAGATTTTATCTTTGACTTTTAGTTTACATAAGTTATATGGTTGAATTCGTGGGAAGAAACACCATAACTTTCATGTTTGGAGTTTCCATTTTTATGGAGAAATGAGGAAGATACAGGTGGTCCGACTATGGCTCAAGATTGAAGATGAAGTTGCCTTCAGAAAGCAGTTTCTAATATATATCTATGCTTTTATTATATGACTGGATGAAACAGCCACCCCAGTGGCAAGCACGCGCGTACTAAGGCATACGTTACCTAAAGGGCGAGGGTTCGAATCAATGAGAACCCCCCTTTTACATTTTTCTATTTTTTTTATTTTTCTAACATCTTTTTTGCAAGCGTTGGGCCCTTTGGGCCTGGCATTTTTTTTTGTTTTTACTAGCATACTTCACCGATTGCTTGTGACACCCCTTGGCCCATTTTATTTTTATTTACTTATTTATTTCTTTTTATTTTAAATATATTTTATAAAATACCAAAAAAATCATAAAAAGTATAAAAATAATAGATTTATATTTTTACATAATTTAAATGTTTTTCCACATAATAAAAATTATTTTTATTCATTATACTTTATTTAATTTTACTAATTTCCTTGTAAATTAAATTAAAACTAGATTATTATTTATTTAAATACACTTATTTCAATATAAAAAAGACCAAAAATATTTCATAGCACCGCATATTATTTTCAAATACAAAAATATAAAATACAAAAAAATATCTTTTTCTTTTTTTCTTTTAATCAAGTAAAATAGATTTAGGGTTTTATTCAAAAAATCTCTTCTTAATTAAAATATTTTATTAAATAATTTCTTTATTTAACTTAAGTTTAATTTAATTTAATTACTCTTTTTTTTCTCTAATTAGGTTTAGGTCAAAACCTCCTTCATATTAAGAAACCAAACAAAAAATATTTTTCTTTGCATTTATAATTCTTGCATATTTAATTCATCTTGTATATTATTTAATTCAATTCTTGTACATATTCAATTTGGTTGTAATAGATTAATTAGGTTTATGTTATTGCAATCCCCATTCATATATTGTATACCCCCTCCCACAAATGTTGTAATAGCGTAGTAACTTTAAATTTCACAATTTATCGCTTTTACATAACATGCTAGTAATTAGGGTTTGTATGGCAAGATAAAAGAAATCAAAATAGAAAACCTTAATTCAAGACAAAATCAAGCATGAAAATAACACATTTGCACACAAGCACCCCTAGGGTTATCCCACTTGATTGCCTTGCAAAATGGCCATATTACGCATGTAAGGTATCTTAGCAAAAACAAGCAAATACAAGATCATAGTCCCTCGATGACGCTATTCAAAGTTTCCTTACAAAATGATCTTAGTCACTCAAAAGGAATGCTAAGATACCTTGCAACATTGCTAATCATGGCTATACGATAACCCACGTCCGTCCCGTTTACATTCAAAGATAGAGTTGCTTACCAAATCAATGGTAAGACAACAATATCAAAGGAAAAGAAAATGAACAAGAAAGACATTTGAGTAGGTAGATTGCTCCTAATTACTTGCTCCATTTCAAAACAAACATCCTTGATATTTTCAAAACAATCACATACACTTTCAAACATCTTGCAAAAATTGAAAACATTTTCAAAAGATCAAACATCTTTGTATACATTCTTACGAACAAGAATCATTACAAAGATTGCCTAAACAATGGCCTCTTTACAAAATATTTTCAAAAACCACACAAAGCATAATTTCAAACAAAAGCAACTGATCTAGCAAGTAACTAAGAGCCCATGGAAAACCATGGATAAAAAGGGTGTTAATACCTTCCCTTTTTATAATCTACCCCCCGAACCCAAGAAACAATCTCAAAGGTCTTTCCTGTGCTTTTTCACCTTTCTTTTCGGATAAAAGAAAAGTCGGTGGCAACTCTTGCCAAACCGCAACATTTGCGATAAAACGCAAAAACCTCAAGTCAGTTCTCCCACCATATCATATGTTTTAATTAGTTTAAAACTTCAAAAATTCATTTTAAATTCAATTTTTGTCTGAAAATTCTGAAAAAAATCACAAAAATCATTTTCTTTATTTTTGACTTTTTGTATTTTTTTTTATTTTGGTTTTTACTATTTTTAATCATTTTTCACTTATTTGAGTGACTTTAAATAGTTTAAAAATACTTTTCTGTTTTGAAAAATTACCAAAAATTTTGTAAAAATATTTGAGATTATTTTTTACTTTAATATGGTTTGTTTTAATTTTTCTTTAATATTTTGAATATAGTTTGTTATTTTTCTTTTATTTTCATTTAAAAACAATTTAAAAAACAATTTTCTCATTCTATTTTGATTGATTAATGCAATTTTAATTTTGTATATATTCTGGTTGATCATGGACTATGTGAAATTTTAATCATGAGCTTTATTAACATCATTGGATCTATGGTGTTGAGTTTAACTCCACAAAAAATGGATGAATGATTTTAATAACAGCTTGATTAAATTCTTTGGTTCAAATATGAAATTTAATTCTTGTCCATCTTTTCCATTTTCTTATTCTTGCATTGTGCTACATGTTGTTAGAGGATGATTTACATATCATCTCTCCAAACATGTGGCACATAGATTGCTACTGAACGACCTCAAAATAGGTGTGACTTCTATATAAGTCCACTTATAATTGCTTAATATAACGCTAAATTTTGTCCCGATTCGAGAAATGATCATTTGTGGCCCAAACTCATGTTTGCAAGCCCAAGTATGTTAATTTGAAACCATTGATCCAATAACCTTGAGATTCATTCTTAGGAGGCTTTGGTCTTATCAATCCTCTAATGAATATTCATAAGCTTTGGTCAAAGTGAACCACTTAAACATCGTTGATCATTTATTGTCGCCTCAATAATTTAAAATGAACGATATACTTGACAAAAAGCAATTGAAACTCGTTGCTGAGAGGTTTTGATTTTATCAATTTTCTAATTAGTTTTCAAATGCAAGTTTCAAGATGGTCATTCAACTAACCTCTAATCTCTAACTCATTAACAATTGACTTTTGTCTTTATGCTTTTACTTTACGTCTTTACTTTTACGCACCATTTATTTTAGCATTTACATTTCATGCTATTTTCATCTTTGCTCATTTGAATTTTCATTTTCTTTTTGAAGATACCTAATAACCAACTTGAACTATAAAAATCTTTAAGGTTACCTGGACTATTTGGTTACTATCCTTGGCATTAGGGTTATGGAATTCTTGGACCTAGGAGTAGAGACCTTGACCTACCTTGAGACCTGGTGACTTCTATTATTGTTTTGTCTGGATCTCTTGGGGTTTACTCCAAGACATTGGGTTGTTTGTTTTCTTTGTGTGCAGGTTATTCTAATTATAGGCTTCGTCTGTGATTGGGAATTCATATGTATACAGCTGTTACTCTGCCCAATTTTTGTGAAGAATTAATGCCTTTGAAGCTTGGTTTTCTTAAGAAGTTTATGTCTTTGATTGTTTAATTTTGATCCAAAGAATGAGAATTCTACATTGACTTTTGGTGTCAAGTTTTGGCTCCTTGTTGGTTAGACGATTCTTTTCCCTATATTTTACCTTATGCTTTAGGATAGTCCCTTTATCTCCTCCCACCTTCTTTCATTTCAAAAAATCTTTTCCCTCCTTTTCAAAACTATTCTTGTTTTCTAAATTTGAACCGCTTTCATAATAAACTTGAACTTAGGTTCATGCATTTTCAAAAAAAAATATTTTCTTAATCAAACTTTAACCAACTTAACAATACTTTGACATTTTTGTGAGAAGACTAAAAGTCAATCAATCTCATTTAAACCATTTTGCCATTTTGGCTTTTTACTTAAACTTTTTTTTCAAAAGATTAGAATCTTGTCAATCATTGTAGTGATACGAGCTACTATACTTCTACGATATGTAATGAAGTGAGACATTTTCCACTTGGGTGTTGAGCGGGGATTTGTTGATTTTAAAATCCAAGCTATATCCTCCACTTTGAGATGACGCAAATTCTCCTTTCTCATATTTGTGGGTGAAGATGTGAAAAACACAAGAAGGGGGGTTGAATTGTAAAACTTAAAACAAATGCTTAGACAACACTGTATTTTTATCATGGTTCGTTTGATCTCAAACTACTCCAGTCCACCCGTCAAGGTGATTTTGCCTCTCTCCAACGAGGTCTTAATCCACTATATTCAAAGGATTACACAGCTACTTTAACAACTGTTAAAACCTTCTTGAGTATAACCACAAACCGGTTTTTCTCAAGGAAATCTCTTACAAATAATTGAACAAGAATGTGTTTAACGTTTTCTAATAAAACAGTATATCACAATTGTGATAATTACACAACTTAAGCTTAGAGTAAAACTGAATTGCTAAAGCGTTTGAGTAAGCGGTTTTGAAAGCTATGGCAAATTGTATGAGTGCATGCGTGCGTATTTTCTCAGGCAGTACTGTTTATATAGGCAAGACAGAGACGTTGTCCATAAAGCCATTTCAATGATAATAATGCACTTTCCTTATTGAGAAGATCTTGTCTTGAAGAGAGCCGTTAGCATTAATTCTGTCTTGAATACTTAGTAATGCTTCTAAGTCTTCTTTGCTTATGATAACGCTTATGAGTGCTGATGACTTGGTAAGGATCTTTGATCAGAGTCAGAGTGTGTATGTTATACGCAGATTCTGGTCATCAAGCTTCAACGTATATTCTGGTCATCAAGCTTCAGCGTGTAACACATGTTACTGATCTTCTGATGCTTCTGATGATGATTCCATCAGAGCTTCTGCATATATAAAACATAATTTTAAGAAGCATATTTTTTCTATATATATATAACTTTGAATTTATTTATTCTTTGTATTTTGTTATCATCAAAACTCTAATCAAGGGTTGTAGAATCAAACTATGTTCTAACAATCTCCCCCTTTTTGATGATGACAAAAACCAGATTTTTCAATTAAAAATAAAGAATAAAATGTATAGAATTAAGAAGAGAAAACTCCCCCTGAGTTGATTACTTCCCTTTAATTCCATGAGTCTTTGAGCATCAGAACTTTACTGTATCTTTCATCAGAGTTTTATACCTGTTCAAGCTTTTCAGAAGAGAAAAAAAATTTTAATTGATCAGAATGTTTGAGACTTATGTCTCAGTAATCCGTTATTGAAAAATATCATTCTTTCTCCCCCTTTTTGTCAGTTATCAAAAAGAACATAAGATCAGAGTCAAAAAGCATTTATATTGAAACTATAAGCAATGATAAGTTCGGAACAATGTAAGAATATTACAGATAAACAAGTTTTAAAGACAAGGAAATTCTAAGAAGGAGGAGGTAGACGCGTGAACAAGGTTTCCAACAAGCTCTTAATCTGGATGTTGGTTTCCTGTTGCTAAGTTAACATGCTCTTAATTTCCTCAATTTTGTTGACCTGTTTATCCATTCTTTCATTCATCAACATATCAGATCTTTTCAGGTCTTCTAGAGTCTGCCTGTCAAGGGAGGAAGCTTGAGGATCTTCTGAAACTGGATGCTTCCCAGAGCCTTCTGCAATATCCTTTTCTAGACCCTGTTCTTCAGCAGGAATCATCTGATCTGCTGACTCTGGTTGAACTTTGGATGTTGGACGATGTTCAGACCAGTGAGCAATGTCCAGAGGGAGAACTTCTTCCTTAAGCAGCTGGCTCAGAACTGGACCTTCAATTTCTTTCAGCAGATTGCTGAAGTTCTGTTGAGCTTATCCGTAGCTATGGTCTTGCAACTTAAAGGTTTCAGAGCATACCCATCTTCTGAACTTTGTCCAAAGGTAGTCTGATGCAGCAGGATCAACCAGTTCAAGACTAGCTTGTTTCAGAGAAGTGATCCACTTCTGTACTTCTGTTTCAAATGTCAATAAGCTGGTACCAACATCTGGATGTTTTGGTTTAGGGATAGTTGTTTTGTTGGTTATGGCAGCGAGACGTTCAAAAACTGTTAAGTCAATGACAGTCTTGCTGTGGTCATTTGGATTGTTCTTTGGTGAGGGAGTGGGAGAGTCAGGAATTATTATTGGACTTGATGGGGAGTTAGGTGGAGTTGATTCTGGTGAGGAGGGAAGTTGGGGAAAATTCACAATGGTACCAAGGGGCATACGAATGGCCAGAGGTTCTGGGATTCTAGGAATGGGATTGGTATCAGAATCAACAGTTTGGTTTGATTGATCGTTAAGAGTTTCTGGTTCACATGGTTCAGAAGGTTGAGTCTCAGAAGTTTGAACTTCTGGTTGCAATGGTTCTGGTTGTGGAGAGGGTGGATGAATTTCTGGTTGAGGAGATGAGGGTAATGGTATTTCTGGTTCTGGTGAGAGGGGAATTTCTGGTTGTGGTTCTGTGGTGGTTTCAGGGTTTGGATTTTCTGGCATGGGAGCAGAAGTATGTTGGTCAAAGGTATTTATATCAGATAGAACTTTTGCAAGTTCTTTCTGGGTTGCTTCAGTATTTGGATTTGGAGGTTGGGAGCGAGATCTTCTAAGAGTTAATGATTCAGAGGGGTCAAAATCAATGTCAAAGTCATCAAAAGTTTGTGGTGTGGGGTTTTCTGATTGAGTGATAGTTGGGATAGATGTTGATACAGAAATTGAATTTAAAACAGTTACAGAAGAAGGATTACCTTTCTTTTTAGGAGTCCGCTGGGATGGTCCTTCTGCTACAGCTTTCCTTTTCTTGGTTTTCTTCAGCACAACTTCTGGAGCCTTCTGCTGGAGATCCTGAATGTTCAAAGCTGGTGCAGTCCCATCCGCCTTGCATGCATCTAGATATCTTAGTATTATATCTGGTTTAGAATCAATCTCTGAGAATAGAGGAAAGTTATCCAGAGGGACTCTTCTGTTGGAGATTGTTGCAAAAGGAGTGACGCTGGGTTCCTTCTTGATGTTCTCAATCAACTTCATTTTCTTCATATTCTTTGCATTCAGCTGTTTGCCAATAGTAGCCTCCAAAGAGCTGATTTCCTGAGCCTCTATAAGATGATCAATCAACTTATTCTCTGTTAGAGTATCTGATATAAGTCTTCCTAGGGGTATCTAATCCCTTTTTGTGTGTTCCTCTTCTCTGGTTTCCTTAACACTGGTCTTTAGATGGTTAAACAGCAGATGAGCCAGATTTACCTTGATCTTCTGAGAGATGAAGTAGATCAGAAATTCCTGATCAATATTGATGTAGTCAGGAGAGCTGGTAGGCTTCCTGTGGTTTATGCACCCCAGAATGATCTTGGCCCATATTCTGTGCTAGTCTTTTAAATCCCTTATCTTGCTGGAGGGAAGCCCTAGAGTGAATATTTCTCTAGCAATTAGGGCAGCATCAGCGCATCTTTCAGCCATGTCAATGCAACGAACACCACCACCACTGTAGCCTATTAGTCTTGCAATGAGGTCCTCAGTGATAACTATCTTCTTCCCCATAATGTATGAAGTAACTTGATGGTTGGAAGATGAAGCATGAATCCAAAATTCCTTTACCAGAATTGGGAATGTTGGACCCACCAGATGGTCAAAGTATCTTTCTCAGCCTTGAGCTTTAACCTCTTCAGAGAGATTAAACCCATTCTCTTGAAGGCTGTTGAAATCCACGATCAATTCTGAAAGAACTTCAAGATTTTTGATTGGTGTGAGAAGCGTTATGTAGGGTTCTTCGTATTGTTCAGTGGAATCTGATTTCCGAGAACTTGAAGTAGGAATGCTTGAGGAAGCCATGTTCACACGAAGGTTTTGTGGAAAAAAATTGAAAGGGTTTTGAGAAAGTATGTAACTGAAATCAGTAAGTTTGAGAGAAAATTAAAGTGAAGGTAAAAGAGTGTGAACGGTGAGAGTGTGTTTAAATAGATTTCTAAACAATTTTGAAAACATAAACGGCAAGAGAGAGAAATTAAATATAATGATTATGAGCATTTAATGATAGCTGATTTAGGGGGATTCAGAAAGATATTTGGAACGGTTACCCATGACATGTGTCTCAATGCAAGTAATCAGCACTTTTGACCTTTCAGAAACCGGAACGCGTGTTCAGCCTCAGAAAGTAACTGGTGATTGGATGACACTTGTTTGCTTTGAGTGAACAGCACATTTCTATCCTTGATTGTGATAGATTCTGATACAATATATGCTTCTAAAGATCTGAAGAAAGATTGATCAGTAGTTCACGAAAAAATAAACAAAGTTCTGAAGGTTAAGATATGGAATTAAAACAGTTTTATTCTGGGCAGAGCTTCATGCTGAGATGTTTCAGAATGAAGTTGAACCTATCTTCAGAAAGAGGTTTTGTAAAGATATCAGCCCATTGATGGTCTGTGTTAATAAATTTTAAATTTTAAATCCCTTTCTGAATATAGTCCCTAATAAAATGATGTTTTATTTCTATATGCTTAGCCCTAGAATGCAAAATAGGATTTTTACTAAGGCAAATAGCAGAAGTATTGTCACAGAGGATAGGGATGTTACTCTCAAATATCTGGAAGTCCTCAAGTTGACTTTTCATCCAGAGCATTTGTGTGCTGCATCCATCTACTGCTATGTATTCAGCTTCAGCTGTTGATAGAGCTATTATGGATTGTCTTTTGCTGGACCATGAGATCAGATTTTCTCCCAGAAACTGGCAGCTTCCAGAAGTGCTTTTACATTCTACTCTGTCTCCAGCGAAATCAGCATTACAGTATCCTATCAAATTGTAATCACTTGATTTTCTATAAAACAAACCCAGATTAGTAGTACCTTTCAGATACTTGAAAATTCGCTTAACTGCTGTTAAGTGAGATTCTCTAGGATCTGATTGGAATCTAGCACAAATGCAAACGCTGAATAGAATGTCAGGCCTTGAAGCCGTCAGATAGAGAAGAGAACCAATCATACCTCTGTAGACCTTCTGTTCTACCTTTTTACTTACCTCTTCTCTTTCCAGAATGCACGTGGGATGCATTGGAATCCTTGATGGCTTACATTCTGAGAGATCAAATTTCTTCAGAAGTTCTCTGACATATTTGCTCTGATGAATGTAAGTTCCTTCTGGGGTTTGATTAATCTGAATGCCCAGAAAGAATTTTAGTTCCCCATTAGGCTCATCTCAAATTCTGCCTGCATACATTTAGCAAACTTTCTTCCCAGAGAGGATTTAGTTGATCCAAATATGATGTCATCAACATAAATCTGACATACTAAAATGTCATTCTTAACTGTCTTACAGAACAAGGTTGTGTCCACCTTCCCTCTGGTGAATTCCTTTTTTAACAGGAAGTTACTTAGTCTTTCATACCAAGCTCTGGGAGCTTGTTTCAGACCATAGAGTGACTTCTTTAGTTTGAAAACATATTCTGGATTTTTGGAACTTTCAAAACCAGGGGTTGGTGCACATATACCTCTTCTTCTATATAGCCATTTAAGAATGCACTCTTAACATCCATCTGATACAGAGTGATGCCTTTATTAACAGCAAATGAGATTAAGATTCTGACAGATTCTAATCTGGCGACTGGAGCAAAGGTTTCTATATAGTCTATTCCCTCTTGCTGACTATAACTTTGTGCTACCAGTCGTGCTTTGTTTCTGATGACTTCACCTTGTTCGTTCAGTTTGTTTATGAACACCCATTTTGTTCCAATGACGTTGAATCCTTTTGGCTTGGGAACTAAATCCCATACGTCATTTATTGTGAATTGATTTAGCTCCTCTTGCATTGCTAGAATCCAGTCGTTGTCCAGAAGTGCTTCATCAATTGTTGTTGGTTCAATTAGAGAAACCAGTCCCATGAGGGATTCTTCAGAGTTTCTAAAGCTAGATCTTGTTCTGATTGGATCCTCCTTTCTTCCTAGGATTGTTTCTTCTGGGTGATCCATGCTGCTTCTGGATAGTCTTTTCTGAAGTTGATCAATAGAAGGTGCTGGATTGCTTGCAGTTACTCTTTCTGATGTTGAGGGAGTGTCTCTATTGAGAGCTTCTGATGATTTGTCTTCAGTACCTGTGAGTTCAACTTCCATACCTGCAAGGAATTCATTCTGCTTTGACTTTTGAGAGTCAAGCTTATCATCAAAACGAACACTGATTAACTCTTCCACAATTTGTGTTTCTGTATTGTATACTCTGTACCCTCTTGAGCGTTCAGAATATCCTAACATAATACACTTTTGTGCCTTAGAGTCAAACTTGTTCAAATAATTTCTTGTATTCAAAATAAAACATGTACATCCAAATGGGTGAAAGTAGGAAATGTTGGGCTTTCTGTTCTTCCACAATTCATATGGAGTCTTTTCCAGAATAGGTCTTATGGAAATTCTATTATGAATGTAACACGTTGTGTTTATTGCCTCTACCCAAAAGATCTTAGCAACGCTAGTCTCGTTGATCATGGTTCTGGCCATTTCTTGCAATGTTCTATTCTTTCGTTCTACAACTCCATTTTGCTGGGGAGTTCTAGGACAAGATAAATCATGCATAATGCCTTTGTCATTAAATAATGACTCAAAATCTTTGTTTTCAAATTCACCACCATGATCACTTTTGACTTTGACGATTCTAAGATCCTTTTCATTCTGAACTTGGTTGCAGAAGGTAACAAACACAGAGTGTGACTTGTCCTTGTGCCTTAAGAACTTTACCCATGTCCATCTTCTATAGTCATCTACGATTACTAACCCATACTTCTTGCCACTAACTGAAGCAGTTTTAACTGGTCCAAATAAGTCAATGTGCAGAAGTTCTAATGGCTTGGAGGTGGAAACAACGTTTTTGGATTTGAAAGCTGGTTTTGCAAACTTGCCTTTCTGACATGCTTCACACAGAGCATCTGAATTGAACTTCAGGTTAGGAAGTCCTCTGACCAGATTGAGTTTGTTAATCTGAGATATTCTTCTCATACTAACATGTCCCAATCTTCTGTGTCAGATCCATTGCTCATTGTTAACAGACAGAAGACACTTTACATTCTGACTTTTCAGTTCAGAAAGTTTGATTTTATAAATGTTGTTTTTCCTCTTTCCATTAAATAGGATAGTCCCATCTTTCTGACTAACAGCTTTGCATGAATTTTGATTGAAGATTATATCATAACCGTTATCACTTAATTGACTTATGGATAACAGATTATGCATTAATCCATCTACTAATAAAACATTACTTATAAAGGGAAGATTTCCATTACCTACTGTTCCAGAGACAATGATCTTTCCTCTCTGATTGCCTCCAAAGCCTACGTGGCCTCCAGGCTTAAGTTCCAGGCTTTGGAACATATGCCTTCTTCCCGTCATGTGTCGTGAGCAGCCAGAGTCCAGGTACCATGATTGGTGTTTTTGCTTTGCTGTTAAAGATATCTGCCACATGTATTATTTTATCCTTAGGTACCCACATTTTCTTGGGTCCTGATTTGTTAGTTTTACCAAAACTCTGGTTGAATTTTGGTTTGACAGAGTAATCACTACTTGTATATTTTATGTCATGTGTGTGCCCATATATAAAGTGTGAATCAAGTGGAGTACGTTTTATAACTAAATCCATGGCATTTTTTGGTGTAGGTACCTTACCTTGATATCCTATCCCTTTTCTGCCATTGCTAACTCCATAGATCATTGAATCCATTTTGCTTCTGTCTATGTTTTTAGCTAGAAACTTCTGAAAGTTGTAATCATACTCCTTGATGATCTCATCAGCATTGCTGGGAGTTTTAGGGATTGTTTCCTTCTGAGAGTTTTGCAATTGGTTTTCTAATTTTGAAATTTTATCTTTTAAATCAGAATTCTCCAATTTGAGACTCTCAGTCTTATCAGAGTCAGAAGCAAGATCCCTTTTCAGGTTTCTGAATTTGACTCTGATCTGCTGATATCTTTCCATAATTTCATTAAGGCTTTCAGCTAGTTCAGCCATAGTAAAGTTTATAGTAAAGTTAGGGAATACCTCTTCTGTATCTGATTCAGATTCTGACTCAGAAGCTTCACTGTCTTCTGTTATGTTTGCCATGAGAGCTATGTTTGCTCTTTCATCATCTGATTCTGAGTCAGCTTCAGATGTGTCAGAATCATCCCATGTAGCCATGAGACTTTTCTTCTTTTCCTTGCCAAACTTCTTTTTGGGATTTTCCTTCTGAAGCTTTGGGCAATCACTTTTGTAGTGCCCTTGCTCGTTACATTCATAGCAGATGATGTCTTTGTTGTTTGGCTTTTTGTTTCCTGAAGAACCTTCAGATCTTCTGTGTCCAGAGGAGGATTCTGACCTTCTGTATCTGGAGAAAGATTCATTCTGATTTTCTGATCTTCTGGGATTCCTGAACTTCCTTTGCCTCTGCTTCCACAATTGGTTCACCCTTCTGGAGAGGAGAGATAGTTCATCTTCTTCTGATGAGGACTCATCAGAGGTTTCTTCCACAGCCTGCAAAACTTTGGAGTCAGATTTTCTGTTAGATTTTAAAGCTAATGGCTTACCTTGCTTTTGAGGTTCATCTGCTTCTAGCTCTATCTCGTGACTTCTGAGGGAGCTGACAAGTTCCTCTAGAGAGATTTTGTTGAGATCCTTGGCTAGCTTAAGCGCTGTGACCATTGGCCTCCATTGTTTTGGCAAGCTTCTGATGATCTTCTTAACATGATCAGCAGTAGAATACCCTTTGTCAAGAACTTTTAGACCAGCTACAAGAATTTGAAATCTTGAAAACATAGTTTCTATTGATTCACTCTCTTCCATCTTGAATGCCTCATACTTCTGAATGAGTGAAAGGGCTTTGGTTTCTTTGACTTGAATGTTTCCTTCATGCGTCATTCTCAGAGAGTCAAACATATTCTTTGCAGTGTCTCTATTTGATATCTTCTCATATTCTGAATAAGAGATGGCGCTGAGAAGAATTGTTCTGGCCTTGTGATGATTTCTGAAATCACGCTTTTGCTGATCAGACATTGTTTTCCTGTCAATCTTCTGACCACTTCCATCCACTGGGTGCGTGTATCCATCAGTCACCATGTCCCACAGATCAGCATCATAGGCCAGAAAGAAACTCTCAATTCTGTCTTTCCAGTAGTCAAAGTTCTCTCCATTAAAGACTGGAGGTTTGCCACTGAATCTGTCTCTTTCTTCATTGTTGTCATTGCTGATGTTTTGATTTGGTCCTGCCATTGTGTTTTTCTGATGCTGGATCTTGTACTGACACGGTTAAGTGTTATAAACTCAGAACCAGGCGCTTTGATGCCAATTGAAGATGTGAAAAACACAAGAAGGGGGGTTGAATTGTAAAACTTAAAACAAATGCTTAGACAACACTGTATTTTTATCCTGGTTCGTTTGATCTCAAACTACTCCAGTCCACCCGTCAAGGTGATTTTGCCTCTCTCCAACGAGGTCTTAATCCACTATATTCAAAGGATTACACAGCTACTTTAACAACTGTTAAAGCCTTCTTGAGTATAACCACAAACCGGTTTTTCTCAAGGAAATCTCTTACAAATAATTGAACAAGAATGTGTTTAACGTTTTCTAATAAAACAGTATATCACAACTGTGATAATTACACAACTTAAGCTTAGAGTAAAACTGAATTGCTAAAGCGTTTGAGTAAGCGGTTTTGAAAGCTATGGCAAATTGTATGAGTGCATGCGTGCGTATTTTATCAGGCAGTATTGTTTATATAGGCAAGACAGAGACGTTGTCCATAAAGTCATTTCAATGATAATAATGCACTTTCCTTATTGAGAAGATCTTGTCTTGAAGAGAGCCGTTAGCATTAATTCTGTCTTGAATACTTAGTAACGCTTCAGAGTCTTCTTTGCTTATGATAACGCTTCTGAGTGCTGATGACTTGGTAAGTGTCTTTGATCAGAGTCAGAGTGTGTATGTTATGCGCAGATTCTGGTCATCAAGCTTTAGCGTATATTCTGGTCATCAAGATTCAGCGTGTAGCACATGTTACTGATCTTCTGATGCTGATTCCATCAGAGCTTCTGCATATATAAAACATAATTTTAAGAAGCATATTTGTTCTATATATATATATATATATATATATATATATATATATATATATATATATATATATATATATATATATATATATATATATATATATAACTTTGAATTTATTTATTCTTTGTATTTTGTTATCATCAAAACTCTAATCAAGGGTTGTAGAATCAAACTGTGATCTAACAGTGGGTAGTAAGTATGTTTTCCACTCAGATAAGACGATGATGTCTCGTATCTTAAAATTAACCAACACACTTGTGTTTTAAATTTTTTTAAAGGTGAACTACGAGTACCCTGATCCCCTATTGCACAGAAGGTGGTACGTAGGCACTAAAGGTTCGCAACTACGATGGGTGCAAAAATTATAAAAATACTTCTTTTCTCATCCCCATAAATCTATTTTTGTATACAACATTTATAGCCAAAATACACCGATTTTCAAAGAGGTTCCTGCAGAGTACCATAGATGTTTAGGGTGCTAATACCTTCCATTTGCATAACCAACCCCGAACTTAGATTCTCTCCCCCTTATTTTAGGTTATTCTCTCTTTTCCCATTCCTTTGGAAACAATAAAGTGTGGTGACGATTTTTATTTGATCAATGCGAGTTAAGTTAATCCAATGGCTTAGTCTCAACATTTCTACCACTACAATCATCACTAGAATCACTATCATTAATATTCTCTCCTTTTTAGGACCTTGAACAAGAAGCCCTAAGAGCTTTAGACTTAGTTCCTTCCTCCTTATCCATGTATTTCTCATTTTTCATATTCTTCTCATATTTCTTTCCATGCTTCTCCAAGCAAGTGAGTTCTTGCTCATGTTCTTCAAACTTTTCAAACAAAGTGGTGAGATCAAGTGTTGTAAAATCATTAGCTTCATTGATCACGGTGACCTTTGGTTTCCAATTCCTAGTAAGACATCTCAAAACTTTGTTAATATCAATAGCATTGGAAATATGATTACCTAGTGCATTTAAAAAATTAATGAGCTTAGTAAATCTCTTTTGAATTTGAGATATGTTTTCACCATGCTTCATGCGAAAGAGTTTAAACTTTTGATTAAGTGTGTTAATTCTAGCTTGTTTGAACTCATTGGTTCCCTCATGGGTAACTTGCAATGTGTCCCATATAGCCTTAGCAGTTTCACAATGGGAAATGGGATAAAACTCATCAACACCAAGAGCGAATATGAAAATATTTTGCGCTTTCCAATCAAGTCCCCACTTCTTTCTATCACCATCATTCCATTGTGCTTCCGGCTTAGGTGTGACAACACTATTAGCATCGGTTTGAGTGGCAGTTGTTGAACCATTTAAAATATCTTCCTACACACCTTTATTATATGACTTGATATGAAAATGCATACAAGCTTTCCAATAACCATAATTTTCTCCCGTAAAAATTGGCGCTCTATTATACGCCCCTTTAGGTTTGTTAGCCATTTTTTAATAAGAGTTTAGAAGCACGGAATTAACCGGAGCTCGTGATACCCAAGGGAAATTACCTTTCAAAAATAGGTAATTAAAATTTTATTTTGTGCGGAAGGTTTTTAGCCTAGATCAAAAAGTCGTCTAAACGAACCTAGTTATTGGAAACACATATATGCGAGAGCCAAATGGAATAACAATGGTACAAACTATTAACACAATTGTTTCACAATTAATAGTTACTAACAAATAACTTATGCAACTTATTTCCAATCCAATTTGTTTTAAAAATAAAATAGGAAAATTTATCGAACACTTGGCGCGCAATCAATTTTTCAGATTTCCCTTTTGAGCTTTGTTGATTTAAAAACAACACTTATAATCAAAGTGATTATAAGGAGATCAAAAAAGAAATTTAAACTTAAACAATCCAAGGAAAACTCTATACGAATTGATCAATTAAACACCAAGTTCAACAAATTGCATATAGAAAGTAAATGAGTGTAAGAGATATATATATATATATATATATATATATAGAGAGAGAGAGAGAGAGAGAGAGAGAGAGAGAGAACGAATCAAGGATTTTCTTAGGAAGTTCACCAATCGTATCGCTTTGGCTATGTCTTTCCCCAATTCCGTTTTGGAATTGAGATAAATTTATTACTTTACAAGAAGATGATTACAAGAGAAGTGTTCAAGAGAAACCTTACAAACCCTAACCGTTTGATGTTGATTCAACCCCTTTTCTTCTTTTAGTCTTGAGCAAGACCAAGACACAATATATCTAATATATTCACCAATTAAGCTACTCATTTGTGAGATTCCAAATCTCCAAAGCCTTCACTCGAGCGAATCCAATTGCGACTATTGACCATAAAAACTTCCAATATGATTCACCGTCCCGCGCTACTCCTTTGAAAGATCTCCAATTTTCAAAGCTTTCACTCGGTCAAATACCTTATTGAAAAGTCTTGAATAAAACCCTCAAATCTACCAAATATCTTGGAGGATAAACCTTAGGTTTTTCCAAGAAAACCCCCATAATTCTCAATCCAATATTATCGGTTACACAAACCTAGTTGGACGTTATCAAACCTTGTCTAGATGGCACCCCAATAAAAAATGATTATGTGTAGTTTGTTAGTGTGTATGCATAGGTTTCAGGTTGAAGATGAAGAGCACTGGTGGTAGGTGATTATAATTTCATCAAGTTGAAATGATGCAAGTATGATGTATTTATAGCTGAGGAAATATGGTGGCAAAGAGGGTAACTTCGAATTTAAAAAATAGTTAAAAAATTTGACCAAACAATCAAGATGTGTTAGCACATACGAGTTATGTACCAACATATGATGTCAAAAATTGACACATGTGTCTACCTGAAACAAGCCATGTGCCAACACTTGAGAAACATAAGCTACAACTTTTATAATTCATCGCGTGTGCTGGCCTAAAAATTGTATGTGCTTGCACATACTGTTATTTTTCATCACGTGTTGACCTGAAATAGACTATGTGCTGGCCTATGCAAGACAAAAGCTACATCCTCTAAAACTACAGTATATGTGCCAACCTGAAAAGCGAATGTGCTGACACATGCTGTTAATTTTTGTGTAGAAAATGATTTTTCATGTATTTAGCCAAATTTAAACTTGTTTTGAATGCTTCCTAAGACCCTTAATGCACGAGTGCACCAAACGACACAGAGATACCATCCAATATATATAAATACCAAGGTTTCCTAGATTTGACATCATACAAAACATCTAATGATGAAGTTACATTCATAAATTGCATATGTGAAACTCATTCTCATGTGTGGTATCTTCTTTCTTCCTTCTACTAGTGAGTTAGCTATGTACATTGTGCCTTCTTGTGCTAGTGATGGAGTTCAGTTTGATTTTTCATTACGGATACGAGCATGCAGTAGAAATAGATCCAGATATGTGGAGCTAATTTGAAGCAACATTTATTATGAATGAGTTATATGAGCTTGAGCATTCAGAATATTGGTTATGGTGGCATAATAATGATACTGGTAGGTATAATAGAATGGTTAGTTATATTGATGTTGATAAGGTACATCAATATGACATGAAAATGGAATCTGTAGTGTACATATATGTTGAACATAAAGGTAAAGGCAATGCACAAGAAGCTGATGTTTAAGAAAATGATGTTTGTGGTGTTGAACAAGATGAAGTAGGTAATGCTAGTGGTGTTGAACAAGATGGAGTAGGTAATGTCGGTGGTGTTAAAGTAGGAAAAATGTGGGTTTTTAACATTTGTAAGTAAAGTTTGGAATAAGCACACATATAGAATGAAGAAGTGGGTTAGAACACACACGTGCGGTGGGGTATTAAATAATACTCTACCACTTCAAAGTGGGTTGCTAAAACTATGGCGGCTAGGGTGACATCTTCTGATGGTGTTAAGATTCATGATATTGTCTTTGAGATTAGGAGTAACTTTTCTGTTGGTATAACTATGAACAGGACATGGAAGGCCAAACAAATTGCAAAGACTTTGATCGAAGGTGATGTAATGAAATAATACAACCTTTTGTGGAGATACTGGCACATGAATAACCTATACCTAATGAAACTCAAACTGTTGTTGACTTTGAGTTTGAAATGCTTGTTGTAAATCATGCAACATCATTTGAGGCAACTCAACCTCAACCAAATATTTTTGAAACTGTAAGTGTTGTATCTACATAAACTCCAATAAGTACGTCAGTTCAGAGCGCACCTATTACACCAGCTCAGATTGCACCTGTTATAACTTCATAAACATACTCTGGTATACACCATTGTCTGCACCTGACTACATTTGGAGTGCATCTGTTCCAACAACTGATGATGTACCTGTTTCTACTACTCCTAGAGTTCTTAAACCAATTGTATTTATTATAACACTTGATAACGATTTGGAATTATTATGTTAACGTGTTGTATCTCTAATACTCTATATTTTACAAAAGAAGAAAAAAAACTAACTAAAAGTTACAACAAAAGTGGAGTTAAGGAGAAGTGACAGGACAAAGGTCCTTAAATAAAAAAATCTTAAGGGAGAAGGAAGTAATCAATTACAACCTATGGATGTTTAGAAATTAAGCATTTTGTTATGATGTATTTTGATGCCTTTCGGATTCGTTAGTTTATGTATGATGTGTCTTTGTTGTATTTTGAGACAAAAAGTCTATGACTTTTGCCTTTATGTAATTCTAAGACATATAACATCATTATGATTTATGTATGGTGTGTCTTTCTTTGTTGTATTTTGAGACAAAAATATATGCTTTTTGGCTTTATGTAATTCTGAGACATATAAGATCATTATGATTTATGTACGGTGTGTCTTTCTTTGTTGTATGCCTTTATGTTCTACAAAACTAAGAAAAGACATGATATACAAGGATGACATACAAACATATCCTTAACAAATAAGGATGTAATACAAACAAATCATTAACAAACATGGATGTAATACAAATAAATCATTAAGAAAGAGGGATGAAAACAAAAAGCTACAAACATATAGAGACCAAAATAAAAAATATCATATGTTCTTATTCATTCAATAATTCAGCCTTACAGGAACGAAATTCAACAATTATCCTTCTTCTAGGGACTAAAACCAACAAAAATTATAGACACCATGAACATGAAATTCACCACCATTTATGGTAAGCAAAGAACATACACCATGATAGAGACAACAAAAACTTCAACAATTTGACCTTCTTCCTTGTATTTTCCAACTTCAATTTCATCTTCTATTTTTTCCTAACTTCAAGATCTTTAATGATGCAACCTAATTTTTGAATTACCTCTGAGAAATTACATCCGGTTGAATTTTTGGGTTGAGTTGATGTGTTGCATTCAAATTCATCATCTCATATGAATAGCTTGCAGCCAAATCTGAAATTTGAACATTTCTAGAATCTTCGTTTAGGGTTTTCAGTTGAATTGGAGATGAACATCCTCATTGCTTTATTGCAACCACAAACTGGAATTTGAGACTCAAAATAATTACAAACAAATGATGTTGCCATGGTTGAATTTGCATAGACAATTTGAAGAGAAAATTGAAAGAGGGGAAAAAGAGAGGAAGAAGAATGAAATAAAGTTGATCCTAAAGCAAAATAATGTATTTTTTAGATTTGGTCCTCCTTTTTAAGGACCATACACTCTGTTTTTCACGTATTAACCACAAAAAAATATAAAACATTTTCACGTGTGCGCCGTTAGCCAAGTATATTTTTTTAACAGAATTCTAATCCAGAGATTATCGTCAATAAAAATAAGAGATATAAAGACTCAAATAAAAAAAAATATATGAATCAAAATCAAAATCTCACTAACTTATGGAGACTAAAAGACTATTTAAACCAAAAAAATAAAAAACTAGAACAGAAAATGTAAATTTAAAATTTCGCCTATCTTTTTGGCTTAGATGTGAAATAGTTACGAACCAATTTTCTTTCATTATGAGCATACTAGTAGTGTGAAGCCTTTTACCACCACAAACTCAATGCTGCCACTACACCAATTTTCTCCTCATTTCGTCCGTTTGAACCAGTCACCACAACCACCTCTGATTCGGTGGGGGAGAATGAAATTTCAACAACAAAAATCGCAGCGATTTGATGCTGAAAAAGTGAACAAATCACAATCGCATTCATTACTAATGGTAAATTATGTTAGTTTAATTACTATCGTTTTTTTTATCTTCATCAAATAAATTAATATCAATCTTTATTATTATTTTAAAGACAGTTCATTGTTGATGTAAAATAACATTTTTTTCTCTATTTTTTTTCTTCTTTTTTTTTTTCTTTTTCAATTTTTCTTTTTTATTTTATTATTATGCAGCACATGTTTGATATATTATGAAATCAATTTAAGATGAATAGCTTCAATTTAAATTTTGGGAATTTGGTCAAAATCTAAACCTCATCATCGTCAAAATTTTGGGAATTTTGGGAATTTCTATTACAAATTCTGAATTTCAACAAGGTTTGTGATAGAAATCACTGTAAAGATGAGAAGAAGATGGTCTTTCTACATGGATTTTCTACCAGTTGTGGTGATTATAAGCTTTGAATGTGTTGACATGGGTTTACTCACTTTGTTCAAAGCAGCAACACTTGAAGGAATGAACAACCATGTCTTTATTGCTTATGCTTATGTTGTTGGTACTTCTGTTCTCTTACCTGTCACTCTTTTCGCCAGAAGGTTCAATAAAATTAACATGTCACTGTGATTTCATCAATTTAACATGTCACATGCACTTATATTAAATTTCATTTGACAAATTTCTTTATGTGTTTTCTTTTCCTGTTTTTTTTTTGCAGAGCAAGAGTGGTTCCTCCACTTACTTTCTCCATAATATGGAAAAGTGTGCTTCTTGGGGCAATAGGGTAATGGCAAAACTGACCTTATACTTTTCTACAATATTTGATTTGAATGTTGTTGAGATATCAATTGACTACTAGTATAATCATCAGAGTCATCTTAAGTTTTTGGAGGCCTTCTGTAGGATAGTCACAGTTCAACTATGAGATTCTATTTAACCATGTTTTATCAGTGATAAAGATTTTATGAGACTCTATTTAAGTACGATTTAACCGTAACAAATTCTAGGCATGTGTGATATCCCATCTTGCACAGCCTCATAGATGACCATGATAATTATGAATACATATCAATTGATATCTCAACAAATGTTAAGTGATTTTAGTATACTAGTAATTTTGTTAACTAGTGTTAGATTTTAGTTAGTTTTGGTCAAAGTGGTCTCATTAATTTTATGCTTGTGATGACTTGTGTTTCATGTTTTGTAATTGTATGGTCCTGTTATGCAGATGTGGATCTCAGATTCTGGGGTATATTGGTATTAACTATAGTTCTCCAACACTTTCTTCAGCAATTGCTAATCTAGTACCTGCTTTCACTTTCATGCTGGCTGTCATTTTCAGGTTTGATTGTTATATATTTGAATTTTGCAGATTCTTACTTTGTTTATTGCCCACTTATTTTGTTTCCTCTTATCATTTTGCAATTAAGGATGGAAAAGTTAGTTTTAAAGAGTAGAAGTAGTAATGCGAAAGTAGTGGGAAGCATAATATCAATAGCAGGTGCTTTTGTCATGACTTTTTACAAAGGAAAATCCATCTTAAATTACTCACCACTTCATCAACCAATTGGCTTTCTCAACTCAGTGGATTCAAGTTGGGCCATTGCTGGCATTATTCTAACAGTTGACTACTTTCTGCTTTCACTATGGTATATTTTACAGGTAATGTTATGCAAAATGAAGATCAATAATTGACTACTAATATGTAGATATATCGATAATTGTTTGAAAGAAATGGAAGTGATTGACAGCAACCGCCTGTGTCGGTGAAAGACACCAACACATGTCAGACACTAGATATGTCTTTAATATGAAGTGTTGGCTATTTATTAGAATGTGTGATAATTGGCTTGCTAAATTTTCTCAGTGGCACCACATGTGTCTATGAAGACATCAACGCATGTCAGATACCAGACACATCTTCAATCTAAAATATTGGTTATTTTTACTAGAATATGTGACAATTAGCTTCCTTAACTTTTCATCACCGTTACTAGAAATTTCTCTCGATAACAGATGGTATGTTGGAAAGTGTGTGTTAGAGAAACTGAGAAAATGTTGTTAGTATTACTCTTCTCTAAATTATGCTTACTTGTTTTTCAGGAAATGCAATTCCTTTACAAATAAATATTTCTTCATTTCTTGTTATTTAATGAGAGCTTCAAATATTTAGTCCTAACAAGTTTCAGTTCCTATATTAATTTAACAGGTACATATCTTGAAAGAGTTCCCAGATGAAGTAACTTTAGTCTTGTTATACTCCACAACTGCAACAATCATATCAATAGTTGTAGCTTTGTTATCAGTTCCAAATGCAAGTGATTGGAAAATAGGACTAAATCTCTCACTCATCTCCATACTTTCTTCTGTAAGATACACTGCAAACTACTGCTACACTTTTATATTCGTTGTTTATGTATTGAATGTAATTTAATCACATATGTAAACTGCATGATTATGCAATTTGTTGTCGAAAGTTGATATCAAGTATAGTCAATATCATAACTAAAGATTTACACTGTTAAGCTTGTGCGGTTTATTGATGACAAATGTTTTCTTTCGCAGGGAATATTTGGAAAGTTAATAGGCAATCTAATTTATGCCTGGTCAGTTCACTTAAAGGGGGCTGTCTATGTAACATCATTCATGCCACTCCAAATTGCTATTTCTGCTATCTTGGGAGTTATATTCCTTGGTGATACTCTTCATATTGGAAGGTATGGTCAATTTTTTATTCTTGGTTAAAACACGGGGAACAAATATATTAGGCTCCCACCAAACAGGACTGTTCATGGTTCGGTTTAAGAAGAAATCAAATCAAATTGAAATGAACTATTACTCATTTGGTATAAGGTTTATGTACTGGTTCTGAGGTTCTAGGTCGAACCGAAAAATACATTTCCAGAAAACGAAACTGATTCTTTGTGAAACTGTACCAAATTGTTTTATTAACACTTTTGAAACCAAATAAAAAATCAAGCCTAAATGAATATTAACACTATTTTAGAAAACCAAACTGAATTGCTAAACCAAATCAAACCATACTGAAAATAACTGAAATGTGATGGATAGTTCATGAACTAAATTAAACTCACATTTCTGTTTTATTCGGCGTGATTTTGTTTGGGTTATCCGTTCAGCTTTTGGTTTTTATGCTAAGCCTAACCACTAGGGGAAGCATGGAAAAATAGATTTACCCAGTCATATATCTACTACCAGAGATTGTGACTGTTCATAGCATAAACACATATCATATGAGTGTTCTGATATAAGTTATTTTTATAACAAAAGACAATAAAGTCAATTTTTTCTTCACATATTTTGTAAGTTGTTTTCATAGATTATTTTAAAGAGTTGTTATTTTTGTAAGTTCTGTCAAACATTGTCAAAAGCAATTATTTTAGTAGATAAGTTGAAGTAAATTAAAACGGGAGTTTAGTTTAGTAGCTAGATCTCCATACCGTGCGTGCTTATTCATCCTCAATCATAGACCAATCACATTTTGGCATTGTTACTCATTTCTGATTTCTAACTTAATGATATGGTTGTTGAAGTGCTCATTTGTGTAAATTTTTTGCATTTTGCAGTATATTTGGAGCCATAATCATCTCAATTGGCCTTTATGGTGTATTATGGGGCAAAACAAAAGAAGAGATAGAGGAAGATGTTGGTAGTCTGGAGTCATCATCTACATCTACAGAGAATGCACCTCTGTTGCAAAATTATGGAACTCAAACTTTTGAAAAGAAAATAGATGGAAATGTATAAAAACATGATTATTAAATCAGAGATTCAATTAAACACTAGAATTCTTATTAGTCGAGTCGTGAATCAAATTTTGTAATGAATAGCAAGATTTTTTTGGGTCATGTAACCTACTGTTAGAGTTCACTCTTTAAAGGTGAATGAGTGGGATGTTGTGGGTTTGAACTCGCGACCATGTACCTGATGTCCCTGCATAGTTATCCACTGAGCTGACAGCAAGATTCGTGCACAGTAAAGTATAACATTTTAAGTAAAAACTAGTTTTGGTCCTATTTTGATATATTATATTGGGTAAAACATTTCTTGGCCCATTGTCACGTTGATCAGTAAGGTTGAGTCTCCCTCTCGGTTGGATGATTTTCGGTCAATTTCTATAATGGAGTCTTTTTATAAGCTTGTTGCCAAACTGATGGTAACTAGGTTGTCTCAGGTTATGAACAATCTCATCTCTTCAAATCAATTGACTTTTCTTAAGAGTAGATTATTAGTGGATATGTTGGTGGCTATAAATGAGCTGCTCGATCCGGCAAGAAAAACTAAAAAAGCTTTTCTTATTTTCAAGGTGGATTTTGAAAAATGTATGATTCAGTTAGTTGTAGTTTTTTGGATTACATGCTTGTCATGTTTGATTTTAATTCTAAGTGAAGAGCTTGGATTCGTGCTTGTGTTTTTTTTTTGACATTCTTGCATTTTTGTTAAACGGTTGCCTGATCCAAAAAATTAATGTATTGAGGGGGTTGAAGCAAGGTCACCCCTGACTTCTTTCCTTTTCTTGCTTGTGGTTGAAGGGTTGAATGGTTTTTTTAGCAGAGTTATAGACCTCGATCTTTTCTCGAGGTTTAAAGTTGGCTTCTTAGATTTATGTGTCTCCCGTCTCCACTATGCAGATGATAATATCATCTTGGTAAATGCTTTATTTGATAATCTTTGGTCAATTAACTATATTCTACAGGGGTTTTGAGCTGGCTTTGGAGCTTCATGTTAATTTTGAGAAGAGTAGTCTGATAGGGGTTAATGTGGATCTTGTGTAGAGTGATGGTGGTGTGATATGATCACAATATTTCATGGAGCCATATGCCTACTAGCCTCTGACATTGGTCACACTTCTTAATGAAGGAGATGATATCCCATCCTTAAGAGTTTGTTGGTGAGGACTTTCCCGATAATGTGACAACTGCATGCTCCTTTGTGTACTTCAGCAAGTACCAGGGTGGTTTCATGCTTGCTTAGGCATGGTAGCATTGGAGAAGCTCTCCCCATTTTATAAATTCTTCTTGAGAGAAGGGTGTATTTAACAACCTACGTTCGAATTCTCCTTGCTTCCCCTTCGTCTACTGGGAGTTCGTTCGCCTGTTGGTAACGCAGTATGGGCGACATCCAGCTAGACTTGGAGACAAGATCCAAACAGTAGAGCTCGCCCGCCTCGATACTAGAGGACATGAGAGTCTCACAAATCACTATTTTGTTAAACCCTATTGTCTTCGAAGTGGCAAGCTTAGACAAAAGGCCTGCTTTGAAATTCTATTCACTAGGAACATGTTCTATTTCAAAATAAGTAAAGCGAGAGGTCATACTTCGTACCTTTTGCAGATATATTATTAGTTGGACTTCTTTTTTCTGGTTCTATCCGGAGACTTGGTTGGTGACTAATTGGGAGTCTCTTTTGGCTTTCAGTCTCGAGGCTCCCATTTCTAAGGTGAGAACTATGATTATAATAAGGGCCTATATTCTTCCTGATTGTTGTTGGTCATGAACTCGAACTTCAATGCTTGCTCGATAAGTATGTCATCAGGTCCTTCTAAGACTATCCCAATGTTGCTCCCTTTCACATTTGAGGCGCCATCAGCTGATAGCTCCCACTTTGTGGGCGTCTCCTCGTCCACATACAAGTTGAACTCTGCCACAAAATATGCTAGAGCTTGGGACTTGATGCTTCCTCTTGAGAAGTACTAGATTTCATATTCTCTGAGTTTCATTGCCCAAGACACCATCCTTCCCTTCAAATATGACTTCTTTAGGAATTTCGAACATGATAATTAGTTTTAACAAGGATTTTACGACCTGGAAATAAGATTTTGATGATAACTTTACATGGTATCATAAAGAACAATTGTATATTCTAATGGTTTCGTTCTAGTGTGTAGTTGCTGCTGTAATGTTCTAACTCTGGTATCAAGGCGTGTGACGTCATTAGATTATGAATATAAACACTACTGAAAGAAAACATTTGGTTACATGTTACAGTAAAAGTCAAAATTCTGGAATTCGTCTTATGAAACGGTTCTTAGGAACGTTAGTACAAGAGGTTCTGATCGTGACTTTGTGGTTAAGCTTTGGAGGCCTTCTAAAGATTTTCTTCTGTGTGTTCCAAGTTCTGAAGATTATGAAGACGAGGTTTTGCTGAACAAGTTCTGATGATCTAAAGAAAAAACAAGTTTTTACGACCAAGTGCCGGAGACTCTAAAGACAAGGTTCTGATAGGACAAGTTATGAAGACTCCAAGACTTAGGTTTTAAGACTTAAGAGTGATTCTTCTACAATAAGCTTCAAACATTCAAATTATCTGAAGCCTCTGAAGATTAGAAGAAGTTCAAAATGGTTAACGTGTGATGGTGTACAAAAGGTACAAAAAATGCTCTAAGACTTCTACCCTCTAGGGTGGTGTAAGGACAGTTCTTTCGTATTGTATTATCAACCACTCTCATTATGACCATTGGGAACAAGCAGCTAGATTTCCGATTACCTTTCCACCCCTTCAACAGATTTCTTTTACAAACTATAAAATGAAGACTTGGAAGCTGAAGAAAATTAAGAATCAACATTACAACAAAAATCTATCGGATTAAATCAAGCTCAAACAAAACTACACCAAAGCACTGTATAACTTTTTATAGAAATATTTTGTGTATAGTTTTGTAAATAAGTAAGGATTTGTTGCTTGTATCTTGCTGTAAAACACTTACGTATTTTTATTTGTACTAAAACGTTTGTGTAATCTGCTTAAAATACGTAAATTGTAATACACTGAAAGTATTCAACTATTATTGATTGATTCTTTGAGTGACCAAGTGAAGTTATGATCTCAAGAAGACTCTTAATACAGTTTAATTGGATTTGCAATAAGGATCGACTGACTTATTGGGGGTGTCAATAAGGTTGATCTGACTTCTGTGGGTTATTTGTAATCAGTTTGGTTATAGTGGATTAAGTCCTTGTTGAAGGAAAATCACCTTGAGGCATGGGCAGGAGTAACTTAGTTAACAGTGAACCAGCATAAAAATAATTATGTTCATTTATTTTTATGTTCTAAGTTAACTTGGTTTTTCATCAACGAAAAGATTTAAAATTGCTTTTGGTGAAACCCAATTCAAACCCCCTTTCTTGTGTTTCTCACACCTTCAGATCCCATCCTCAGGCGCATGAGAACAAGAGTCGACACGGGGAAGGTTTTTAACTTTGAGAATTTCTCCTCACATTCTATTGTCCATTCAAATTCTTTCTTCTTCAGGGAAACAAAGAAGAGGAAAACCTTGTCGCCCGCACATGAGAGGAAGCGAGATAGGGAAGCAAGATGACTTGTAAGTTATTACACTTTCTTGACGTTAGTGGGAGTTCTTATGGTGATGATTGTCTGCAACTTATCTAGGATGGCTTCAATTCTTCTTTTTGTCAGCATGAACCCTAAGAACTTTCCATTTTGAACCCCGAATGAGCAATTGGTGGGATTCAAGCACATATTGTACTTCTGATGACTACAGGACATCCTCTAAATCTTTAGCATGTTTGTGCCCCTAGGTAGTCTTCACTATCATATCGTTAACATACACCTCTATGTTCCTCCAAATTTGATGGGGAAACATGATGTCCATGAGCCACTGGTAGGTGGCTCCAACATTCATGAGGCTAAAGGGAATGCCCTTATAGTAGTAGTTACCATGATTCGAAATGAAGGTAGTTTTTGGGGTGTCTAGAGGATCCATCTGAATTTGGTTATACCACGAATAAGCATCCATGAAGCTCAACATGTGGTAGCCTGAGGATCTGTCGATATGGCGATCAATGTCTGATAGTGAATACAGGTCCTTAGGATAGAGGGCGTTCAGATCGGGGAAGTCCACACAGATGTGCCATTTATTGTTTGCTTTCCTCACCAATACCATGTTGGCTAACTAGGTAGGGTATTTTATTTACGTAATGAACCTGATGTCGAATAGCTTGCCTATTTCCTCGTCAGTGGTTGCCTTCTTCTTCTCACCAACTTTTCGCTTCCTCTACGCCACTGGTTTGGCAAAGGGCTCAATGGCGAGGCGATGGCTCACCACCTTAATGTCTATCTCGGGCATATTAGAGGGGGCCCAATAAAACAAGTCAACATTTTTGATGAGTTGGTTGAATAGCTCATTTTCTTTTTCCTCGATAATTGATGTGCCTATCTTTGTCATCTGATAAGTTGAAGGGCCTATTCGAACCTCCTCCAGGTCTTCCATCGGTGTGAGTATCTCAATGCCCACGCCTAACCTGAGATCACAACTATCAAGGTGTGCATTTAGAACTTCAGAAAAGGGGGCACCCACAAGGGTGAGATTTTCCCTTTTTATCGCAAGGAAATTCTGGTAGCATTCTCTAGCAATCACCTGGTATCCTTGAATCATGCCGACTCACCCTCCAGGAAGTGGGTACTTCAAGAACAAATACTGTGTAGAAATAATCTCCCTTAGTGCATTGATGATGGGTCGACCTAGGATGATAATATAGGACTATAGGACATCTATAATAAGGTAGATGGCATCTATCGCCTTGGAGTTTGTACCCTCACTAGAAAATCCTATAACGAGCAACTGAACACTTTGACATTTTTAGGATTGAGTTGAAGTTTCTAGAAAGCATCCCAGAATAGGACATCAACAGAGCTCCCAAGATCTACCAAGACTCGGTTGATATCCTAGTTGCTATGTTGTACAGTGATGACTAGAGGGTCATTATTTTGAGGGTTAACTTTGATGACGTCTGTAATACGGTGGGAGAACTGACTTTACTGGTTTTGCGCTTTATCGCAAATGTTGCGGTTAGCAAAAGTCTCCACCGACTTTTCTTTTATCCAATAAAGTAAAGTGTGAAAAGAATAGGAAAGACCTTTCGAGAATTTTTCTGAGTAAGGGGGGTAGGTTATGAAAAGGGAAGGTGTTGCACTCCAAAATTTGCCCTCTCATATTTCCCAAGACATTGCAAGAAAAATCTCCAAGTGGTTCAAGATTGCTCAAGAGTTGGACAGTCAAGTTATCTCCTAAGGCAGTCAATCCCAAGTTAGGGTTTTGTGTTGCATCAAGGTCCTTGCATCCAAATGACCTCAAGTTCTCCCCAATGTCATACTATGTTCTCAAGTTCATCCATGTCAAATTTCAAGCCTTGCAGAGGAAGTTTGCTCAGTCAATTGCTCAAAGGTTCCAAAAATCGACTGTGCTAGGGCAAAAGTCAACTGTGACCTACATACAGTCAAACTTCAAGATTTTTTGTCAACATTCTAATTTTGAAGGATATTTCATCATTTGATCAAGGGTTGATCATGATTCATCAAGGATTGCTCAAAATTCATCAAGACTCAAAAGTTGCTAAATTAGGGTTTTGTAGGAAAAGTCACCTCAACTTTGACCAAGCATAAATTTCTCATACTTTATGAGAAATGACCCATCCAAATCTCATTTTGAAGAGGATGAAATTTCTTATAATCCATCTTCATACCCCAAGATCAAGAAATGCACTCAAAAAAAGTTACAAATTTGGACATTATAGGTCATTTTTGAAAGTCAACAAAAACACCTTTTTTGCCAAAGCTTATAACTTGATCATGGAATATCAAAATGATATGATACCAAAAGGGTTGGTTAGAGGACATCTCAATATTTCTAAAAAGTCTAAGAACACTTCCAAAAGTTCAAAATTTAAGAAGTTATGCATTGTTGAAGTTGGGCATTTTTGCAAAATTGCCAAAAGTCAACTATCCCCAAAACTTCAAATTTTGTCAAATGGGCCCATTCTTTTCCACTTGATTTGATCTTGTCACACTACACACGTGTCCTAGCTTCAGCCTTGTGACCATTTGTCAATTTTATTATTTAATTTGATTTTTTTAATGAATTATTTCATTTTAAATCAATTTAAATCAAATAAAATCCAAACATTGATTATTTGATCTCTTTTTGGCTATTTCAGAACCTAATCATCATCATCAAGTGAATCAAATTCATATCATACATTCCATGTGCAAAAAGATTGGATTTTGGACAAAATTGGAAGGTTATCAATGGTGAATCAAATCAAATCTCAAGACATCAATGTGCAAAGATTCAAGACCCAAAAGTTGACCTAATACGTTGCAGCATACATATACAATGCAAAGGACACTAATTCAGGGGATGGAGGCTGCAGAATCATCAAGAACCAAACTTGAAAAATTGCCAAAAAGTGTGAAACTGAAATCCTTCTTAGAGGCATTTTCAAGGGCAAATCTCAACACCAATCCATTGTTGGGTGTCCACTGAACCTCCTGCAATCAAAAGCAAGCTCTCACGTCCTCTCAAACGCACTGTAAGCATCTCACGGATCTGCCATGTTCTTGGATTCACAAACCTTCATTCTTGCATCCATTGTAAAAAACAATTGCATATTTTGACTCCTCACATCATTTGTGAACTTTCTGCAATAACCAATTTCATTATTATGCTGTGTATCGTAAAACACCATTGTAGGTTTTTCTAGGGTTTTTTCAGGGGTTTTTGTTGCAGGCAAAATTGGACCTATTAATGGGCGTGGTTGAGACCGGGATGAAGAGGCGAGTACAACCATGGCCTTGGATGGAGTTTATATGGACTGGGATGAATTTTTGAATTGACCTACGCCTTTTGCTGCGGATTTAAATCCGCAGGTAACTTCTATGTAAACCCGAGGACAAGGACAACAACCTGTCCCCATCTGATTGCCCCATTCAAACTTGGCGCGTTTTCTTTTTTATTTCTGGCATATTATTGTTTTTTCCCATATTATTATTATTGTCCAATACTATAACAGATGAAGCATAGTGGTGCAGTGGCAAAGGCGTGTGTTCAATAACTTACAGGACCTGGGTTCGAATCCCAGGTCCCCCATGCATTTGTTATTATTTTTCAACAGGCATTCCAATACAATTCCAAGCGCGCAGCATATCATACTCCCTCACTCAATGGCTTGCCAGATGGCCCCAGGCCAGCGTGGAGAATCAGAGAAGTCAGCCAGGCCAACTCCAATGGGCCTTGAATTTGCTATTCAGACTCCCAAAAACAGGCCCAAACCTCCTAATCTTTTCTTTTTAATTAATTATTGTTATTATTTTTATATTAACTAACCAATTAAACTTTTTTCTTAATAAAATTAAAAACCAAAAAATATATTTTATTTATAAAATTAAATTTCAGCATTTTCTTTTATTTTTGTTAATAATATTAATTTAATTAATTTAGTTTTAATTAGGAATAACTTTGATATCTTTTTTTGCAATAATTAAAATTAATTTAGACAATTAGGTTTTTATTAACTTTGATCAAATTATTTTTATTTCTTTAAATATCAAAAATCCAAAAAATATTTACTTTTATTAATTAATTAATTTATTAATCTAATGCTTAACCTAATTTAATTTCTTTCTTAATTCAAAAATAACAAAAAAATCTTTTCTTTAATAACAAAGGGTCAAAACCCTAAAATGCGCCTGATTTAATTTTCCCGCATGCGATCCATATTTAATCAATATTGTATCTGTTTCCCGGAATGTAATAGTTTAATAGGACTTTAAATATTTTTATCGCTTTATTTATTTTCCGCATTTTAATTTCAAGGGTTGCTTTTGGCGATGTAAATACCCGACGCCTTGTAATAGTTAGTTTTAATTTCCGCAATTTAATTTCCGCAACTTATAAACTGTTAGATGTTTGATAATAGAGAATGCATGACAAGATCAAATGTTTAAACCTAAAATCAACATAGATAACCATTGACATGTACAAAGATAAAATTAATCGAAATAACACACTCGCACATGCGCACTCTTAGGGTACACCTCACTTGGTTGACTTCGAACGTGGTCATTGAGTATAGGAAGTTTTATAGGTCGCCCTCTTGTCCCAAGATCATAGTTGCCTCGAAACGGTTGCCTCATAAAAATGATCTAAGACATTAGGGTTACCGCTAAGGCGTCCTAACATTGCTTTAGTGACCGCATGTCCCTTAATCGAATTGACCCTTAAAACTCCAACGAGGATGCTACCTACTCATCAATAATGGGATAGAATTGTCTAAAGGACATTAGTACAGATTGATTCTTTTTTCGAGTAGGTAGATGGTTCTTAAGTACTTGCTCTTTTCAAAACAAAACAAATTTTTGCACTTATACACCTTTCAAACAAAAAACTTCTTTGAAGCCCATAAACACAAAGAAAAGCAAATTTTGAAAACACTTTGAGCAAGTACCTAAGAGCCCGTGGATAACCACAGATAGAAAGGGTGCTAACACCTTCCCTTTCTATAATCTACCCCCCGGACCCGAGAAACATCTCAAAAAAGGAATTTTTCTGTGCTTTTTTCCTTTCCTTGTTGGATGAAATAAAAGACGGTGACGACTCTTGCTTACCGCGACATTTTGCGAAAACAAACGCAAAATGCAAACCAGCATTCCAAAAACAGTCAGTTCTTTCCCACTGTATCACAGAAGGTATTAGCACCCTTTTCATCTGTAGTTATCTACGAGCCCTTAGTTGCTAGCTCACTTTTGAAAATTCTTTTTTGTGTAAGTTTATTTGAAAATATTTTGAAAAGATGCCTTAGGGCGGAAAACTTTGTAATGAATCTCGAATTGTTACGAATGTATACAAAGTGTTTTGTCTTTAAAATATTTAGAAAAGAGAGTGTACGTGTGGGAAATTTATTTTGTTTTGTGAGCAAGCAACTACAAACTGTCTACCTACTCGAAAGATCTTTGTTCTTTTTCTCTATTCCTTTAGATAGTGATATCGTACTATTAGTTAGTAGGTAGCCCTATCATTGGATGTTTTGAGGGACATTCGCGGGTCATCATACAGTCACAAAGGCAACTCATAAGACGCTTTAGCAATTACCCTAAGGTACTAAGATCCTTTACCGAGGCAACATCGAAGGGTCATCGAGGGACTATGATCTTTTAACCAAAGGGTCTTTGCTAAAACATCCCACGTTCGAGAGACGTGACTGCTTTAAATTTGAGGCAACAAGTGAGGGTCACCCTAGAGGTGTGCATGTGCGAAGTGCCTTGTTTTTAGTTATTTATCTTGGGGTTAGGTTATCTAACGTTTTTTTTTTATATCTTGTCATGCACGCCTATTTAATCTAATAGTTATATATATATATATATATATATATATATATATATATATATATATATATATATATATATATATATATATATATATATATATATATATATATATATATATATATATATATATATATATATATATATATATATATATATATAAGTGCGGAAAAGTAAAAATGCAAAAAGTAACCTACACTTTTACACCGCTTCGAGGATGGGGAAGTACAAACCATAAAATGGAGATAAAAATGTAAAAGGGTCCTAATTAGATATTACAAACTTTGGACAGTTACACTATTGACAAAAATACGAAAAAAGTAAATAAACGCGCGGAGATTGAAGAGGGCAAAATATCTTAAAAAATTCTAAGTATAAAAGATATTTTTGGTGTTTTTATTTAGAAAAATAATTGAATGATAATTAAAGCCTAATTCTAATTAATTTTAAATTAATGAAATAACGTCAAGGTGATTAAATTAATTAATTTTTATTGTGAAATAAAGTTAATTAATTAAAATCTACATCTAATTTTTATGATTTTTATTAAAAAAAGTTATTAAAAGAAAAGAATTAAATTAAAGAAAAATAATAAAAAAAAGATCTATGGGCTGCGTTGTGAAAAGGAAATGAGGGGTGCAAGGGAAAGCAAAAGATTTTTAGGCCTAAGCGCTAGCCCAGCTGTTGCATGATCTAGTGGGAACACTCTCTGGAGGCAAGCCATGGTCCAGGATATTATTTCTGTATCCATACTTACATGTAAAACGTTAGAAAAATTCAGGAAATACATATGAATGGAATAAACATGCTTACAAGGATTTAAACCATGAAAATCTTGAGAAAAGGAAACCTACCAATCTTACCAATCATAGTTGAGGCGAGGGTGGTTTTGGGTGGTTGATTTGTGAAGGGTAATGGTTGGTTCTGACTCCTGGCAACGTTAGGAGGACAATGGAAGGCTTGGATTGGTTTGAAAACTGCTGGAGATGCGAGATACAATTTTCAAAACTTTTTGAATTTGGAGAATTTTTGGAGAGCTTTTGTGCCAATGATTTTCGTGGTCTTTTGAGTTGTTATGCTTGCCTTTATATAGAAGTATGAAGTAAGCTGGAAAATATGGTAAGAATCAAAGCCATGATGCCATGATAAAACAAGAATCAAACAACTTTAAAACTTACCAAACTTGACATTTTTCTTGTCATCTAGGTTTGCACGAGTTTGGAAAGGTTGTAATGAGTTGTCTTGGGCCTTTGGATGATTGAAACAAAAATCCCAAGCCTTTAAACCATTGTTTCATATTTTATTTGATTTTATTTGCATTTAAATGAATACAAATTCAAATAAAAGAAATAAAAATCATAAAAAAAATATGTGAATGGATTTAGAGGTCCTATAACTCCTTATGAACATGTTTGAACATCAAAAGTTAGGCCCAGTAGTTCAAAACTTCAAGTTTTCTCACTTTGCACTTCATGAATTTCTTCAAAGTCTCTCAACTTGTTCAACTCATAACTTGCTCAATTTTCATCTTTTGAATATGATCTTTTAATTTTTAGAAATATCAAGATGTCCTATACAATCTCTATATTTATCATTTTTACTTTTTAAGACATTATCTTAATGTAAGTTGCCTTGATAAAAAGTTTCTTTTGTTGAATTTTGAAAATGACCTATAATGTATTAGCTCATATCTTTCAAATGAAGCATTTTTTGGGACTTGATCATAAAAACAAAGTTGTAGGGAATTGAATTTTATTTAAAATGAGCTTTGGTTGGGGAAAAGTTGATGAATAATGTGAAAGTTATGCCTGATCAAAGTTCATTTGACTTCTTCTAAGGAAACCCTAATTTGACAATTCTTGACTTTTGATGATTTGCGAGCTTTCCTTGGGTAATCATGATCAATCCTTGATCAAATTATGAATATCACTTCAAAATGTTGATGTTGACCAAAAATATTGACGTTTGACTGTTTGTTGACCATAGTTGACTTTTTGACCAATATAGTTAATTTTCAATCATCCGAGCCATTGACTGAGCAAACTTTTGATGTAGGGCTTGAAACTTGACATGGACCTTGTTGAGGACCTATGAAGAACCATGGAAGCCACTTGATACCTTTTCAAACCAAATTTACTTGAGAAACTCAAAACCCTAATTGTAGACCTCTGGGCTTAGGAGGTGAGTTGACTGGTCAACCCTTGAGTGCCTTGAGTGTCTAAGAAACCTTGAAAGAGTGTCTTGAAAAAAAAGGGAGGGCAAATTTTGGGGTACAACAACTTCCCCTGTTCAATCTTCTTAAACCTAAAGAGTTAGATTTGCATGTCCGCCATTCGTGACTTGAAGGTAGAAGATGATTGAACACTTAAGTGCCCAGAAATTTGCACTCGCATGTGCAAGAGGTACCGTTGTTGGTTGATTGCATCAGGAATGGCTTATAGATGCCATTTAGAGAGGTGACAGAGAGTTATCAGAGATGGGATTATATATGCCATCCAAAATAATTGTTGACTTCAAATGGAAGAAGTATCAGAATAAATCTTTGGTTGATTAAAACTGAACCAGAGAAAGGTCTACTGGAAAAGCATCAGGATAAATCTTTGGTCGATTTAAACTGAACCAGCAGATGTTGTACTTAACTTTAACTGGATAAGAATCATAATAAATCTTTGAGCGATTTAAGCTAAACCAGAGAAAGGTATTGATTGTCTTCAACTGGATAAGAATCAGAATAAATCTTTGAGAGATTTAAACTGAACCAACAGAGGTCTATAATTATCTTTAACTGGATAAGAATCAGAATAAATATTTGACTGATTTAAGCGGAACCAGAGAAAGGCCTTGATTGTCTTCAACTGGATAAGAACCAGAATAAATCTTTGGTTGATTTAAACTGAACCAGAGAAAGGTCTACTGGAAAAGCATCAGGATAAATCATTGGTCGATTTAAACTGAACCAACAGATGTTTATAATTGTCTTTAACTGGATAAGAATCAGAATAAATCTTTGAGTGATTTAAACTGAACCAGAGAAAGGTCTTGATTGTCTTTAACTAGATAAGAATCAAAATAAATCTTTGAGGGATTTAAACTGAACTAGAAAAAGTGTCTACTGGAAAAGAATCAGGATAAATCATTGGCCGATTTAAACTGAACTAGAAGATGTCTCTTTGAGAATGACCTTTTGAGGAAATTGCTGAAATAGCCCTTTATCAGATGTAGCCTTTGAGAAGACTGTCGGGTCATATAAGCAGTTGATAATGTTTGTCTATTGATTGATCTTTAAGAGGTAAAGAGTTAGCTCTATGCGATGTCATGATGTATGAAATGCGTTGCATAATGATGTTCTCAACATAAATGTATATGCTATGATATTGGTAAATGATGTATGAATGTGAAATGCTATTGACGTGCATTTGTAAACTCGAGCAATATCTTTGTCTGGGTAAAACAAATCCATGATTGTCGTTGGGGATGAAGAGTATGTGTATCTTCAATCTTCTGGGGATTGTTTCCGTTGGGGACTCCTGCTTTCTTATTTGAGAAAAATCTGCTGGGGAACATTGATTTTTGCTTTTTTGCTTGAGGAAACTCTGCTGGAGAATGTTAATTCTTACTTGGGTAGAAGAGGTTAAGAATGTTGGTTATTCACTGCTCTATTGGGGAGTTTATACCCTGACCGGGGATAGAAGAGATGGATAACCTTCCGGCTCGTCTAAGGAGGATAAAGTTGACTGACATCTGATCTGATTTTAGGTTCAGTAGCAACTCTCTAGGGATAGTTACGACTTCACTGGAGAAAGAAATTTTTTCGGTGATTTGTGATAGAAGCAACACTCAAGCTGGGGAGTGTCAATATGAATTTGTGCCTTGATTGTATCTAAAGATGTACTGAATGAGAATCAGAATGAATCTATATCTATATTGTATCTGAATAGTATCTAAAAGAGAATCTAGAATGAGTTCCAGAATGAATCTATATTTAGATTATATCTAAACTGTATCCGAAAGATGCATTTGAATGAGTATCAAAATGATATCTGTATCTGGATCATATCTGAACCGTATCTGCAAGAGAATCTGGAATGAGTGTCAGAATGAATCTATATCTAGATTATATTTGAACTGTATCTAGAAGATGCATTTGAATGGGTATCAGAATGACATCCATGTCTGGATTGTATCTGAACCATATCTGCAAGAGAATCTGGAATGAGTGTTAGAATGAATTTGTATCTAGATCGTATTTGAATTGTATCTGAAGCAAATCTAGAATAAGTGCCAGAATGAATTTATATTTAGATTGTATCTGAAATGTATCTAAAAATTATTGGCAATCTCTATCTGTTTGGGAACTAGCATGATATGTGTAATGTATTGGTGTGTTTGTCGGGAGAAGATCAATACTCCTTTGTTTGCTAGAGCGATCTACCAGAGATATTATGGGGATAATCCATGGAAGTGATTCTATTGGGATTTGTGGATAGCTTAAACTTTGTCCTAACTCCCAGAGTCTTGAGTAAATGTTGATCAGGGTGATAATTCTTCTACTAATAGACAGGTGATGAGATGACGGGACATAGTCGTACGCTTTAATCACTAACTTTTGCTTGGACTGTCCTTTCAGATTTTCATTCCAACGGGATACACTTTTTTGCCCAAGACGCCTTTTCAGGTTTTTGACTTGCCGGGTGTACATTTTTATTTATATATCCCTAATTTTTGCCTGAACTTTTTTGGTTCACTGGGATGCCCTTATTTTTGCCTAGGCCAGTCAACCTAGCGGGTCTTTTTTTCATGCATAGTATTTTCCGACTATGTCCGCTTTCACAGGGTGCAGAGAATTGTCACTGCCTATAATAGTAAGTGTTGTAGCATGCCAGAGAATGTTTTCTTGATCGCACGTGCCCTTTACTGGAACTCATGTTCAATGCCCCAAGTGATTCAGATGGAGGTCTTCCCCTGGCTATTCAGCACTTTATTCAACACTTTTGAAAGATTCCTTGAATCTTAACTTGACTGCCACAGATGAGTTGGGCAATAATATGTCATGCCCCTTGATTATGGAAGTTTTGTTATTGGAAGTGTCTTTCCATCTGAGGTGATTGTGTTCATTGAGAGGATTTCCGTTCATTGAATATCCGTCATGCGAATTTCTCTGTTGTCGAACAATTAGTCATATGCAAATAATAGCATTTAAAAATACAAAGCTTATGTTTGTCTTAAAGTTTTAAAAATGCATTTTTAGTAAACAAACACAATTTTGTAAGAATATGAATTCAACTCAGGATTTATAGTAAACCATACAGAAGTCATGATACCTTTTGTAACTGTATGCTTTCGAACTAACCCATGTTTTAGCTAGGACTTTTAAGGGTTGTAGTGTGGCATGGTTCATTGTTTAAGAAACAAAGGATAAAGGCTCAGAATTTATTTGTACCCACCCTGTGATACGGTGGCAGAACCGACGGTTTAATAATGGTTTTGCATTTTGTATTCTCAAATATTGCGGTAAGCAAGAGTCGCCGTCGACTTTTCTTTTATCCAAGTTAAGGAAAGGGTGAAAAGAACAGAAAAAGACCTTTTCGAGAGTTTTCTGAGTAAGGGGGTAGATTATGGAAAGGGAAGGTGTTAGCACCCTTTCCATTCGTAGTTATCTACGGGCTCTTAGATGCTTAGCTCATTTTTTTTGAAATACCTTGTGTTTTTGTGTGTTTTTGCCTGAACTGTTTCTTTTGTGATTACAATCAGCGGGATGCCCCAGTTTTTCTTAAGTCTCCTTCATAGGTTTTAACTTAGCGGGATTTTATTTTGAGAGACAATGACTGCCTGCCTTGATGATTATATGGACCCATCACCATCCTTTAGAGAGCATCTTCTACACTATTTTTCGTGCATGAAGGGGAAAGTTTGCAATTGAATGCACATCTGAATTAACTGAGAAAACTACCCTGCCACAGGTTATGATTAAGGGTTTTAATTTGTGTGAAAAGAAAAAATCCTACTTCTTAGACTCAAAGGGGTTGACTAAGGATTACCTTCATTATAACTCCACTGTTTAGGATTTGAAACAACGCATTTACATCGTCAGCAGAGTCTATTCAAAAGCATATTGTAGAGATTATGGTATCGATTTCGTCATCCTCCCTCTAAAGGCTTAGAGCTTTTGATCGAGATTTGAATATCACAAAAAGGAAGAAAAGGCACAGTTTGAGTATGGTGACAATGAATGAAATATTTCAAGACAAACATATGCAATGCATTGATGAAAGAACAAAGTTTGACATAAATAAATGTTCGAACAAGCAAAAGAAAATTACAACTTGAAAATTCTAATGAACAAAGAGCCTCTTTGTCCGAATTTGTTACTTCAGATGGTGTGCCTTCGGGGGATGGCATAAGAATTCAGTCTGGCCATCTTGTGTGAACTCCAACACTCCTTTGTTGATCAAGTCCTGAATCTTATTTTTCAATGCCCAACAGTCATTCGTACCATGTCCAGGACTATTGGAATGTTATGCACATATTTCATCAGGATGATAGCTAGGAGCGGAGACATTGGGATTTCGAGGAGGATCCCTTAACATAATCAACTCCATCTTCAACATGTGTTGTAATACCTGAGCCAAGGACATGTTGATTTTGGTGAATTTCCTTTTGGTCTTGTCTTGCCTTTGCTGATTACCCCGCTGTGGTTGGCAAGGTCGTTGTTGGACCCTTGGCGTAGAAGCCGTTTTGAAAGGTGTTTTTTCAACCAAATCCTCTTGTTTCAACCGAGGATGATTAAAGACTCGATCCCCAATTCTTGTTGTTTACTCCATATGATTGCATCCATCTTGATGGAGCTTGCTGATGAGAAACCTCAACTCTTCTTGTTCCCGAGCTAAACTTTAGATAAGAGTCATCTGCCCCAGCATCTGGATTCTCATTACTTCCATCTCAGCATGCAGTTGTTCCAACTGGTCATCCTTATTGTTGTCATGATGTTTCTTGGTTAGATTCCCAGTGAGGAGTGCTTTCAATTCTTCCTTCCCCTCGGATAGGTTGAGGAACATTTCAATGAACTAAGACTCTTGAGTTTGTAGTTTTCTGTTGTTCTGTTTGAAAGACATTTTCCTTGCTGAAATAAACAGCGAGAACATGAGAGACCTGTACTGGAAGACCTGTTATGTAATGACATGTATGATATGCTTATGCGATGTTTTCAAGGGTCTCGTGGGGTAAACAAGAAAATGTCAGAAGTTGACTTTTACAACTTTGATTGAAGAACTTTCGTATTGCTGAAGGTCCTTCTACAAGAATCAAGCTCACCATATCAAGTGGGTCATAGCCCCTGACTCAAGTTATCGTGTTTTGATCTTTTGGAGGAATTTGGTTAGAGGAAAATAAATCCCCTTACCCCTTGCTAGACGTATGGTTCATCATAACCTGCATCACAAGCCCTTGGGATCCTTGAAATGGTTGAGGAAATGCTATGGTATGATGATATGATATGTATGTTATGCATCAAGCAAAAAAATGTAGGGCGATGAAGAAAAGTATGTCTTGCAGGAAATCCGAGTTATTGGATAATGACTACAAACAAGTCCTGCAAGGAAATCATGTTGTTAGATGATAAAACCCTGCAAGTAGTTCAAGTTGAAAGCAAACAAGTCATACAAGCAACCTTAGGTTTAGGCTTGCATGGGGTTTGTAGGTAAGTACCCTCTTGAAGTTTAGTTGGTTCAACCTGTCCTAGAAATAGTAACTGAGTTCTAAGGGATCTTAATATCACTGATTTCCCCACAAGTTTCATTCCGATCAACAACTGACTTGCCACCAAACAAAACTCGGGAGTCAAATCTCAATGAGTGTAGTATCGAGTATCAATCGACTTAGGACTACACCAAAGATGGCTATATCACTACTTCTTAATGGTCAAGTTATTCAATTAAAGGTTCTAAGGTTAGTTGATGCTTCAAGACACCATGCAGCGGCCCCGTATTCTCCTTTACTACTCAAGGGCTACCGATACCAACCAAAGTGCCACATCAACGTAGCTATCGCTTCAACCATGTCGGTATACCCCGCACAATTTCCACAATCTATTGCTACTTACCTAAAAGGTGCCCCAGATCCGGGTGTAGGATCTATGGTAACAAACCAAACAAGCACTCAAAAGTAAAGTAGACAAAGCATACAAAGCAGTTTAAAATGAACTAGACTCTAAGGTAACCCCAATTTTTTATATTTCCCCAGCAGAGTCGCTAGTTCTGTGATACAGTGGCAGAACCGACGGTATAATACTGGTTTTGCATTTTATATTCGCAAATGTTGCAGTAAGCAAGAGTCGCCACCGACTTTTCTTTTATCCAAGTTAAGGAAAGGGTGAAAAGAACAGAAAAAGACCTTTTCGAGAGTTTTTTGAGTAAGAGGGGTAGATTATGGTAAGAGAAGGTGTTAACACCCTTTCTATCTGTAGTTATCTACGGGCTCTTAGTTGCTTGCTAGTTCACTTTGCTTTGTTTGAAAATGTGCTTGTGGTGTGAGTTTGAAAATATTTTGAAAACGTCTTTGTAATGATTCTCATCTCTATAAGAATGCGTACAAAGCGTTGGTTTCGAAAATAGTTCAAAGAAGTGTTTGTGGAAGATGTTTTTGAAATTGATTTTGAAAATTTCCTTTGTAATGATTCTTGTCTCTATAAGAATGCGTACAAAGGGTTTTAAATTTCAAAAATGTTTCAATTGAAAGTGTTGGTGTGTAAATGTTTTTTTTGTTATGAGCAAGCAAGCAACTATGAGCATCCTACCTACTCAAAAAGGTCTAATTCTTTTCTTCTTCCTTTAGATGTTGCTATCTTACCATTGATTTTCTAAGAAGCCCCATCGTTGGATGTATGAGGGACATTGAAAAGACGCACAGTCATAAAGGCAACAATGTAGAGACGCTTAGCAATTTCTGTTTAGGGACTAGATCATTTACCGAAAGGCAACTATAGGGTCATCGAGGGACTATGATCTTTTGATTTATGGGTCTTTGCTAAAGCATCCCTATCTCGAGGGACATGACTGTTTTATTTCCGAAGGCAACCAAAGTGGGGTACCCTAGAGGTGTATATGTGCAATGTGTGTTATGTTCAGTTATTTTTGTCTTTTGTGTAAGGTTTGCTAACGTTTTGTTATTAGTCTTGTCATACAATCCTAATTACTAACGGTTAATATATATTGCTAAAATTTAAAGTGCGAAAAGATAAATCTATGCTATTACAGGGCTTTGGGGATTAATTACATGTCCAAGAATAAGGGGAATAAAGCAGAAAATAAAATCCTAATTATTCTATTATAACCCTCGAGCAGTTACAATAATATGAAAAAAATGCAAGAATACATAAATGCGCGAACAAATTGAAATAGACGTCTAAATCCTAAGGAAAAGTAATCTTTTTGTTTGTTTTTTATTTATAAAAGAAAATAAAACTTAAGTCTATTTAATTTTAAATTAAGGGAAAAGTTAAAATAATTAATTAATTTGTTTACAAAATTAACTTAATTAGAAAAATACTAGCCTAATGTTTTTTTATGATTTTTTGATTTAAAGTTGAAATAAAGAGAAGTCAATGAAAACAAAAAAATAAAAATACAAGGGCATCCTTCGATCCAGGGAGAAAAATGGGCTTTTCGATCCAGAGGGGGAAGCTGCCTTTCGATTCTGAGAAGGGTGTTATTTTCTTCGATCCAGGAGGGAACTGTCTTCTTCGATCCATGAGGGAAATGTGCTTTTCAATTCATATCTGTAAGACAAGCATTAGAACAATAAAGATACAGGACCTGGGTGTTGAACCCAGGTCCTTTGATCCTGTACGCGCTGGTCTGCTCAGGCTTGGTCTACAGTACAAGCGTTAGAAACAAAACAAATGCAGACCTGGGTGTCGAACCAGGGTTCTTAATCTTGAATACAAACCGAATGAGTTACAAGTGTTAATGTATCATGCAAAATGTAAAGTTAGATATTTTTACCAATTCTTACCAATGGTGATGGATGAATCTGTGGCTTCAGGCGTGTGTACCCATGTTTAAAGATTGCTTCGATTTGGCACTTCTAGATATGGGGATACTTGCTTAAGGGCTGAGGATGATTGGAAAAGCCTCAGGAAACCTCCAAGAATGTGTTTTTAATTTCTTGTGACTCTCTCTCCGGTTGTGTCCAGCCTCCTTTGATATGGCTAGTGCGTTCTTTATATAGACGGGATGGAGGGGACAAGAGAATAAAGGTTTAAACAGCCATAAACAAGTGTTTTCAAAGCCATGAATGATATTTTGTAACTTTTCCAAAGTCATGGAAACTTGTCTCTTTTTTGAATTTGAATGAATGTGGACAATTTTGGCTTTCGAATGATCAATTGGCTTGGTGGTGAAGGAGGCGTGCATGATGCTGGAGGGCCTGGGTTCGATTCCAGGAGTCTGTGTTTTGCATTTTCTAACAAATTTATTTTAGATCTAGCGCACGCAAAGGTCAGCAAGCATATGATACGCCTCACATATGGGCTATCCAAATCTAAGATTCTAAATCCAACGCTCCCAGTGGCTAGGGACTATGGTGTACCCTAGGGTGCATTCTCCACCAGATTGAACGCAGGATTCTGGGCTGCCTCTTATTGGGCGGCCTAAGCGAAATTTCAGATGCATACCACCTATTTGCTTTAGACATCAGGCCCAACTTGCTTCTTTTTATTTTTTATTTTTTATCTGTTTTATCATTTTCACTTAATCTTTTTTTCATAATAACATAAAATCAAAAACGATAAAAAATAGTAGACTTAGATTTTTTTAAATTAATTTAATTTTCATAAATTAATTAAATTAATTATTTTGACCTTTATTTAATTAATTTAAAATCAATTAGACTTAGATTTATTTCATTCAAATCTTTCTTAATAAAGTACAAAAAAATATTAGAATTAGTTTTCTTGTATTTATTTAACTAATTAGGATTAAATTTAGTCTCCCTCATTTTAATTTTAAGTATTTTCTTAATAAACAAAACCAAAAAAGATTTATTTTATGTTTACGTAGCAATTTCTTAGGGTTTTAGACGTCCGTCTCTATTTCGCACGCATTATCTTATTCTCACATTTTTATAATAATGTACCTACTGACAGTATGTAATAGATTAAACTAGGACTCTATCGTTTTCTTTATTTTCCTCCCAACTTTTGGACATGTAAATACCCCCTCCCCGAAGCACTGTAATAGCGTAGGATTTACAATTCTCGTATTTTTTATTGTTTCATATTAACTGCTAGATATATGACTAATAGGATTGTATGGCAAAGATTAAAATCAAAACGCTAGCAAACCTAACAAAAAAGGATAAAAATAACTGACTATAACACACATTGCACATATACACCTTTAGGGTACCCCACTTCGGTTGCCTTCGGAAAATAGTTAGAACTCTCGAAACATGAGAGGTTTTAGAGGCTACCCTCTGGTTCAAAAAGATCATAAGTTCCTCGATGACCCTCTCGACGCTGCCTCGGTAAAAATATGATCTTAGAACCCTAGGGTAGTTACTAAAGCTTCTTGCCCAATTGCCTTTGTGACTATAAAAACGTCCATTCGAATGTCCCTCAAACATCCAACGACTAGGGCTACCTACTCACTAATAGTAGGATATCACTGTCCAAAGTAAAAAAAAGGAAAATAACAACCTTTCGAGTAAAGTAGATAGCTGTTAGATGCTTTCTCAAACAATTTTTACACATACACAAAACTCTTTCAAAAAAGTTTTCAAAAAATACTTTATCAACACTCTTGAGGACTGATACAAGAGTTACCATAAAGCAAACTGCCTCACTATGGCATTTCAAAATACTTTTCAAAAAACACAAGATATTTAAAAAAAATGAGCTAAGCATCTAAGAGCCCGTAGATAACTACGAATGGAAAGGGTGCTAACACCTTGCCTTTCCAT